>CM033472.1:224924569-226124569 GCA_019447015.1 Hymenochirus boettgeri
GTGCCCAGTTACAGTATGTGTACCCAGTAACAGTATGTGTGCCCAGTAACAGTATGTGTGCCCAGTTACAGTATTTACAGTTATTGCTTATGTGTGCCCAGTTACAGTATGCAGTTTGGGGTGCCTAGATACAGTATGGATTACCAGTTACAGTATGGGTGACCAGGTAAAGTATGGATTACCAGTTACAGTATGGGTGACCAGATAAAGTATGGATTACCAGATACAGTATGGGTACCCAGTTGCAATATGGTACCCAGTTACAGTTATGATACCTGATTCTAGTATGGGTGCCCAGTTATCCTATGGGTGCCCAATGACAATATGAATGCCCAGTTCAATATGGATGCCTAGTTACAGTATAAGCGACAAAGATCTATGTGTACCCAGTAACAGTATGTGTGCCCAGTTACAGTATGTGTACTCAGTAACACTATGTGTGCCCAGTTACAGTATGTGTGCCCAGTAACAGTATGTGTGCCCAGTTACAGTATGTGTGTCCAGTTACATTATGTGTGCCCAGTTACAGTATGTGTACCCAGTTACAGTATGTGTGCCCAGTAACAGTATGTGTGCCCAGTAACAGTATGTGTGCCTGGTAACAGTATGTGTGCCCAGTTACAGTATGTGTGCCCAGTAACAGTATGTGTGCCCCAGTTACCAGTATGTGTGCCCAGTAACAGTATATGTGCCCAGTTACAGTATGTGTGCCCAGTTACAATATGTGTGCCCAGTAACAGTATGTGTGCCCAGTTACAGTATGTGTACCCAGTAACAGTATGTGTGCCCAGTTACAGTATGGTTTGTGCCCAGTAACAGTATATGTGCCCAGTTACAGTATGTGTGTCCAGTTACAGTATGTGTGCCCAGTAACAGTATGTGTGCCCAGTTACAGTATGTGTACCCAGTAACAGTATGTGTGGCCAGTTATAGTATGTGTACCCAGTTACATTATGTGTACCCAGTTACAGTAAATGTGCCCAGTTACAGTATGAGAACCCAATTACAGTATGTGTTCCCAGTTACAGTATGTGTACCCAGTTACAGTAAATGTGCCCAGTTACAGTATGAATACCCAGTTACACTATGTACCCAGTTACAGTAAATGTGCCCAGTTACAGTATGTGTAACCATTTACTGTATGGGTGCCCAGTTACAGTATGAGTACCCAGTTACAGTATGTTATCCCAGTTACAGTATGGGAACCCAGTATAAGTGCCCAGTTTTAGTATGGGTGCCCTGTTACAGTATGGTTTCCCAGTTACAATATGGGTGCCCAGTTACAGTTTGGATGCCCAGTTAAAGCATAGATGCTTAGTTACTGTAGCTGGGCACTCATACTGTAACTGGGCATCTATACTGTAACTGGGCACCCATTGACAACAGTATGGGTGGCCAGATACAGCAAGGATTCCCGGTTACAGTATGGGTATCCAGTTATAGCATGGAAGCACAGTTACAGTTTGAATGCCCATTTACAGTATAGAGACCCAGTTACAGTATGAGTACCCAGATACAATATGGGAACCCAGCTGTTACAGTATGGGTGCCCAGTTAAGAGAATAGATGTCCAGTTATAGTATGGGTACCCAGTTACAGTATGGGTGACCAGTTACAGTATGGGTACCCAGTTAAAGTATGGGTGACCAGTTACAGTAAGGGTACCCAGTTACAGTTTAGATGCCCAATTACAATATAGAGGCTCAGTTGCAGTATGACTACCCAGATACAATATGGGAATCCAGCTGCTACAGTATGGGTGACCAGTTACAATATGAGTGTCCAGTATGGATTTCCAGTTACAGTAAGAGTGTCCAGATACAGTATGGATTCACAGTTACAGTATGGGTGCCCAGTTACAGTATAGATGCCCAGTTACAATATGGATGCCCAGTTACAGTATTGGTGCCTAGTTACAGTATGGGTGCCCAGTTACAGTATGGGTGCCCAGTTACAGAATGGCTGCCCAGTTACAGTATGGGTGCCCCAGTTACAGTATAAAGGCCCAGTTACAGTATGGGTGCCCCAGTTACAGTATGGGTGCCCCAGTTACAGTATAAAGGCCCAGTTACAATATGGGTGCCCCAGTTACAGTATAAATGCCCAGTTACAGTATGAATTCCCAGTTACAGTATAAGTGCCCAGTTGCAGTATGGATTCCCAGTTACAGTATGGGTGAGCAGTTACAGTATAGGTTCCCAGATACAGTGTGGGTGACCAGTTACAGTATGGGTGCCTACTTACAGTATGGATTTCCTGTTACAGTATGGGTGCCCAGTTACAGTATAGGTGCCCAGATACAATGTGGGTGACCAGTTACAGTATGGGTGCCTAGTTACAGTATTGATTCCTAGTTACAGTATGGATGCCCAGTTGCAGTATGGATTTCCAGTTACAGTATAAGTGCCCAGTTACAGTATGGATTCCCAGTTACAGTTTAGGTGCCCAGATACATTATGGGTGACCAGTTACAGTATGGGTGCCTTGTTACAGTATTGATTCCCAGTTACAGTATGGATGCCCAGTTACAGTATGGTGCCTAGTTACAGTATGGATTCCCAGTTACAGTATAAGTGCCCAGTTACAGTATAAGTGCCCAGTTGCAGTATGGATTCCCAGTTATAGTATGGGTGCCCAGTTATAGTATAGGTGCCCATATACAGTATGGGTGACCAGTTTGGGTGCCTAGATACAGTATGGATTACCAGTTACAGTATGGGTGACCAGGTAAAGTATGGATTACCAGTTACAGTATGGGTGACCAGATACAGTATGGATTACCAGATACAGTATGGGTACCCAGTTGCAATATGGGTACCCAGTTACAGTATGGATACCTGATTCTAGTATGGGTGCCCAGTTATCCTATGGGTGCCCAATGACAATATGAATGCCCAGTTACAATATGGATGCCTAGTTACAGTATAAGCGACAAAATACAGTATGGATTCCTAGTGACAGTATGGGTGACCAGTTACAGTATTGATGCCCAGTTACAGTATGGGTGCCCAATGACAATATAAATGCCCAGTTACAATATGGATGCCTAGTTACAGTATAAGTGCCAAGATACAGTATGGATTCCCAGTGACAGTATCAGTGCCCAATGACAGTATGGGTGCCCAGTGACAGTATGGGTGCCCAGTTACAGTATGGGTGGACAGTTATAGTATGACAAATCATAAAATATTCATAGCATTTTGAGAGGTACAAGGCATCGATAGGTGATTACCTTCGCTAATGTTTTATTGTAACACTTTAGTGAGTTAAACAAAAACAATGTCTGTTCCTTTTTTCATAATTTATAATGTACATTTATTTTAGTGTATGTTTTGATTTGGTTCATTGTATGAGAATCAATAAAATGTTTAGTCTCATCAATGAACTTACCCATTAAAATGAATCCATTAAGTGTTATTGGATTTTGTGTATTAGACTTTAGGAAAGGGGTTACACATTCTTTTGTGTATTGATCCAGTATAATGCCTACATTAAACAGTAATTAATATAAAGCATTCGTCTATGTTGAATTTACTCAGTCATTGGGTGTATATCATTGGATCTTTAACCACTAGTCCATCATATGGGTGTTCTGTGTGTTCCTGCTTTATATGAAAGAGATGCTGATGTTATTTTCATGCAGCGGTAAATGTCTGGTAATACGTTTTGCCTTCTTCAGGTACGCATGTGATGGAAGGCTCAGGGAGAATGCTCGTCACTGCAGTAGGTGTCAATTCTCAGACAGGAATTATCTTCACCTTGTTAGGAGCAAGTGAAGCTGAAGATGAAAAGAAGGATAAGAAAGGTAGGTGGATCTAAAGGACAAGAAATGGTAGTTGTATAAGCAAATCATTGATGGTTACAATTTTACACTGGACAGTTTATTGTACAGAAAACAATTTCCCTTACGGTAAATGAGGACCTGACGGACACCCTGGACTTCTGTGTTACCTGTCTACCTGTCTGTTTTATCTGTTGCACAATAAATAAGGAATCATTTCCTAACATAAAGTATTTTTATCTTTATCTATCTTATTAAGAGAATACACATACAATTAAAAAAATCATTAACAGCTACCATCACTTTTGACCCAAACCAGACATTCCTTAAAAGGAGTGTCCGTGTAACACACATGGAACATAAAAGCAACATGTCCATTATGCAATCGGAATTTCTTCCAGCTCACCAATCACTGCATTTCTCTGCAGCTGTTGTGTTACGTACAGTGTATCACTACATCAAATACACCTGTCTTCCATTCAGCATCTTTCCATTGTTAACATTTTATTTTTATTTGTTTTCAATCATCACCACGCAGGAGTGCAAAAGGAGGACGGACCACAGCTACAAGGTAGTGTAAGAACAATCACTCTATAGGATTAGATTACCACTTACACCATAGATACTGTTCCAACAGGCAAGGACCGAGTTACCATTAGGCACAGTAGGCACACGCCTAGGTGTGACTGTGGCTGCAGGGGCAGCTGTCAATCTCTCCCCCATTTTAGTCTCCACTGTTGGCAATTTAATTTGAAGCACATAAGGTTTTAAAAGGACATGTCCACTCTTATTTTTAAAATAGTGACTTATCAGTTATATGCCCGCAACTTCAACTGCTTATAGGTATCAGTCTCCTCCCTCTACTCAATGAGGTTTTTTTTATTAAGCTTGAGCATGTGCAGAGGAGGCAGCTGGTAAAATTTAGTTGTCACAGCCTTGATTGACTGCATAGAGGGAGGGGCCAACTTACTCTTCCTGAATGGCGATAATAATTATCTTTGAATATTTGGTTATTTATACAGGTAATAAAATGCAAGTTTGGGGTTGGGAGCAGGTATCAGACATTTGACCAGTTTTTTATTTAAAGGGTGGACATACTCTTTAATAAAGCATCTGACATTCCTGTGGTACATGTACTAATTTAAACAGTTCATGGTTTTTACAGTCCATAAATTTCAACTTAAATAGTCTATAATTAACCCCCAAAGTAAAAATAGGTGTGGTTTGGGGTGTCCTTTTGCTTAGGGATTATGTGTGGCAGGCTTTTCTGTGCTATTGGCTGAGATGTAAATTCAAACCTGCCTATAGGGCATTTGAAGATATTAAAGGGCATGTCCCCCTTTAAAAAATTGTCAAAATTGTCAATTACCTTCCCAAACCCCACCTGATATATTTTTCACGTTATTACCTGCTTTACTAACCATATATTTGAGGATAATTATTGTCCCCATTCTGGCAGAGTAACCTGGCCCCTCCCTCCATGCAGTCAATCAAGACTGTGACTGCTGACATCACAACCAATGATTGACTGCTGTTTCACCAGCTGCCTCCTCTGCACATGCTCAAGCTTTTAAAAAGCTCATGGAGCAGAGGGAGGGGGCAGATGACTATGCCAGAAAGAAATAGAACTTACATTTAAAATCTGGTTACAGATGCAGGTAATGAACTGGTAAAAATTTGGGGTTACAAATAACTGCCTGCAACCCCAGTCACAGTTTCTTTGTTTTAAGGGTGGACTGACTTGTAGCCAAGTAGAAATAGATTTTAGTATTACACTTGAGACAGTGGATTATAATGTAAGGAACCAAGATAAATAAATAAAATCTAGTTTTTGGCAGATACCTGTAGCACTTTTTAGAGGCCTAAAATGAAATGTTCTCCAGTTGCAGTTGAAATAAAAATAATTTTGTAAACCAACAGTATCTAACACTATTCTTAAAGGAAAACCAAACCAGAAACTGTAATAAGTGCTCCAATAATTGTAACACACAATTATGGACCTTATGATGATTTGTGGAAAATCATAAACAGTATTTGTGAAGGAAACTCTTTATTGTAAAAAAAAAATCCTTAAGTTTATTTCCCAAATAAGTTGTTTAATGCTGTAGACTGGGTAGAATAGGTTGGTTCACCCTGCGATCTTACAAATGTTTCAACCCACAGACCTTGTTATCCAATGAAAACTTTCAGCTGTTGAGGATTGATGGGTGTTTGACCTAAGACCTGTGACCTGTAAGGAAGCAGGTTGACTAAACCTGGGTTAAAACAAGAAAGTGGAACCATAAATTGTATAAAACATTATTACAATCCAAAAAAATACAATATTTCATTGTCCATTACTTATTTTAACAAGATCATAAGATTCATACAGTATGTGAAAATTTCTTTGTAGTGTGGATTTAGTTCAGTATCTGCAGAATTGTTCTTTTTGGTTATTTTCATTATTTGTTTCTTCAAATATTTCATGCAGTCGGCTCCATCCATCCATCTTCTCATCCTCCTGCAGCCACAGATGGTGCCGCAGGGGCAAACGCCATTGATAATGCAAATGCCAGCTTAGTGAATGGTACGTTAAGAACACCCACATTTTCCCCATAATGCATTGCTCTGTTGTTATTGTTTATATAGAAGTCTAGGATTTTTCCTGTCAGATCCTGAAGTGCTTTATGTTTAGATTCAAGATTTAGATGATCCGAATGATAAAAGTGTGTTTTTATATGGAATAAAACGTGCATTACATTTATATTCTACACATTATTTTAATAGGAAACCAGGAATTGTCAGCGTAGAAGTGTAGGCACATAATATAAAGAATCAGTTAGATTAAGGCGAGTGCTTCTGTAAATAAAGTATATCTTATAAAGAACTAGAAGGAGACTAGACACATTTTCACTGCATTCTATTAAAAACCCCACCAAACACTTTAGCCAATCAAACTGCAGAGAAAGAATAAATGTCTGTCCCCATTTCTACTGATATGTACAGTAGACTCTGAGCAATGTTTTAGCTATAGCTGTGTTTAAAGAGATTGAAATATTTCAGCTTGACATGCTCTGTGTAATGGAGGAAAGAAGGGGGGAAGCTGCAGTTTGATAACAGATGGCCATCAGTCCTATGTTTAAAGGTATCTACTTTTATTTGGAAAAACAGGGTCCAGTTTGCCCTACATAGGCTTAGCTTATCAGTTACTGCTAAGGAACAGCTGGGAAGCTTTTTTGCGTGACTACATGTGAATGGAGCTTTCCCCTGGGAAATTTCAAGTTGTCAACTGTGGATAAATAATGTGATTTCTTCCTATTTATAATACATATGGGAAGATCCAGTAATTATTACTGCTGATTTCAGGAAATTCATTATCAATGTTCTTTTAGGAAAAAATAGAAATAGGAATTTATCGGTGTAATACAAACTGATGTGAATCTTCCATATGTGTAGCTCTGCCGAGATCACATTTGTACTTAACACAATACCGTCAGCCAACTTACGATTTTCCACTTTATTTCAAGGTATTTATTGCTTTATTGAACAACGCGAAACCCAGTTCTAAACCAGTGGTTCATGTACACTAATGGACTTAACATGTTCTCTATAATCTTGTTGCACTAACCCTTGATCATCTCTAAAAATATAAAAAATGGATTTTTTCTAGCGTAGATGGGGGGCAAAGCATCTAAGATTAAGCGCTGCAGCTGCCTATCAATATTTCTGTTCTTATGAACATAATTATTTTAAGATTTACTAAGCTGAGTCCAGCTGTTCACATATGATTTTGATTGTGCTAATTATACTCCTTTCTGCATCACCTGCACTCAGAGTCACTAGAATAATGTTGGAACCTATTTCCACATACCAGAGCAGTATGGGAGACTGTTCAGCAAAGTGTCAAATCCGTTTCCCCTCAGGTCTTGTTTGTTTTGGGGGGTATCTGATGCCTATAAAGATACCCCCCAAAACGGCAACCATTATTTTTTTTCTTTGCTCCATAGCAATGTTATTTATACATAATGCGAAAGGGTCCAGAACAAAGATCCCTAAACCCTTTCAGTATTCTAAGCTATGGTCTCCATAGAGAAATTCACACACGCAAAGCCACTGCTGGTAAAAGTCCATACTAGGAATATACTAGGAATCCCCGTTTTCTAGACTGCATTGACTGTAATGTGGAACGTTCTCCCTGTAAACGTGTTTTTCCTTGTCTGTGGTTTTACTTGGTTCTCCTCAGTTGTTCTGTGTTTGTTCTGATGGTTTATGTTTTCCTTCTTGTTGTCTGTTAAATTCTTTTACCATATAGGCAAGATGCAAGATGGGAATGTGGAGAGCATCCAGAATAAAGGTAAACACACACCCTCTCTAGAATATTGTTAATTAGAAGAAAGAGCCATAGGGAATATTCATTCAATTTTACCACTTGTTTCCCATGATTTTGTACTGAATAACACAGTAGTATAAAATAATGTCTAAATGGGATTATTAAAATAAAAACTATACCTAAAGTTTATTTATTAAAGGGTAACTATACTCTAAAAATTTACTTTTTAACAATGGAAAGTACCTGGGGCAGGGAGGTTGGACTGATTATTCCTAACTTACCATATCATTTTGTTGAGGAGCTACAGCATGTACAGTTTTCATTTGCCAGGTTAGTCCTGGACTATTCCTGTATTGAAGATAGTGCTGAAGCCAGGAGGAAGACTGGCAGAATCAGTTTTCTTTGGGCTGGTGCTCCTCACAGAAACAATATTGGGAGGTAGGAATTACCAGTCCTGTATCCCTGTCCCAAGTATTTTTCATTTTAACTATTTTTAAAAAAACTTTGTGCACACGATAGTTATCCTTTAAGGAATCTGAATGTTGTAGAACAGAATGTCTGGCCTAAAATTGATCCACCAACTGCAATGTGACTGTGATTGTTTTCCTCCACATTACGCTATGTTCCCCTGTAGAATATCCGTTGATGTACAGCTATGGGTTTTTTTCTTACACAGTCTATAAGCAGGAGGTTTTAGGGGTGTGATTTGTGTGATTCATTAGCTGCATTTTTGCTTTCCCCTCTTATGAGCAGCTATACCATCCCACAAACAATAGAGGGAAGACATTTATAAGAGAAGGAAAGTTTAAAGGTGGCCATACACATGCAATCGCGATCGCAATGTGCTGACAGATCAAATTGGTATCTGTCGGCATACATGCAGTGGGGACCTCACGCACAGACATGACCGATTGCCCATGCGTGGTATGGGGATTGGTTGGCCATATTGGCTACTTAAAGTAAAGAGAGCCAATACTGGCCGATGGAAATTTTCTATCTTTCCCAACTGACCGTAATGCAAACTACAGTCGCTCTTCGGCATTGCAGTCGGTTTCTGCCCCTACACACTGCAGATACTGGGTCCCAGATATTACATTTCTACTGCTCTACTGCATTTAGAAAACATCTGATTGGTTGAGAATGAGGAAAAAGTTGTAACTTTTATTAAACAAGCCCTCAAGTATTTCCCTTCACAAAGGGGCCCTAAAAAGAAAATTAACAAATACTAAGCACAATCTCACCAGTCATTTTGACATTAATTTTACCTTAATCCTTTTCTGCTTGGAACTTCTCTGTCTAGCCCCATAGCCAAACTAAGAAGTCTGACCCCACATCAATTAAAGGACACGTCCACCCCAATTATAAACTGTCCATGTGTAGATTACCCCCAAAACTAAAACAATGTATTATAGCACCATTACCTGTAGTACTTACCCAGTAGTCAACCCAATGTTTCACTCCTCCTCCAAGCTATGGCTTGGGAACAGCAGTCAGTTAAAACCATGACATTTTCTGTAACGGCCATGTTTGACTGCCAGAAACCCATAAGAAACTGGAATGGAGTGAAAGAAGAATTGTAACCTCAATTATAAATATATATATCAATTATAACTATCACAGTTTTAGGGATTAGGGGGAGCTATCTATATATGGGTAATTTTTAGTTAGGTGGGTGGGCATGCCCTTTAAAGTACCCTTTTACTTATATTTATAATATATAGTAAGATATAGAAATTATTAAATACTCTCAAGGTAGAAGCTTAAATATAAAGGCTTATAACTTATTGAGTTTAAAGGAGAACTAAACCCAACTATTTATACTCCAGAATCTGAAAACAACCCCCCTAAAAACACCAATAAGCTATAAAATCCCACTTCAGCAAATTGTATTAAAGTAAATGTAAGTCTATTAAGAACTGGATGAAGTAACTGTATGTATGTGCAGTGTCAGACCACACCCCCTAACCTCAGTCACATGCTTCCTTGCTTTATCTGCCTGTTAGGATTGGCTAGAGAATATTCATGGGTGTGACCAACTGTAACAAGTTTCTGCCATAGCTAAGGCATGTGCAGAACATAATGGTCGTTGACCAAACTGTGTGATACTAGAATGCTGTGAAGTAAAGCACAAACCATATGTTATTTAGGTAAATTTCCCAGCGCCCGTATCAAAATGAGAGGTAAGATACAGATTACTGGTTATGTATCAAGGTGTTTTTTTTAAAGTTATTCAATGAACTTGCCATTACCACCTCTGCTGGAAGACAGTTCCACAGTTTCACCGTTCTCACTGTAAAGAAACCTCTCCTAACTTGAAGATGAAACTTCTTTTCTTCCAACCTTAAAGGACGTCCACGTGTCCTCTGATATGACCTCTTAGTGAACAATGCACCAGAGAGTTCACTGTATGGGCCATTAATATATTTGTATAAGGTTATCATGTCCCCACGCAACTGCCGCTTCTCCAATGTAAACAGCCCTAACTTGTCTAATCTGCCTGCATATTCAAGCCCCTCCATTCCCCTTATTAATTTAGTTGCCCTTCTCTGAACTGCCTCAATTTCCAAGATGTCCCTTTTGTATATGGGATTCCAAAACTGCACCGCATATTCCAAATGAGGCCTTACCAGTGCCTTGTAAAGAGGGAGAATAATATTTTTCTCTCTTGATTCCATTCCCCTCTTTATGGTGTGTGGGCAGACGTTATGTTTATATGATATAAAAGCCTTATCACTGCAATATTGATTGGTGTGCGACTCTGATTTCAACACTATATATATATATATATATATATATATATATATATATATACATAGGCATAACTAGCGCACCGGGCCCACCCCGAGGGGGCCTGGGCTCTATGAGCGCCCGCAATCTCACTGCAATTTTAAAAACAGCTGATCACACATATGTATGTAGTAAAGGTATGTAGTAAAGGTATGTAATAAAGGTATGTAGTAATGGTATGTAATAAAGGTATTTAGTAAAGGTATGTAGTAAAGGTATGTAATAAAGAGAGGTATGTAGTAAAGGTATGTAGTAAAGAAAGGTATGTAGTAAAGGTATGTAGTAAAGGTATGTAATAAAGGTATGTAGTAATGGTATGTAATAAAGGTATTTAGTAAAGGTATGTAGTAAAGGTATGTAATAAAGAGAGGTATGTAGTAAAGGTATGTAGTAAAGGTATGTAATAAAGGTATGTAGTAAAGGTATGTAATAAAGGTATGTAGTAATGGTATGTAATAAAGGTATTTAGGAAAGGTATGTAATAAAGAAAGGTATATAGTAAAGGGTATGTAGTAAAGGTATGTAATAAAGGTATTTAGTAAAGGTATGTAGTAAAGGTATGTAATAAAGAAAGCTATGTAGTAAAGGTATGTAGTATGTAGTAAAGGTATGTAATAAAGGTATGTAGTAAAGGTATGTAATAAATGTATGTAGTAAAGTTATATAGTAAAGGTATGTAGTAAAGGTATGGAGTAAAGTTAAAAAGTAAAGGTATGTAATAAATATATGTAGTAAAGGTATGTAGTAAAGATATGTAATAAAGGTATGTAATAAAGGTATGTAGTAAAGGTATGTAATGTAGGGGTGAGTGTCTGTGCCCCGGGAACCAAACTATAAATATATTTAAACATTTTTAAAAAAACAGACGTTTATCTGTTTGGCGTTTGGCTGTATATTTTTAAAAGTCTAAATATCGACATTTGATAAGTCCATCAATCTCACTATAACTGGCTAACTTTCCATTAATGCTCCCTGGCTAACTTTCCATTAATCTATTATACCGATAATCTAAGGCAGCCCCATGTTTTGTCTTAACGTTATAAACCTTAATTTCTGAATCTTTTTTCTTTTTATATTTAATTTAAATTGAACTTTTCAAAAGATAAGGCCACAATCTATCACCCCTGTTTTCTGTCTCATTATTCTCTTATAGGGAGGTGCAAAAGTTTGCCGGTGCTATTAACCAATTAGATGTTTGCTTTTTTCTTGGCCCCTGCAGTAATATACCCTCTGATTGGATGTTGCAGATTAATAAAACAGGCAAACATTTGCACCTTTGATTGTATTAGCCCCATAGACAACAAAAAAGGCATAGGAGATATATAAATCACATGTGGTAAATATTGTTGTTCTGTCAATATGTTACGCCATGGTTATTAAATCTGCGTAGTTTATTTATGACGATAAAACATTTTGAAATGTATAGAGAGACATTTCATTTTTCACTGTTATTGTCTGTTTAAATATGTCATTTATAATCACAGCCTGTGAAATGTACAGTTCATACATGCAGGGCAGGGGTACCGTGGAGAAGAAGGGAAGGTTTTGAGCTAGGAACCCTGATTCATTCTGGCACTTAAATGATCAGTGGAATAATCACAGCAGACTAGAGGGAACTGTCTGTTTAATTATGCAGTGCTACTGCGTCTTACATACGCACAAGACCAAAAATGACAGCGCTAAGCACATTAGTTTATTTACTTTGCGTTGCCTTGTTTGTGATGTTCCCCTCCTTTTGTTTATTATTTCACTGCAAAAGAAAAATAAAGGAGCAATTCTTTTGTCAGGAGAACTGGATTCCAGACCGAAACCTTCTAATCTCATATATTAAAGACGCCAGAGAAACTGAGATTGCTCAGCTGAATAGAAAGAGCTGCCCTCTTTCTGGTTTTAGGGCAGATTTGAGAAGGAAGTTGGTCAAAGTTGGGGGGGCTTTGCCAGGAAATGTTATTGGTAAATAAAACATGTCTATAGCACAAGAAAGGATAGGGGAGCACACTACAGTGGTGAATCCAACATTTTTATTGAAACAACAACTACAAGGTTTTGGGATGCCCTGTCCCTTCCTCAGGAGAGGAAGGGACAGGGCATGTTGGATTCACCACTGTAGTGTGCTCCCCTATCCTTTCTTGTGCTATAGAATTGTCTGGCCCTTGGAGTAGAGGGCAGGGGGATTGCACCTACCAACTTGTCTGGCATAAAGCCAACAGCGGTGTGCTGGAGTGTTCTCTGGACTGTATTGTAAATAAAACATGTCACATTATTACATTCTTTCTCTGGGTAATAACATTGTTTTTGGTTTCCTACCTGCCATTCTGACATTTCTGCCCATTGTTAAACCTTGAGACCAAAAAAAAGCTCCAACATTTTAATTAAAAAAAAATCCCTTAAGATGAGATTCTCACAACATTCTAATTATTACAACAATAAACCATATATAATCATATATAAGGTCACTTCAGGTGGTCATCCTCCACAAGCTGTAGCTTCAAACCTCTGTTATGGAATATAACAAAAAGACAATATTGCCATCTAATGGGGAAAATGATTTCAATCAAATAACAAATTGTAAATTGTGCTTCATATGGTTATTATGTTTTCTTAAATATTATGCAATATTAGTGTTAGTATTATTATTTACATCAGGCCCTGTCCTGAAGATCTTATGATCTAAGAACCCTATTGCAATCAAACAAACTATTGGTATAGCTCGCCCCCCATCCCAACCCTAGGGAAATTACACACATTCCTGGCATTAACACAAAGGACAAGTCTTAACTATGAATCCCAGACTGTTCTTTTTCTAAATGTTCCTTTTAAGAAGTATGTAAGTGAAACAATGAATGTCACTGTGTTGTTTATTAAATATTAAATAGATAGATACATTTTATTGGCCCTGAGGGATCAATTCAATAGTTCGCACTTCCAAAGTAATAGTTCGATATCGGTTCCCAGTGCATTGCGATCTGGTGTTAACCTCTTGAGGGACATTACCAGCAGCCATTAGCTAGTGTTATAAAGTTATGCAAAGTTGCCGCTATCAGTATATTACATCGCTTGTGGTGTCTTTGGTGAAACCTTTTAGCTGCCACAAACCCCATCTTAAAGTCACAGTAACCTTTATTATTTCTTTATGCATTAGAGTGACTTTAATACTGTTTTTTGGGGTAGCAGCTCATAGTGCACCTGGTTTTAAGGGAGGTCCTGAATTGATATTTTAAAGGATATTTTAGGATATAAGCAGGTTTTTTTTTAAAATGGGGCACCTCGGCATTCTTACATGACTTTAACGCCAGCTCTTGCGATTTTTGGCAACAAATAAAAGTACAGCATTGGTGGTATTTGGTTTCATCAACTTTATATGAAATACAATTTGGAAATTAAAAATCAACAGCGTTAATATTAATGATGAAGTTCAAAGCGCTGGGTTAACATTGTTTTTTGCTTTGATAGCCAAACAGCAGGATGGTGCAGCGGCTATGGAAATGCAGCCCTTGAAAAGTGCTGAAGGAGGGGATGGTGAAGAAAAGGACAAAAAGAAATCCAATCCCCACAAGAAGGAGAAGTCTGTGCTGCAGGGCAAACTGACCAAACTGGCAGTGCAGATTGGGAAAGCTGGTAGGTCAGCTGATTACTCCTGGTATAGAGAAGAGCTTAGTTTAACACCAATGCCGGGTTTACATTTGACGCTACAAGACACGATGGGAAATATTTACTAACAAATGAAAAGTGTGTAGTAGCCCAATCCACAGGTAGTTTTCAATGTCATTGTTCACCTACAGTAATGAGAGCAAATAGTTACTATGGCTAACTAGATACTAGATAATATGGTTAACTATATTCTAATATTAACTAGATACTATGGTTAACGAGATGCTATGGTTAACAAGATACTATGGTTAACGAGATACTATGGTTAACTAGACACTATGGTTAAATAGATACTATGGCTAACTAGATACTATAGTTAACCAGATACTATGGTTAACTAGATACTATGGATAACTATACACTATGGTTAACTAGATAATAGGGTTAACTAGACACTGGTTAACTAGATACTATGGTTAACTAGACACTATGGTTAACTAGATACTATGGTTAACTAGATACTATAGTTAACCAGATACTATGGTTAACTAGATACTATGGATAACTATACACTATGGTTAACTAGATAATAGGGCTAACTAGACACTGGTTAACTAGATACTATGGTTAACTAGACACTATGGTTAACTAGATACTATGGTTAACTAGATACTATGGTTAACTAGACACTATGGTTAACTAGATGCTATGGTTAACTAGATACTATGGATAACTAGACACTATGGTTAACTAGATACTCTGGATAACTAGACACTATTGTTAACTAGATACTTTGGTTAACTAGATACTATGGATAACTAGACACTGGTTAACTAGATACTATGGTTAACTAGACACTGATTAACTAGATACTAGGGTTAACTAGTCACTAGGGTTAACTAGAGACTATGGTTAACTAGAGACTATGGTTAACTAGATACTATGGTTATGGTTATTTTTTTTGACTGGCAGCTGATAGGGTCCTATTTTGTCAACAGAAAACGGAGACAGAATGTAATTTAGTGTTCTGCAACTTTTTGAATTTGACCATGTATGTTGCAATGCAGTTTACATGCAACTGTTGTCGTGTACATTGACTATTTTCCAATTATATTGCAAAACAAATTTTCATTAGGCATTAAGTGGCCTCACATCTAGATTCACTGACTTATTTACATGAATTGTGTAGGACAACCCAAAATACAAGGTCACTGCACTATTCAGTGGCAGGTGTAGATTCCTTACAAATATACATCCTTCCATAGTAAGGAGCAGAGTTGAACTGGTAGACCAGGGTACCAGATAATTACCTTCAATAACCTGCCATAGGAATAACATTGCCCAACTCCACCCATTACAATTGCACTGTAACTGAACGGGAAATTACAATCCAGCTATAGTACTCCATGTTATAGTTCAATCTTAATGAGCGGATGGAGCTCCACTGTGTATTTATAAAGGCAGGTTTTTAGGGGAACAATGAGGTGGTTAGGAGAAGCAGGAACTTTTGCAAAGGAAAATGCTACTTAGACATTATAGGGGTCAGCGTCCTACATTGCTGTTAGGCACTGGGGGATGGACTAATAACAAGTGTAAAGACTGAGCCCAGCAGGTAGTGTGGAGAACCCTGAGAGAGGAAATTAATAAATCAGTAAGGAATTCATTAGTTTTGACTGCAAAAAGGAGGAAATATAGATTTGTTATTAAACAATGAATGTAGACTTTACTTTTCTTACTTTTAATACTTTATTTGACTAATTGATTTCTTATATTTTAATACATATAAAACCCAAATATCCTGTAAAATATATCCTTATAAACGGTGTAGTGATGTTATCAGTTTAAATTGCTATTTTTATTACCTGTAGCGATTGACTCTTTGATGTGTGTGTATTACCAGAATGTTCATACATTATGTCCATATAATATGTAAGAGGCTCAATTTATAATGGGAGCAGCAGTGGAATATTTTTTTATAATAATCACTCAGCTATGCCACTAAGTGATTATTATAAGAAAATTTTCCACTTCTGGTCATACAACATAATGATTTTTAAAAAGTAAAACTGTCATTTTTAAATCATGGTCTGTTTGTTCTACATATTTACTTTTAAATTAATGATGGTACTAAAGACATAGTCAGTTTTCAAAGCTATACAGTATAAAGAATTTTTTTTTTATATATAATGAAAATCATTATGGCATGATATAGAAGGGATAATGCACCCCTTACAGTGTAATTTAAGGATATTAAGCCACCTCTGTGTTTCCTGACCTGTTTAAAAACACTCAGACTGCGGCCTGGTCGGGGAACTCCTCGGTGATGTAATATCCTTATATTACACTGTAAGGGGCTCATTATCCCTTCTATATCATCTATATGCCATAGTGATTTAGTATGAACTATGAATGCCAAACGTTATATATTTATATCTATTTTTGTGATTGAATCCTAAACAGCTGCAACCATTTTGCTTTGGTATTGTAACTCTCAAAACACAGAGTTTGTATGTGTTAAAAATATGCCTGTATATTTCTGCTTGCAGGATTGGTTATGTCTGCTATTACTGTCATTATCTTGGTTCTCTACTTTGCTATTGATACCTTTGTTGTGAACAAGAGGCAGTGGCTTCCAGAATGCACTCCTATCTACATCCAGTACTTTGTGAAATTCTTCATCATCGGTGTAACTGTACTAGTGGTAGCAGTTCCTGAGGGACTTCCACTTGCTGTGACAATATCTCTGGCATACTCTGTGAAAGTAAGTTCTATAGCTTGTGTACCTTCAACTGGACATACACTTAAATGGCATGTCCACCCTTAAAACACAAAACTGATGACTTGTCAGTTATCTGCCCACAACCCAACTGCTATTTTTACCATTTTATTATTTGCATTCATAACCAGATATTAAATGAAAGCTCTATTCCTCTATGACAAAATTTTATCTGCCTCATCCCTCTGCTCAAAGAGCTTTTAATAAGCTTGAGCATATGCATGTGACATCACAATCATTGGCTGTGATGTCAATTTTTACAGCCTTGAATAACTGCACAGAGGAAGGGGCCAGCTTAGTCAGCCAGAATAAAGGCAATAATTATCCTTAAATATCTGGTTAGTAATGATTATAAAGGGCAAAATAAAAGAGTTGGGTTTGGGGGCAGGTACCTGACAATTGACCCATATTTTTGGTTAAAGGATGGACATGCCATTTAAGTTTTCATCTCCTTTAAAGTAATGTTTTAGAGGTTCATAATCAAAAAAGCTTTATTAAACTGACAAACAACAGAATGTTATAACGTTTCCAGACCTATTATTGGTTAAACATAGACATAGAATATATGTTGTTTTATTAAGTAAGGTCTGTATTGTTGAAAATTAAGAGGAGCTCTGAACTAATGACAACTCTTAGAGTTTATTAATGATATATTTTCCCGTTACAGAAAATGATGAAGGATAATAACTTAGTAAGGCATTTAGATGCTTGTGAAACAATGGGGAATGCAACTGCAATCTGCTCCGACAAGACAGGCACATTGACCACCAACCGGATGACAGTTGTGCAAGCCTATGTAGGGGACGTCCACTACAAAGAGATTCCAGATCCCGATGCTCTTCCAGCAAAAACATTGGATCTGCTGGTGCAAGCCATTGCCATCAACAGTGCTTATACCTCTAAAGTCCTGGTACGGAACAGATTTTATCATTCTTACTGTAAAAAAATGAAAGACCAGAAACACAAACATATAAGTTTATCTTTTATCCTGAATTACGTTTTCTGGTTAGATTTTCACTGGGTTTCCGCAGTTAGACAGTATCTTATTGGTTGCTGCAAAGTAATAGCTCAGGCAAATGTTGCACCTTTTATTACACAAGTCCCTAAGACTGGGTACACACGTACAATATTTTTATCCTGACCGACCGTACACCGCTAGTGATCAGGGCAAGCAAGCGAACAAAATGGCCTTGTGTGTAGCCAACCTTAGTTTTTAGACCTCATTAAACTGGTATCATTGTTTCCAGGAATTCAAGTTTTAATGGTTTTGGTGGACTGTATGTACTGAATGCAGCGAAACATAAAGTATAAATACTACATTCTGTTATTTAAATAAAAAACAAAAGCAAAAAAAAATGATCTTGCTAATGTTGAGTGTTGCCACCTAGCACTGACTAGCTCTGTATAATTCATGGCTTTTCAGAACAGAACCTTCCTTAATAAATAATTTAAATATAAGGGAATACAAGAGTTTCTACTAAGAAGGTCAGGCAACATAGAAGAGCACAATGTTACAGGTTTATATTTTCAAACCTACTACACAGAAAGGTCAGGTAGAAAAATAGGAAACCCAAAAAATGTATATTTTCTAAACATAAATCGGTCTCGAGTGCTACCGCTTGGACATTCTTCCTGCAGGCCCACCAACTAAGACTCCAAGGAATAATAGTCAAACGTTACACACTGCAGCTAAACAATTTCAACCTTTTATTTGTACCATCCAACATACACAACGTTTCCAGTAGCACACTGCCCCATTCCTCAGGTCTTTAATAGCTTCATGGGGTTGTGACTTAGTGTGACTGATTTTACAGGCCATTCAAGTAAGAAGCAGTGGCACATGTAATTCTAACCCTTCTGTGGGCCACAGTTTAAAGTCTTGAATTGTAAAAAATTGCTTCAATAACAATATTGTTTGATGTTGGGGTCGCTTGTTTTGTTTGGAAAATCTCCCTTTGCCGCAGTTGGGCCCCTGTACTATGGTATAGGGAGTTGGCCACTGGAAACAGGTCAGTTCCAAACATTCTCCGTATGCTGTATATACTGTGTATAGGGAGAATGCTTGGGACTGTGTGTACCCTCATCTTTTTGAAAAATGACAATGTCAGCTTTAGTAACAAAAATTGACCAAATGTATTTGGTTTGCTGGTATCACCGTGCAGAATCTTTTTCTGGTTGTTTATTAGACCCCAGTAGGGATTGAGCATTAATAGTGACATTTAATGTGTTTCTTTCTCTTGTAGCCGGCAGACAAAGATGGAGGCCTTCCCCGGCAAGTTGGAAACAAAACAGAGTGTGGTTTGTTGGGGTTTGTCTTGGACTTGAAGCGGGACTTCCAAACGGCACGGAATCACATTCCAGAAGAAAAGCTTTATAAAGTATACACCTTCAATTCCGTAAGGAAGTCGATGAGCACAGTGGTTAAACTTGAAGATGGCAGTTTTCGAATGTATAGCAAAGGCGCTTCAGAGATCATTTTAAAAAAGTAAGTTACCATATTATTACCACATTATTAACTTAGGTTTGGTATGAATTAGAAAATGACCCATCATCAAATTGTGTTTTTTATTTACACTGTAAGAGACATTCCCATCTGTTTCACAAATTTTCATCAGCAACATATATGTTATTCACTGAGAGTAGTAAGTTCTGAACATACAGAGTGTACACTATTGTTTATTGCTATAGGCTTCGAGAGATTGACAGATCTTCTGTGTATTTTTAGGTGTTCTAGAATTTTGAACGAGGCCGGTGAACCACGAATCTTTAGACCAAGAGACCGGGATGAAATGGTAAAAAAAGTAATAGAACCCATGGCTTGTGATGGACTTCGAACAATCTGTATTGCCTACAGGGATTTTGGCATGAGTCCTGAACCGGAATGGGACAATGAAAATGACATTGTGACTGATCTGACATGCATTAGTGTCGTTGGTATAGAAGATCCAGTCAGGCCAGAGGTAAATATGATTCCCAACTATTTTATCATTTTCAACTTTTTTGTCTTTTCTTGATGTAGACACAAACTCCCAGTATTTTATTTAATAATTAAACTTAAAGGGTATGTCCACCCCCAAAATTAAATTCTCCCCCACTGCTGGCCCCTGAGTGCAGTGTGTAAAAATCCTTACCTTACCTCTCAGCTCCAAATGGTTCTCTTGTAATGTCTGCCCAAAGTCCTAGAAAGTGAACACCAGGAGGCTGGAAGGGAAAACATTTCCACCTCTTAGGTGTCCTCTGAGAGGTTTCTGGCTTGCTCAGTGCAGCCCTTTACCCCTCTCCCTCCCTCCCGATCCATGTTAGCTGCCTAGTGTAAAAGCCCTTCTACCTCCAACCGCTATATTTGTTTGTAAAAAAACTAACCCGAACTCTACTTACTGAGACACGTTCCCCCGGCATTCTACACTGCTGCCTCTCAGCCAGTTTCATGCAAGCAGATGGCCGGGTCTGAACGCTGGGGGAACAAGGCTGTGTAAGTACAGTTCGGGTTAGTTTTTTTACACACATATAAAGCGGTTGGGGGTGGGAAAGGGTCCCCTACGCTACAGAAAAAGAGGTGGACATGCCCTTTAATAAAATATAGAAAAGGACCAAATAAATAAAAAATGAGTGCACACACTTCCTGTCTTGCATACTAATAAAGCACGGCAACACAGATCTGGCAGAGCTATGATTGAGATCATTCTTGGACTTTAAATACTTGGACAGGAGAAATGTTAATTTACCTTTAAAGTCTCCAGTTAAATTGAAAATTAGTGATTGCTGGAATTTTTGGAATATACTTAAATGTTGAAATATATCTCAGAAGTTTGATTGAGCTACTGTGAGGGGAAGAAGAGTTTGTTGCAATTTTAAAGATGGGCATTGCAGTTCCTGCATGGGTTTTGTCACCTACGAAGGTTTGTGTGAAAATGTTAAAGACAGAATAAAGCTGGCATTAAAATCACACCACAATTTACCAAGAGTCTTAATCACAATATTAAACTTGACTGTTCCTGCGGGGGGTTGGGTTGGTTGCAGTTCTTGGCAAATACCCCCAAATAGGGGTTCATACAGTAAGAGGTACAGAAGTTTGCCTGTGCTATTAATTTACAGCAATCAATTAGCTGTGAGCTTTTTACTAGGTTACTGCAGTTAGATAACATCTGATTGGTTGCTCCAGATTAATAGAACAGGCAAATTTTTGCACCATTTTTTGCATCAACTCTTAAGTGTATAATATACAAAGAACCTATCATTTCTCTATCCAGAGTGTATATGCTGAGGAGGAAACTAGAACAAGTGTTCTGTCGCACAAGATATGTTTCTTGGTAGCATTCTGGTTTTAAAAAGAAATGAAATCTACAGTATGAATACAAAATGTACTGAATAAAATACACAAACTGCATTTCATAAAAAGTGTTTTTCACGCAAGGGTAGAAACTGGCCTCATCCATTATGTCATGGTAACTAATAACCAGATAGATCTAACTAGAATCATGCTGCCGGAATAATGAAAATAAATGTAATAATGAATAATGCAGCCCTTAACTGTAATTTGTTAATATGCCAGAGTCCATCTTGTGGAACCATATACAATTCTAAATTATAAAGGGGTACATTAAATTTGCAATAGTTCTGCAGTTACTTACTTATTATTGCACAGCGTTTTGTGGTACAGCCTGGTGTAATACAGTGCAATGAACAGTGCAATATAGTGCAATAACCATATACTACATATTACTTTAGATAAATCAGCATATCGCTGCCCAGACAGGAAATAATACAGTGGTATGCATTTTTACCCTACAAATATGCTTTTGGCTGGTGCATATTGATTACAAACAGGACATTATTGTAGCGCTATGGGCTATATATTTACATATTAACACAGGTTTTTAATTTAGCAACACTATAGCATGTGATTTACATAATAACCCCTGCCATCTGCTGGGCCATTTATACAATTGCTCCAAACTAAAACATTAACTATTCCCAGGCCTGAGGATACAGTGATATTTCCTTTTATGTATTAACACTTGTCTTGTGTGCTTTGGACTATTATCATATTAAGAAATGGCATTCCAGTAATAAAAACCAGCAGTAACAAGGTATATTAACCCCTGCCTGACCAGTCATCCAGTTCTATGGGCTTGGAAATATTACTTCTTGCTTTTGTTTTTATTACTAACTAGCAGAGTACCCAGCGTTGCCCGGTTTTTCTAAAGATCCTGCCCAAACCTGCATCCAAAATTCAACAGACCTGCACCTGCAGTTTCTAACCTCACCCATTCAAAGTTTACCTGGTAAACTTCGGGTGCCCTACACAATGCAAGATTGTAGGGCAGATCTCATCCCCAATTAACTTACCTCACGAAATTTGGGGGTTATTGTTGTGCAATATCATCAACTTACCCCTTAACGTGTATCACATTAACTTCCCCTTTAACATGTATCACACCAACTACCTTGAATACAACAGATATACCATGACCTGGATGAATGAGAACCTTCACAAGCATACCCCTTTAAAGGGCATGTCCACCCCCAAAACTATAATCCCCCCCAGTAATGGCCCCACCATGTAGTGTAGTGTAATCCTTACCTCACATCCCAGCTCCATAGGGTTCTCCTATAGACCCCCCCTAAAGTCCCAAAAACAGTCCACCAGGAGGCTAGCAGGGCTCTGCCTGCTACCTTGCCTCCGGTAGATATTTGCCATGCGTACTGCAGCCCTTCTCCCCCCTCCCCCTCCCTCCCTCTCCCTCCCGTTCTACTATCCCTCCCCCTAGCGTAAAAGCCTTTTAATATGCTGCTCCCCCATGTCTGGTAGCCCCAACCGCATGGTTAGTATTTTCCAAAAGCCCCCAAACTCTTACTTACCTCTCCTCTTTCCTCCGCTGCACTGAATGACCGGCAGCCGCGTCCGTGATTGGCTGCCGTTCAGCCAATCACAGAAGCGACTGCCGGTCCCGCCCCTCTGCTTGCATTCTCGCAAGCAGAGGGCCGGCAGTGCAGTGGAGGAACGAGGGGCGGTAAGTAAGAGTTTGGGGGGCTTTTGGAAAATACTAACCATGCGGTTGGGGCTACCAGACATGGGGGAGCAGCATATCAAAAGTAATTTTTAAGGGTGGACATGCCCTTTAAGGCTTATCACAACAACTTCCCCTTTGAGGTGTATCACACCAATTTCTGCTTTAATGCATATAACATCAACTACCCCTTTAACACGTATCACACAAACTTTCCCTTTAAAATGTATAACAATAACATCCCCTTTACGGCGTATCACATCAACTACCCCTTTAAGGCTTATCACACCACCTTCCTCTTTAAGGCGTATCACACCAACTTCCCCTTTAAGGTGTATCACACCAACTTCCCCTTTAATGCATATTGCATTAACTACCCCTTTAACATCTACATTTGGTCTGATGTGGCACAGTTCCTTATATATAATAGGACCTCCCTGTTGGTGAAGAGGTGGTCTTATGGCTAAGGTATGTGGATGACGTTCTCCTTTTATGGAAAGGAACAGTAGAAGGACTTGAATCCTTCATCAAAAAATTGAATGTTAACACTTTGAATATAAGACTGACTTATGAATATAGTTTGTCATCAGTTGATTTTTTGGATTTGAATATCTCCATAAATAATGGAATGTTGGTAACTAAAACTCATAGAAAAGAAACGGCAGTGAATGCATTACTATCGGCAGATAGTCATCATCCCAAAAGTTTAATTAATGGGATTCCTGTAGGCCAATTTGGTAGGATAAAACGTAATTGTTCCAACAGAGAGGATTATTTGATTCAAAGTGATGAACTAGCTAACAGATTTCGAGCTCGTGGATATTCAGAATTGGTGATTAAAAAAGGACGTGAGAGGTCCAGTAGAAGGAGTCGAAAATCTTTGTTAGTTCCATCGAATAATAGGCAAAGAAAGGATGACACAATCAGATTTATTTCCAGCTTTAATCAAAGTTGGACAGAAATAAGACAGATTCTGTCCAAACATTGGAGGTTATCTCTAGTGATAGGACCTAGAAAAATATATAGGCCCATACCCTCAAGTGACAGCTCGTAGAGCACTAATCTAAAGGACAAATTGTCCCCAAGCCACATAACAGATCCAAAAACAACGGATGTGAGTGGCTTAGGTATGTTGGGAATAAATGTTGTGGGAAATGTCGAATGTGTCCACAAATGTGCCAGGATAAGACCTGTACAGGTTCTGATGGTAAAAAATGGGACATAAAACGTCATTTCATGTGAAACCAAACAAGTAATTTATTAGTAACTTGTAAATGCAATAAAAAATATGTGGGTAAAACTAAAAGAATGCTAAAGACAAGGATTTTGGAGCATGATAGAGCAATTAAAAAAAAGGATATAGAAAGATCGGCCATAGCGAAACATATGTTGAGGTACACAAAAGACAAGTACCTTGTATTTTGTGGGTTGAAACGTGTCCCTTGGAGTGAGAGGAGGTATGTATGATAGAATCATACAAATCTTGGATAGATAAGCAGAAAGATGATACATCACTATATAATACAGCATGATCACTGAGTCGCGAATACTGCAGATCAGGCCGACACATGCAATTTGCATGCTTTCTATAAGATGTATTGGTGATAGGTGTGATGTGAACATAATTAAAGTATACATTCATGATATGGTTTTGATGGAGAGTATATTCGCTTTTACACCATAGTCGGTGTTTGCTGATGCGAGTCAGCGTGGCTCTACACATTGCCCTGAGTGATCAACGCTTCTTGTTGTTCACGCATAATTAATGATTAAGATATTGGTGATCTTAATTATGGATTGAAATGATTGGAAACCTTTAGAATTGTGTATCAGGTTGTGCAATGTAATATATGATTATGCGATAATATCGTATCCACACATGTAGAAGAATTATTGGTATTTCCACCTGATGTATAAGACTTCGAAATTAGTCTAAGGTGTATACCTTTAAGGAGATATGTTTAAATAGGTCTCGCCTGTGGAGTATCGCGAGACCCTGAAGAAGCCGTTGCGCTAGGAGCGCGGAATGGTGAAACGCGTGGTTGTTTGGAGGAGGCGAGACTGTCCAGTGTCTGTGATACATGTTTCTTAGGGATTCCATGATAACTTGGTTTGGAACTGTGTTTATACTTACCATCGGGTGAAGAGTGTGGTCCGTCCGGTCAGCGGGTCCTGGCTTCTCACGTAAGTCCCGTACTATTGTTTTCATCAGGTGGCCGGCTCATTTACGATAGGTATCTATTTACAAATGGAAGGAATCTTGAACACGACAATGACCCATATATGATACATCGCATGGACACTGGACACTTGGATAGTAGGTAATTGGGGACGCCCATTGCCGTGATATGTATGTTTTTAATATATCATGTTAGCATATTATGTGTGGGTTTTAAGGTTGTTAGAATACCTCACATGAGGGGATATGGATAAAGGTTTATGTGCAATATATTTATTATTTGGATGTCAATAAACAGAGTGGTATTTTTTGGACCTTTATGCGCTCAGTGCCTTTATTATAGGGTCTTTTTTCTATAAGAGGAGTTTCTGTGTCCTCTGGGGTTTCATGGTACCCCTTTAACATGTATCACACCAACTTTCCCTTTAACACATATCACACCGACTTCCTCTTTAAGGCATATTGCACCAACTTCCTCTTTAGCGTGTATTGCATCAACTTCTCCTTTAGCATAAAGAGTATCGCATCAATTCCCCCTTTAGCGTGTATCATCGCATCAACTTCCCTTTTAGTGAGTATCCCATCAATTTCCCCTTTAGCGCGTATCGCATTAACTTCCCCTTTAGCACGTACCGCAGCAGCTTCCCCTTTAGCGCGTATCACATCAACTTCCCCTTTAGCCAGTATCGCAGCAACTCCCCTTTAGCACGTATTGCATCAACTTCCCCTTTAGCACATATCACATCAACTTCCACTTTAGCGCGTATTGCAGCAACTTCCCCTTTAGCACGTATCGCAGCAACTTCCCCTTTAGCACGTATCGCAGCAACTTCCCCTTTAGCGCGTATCACATCAACTTCCCCTTTAGCGCGTATCGCAGCAACTCCCCTTTAGCATGTATCGCATCAATTTCCCCTTTAGAGCGTATCATATCAACTTTCCCTTTAGCGCGTATCACATCTACTTCCCCTTTAGCGCGTATTGCATCAACTTCCTCTTTAGCGTGTATCGCATCAACTTTCCCTTTAGCGCGTATCGCATCAACTTCCCCTTTAGCGCGTATCGCATCAACTTCCCTTTTAGAGTGTAATGTATCAACTTCCCCTTTAACATTGGGGTACATCTTGCATTAATTTATTTTTTACTGCAATCGATCAAATTAAATTATTGGCACACAATGTCCCCCAGAAAACACAATTTTCTTGCAAAAATGACACATGGAAAGGAAAGGTGAGTGAAAAGAGTGTGTACGTGGCCTTTAATACTGGGGTTTTAGTAGTTTGTGGGGAAAAGAGGTGTTAAGTGAAATGAACCCCTTATAGTGCAGTTGTATTGCAGTGTGGCAGCTCCATCCCATTCCCAGCTGTCATTGTCTTTCATTAAGTAAAACTACACATTTCCTTAGCTGCCTTCTCTGAACTCTCAATCTTGACTCTGGGTGAACCACAAGTGAGAGGAGGAGACAGTGTGTGGTCACATGACATTGCTACATTACATAGTCTGCTGCTCCTCATGATAGACAGCTCTATCCTCCTATCACAGGAACAACAGAACAAAATAAAAAGCAGCTGCCCTGAACAATCTGTGATATTAGAAAGGTGTGCGATTAACTTGATTCAGTCGATTCACCACCAGATGGCAGCACACTGGTTAAGTAATGTAAAAAATGACAAAAAAAGGGGGAACATTTTTTATAGTTGTAAAGTAGCCTATGCTCTTTTCCAGCTCCTTATACATAAGTGTACCAAGTCTCATGAAAATTTTCCAGGCCGTTTGGAAGTTTTTCAGGAACATACAAACACACATACATACATACATACATACATTGACTTTTATATATATAGATATTGTTTTGATTTATTGATTTCAGATAAAGGTTCTGTCAATGTTAAGAAGTTCTTTTAAGGCTAGTGGTGAATGGTTGATTCATTGGTAACTATTTACTTAGGAATGTCTGCAGCATTATAAGAATTTATACACATTTAGTGGTTTTTCAAAGGTCCACAATGTGATGGAGGAGCCAAAATGTGGCACCAAAATGTGTAAAATGTGGGAGAGATCTTGTGCTGCAAGCACTAAATACACCCCGCTGTTACTGTGTGATATGATTGGTAGGGTCCATACTATGTCTAGCATAATGTTTATATGGGAGAAATGTCTGTTGGGAAAAATCCTCCCACAAGCTCCCAGAGGGGACTGGCCCACTAAAAAGTCTCTTTCTGGGGATGACATAAGATTGGCTTTTGAAGTCTAAAAAAGTAATTCATGTTTTATTGCTTACAGGTTCCTGAGGCTATAAGGAAGTGCCAGCGAGCAGGTATAACAGTCCGTATGGTAACTGGGGATAACATCAATACTGCTCGTGCCATTGCCATAAAGTGTGGCATTATACACCCTGGAGAGGACTTCCTGTGCATTGAAGGAAAGGAGTTTAATAGAAGGATAAGGAATGAGAAGGGCGAGGTAAGGTTCCCAGTGGCTTCTACTTATTACAAAACAAATTGAAGAAAATGCAATAAGAGGGATCTGCTGACAGGACAAATAGATACCGCATTAACAATATGAGAAGACATTAAATATTGTATTATAAGGCCTTGAATCAAATTCTGGATTATTCAAGGCCTACCCTTGTTTAAGTGAAAACAAGGGTAGCATTAATGACATTCTGTTCATATTTATTTAGATTGAACAAGAACGGATTGATAAGATTTGGCCCAAGCTCCGAGTTCTGGCCCGATCATCCCCTACTGACAAACACACACTGGTGAAAGGTACGTAGACCTGAAATTAAAGGAACTCTTCCAGGACTGTGTTGTGGCCCATTCTGCAGCTCACCAGGTGGACATTGCACAGGCTTACTGTGCTATTGTGTGTAAAGTGAGCACCTTCTGCCATTGTAAAATGCCCATTTAAAAGTCTATTTAACTAACCGCTACAACAGTTCTGTGATGGGCCCACGATTTGAGACTTTCTACTTTCTCTGCTTATTTAATTTTCTTTAAATATTTTTGAACAGTTTTTTAAACTGCTTTACCCACCCGCTTTGCTTTAAACAACATGAAATCCCAATTTCTTTTGGAGAATGGCGTTCCAGCAGCACCCATTGTCTGTGGTCAGTTGCTTGTCTAAGATTTGATTTATGTAAAACATCTCATTCCAGGTATAATAGACAGCACGCAGGTGGAACAGAGACAAGTGGTGGCAGTGACTGGAGATGGAACAAATGATGGACCAGCTCTTAAAAAAGCTGATGTTGGCTTTGCTATGGTATGATAATATTCCCCACAATATACATGTGATCTACTAACACAATTACTCCTCCTTGGGATCCATTTATACATATGATATGTCTATTTTATCACTAGCTCGTGTTTTTAAGAAATGTTTACCAATTACCGTAAATGAGGGTAGGATCTCCAACCATCAGTCAGAATGCCCTTCGCACCACTCTCCGTACTGTTCGATTCAGAAGATGCTGCAAGCAAAGTTTGTGATTATTGTAACCAAAGAGCTCTGTCAACTCCCTGTTCCCATTTTACATATGAATGAAACTCTGTACATCACTGGCAGTTCTATAAAGACCAGGATCAGAATATTTTATTTAATAAAAGGCACAAGCCAGCAGGTATTTTTAAATGATAGAAAGTTTAGGAGGGGATTGTAATGCTATTGAATGCTTTACGTGTGCTACAAAGACATGGTAGAAACCAGGAGTGCAGTGAAACGCAGTGAATGAAGCACATTAAAATGGGAAGGATTCGATAGAAGATGCAGTCAGGAACGTTTGATGTTTGATTGTCTCTGATTTAAAGGAACGGAATGTACCAGCCTGTCAGTCCCTTTTCTCAGAGTGGAACTTCCCGGTTCTGTTTGGCATTTCTGTGCTGCTCTCATCTTCTTACTTCATGTCTCATCTAACTTACTGACTGAACCTTTACTGCCGACATGACGTAGATGCTTTAGAAAGACAGTACATTTTATTTGGCCTTTGAAATCTAATGGTAGGCAGTACCATTCTTTGCTATAGAATCTACATATTTTATATTGTTGTAGTCTGATTTCATGTCTTTTCTTTCCTTCAGGGAATAGCTGGCACAGATGTGGCAAAAGAAGCTTCAGACATCATTCTAACCGATGACAACTTCTCCAGTATTGTAAAAGCTGTAATGTGGGGTCGCAATGTGTATGACAGTATCTCCAAGTTCTTGCAGTTTCAGCTCACAGTAAATGTGGTGGCTGTAATTGTCGCATTTACTGGAGCCTGTATTACTCAGGTGAGTGACACTTTGCCAGGATTAGTGTATGTAAATGGTACCATTTAAAGCAATATGAATGCTTCTCTGGATTACAGTGAGTATAATTAGTTCCTTACTTTGGATGTTGTACACACAGTGTCATAATAATAATTGGTATAGACAGCACATGGCAAATGATGCCATTGTACCTCTGGCTGCCACAGTTACATGACAGACAGGAAATTTTGGGGAAAATGAATAAAAATAAAGATGCAGGCTATAGAGGTCAATGTGTGACCTCAGAAGGGTAAGTAACTGTAAACCCTAAAAAGAAAGACATTGGCCTCTAGTTCTCCTTTAATTCCATATTTCTCTGTGTTGGGTAATGTTGTATAGGTTATCAACTTTAATTTATGTTTAACAACAATAAATGTATCTATCAAAACCCTTCACTCCCCTTCTTTTGGAACCGTCATTAAGAATATCATTCACACAAACATAGCTGAATTGCTGTCTGTATGTTGCGTATATATGGTTCCACTGCTCAGCAATTATTGATGTTGTCACTATGTAAATAAGCTTGATGTGCAATGATGATTTATTCCAATGGGCATTAAAATGCATTTGGGTTGCCAATATAATGTACCAATTGAGTCTATTTTTTGCTTCTACCAATCTGCAAATTTACCCCTCAAATAAAGTGTTGCAGACATGTTACTAATACTGTATATCATGCACTCCTGGTCGCACTGTTGTATCAGGGCGCATGTGCACCAAATATGGATAAATCTATTTCCACATCCCCTAATTCAGTCTGAACCAATATAAGGGTATTGTTTGTAAACTGCATAACTCAGGGGTGCCCAACCTGCGCACTAGTGATCACTAAGCTCCATCCCTGAACTGCCCAGACTCCTACCTAAACTGCCCGGTCTCCACCAGCCCCGACCCCTTGTGCTAGTGGCTTTGTCTGAAATTATATTTCAATACTATTTGTATTAGTTTGTCTACACTGAAATAAACCCCTGAGGGGTTGTTAAATGGATATCCAGTGTGGTAGTCTATATTATTATGAATAATGTTATGTCACCCGTCCATTCAGCCATATCCTACAGAGGGGTAATGTAGGTGAGGATACCTATAGTATTTAGTCTGATTGTTTTTAGTCTAGGGAGATAATTAAATCTCTCACAAATGTCTGATTTGGAAACTGTTTAGCAATAAATAGGTTTGTTTGGTGTTTGAGGCACAAATATTGTCCAGGGTGTATTAGATTGTGTTGACTTATTCCAAACATTTACGGTTCCTGTAAATCTGTCACCCAGAGGGTTAATATATACATTCATGTATCAGCTGACATACTGCATATTGTGCACAGTAAAATCATTATAATGGGGTGATCTCAGTGGCCAGTGCTCTCTATTGCATTGCTAGATTGCAGCCTAACCAGGGGTACACTCCATGCAATATTTCAGCCCGAACGGCCGATAGTTCAGTGTATCGGTCGATTTGGCCAAAATAATCACGTGTTTTCATCCGTGTCCGACCGACCATTCGGCAGAAAGCCACGTCCAATTGTTCGGCCATCTATGGACCACACGCACTGTCATGGTAAACTGTCGGCCACGGCAACTACTGCCATGACCGTCTTTCCTCTGGGCCGACCTGTCGAAAGGTTGTTCAGGAGGAACCGTTGCATGTTGTGTACCATGTTTAAGTCTATTGAATGCAAGGCAACCTAACTTTCTTCTTTTAAAAATCATTCTAATTTTGGAAGTGCCAAGGGTTGCGATATCCAATCATATGCGAGTCACACGGGAATGTTGCGATATCCGAACATATGTGAGTCGCTAAAAAATGGTGATTGCAGCGCACCTAGTGTGGCCAGACCAACACTTAGCTTTTTAAAGCGCTATTGGCCTTACCACAAAGTGAGACCATTTTGCCCTGTTTTGAAATGTTTGTGAGGCCTTATTTATGTTGGGTATTGTGGGTATTTAAAGACTCTGGGGTAATTATCATGTTGTTTCTTTCTTTTCCTACTTCTTTGCGTGTCTTGGCTAAATATACCTGGTGGTAACCAGGAGATCCATGATTAACCCCCTGAGCATTGCCAATTTATAGCATTAGTGTACTCAATCCCTTCTGTTTATAACTACAATGTAAACCTGTAGCTGCAATCTGTTTACACCATCTAGTGGCCAATGCACACATTGCAAAAAGATTGGGAACCCTTTCTTACTGCATTCCATTTATATGAATTAAAGTGAATCAATATTTAAATGTTACAAATATTTACCCTAACATAAAAGTGGTTTCATTAAAGGTGCAGCCAATCCTCTCTGTCCCATGATGCTCTGCTGCTGGGAACACCTGGGTGGTTAAATCTTTTAGCTCCACACTCAAAAACTTAAATGGGCTGATATCTCTGGCCCTACAGGAGAATGGAACAAAAAACAAGACATTGTCCTTTATAGGACTGCTTTTAAAATATGAAATAAAATGTTTTTAGGTTAAATTATAAAATGGGTAACTTTTTAGTATTAGACATTGGTTCTCTTTAAATTAGCAAAATAATTATTTAATTATCTTACATTATTCTGTCTCAGGCCCCTAACTGGGCTTTCCCATTGGTGTCAATGAGCCACTAGCTGCCTTCTTTCCGCTAGGTCCATAAGCATAGTGAGATCCGAGACTTCACAGCTCGTGCCTTTACATTTTGGCAGCCCTGGTAATAAAGCACACTCCAGGGATGTAGTTACATTGCTGTAATAACAAATAGCCAGAGACATTGCTCCTTTGGGTGTATTTTCTCTTTGTCATGTTTCTACGGATTTTTGCATCTAAAGTACAAATACTACAACAATGCGTCATATTAGGACAGCTAATAGTATATCACTGTTTTAGTTTCCTATGGACATGCTTATTCAAAATTCCATTTTCAATTCCAAACAGCTATATATTAGTATGAACTGGAATATTGTTATAATTTGAGATATTGGTATGATTTGAGATATTAGTATGATTTGAGATTTTGGTATGATTTGAGGTATTAGTACATTATGATTTGAGATATTAGTATGATTTGAGATATTAGTATGATTTGAGATATTGGTATGATTTGAGATTTTGGTATGATTTGAGGTATTGGTACAGTATGATTTGAGCTATTAGTATGATTTATGATATAAGTATGATTAGAGATATTGGCATGATTTGAGCTATTGGTACAGTAAGATTTGAGATATTAGTATGATTTGAGATATTGGTATGATTTGAGATCTTAGTATAAATTGAGATATTGGTATGATTTGCGATACTGGTATGATTTTTGAGTTGGTATGATATGAGCTATTGCTACAGTATGATTTGAGATATTGGTGGTTTGATTTGAGATATCGGTATGAATTGAGATACCTGAGTTAACTCCATTCTTTTCTTGAAATTACTGTTTTCTGTGTATGTTCAGAAAGTAACTCGAAACAAAGATTCTATTTCTGTTTTGAAAAATTCCCAGTTAACTCTCATATGTTTTCTACCAGGACTCTCCCCTGAAAGCTGTTCAAATGCTGTGGGTCAACCTTATTATGGACACGTTTGCATCTCTTGCTCTGGCAACAGAACCTCCCACAGAGTCACTTCTCCTACGGAGACCTTACGGAAGGAACAAACCATTAATTTCACGGACCATGATGAAAAATATTCTTGGTCATGCTGTTTACCAGCTCGTACTTATATTTACACTGCTGTTTGCTGGTAAGACTATAAAAAAATCCCTTTGAAATCAAACTTTAAGGTAAAGTCGCTCTATTCAGCCACTAAATAAACGTTTTCTTCCTAATCCCACAATATCTATGTATCTATCCATCGATCTTCCTGGATCGATCTAGCTAGCGAGCGAGCGAGAGCAGAGACGAGCCGAGCGAGCGAGCGCGCGAGCGAGCGAGCGAGCGCGCGAGCGAGCAAGCAAGCCAGCCGAGCGAGCGGCCGGGGAGCGAGCGAGCGAGAGAGCGAGCGAGCGAGCGAGCGAGCGAGCGAGCGAGCGAGCGAGGAGCGAGGCAACGAGCGACGCCGAGCGAGCGAGCGAGGGAGCGAGCGAGCGAGCAAGCAGCAGCCGAGCGAGGGCCGGGGGACGCAGCGAGCGAGCGAGCAAGCGAGCGAGCCGAGCGAGCGAGCGCGCGAGCGAGCGACCGAGCGAGCGATGAGCAAGCAGCGAGCCGACGAGCGTCCGTGGTGGTAGCGATCTGATCGACGAGCTAGCGAGGACTCGAGCGAGCGATCGATCTATCTATCAATCATCGATTTCTATCGATGCTAGCTAGTTATCTATTGCATCTAGCAATCATCTATCAGAGCTATCGGCCTTGATCGACGAGCGTATCTATCTATCTATCTATCTATCTATCAATCAATCATCTATCCTATCTATCTATCTTCCTTTTATGTATCTATCTATTTATCTTCATTCTATCTATCGTCCTATCTATCCACCGTATGTTCTATCTACCCATCTCTCTATCTATAACCATAACTGTACATATTTATAGACAAGTGTTAAATAATCATAAAGTATGTTATGCAAATTCCCAGGCAACTATCCAGAACCATCCATTTCAAATGCAAGATGGTGAACTGATTTTACCTATTTAACACCTGCAAAAATCACAAGATGGAAAGTTTTGTTTGTTTTGTTGTGCGTTGGACACTTAACAAGACAGATACACAATGTAAACTGTAAAATGTATAGACAGCAGCTATCAGCTTTTCTAACCTGCCTTACAAGCTGTGTTAACCCTTTTGGGGCAATGAATTGAGGGTTAACGCAGCTTTAAGACAATGATTCTTAGGCAACAGCCTGATATCTCGGCCACAAAGGAATATGGGAAAGGCCACAACAGCGTCTCTTTATGATGAAATGTAACGCTAACAAATAGCTGGCGTTAAAGATGTGGAATGACCGGGTTAACCCCATTCCAAATGTATGGAGAGCTCAGTGCATTGCCTCAAAATGCAGGTTGAGTTATGATTTATTTTTTGAAAATGCATCAAATATTTGAAACATTTAACTTTTTCTTTTTCCTTTTTAAGGGGAAGAATTGTTTAACATTGACAGCGGACGAAATGCTCCTCTCCATTCTCCACCCTCTGAACATTACACAATCATCTTCAACACATTTGTCATGATGCAGCTGTTTAATGAGATCAATGCTCGGAAAATCCACGGCGAGCGCAATGTGTTTGATGGCATATTTAGGAACCCCATTTTTTGCACTATTGTGTTAGGCACATTTGCCATTCAGGTAATACCAAAGGAAAAGGAACCAAGCTTTTGGGTTAATTCATTTCTAGTGCTGCGTCCTTATTCTCTAAAATGAATTCACCCGATGAATCATATCCTACAGAATGCAGTAATGTGGCATTTTTGGGACATTTGTGGTCTTAGTCCAAACTTAGCAGTGAATGAGGCGAGCGGTACAGTACCTTCTTGGATGGCAGTAGTGTGACAGGTATATGTTCATCTTCATATAAACAATTACAAGGACTCTCCGTTCTCTAAGACCACAACATTTTGAATACTCTACTTGGCTGGCGAATCAGATTAAAGATATCTGTAAGAGTTGTGTGAAAATACCTTTAATATTTATGAAGGAACAAATGAATTGGCTGAAAGGAATTTAGCCAGTACATTAACATTTCCAATCTCACCTCTGGGCTTTGGTAATTGGTATTGCCAACTGTTTAGTGTGTTTAACAAATTCACAAAACCCTCTGTATTGGGAAGTGAAAAGGGTTTGTACACTTCTTTTTTTAAATGTTTTTATTGAACGTTACCTTTATTGTTGTAAATAGCATTCATTTTAAAGGCATCCCCATTTCTTTATCTAGATAGTGATTGTGCAGTTTGGGGGAAAGCCTTTCAGCTGTGCTCCATTAAAACTTGACCAGTGGATGTGGTGCATATTCCTCGGCATTGGAGAACTGGTATGGGGACAGGTAAGTGATGGAATATTAATCTATATACAAGTAGTACTTGGTGGAAGTGGAAGATACAGGTATCACTCATATTAGAAGAGAAATAGATATTGAATTCTGTCAGTAGGGCTGTGGAAGAAACATAACAAGAATAAAGAATTACATATTAATAATAAATGTAAGTAAGTTGCTTATTGTGGATAACAAAAGATAAAACACATCAATAATCTACATGCACCAAATCATGGCCTGCAAGAGTGGGCCCAGGCCCATGTTGGTTACTAGGTTAGGGGTAAAGCAGAGATTTGGCAGGAGTCCTGCTCTAGTAGACTACTTTTAAAGGATAATTTAAATATAATAATATTTGTTCAGGTCACTCCCCATATAATGAGAACAGAAACAAATATATATTTTTTCGTTTCCCGTTGTCTGCTGGTGAAGTAAGACCCAAGCAGAGAAACTTGGGAAGAAGACAAGGGGGCATCCTCCATAGACACATCAATTTTAAGGTTAGAAATATAGCAGTTTGGGTCCTCATTACACAGAGAATCACAAAAACGTGATTTATTTTCAGACTTTAAAGAGTGGGCATTAGATTTCTATTCCAATAATACACATTAAAAATATCATATGCGGTGCAGAAAGCCTTATTCCAATAGCTCTCCATCAAAACTTAATCAATATAATGGTTCAAGGTCGAATGAACATCAAAATATACACAAAAAATCACCTTTGTAATATTTTTTTTAAATATTAGATCTACAAAAGCAATGTAATGGTACCGCTGCTAGCATATTTCACACAGAGAAACGGCATTTATGGTTATAAGTATAGTTATTAGTATTAGTTATTAGTATGAATGGGATATTTCCAGTTCTGTATATGTGTTAGCTCTAACCACATTTGTAAAATGATTCCTAACAGGTTATTGCAAGTATTCCAACTAGTAGATTGAAATTCTTAAAGTCAGCTGGCCATCTTACTCAAAAGGAGGAGATACCTGAAGAAGAACTTAATGAAGACATGGAAGAAATAGACCATGCAGAAAGAGAGCTGAGAAGGGGGCAAATTCTTTGGTTCCGGGGTCTCAATAGGATCCAGACACAGGTATGTTAGTGGCAAATGAGTTCTATCTGTCTACAAAACAATAATGAGCTTTGCATAGCTCTATCAAGTGCATTTAAAACAGATACAAGTTACAGGACTAAACAATGTTTGGCTCTTATAATATTAATAAAATGATGGGTCCTTTAAGAAATTATGAGTATATAATTTTCCTTTGTATATACAATAGCTCATCCAGTTTCTTAAAGGGAATGTTCACTCTTCAAATGAAAAATGTATTATATCAACCACCAAATCCCAAAACTGCAATAGTTAGAAAGTTAGAAAGCTGAGGGATGTAAGTCTGACTTGAAATGCTGCCTGATGTTCTGTTACCTCTCTCTCTCTCTGCTTCCTGGTTCTTCCAGTAAGCAGCTGTCAGTCATGGATATAACAGATGACACCACAGCCAATGACTGAAGGCTATTCCCCTAGCCGCCTTCTCTGAACATGTTAAGGTTGCAAAACAGCTTTGAAAGCAAAAATGTTGCTGCACAACAGATTAGCTATAACGTCTGTCAGTTTGTAACTATTGCAGTGTTGGGGGCTGATTTACCTATATACAATTTTTCCATTTGAGCGATGAGCTTTCCTTTTAAGCCAGATAATCATTCAAAATATTATGAACTTTGCTCCATATTACAGCTTATCTTGTCCATGACAATGCCAATAGATTGTATTTAAAAATTATCAGCATTAATAAACTCTTAGCACAATAATTATTTGAATCTATAGTGGGAACAGTATCTAAAAAACGTGTAAAAATCTTTTGCTATATAATATATTTCTAGTAAAAGTAGGGATGTGAAAAAGCTACTTCCTTTTATCATGACATAAGCAAGGAGTTGGATTATGTTGTAAATAGATGCGATCTGCTTAGATTTTGCAAAGGTTTTTGTACAGTGCCACACAAAGGATATGGAATGCACTATGGAGTGTTCATTGTGCAAGGGGAACAGGAGCAAGCATGGAGTGCAGTTATCAATGCTGTATCATGTAACTGGGAAAATTACCGCATGCCAATGGAGTTAAATGCAATTAAGGTTGATTCTATTCAAATTAAGGGATCAGAATTTGTTATTTGTCTGATGACACACAGCAATAAAACTAAGTACTAGATGTAGTATTCAACACCAGCCTGCATCAGCTAGTGGAAGCCAACCTAGGTCAGTCCCATGCTGTTAGAACAATTGATAAAGGACAGTCAACCCAAAGTATAGGAAAATAGCAGGCACTTTGGTGCTACCTTCAACATATAAGGTATTTCCTCCTTGTGCTACTTCTGAAGAAGGCCATTCAATGGGTGCTACCAACAATTGGAGGCGTTACCTTTTTGTTTCTGCAGCATGTATTATAAATGGGTTACATTATATAAAGCCAGTACTATGTGTGAACAGAAAAAAGAAGCTAGCAATCAATGTAATTAATAAGGTTTTATAGTTGACATTTCCTCTGCTAATTATGAAAAAGTTCTTAAATTCTGTTCATGCATTAATAAACTATAATAAACTATACATACATAAACTATACAATGACATTATGGTATGAACGGCAATACAACGATAATAACAAAATCGTATATTTTCTTGTTAACCTGTTGCTACAGACATGATGCACAGAGGCAGGATGGTACTGAATGAGGAATTTTACTCAGTGAGTTAAAAAAAATAAGAAATTATGTGAGGTGTAGCATAAGGTAAGCAGAGGTGTCTATGTATTCATTATAGGGGGTGTGTTGTTTCATATAAAATAAAAACATACCTTGCCTCACTTTAACACTTTGAGTAAAATTTCCGTAATAAACACTGATCACACAAGTTTATTGGTTTACTATTAAAATGGAAAAACATGGTAAGACCAGGAGTGGGGGAATTGAAAGGTCCTATTGTCCTGACAGTCTAACAACTGCTGCAGGGCCATAGAGTAGGGTAAATTACTACCATTTCATTCAGTTTTTGGAAATTATTTCACACTGTCCCTACATCTTACAAAATTGTAATAAAACCAAACGCAGCAATGGGATATACATTTCATTTGTATTCTCTATTGTTATTGTCACGTTGCCTTCTTGTCTGTATGTGCCTCTTTTTTTTTGGTGTCTATCGTGATTAATGTGGATTATAAATTTATTTTGCCATTTGTGATGTGGAGTCTGTTTTTTTTCCCTGAACAAACTTGTCTCATTCTTTCCTCCGTTGCAGATTGAAGTAGTGAATACTTTCAAGAGCGGCGCTTCCTTTCAGGGTGCCCTGAGGAGACAGTCCTCTACCACAAGCCAGAACCAGGATGTAACCAATATTTCTAGCCCTAGTCACGTATCGTTATCCAATGCTCTTTCCTCTCCTACCAGCACATCAGCTGCAGCAGCAGGGCGTGAGTGTGTGTTCTTAATGGTTTAGCTCCACAGAAATGCCAACTCGCCTTAAGGTTTTTCAGGACCACCCTTTCACTATTAACTTTCACTTTCCTCTAAGGGAATTCAGCACAGATCTCCCTGATTCAGCCAATCAATATTAGCACTTTTCTGAGTCAATATAGTCTATTTGTCTGAATGGGCCAGATGAATTTTAAATTAAAAAGGGGTAATTAATGGCATATAGGGAAGTACAATCTCTGATGCCTAACTCACTACACGCACAAAATAATTTTAAAGGATTGTCTCAAACCTTTTTTGATTTTTTTAAAAAGAAAATAATTAAATGAAAGCATAACTAGGTTGATGACAATATCTGTTTTATTTATGAATAGTATGAGTATGTTACCACTGCTCATTACGAGAGAGACTACTGACACTACTATAAATGTAGCTCCTGCTACCACTAAATTATAACACTCTCTGTGACATATGACCCTAGCAGCAGAACTGAGGAGGAGGATGCCTGGTGAGCATGCTCAAATTGGCAGGTAGATGTTATAAAACCCATTTTATTCTGACTCACATGCCTGAGACTGATGACTAAAACAACATATCACTTACCTTTCCAGCCAGTCTAGTCTTGTCTTTTTTAACCTTTCCCATGTCACTGGTTCAGACATGCTCAAAGGGAGCAAGAAAGGAGATGTCCAATGAGCATATTTGGTTCTCTCAGAGTTCAACGGAGTTATAGTGATGGTGAAAGTAACTGCAGGAATAGACATATTAACTAACAGTTTCTGGCTAGTCTGTTTATGATTAGTAGAGAGTATGTTATAACTAAATGGAAAGAATACAATAGTGTTCTAAAAGAATCCCAAGGGTTTTCTAAACTCCAGTATGGGTGAGGCCTCCAAGTTTTATCCATCATTTAAATCCAACCCCATGGTGAACAAGCAACATTTTGAAGTTGTTGGAATCACAATTAATTTCTTAATTAATTTTTTAATTAGCTTTATTTCACAAAATGACAAAGGCCACCCCGGGGCGATCTTACTGTATAAGTACGAACTAGATCGTCCTGTCTGCAATCTTTATTTTGACATGTATTTATGTTCCACCATATTTAATTCCATTCATTTTCTTTTTACTCCAGTTTATGTGCTGCATTCCCAAAGGAAACAAATAAGAGACATCTTAACCTTTCCATTTTCTTTTTTTTTATTCTTTCCCACTGTATTCTTCTTTCCAGGTGCATGTCAACATGTGTTAAAGTAATAGTAGAATAGGGCAGGGATGGAAGTAAAGAGCAAAACCACTGCCTTGGTTGGCAATATGACAACTGGACAGAATCGCTCCCTGCCCAGACACTGTTGTGATTTCATATTGTTCTGTCAATTTTTTTTTATAAGCTCTGCATGAATTCAACGCCAACATTAACATTCTCAGCTGCAATTTAAAAGCACACGGCTACTGCATACCCCTTCTTAAAGTCATGCTTACCTATTGTAAATAGTTTATCGGGACCTTAAGATAGAAAGATAGAAAAAATGTCTATGGTACAAAGTAGTAGTCCCTGAGGGCAGGAAGGCAGGGCCCTTGGTCTCCTAGAGCTCCTGCCTGAGGGCAGGAAGGCAGGGCCCTTGGTCTCCTAGAGCTCCTGTCATTGCACCATCATAGTCAACAAAATATAATGCGAAGACTCTGGGCGTTCAAGCTGCAAACAGGTTTATTATTGCAAATTACACAACATGTTTCGGGTGTAAACCCCTTTCTCTTGAGAAAGGGTTTTACACCCGAAACATGTTGTGTATTTTGCACTAATAAACCTGTTTGCAGCTTGAACGCCCAGAGTCTTCACATTATATTTTGTTAAAAAATGTCTATGGTTTCCTAAAAAATATTAGAGAAAATTAAGAGGTAAAACATAAAATGACAGCAAAATGCAACAAACATTCATGCATGGGAATTCAGTGCAGAACTTCATGATGTGTTGGAATTGTGTGTACATTAGTGATGATAGGGCTTCTCTTTATGTCCTTTAAGGGGATTTCCAGCAATTTTTTTAAACTGAAGAATGGGAGGTAAATGAGCTGTGTCTTACCTCCTGTTCTTCAGGAAAACATACAGGAGAGGAGGAAGAACTGCAGATTGCTCCAGCGCCGGCTTCTCTGATACGTCCACGCTCCCTTGCTCTGTGTTAGCATGCGTGCACAATGCAAGGGACAAGGAATGGGTCAGGAAATGTAAGTGGCATTGGAGGATCGATTTGCGCCAAGTTCTGTCCTTTTGTCTGCACGTTTTATTGAAGAACGAGAGGTAGGACATAGCGCATTTTTCATTAGTAAAACAGAAAAAAAGAAAGTTAAAAAAAATCGCTGGACATATCCTTTAAATATCACTAGAAATTTCAAATGAATTGGGCTCAACAGTGAACATAGCAAATTCTTTTATTTTAGTTCCTTTTCCTGATCTGTAGCTTCAAATGGGCTTACTTACTCACTCATTTAAAAGGGATCTATACTTAAAAGACGTTCTATGTGTCATACAATCTAAAAAGCATATTAAAGGGTATGTTTACCCCTACAACAGTTTTTATTTTTATACATAGTGTAAGCACCTCCCCCAACCTCGTCTTCACAATACTTACCATTCTTCCTGGTGCTCATGAGTCCAGATATCTCACATTGAAGTTCTCCGGTCCCTTGATGATTTCTGCCGCACTGTATTGCCAAAACAGGGTTGGGGGGTTTGGTAGTGGGGATGCTAAATCTATTTGTAAATGTTTTGTAGAGGTGAACTTGTCCTTTAATAACTAACTGCAACTGTCATTGCACCCACTGCCTACTTTAAAAATATTTACAGGTAGATGCAATATTTACCTCAGCACTCCACTTACCTTCCGGGTTCCCGCAGTAATTCCTCTAGTAATCAGTTTACTGCAACTCAGGTCTAAAACCCCCATTTTAAGGTTATGTCCACCGTGATTTTAAACTTTTATGTTTCCAGTTTAACTGAAGGACAGGAGGTAAATGTGATATACCTTACCTCCTGTCCTTCAGTAAAACTTACAGGAGAGCAGAAGAAGCTTACCGCGTATCGCTCCAGCGCTGCTGACAGCCTCCGACTACACTGACATTCCCCGATGGATCCACAGTCCTTTGCATTGTGTGCGTGTGCGTACACAGTGCATAGGAGCGAGGACGCGGTGGAGACTGTCAGTGAAACCGGCACTGGAGCAATACGCGGTAAGTTTCTTTTGCTCTCCTGTAAGTTTTACTGAAGGGCAGGAGGTAAGACGTATCGCATTTACCTCCTGTCCTTCAGTTACACTGGAAACATAAAAGTTTAAAATCACGGTGGACATAACCTTTAAAAGAGGATTGTTTTCACGCTACTAAGTAGTGCAAAAACTAACGCTTTGTTTTTTGCATCGAATGCCTTTTGTGGTTAGAAGAAACAAGGCAAGCCCGCAAAGTAAGAGTGAAACCCACACTAACAAGATATTACATCAGGTATGTTTTTTTTTAAGGAATTGTTCTCTAGCATTAAAGTGAACTATTCCTTTAATGCATTGATTGAAGACCGGGAGGATAAGGAGCCAGGAGCGAAGTTAGAGCAAACTTATCTCTTACGTGATCCCTCCACAGCACTGACAGGTCCTGACCTCTTCTGGTTTCTGTACAGCTATACCGCGCATGCACGATAATGCGTGATATATTTAAACAGAACCCGGAAGCGGTTGGGAATTTCAGTGCGGGTGTGGAGGATCGTGTAACAGGTAATTTTGCACTAAGTTCATTCCTGGCTCAACTTGCATTGATTGAAGAACGGGAGGTAAGGCATAGCTCCTTATCCTCCTGGTTTTCAATCAATGCATTAAAGGAACAGTTCACTTTGGTAGTGAACTATTTCTTTAAAAAAGGCAGTGGGAGCACCTAACTGCCTAAGCAGTTATATTATACATAAACATTAAAAAGAGTATAGATCTCCATTAATACTCATCTGGCCTATATTTATAAAGCATATGTAGCTGATTTTCTATATACAGTTTTGCTAATGGAGACTATATATATCCTCCAAGATGGCAGTGACTGTAGGTAGATAGCTAGGTAGCTAGATTTCAAATCAGTTTAGTTTTGTCAAATGTTGACTGGCCAAATCCTGTACATGACCTTAATTCTTTTAAAGTTTCCTCACAATGCTTAGGAGGTGATGTCACCCAGCTATTACATGTGACTTTCTCATCTGGTCACTGGTCAACAGGGAGAACTGTTAAATGCACAGTCCAGCTCAACCTGCTGTCAGTCCAATCAGAAGGGGATGTGGCACTTTCCAATGGAGCCGAGTGACATCATGCAGTGCAAGGGGGGGGGGGAATCCAATTTAAACTTTACTATTGTTAAGCCAACAATCTATTACTGCTTCCTGTGTTTTATATTTTGTAGGTTTAATTCTAAGTTTTGGGAAACCAGAGTAAAGATGATAAGAAATGTGTTATAGATTATTGGTGTATTTAGTATGATTGAAAATCATAGCTCAGACAAAAACTGTGAAAGGCATATGGAATAAGTAGGCCTGTGTCTGAGCTGATATTAAACAAAACAAGTTTTCCATATTAAAGGACAATTATACTCACCTCCCCCTCTCCTTCCTCACTTGAAGAGTAACCAGAGAGAAGACCTTAACGGCTAGGTCCTCACCTCTGGGTACTTTACAGAATATCTGTAATACTTACTAGAAGTGCTCCTTTGCCCACCGGCTCCTCTTTTGTGTTCTGACTGCAGTCTGTGACTGCCCAATGTGAAGACGCACTCTGCAAGAAGCATGTTTTCCCATGTGCTTCTCACAGAGTGCATCTTCCCATTGGGCAGTCACAGACTGCAGTCAGAACACAAAAGAGGAGCCGGTGGGCAAAGGAGCACTTCTAGTAAGTATTACAGATATTCTGTAAAGTACCCAGAGGTGAGGACCTAGCGGTTTACTCTTCAAGTGTGGATTGCAGGTTAGTTGAGTATAACTGCTTTAAAACAGGGACCACATTGTAGCATCTCCAAGTGAGACTTTACTAACGATCTCCATACAGACAGGCTGCTTGGCATTAGCTGAACAGACTTTACTATGGGGAGGGGGAGCAATCAGAAAATAAGTTTCCTGTAGCTCCCTGACATTGTTTAGCAGCCGTCAGGAAATCACTGCCATGTTTTATTTAAATCCCTAATGTACAGTTATAGGGCAATGAGCTGCACTTCCCTGGTAGAATTCCTTTGTCCATTGCGGCTTGTTAAGGGCACTGTAAAGCATGTGTCAGTATTGTGGGTTCGGCTAGCTAGCATGTAAACATGCTAACATGCTCAACTAATTCATCCTTTGCATTGTGTATTCATTCACTATCATCAATCTCCTTTATAAAGAAGGTATCACTGAGACACATGTTTCTATCAACTCACTAAACACCTTGCACCTAATGCAGTTGGCATCTCTTGGGAATATCATGAAATGTAAACTTAACAATTTACAGTTATCCAAATTATTTTGAGTATAGCCACCAACAATAATGATCTATTTTCGTGCTGCTCTGCTGTCTGTCTGACCCTGTTCCACTTTGTTTGTTTTTTCCAGAGGGCTAGAGATCACTGGACCAAAGGTTTAGCGAGAGAGTGAAATAAAAAGAGGTTGTGAGTCTTTAACCTTGAGCCTATAGTCAATGTGGAATAAAATTTCAAAGGCTTTGTCTTGGCGAAGCCAGGGTAAGCATTTGAGTATAAGCCCTAACGTACCAGAAGTGGAGCTCCAATCAGAGGATCTATAGGCTGGAGCTACACAAGTGAATAGACCCTACTGAAATGGATATTGCATAAAGATATTTCCCTTTTTGACTTATTTATTATGATTATTTAGCTACTGATCATTTAGTTTGTTTTACTGCATGGGGACTGAGAATTAGTAGCTGGTTTCACACACTGTGCTTTTAAAGGACGTCCAAATACATTTAGAAACTTATTACACACATAGATTTCTGCTTTATTTAAAAGACCCTAATGCAGTGATTAAAGGTCATTTCCACCCTTAAAACAAAAAACTGGTCATTTGTCAGTTACCTGTGCCCAAGTCCGAACAATATATTCAGTATATTAATAGATGTGTTACTAACCATATAATAAAGGGGAATTATTGACCCCATTCTGGAAAAGGAAGCTGTCTCCTTCCTAAATGCAGTCAATCAAGGCGTGGTGAGTGCTGAGATCACAGCCAATGATTGACTGTTCTTTCCTGTGTTGCCTACTCTGCTCATGCTCAAGTTCAGAATGAAATTGGAAAATAAAATTGTATTCCGAATTGAGATGGTCAGTAGGATGACTACAAAAACACATTTAAGATCTAACTGAATACCACAGAAATACCATGACCTGCATATATGAGAACTTTTCTAAAACAAACTACGTAGGTGACAATACAGATATCTATTTACTTGAGTTGGTTTTACTGACTGGCGAAAGGCTGGCTCAGTCAATGCGATATCAGCAAAGAGTTGGAATGAGTGACATAAACCTTCTACCCTGGCTACAACTGCTATGAATACAACATATTCTGTGGTAGTATTGAAATAAACTGACTATCTTTTTTTCCTTGTTCTAAACCATCACTGCCATGACTTCCAGTCTAACTTACAGGGACAGCAGGTGGAAATCGAAGGAAGATCTTAACGTGGTTGTTTGTTACAGCTGTCGAGAAGACATTTACTTTGTAGTATGGCAGCTCTAGCATTCTCTCCATGTTTGTCTCGTAGTACCCTTGTCAAAAGCTTTTTTTTTTTAGTTTTTTTGTTCCGTCTGCTCCAATAAGTGTAGGGGCCTGTCCATCCTTGTCTGTCAGTCCATGTTACTGTTTCCAAAGCATACCTTCTTTTACATTAACAACCAGATACGTAGGATTAGAACTTAAAATAGCCTTTTAGAGCTTTACAGTGTTGAACCATTATATCAGGGTAGACATAACACCCCTTGATATTTAGCACACAAGATTTCAGGATGTTACTCCATTTACCATAATACATTACAGAGGTACTTCTATATTTATTACTTTTACATATATAGTAAGCAACATTTTTAGAATAAGGCAGTTTATTTTAGAATCATAAATAATGTGAAGCGAGGACCGCACTCACTTGGTGAGTATAAACTTTATTTTGGCATTTGTGTGTGCACAACGTTTCAGGGTTACCCCCTTCCTCAGGTGCCTACCTCGGGGGTACCCCCCAAAGGTGCACAGACCAATGTCAAAATAAAGTTTATACTCACCAAGTGAGTGCGGTCCTCGCTTCACATTATTTATGATTCTATATACCTGCTGGTGGTTAAGCAGTTTTGAGGATCCAGCACCACCCAAAGAGCTACAGAACCAGGAGTGCAAGATCTCCAATATTCACCTTATTTAAGAATACCAGCCTTATTAACATCGCAAATCTTTCCCAGTCCGGCAAACACAAACCAACCATCAATCTGTTGTAATCAGCTTAGTGCACTTACAATATCATAACCAAATATCTTATTGGTGAATATTGTCTATTGGACAAGTCTTGTATAATATAGGACATATACAGTAGATATGGATAGAAAAGGAAAATCAGCCAGTACCATACAACATGCAAGAAAACACAAAAGAAAAAATAACCTTGATTGGGCTTCAATAATGAGTTTAAAAGTTGGTTGATGGGACATTGGGCCTATACTCAAGTGTTTACTGTTTCTGCATGTCCTATTTAAATGAAACAGAACTGTGATAATTACAAATTATGTAATGAAACATTTAATGTTTCACATTATCCAGGCCTCCGAGTTTCCTGTGGTGTGCCAGTTTTTTGTGTTCCTGTGGTAACTGTGACCCTTTTATGTGGCATAAGCATGTGTTTGTTTTATGTCTGCTTGTGACTTTTGTATGTCTTCATTATATATATATATATATATATATATATATATATATATATATATATATATACCGTATATATATGTGTGTGTGTGTGTGCTGGCTTTTCAAAAAGGCTACTTCACGGAGATCACCGAGTTCCTAATTTTCTCCCACCAATGAAATTACTCCTAAAACATGGTTAAAGGGCACGTCCAGCCAAACAATAAATGGGTTTTTAGCCTCATCACCCCTCAAAAAGATGAGTTTTTAACCTTACCTTAGTCTGACACTTTTACCTCAGACAGACCATACCCAGAAGAGCTTTATGTGATTATGAGCGCGTTCTGCTCCTGCATGTTCGTAACCAGCTCAAAACAGAAGGCTGAAGGCAGGATATCCGGCGAGGGATCTGCTGATGTAAAAGTAAGTATATCTCTGCATGGTACCGTCAGATTACGGTTTTAACACATCTTAAGTTTTGGGGGGTAATGAGGCTAAAAAAACTTAAATATTTTTTTTTGTCTGGACATGTCTTTTAATATATCTGTACAGAACATTCAAATTAATTATCAATTGATTGGGGGTAAATGTGAGTCACTTTCTCTTTCAGTCCAGGAAGTCAATGTAAAATTTGTAACATAATTATAGTTACTGCAAAAGCCACGAAAAAGAATTCTAGAAACTCTGCTAGTTGACATTTGTCTATTAAAGGGCAAGTCCAGCCCCAAAATGAAAACTTACATACAGGTAAATCACCCCCTAAACCCTAAATGGTAATAGATTGAAATCTGAAATATATAAGTCTAACCTGAAATCCTGCACAATGTCCTGTTTCCCCTGTTTCTGCTTCCTGGTTCTTCCAGTTAGTAACTGTCAGATATGGATTTGACATCACAGCCAATGACTGAATGTTAATCCCATCTGCCTCTTCTGAGCATGCCCAGGCTCAGTACAGGTTTCTAAATAGCTCAGTTTCCATGAGACATCCAGAAGCATAGTAGGCATACAGTAATGAATTCATAGGACAAACTATGATATATTAACATATTTTAAAGAGACCATTCTTTCTAAAAGATGTTCTTATGAGGGTGGAGTTGTCCTTTAAGGCCCATTTACTCCTTAAGGCCCATACACACATATATTTTTATGAGTGACGAGTAGGCACTTCGTCTGATGAGTTGTATCAGCATTATTCATGGATCCCTCAGGATGGATCTCAAACAACAGCATTGGGAGCCACTCCACACTTATGATTTTCAGTCAAAGTGATCAGCACAATCCTACGTGCAAACAAAGCTTCAGGATCAGCGGAAAGCCAATTCAATCATAAATAGTCCCCCTATCAGAATGATCTCTTGTGGAGCAGCCGCACAATTAAGTTGGCCACAGTTCTCTTTATTTCCTTGTGTTTTATTAACCATCTAACCATGCCAGTGTTGTTCTGTGCTACTTGTCTGTAGTTTTTTATGTCATTTTCCAAAATTGTATTTGTAATTTGTTGATCTAATGTGTTCTGCTTTTCCTCTAGCAGTTTTTCCCTCCAAAGTTTCTACTTTCTAAAAAAACAAACAAGCAACAAACTATTTTGCTCAGCCTATGGTTATATTATGAACCTGGGATATGTCTGATATTTCCTCTCTTTTAAGATTTTATCTTCAAAATATTTTTAGATTTATTAAAACCCCTTTTTTCCCCTTAATAAAAAAAGGGAGGGGACATAAAAAGTACAACACTGAGCTTGCCTTCTCTTACATTCAAATCTAACATGCAGATTTCTGGGGTGCCTGCTTTTCCTTAATATTCTGTGCATTTAAGTTCTGAATGCAAATATCTCTTTCCTTTATTTTAGGATTTGTATTATTTATATCACATGACGCATTCCTATTTTTCCGTCTGTCTCCCTTCTCTAAAACACAGATCCGCGTCGTGAAGGCATTCCGTAGCTCTCTCTATGAAGGTTTAGAAAAACCGGACTCTCGAACTTCCATACACAACTTCATGACCCATCCGGAGTTTAAGATTGAAGACTCACAGCCTCATATCCCTCTTATAGATGACACAGACCTGGATGAAGACCCTGCCCTGAAGCAGAACTCCAGCCAACCCCCTTCACCCAACAAGAACAACAATGCCATTGATAGTGGGATAAATCTTACAACAGATACAAGCAAATCAGCTACCTCTTCCAGTCCTGGGAGCCCTATACATAGCTTGGAGACATCCCTTTAGCTGGATATGGCATTGCAGAAGCAAATTAATTATTAATATTCTCAGAAAAGAAGTTAAACCTTTTCCCAGCATCAATGAAGATGTTTTAACTCTTGGGAGCCAGCAACAGATGCTCATGGACCAGACAGCTCTGGAAATGAGAATGAGGCAACCGTTAAAATGCCATCTCGCCGCTTCCTATTGGAAAAGAAAGACAAGTTAATAAAAGATTCTAACCAACCATGTTCCTGCATGAATGTACACTGATAATCCCTTCTCTGTACTGGTTTTATCATTTTATTTTTTACATGTTTCTGGAATTTTTCCATAGGTGAAAACTTTTCTCCCTTTCAACAGTATTTATCGAACTAACTGAGAAATGAGCCATGAAACTGCTAACTGGGCAAAAATGTCATGCTCAACAATCTTTATAGTCAATGACTGTTTTTGTTTTTCTTATCTGAAGATGCAATGCGCGGTGGATTTGCACCAATGAGAACAAAGGAACAGAAGCAAATGTGAAAGATTTCTATAGACGAGATGTGTGTGCGCGTGTGTGTATATATATATATGTAAAAATCTCTCCATGTAAATCTGAGGAGAAATGTGTATATTAGCATATCTTCTCAAGAGGTGGAAAGAAATCTGCCCATGCAATGACAAATGCATTTTTAGATTTAAACTTAAAACAAAAATGCTAAATCTGTGTACAAACCCTTATGCATGCGTGTCAGAAGGGAACTATGTTCTTCCCTAAAGAAAATATGAGGCAAAAAAAAAAAAGCAAACAAAAAAAAAAAAACTATATTTAATGCAAGCAGGGTGCACGAAAAGGTAATGTTTATTTATGTATACCACATGTAGTGGATAAAAATGCACAAAGCGGCATTGGTGGAATTCCATGTATTTTCACAAAGCATTCCATATTGAATATGTACAGGACATAAAATCCATTATTAGAACTTGAAGACAATATGGCTGAAAAAGCAGAATGGACGTTCCGTGATGTTGCCAGCCATGACATTCTTTTAATTTTGTCTAAGTGGCACAAATGCCATTGGCAAGTTTGTGGCATTAATGCCAAAATAGAAGAAATTTGTAAAAACAAATGTTTTTACCGTTATTTTCCCCCGTAAGGGGTTTTATAGCAATAATGCCCTGTGTGTCTGGCCTTCAAGGTTATTACATGACCTGTAGAGGCCCTCCCTTTAAACACGCTGTTTAGTTGCTTGTTTTCTGAAAGGTTGTTCAATAAGTACATTTTCATGAAAATCAGAACCAGAAAAGAGAATCACACGTAAAAAAAAATATACTTTGGCATGTTGCCTTGTTTCTGCTTCATATATTTGGTTTAATTGTTCATGTTCTGAAATCTGAATGTAATGTGTTTACAACCCCAATGAAACCATTCTAAAGATAAGAAGATACCAAATAGAGAGAAAAATACTGTACTGATTGGGTAAACAGCTTTGTTGGGAAAGATTGGTACAAGGTTTTGCTTATTTTCTGAGTTTTACCAAGTTCCCTTATGCTACAAGGGACTGACATTTTATTGTTGATTCAAATGAATGCCTGGTAAGCGATGAAATGAAAACTTTTGCTGCTGGGGGTCATGTAACACATCAACATAATTTATCTTCCCATTTTCTATTTAGCTATATTTGTTACGTGTGCTTGAACCTGTGTAGTACCCAAGCTGCATGTATACATACTTGCATGTCAGAACCATATTTGGCGTCATCCTATTTCAACTGACTAAGCATAGTTTACAGTTGTGCTAAATTAGCACGTCTTGCATATATATGGAAATCCCTTGCCCTTCCCATTCACATGCGCCGCTATGCACCAAGTGCAGCTGGGTTTACTATTAAGCCAAAGCGTATCAGTGGATCTATGGAACAATATGAGATGAAGCTGGCAATAGTGCCCATTTGGATGATCTCTCCAAGCTTTGTACATACTCAAGTTGTGTTTCAGTCCCCTGGTATCAAAAGAAGTACCATAATCTATTTTAGTCAAATTAACTATTATATTTTAAAGTCTATTTTACATATTTTCCATATGTTTGGAAAGATTTATTGTAAAATCTAAGTTAAAAAGCCATTTTGGTATTACTGCAATAAATTAAAATTTAATGCAATGCATACAGTTAATGCGTTAGCTATTTTAATCATTGCATCAACATGGCCAACTTTAGGCCTGCATTATCCAGTATTCCCAATATAAAAATTGGTTTTCTAAATATTGTATAATAGATCTGACAAAAAAAATATATTATGAGCTAAATATTTGTTATATAATATTACAGATGGCAGATAGTTGCCATATATTTCTATATATACCAGAATATTATTTATTAAGGGAGGGAAATAGTAATTCTCATATTAAAAAAAAAAAAAACTGGAAAAAAGGAAGCTACATTTAAAGCACATATCAACCAAAGGTTAAAGGAAAGCTGAAATGTAATAATTTACTCTCATATGAACCTTCCCCATCTCTCTAGTGTTGCTAAACACTATTTAAAAATGACAAAACAATAAAAATACTTAAAATAGCTTGTTTGTACTTCCTGCTGGTAATGCCTCCTAGATGCAGGACTATGTGGATCATCCGTAACTGGAAGCAGGATGCTTTTTCCAAATGAAAGATTACGATGGACTTGTACAAAGTGGACTGGCACAAAGTCATGGTATCGGCATGTGGACTGAGCAAGGTTGGGCGCCCCTGGTAATGTGAGAGTAAAATCCTTTGCTAATAATTACATTGGAGCATCCTTATTGTAGGCAGGATAATAAGAGCTTAAGAAAAGTTAAACTCGGCAAAGCGTTTATTACGCAGGCCTTATGCCTTTGTAGAGTGTTGTGACTCAGGCACTTAATATTCAACTTTTGCTTATCTATTACTGTTTCATATTCATATATTATAAAACGAATGCAGGCCATACACTGGTAGACTTACCTGTCCCCTTTAATGTGATGTTCTGATTAGGTCAATTCAACATTTTGTATAGTAAATTGCCCAGACTGGGAAATTTCAACAGGTAAGTTGATGATTCAATCTCAAATCAACCTAATATCAGTTGTTATTGTGGATATACAGTTTAGATTATCTCTGTGTATACAATTCTCTCGTACCATCTTAACTTTTATTTCCACATTCAGGTTATAATAGAAGAAATGGGACTCTTCTAGATTGTATTTCTAGGTATCCCTTAAATGCCAAATAAAGTAAGGAGCTGTAGACATTGTGGGAATCAATTTTAATCTTTAATTTTTAAGAATTTGAGGGAAAAAGTGTATTAAAACAGCAAGTTCACCCCCCCCCCATTGCATTACGTAGTTTTCTCCCCAGTGGTCCTAACATCAGATATCTTACCTTCAATCTGCCGGTCCCTCGTGGCAATTCCCAAATCCTTTACAGTTTGGGAGCTCAATGTGAGCTCACGCAGCCATAAAGAATCCAGATTTTGCAGCCGTTGTGAGAAGCCCAGAAGAGAGGAAATATGCAGCAAAGGACAAATCTTGTCTGGGGGTGAACACTTCCTTTGAAACAAAAACTCTTAAGTACACAACTTAAACCAAAATACATTTTAACATTTTTTGTAAAATAAAAGTTTAAAGGAACCTGTGCTACAAAAGCCTGGAAGGGATCAAAAAGACGGACTATCATATTCTCATTTCTTATTCATTTGTTTTAACTCTCTGAAGGGCTGAATATTGTTGTTTGGTTTGGTGTAATATATTGTTTCATTTAGAATATCAGAAATACTACCTTACACTCCTGCTTTCTAACCAGAAAGAATTAAATACATATACTATACAATATAATGGTCATGTTAGTAAATAATATAATGTGAAATTATGACGTTTCTGCCCTGGCACAGATATAAGGACAAAACGGTATATTTACTGGGAGATTCAATAAAAGTTCTTATCGTTTAAAATGGTGCTAATTTTGCCCCAGCCAATCAGATGTTATTTAACATTTGAAAGCTAACATCTGATTGGTTGGGGCAAAATTAGCACCATTTTTAACGATAAGAACTTTTATTGAATAACCCTGTTTGTGTCCTTATTGCTGCACACAAATACAGTTGTTGCTGAAAGGTTAACCAATGTGATATTTATGGATGTCTATGCTATTTTCTGTCATTTTGTCCTCTGAGTCCATGTTTAAATGCACTTTAGCTGTACAGAGAGTCATACATTAACACAATCAAATGTGTCCAAGAAGGCTGTAGTATGCTGTCCTATTTAAAGCTACCAACAAGGGAATGATTGATAGGTGGTTTAGATCAATAGTTCTATAATGGGTTTCTATAAAGTTTCAGAATTGCTTAATAACCTGGTTTATGGCCCTCGACCATGGTCATGAAATACTGGTAATAACTTTAAAAACAAGGTCAAACAAGTAAAGACTAGGGAAATAATTTGGAAGATGGAGGAAAGTAACAAGTTACAATAGCTTTTTAGATTAGATTAACAGATTCATTCAAGTAGTAAAGTAGTTAATTTAGTAGTGGACATTTATAAATATAAACGCAATTTCTCTGGTTTACCTTGGTTTAATAAAAGATCTAAAGATCATATTTCTGAGATTCCATTTAGCCAACTTCAAAGTTCAAAATGACATTGTATCCACAGTTGCTGAAGATAGATTTCTGTAGTAAGAATAAACATCCTAGGTTTTAAGCAACGCTTAGTTTTATGTAGATGGAACTTTTTAATTTTGACCAATGAGATGATTGGTTAGGGATCATTTGTAAACCCAGCAGACAACCAATCAGTCCCAAATGTATTTTCGGCCAACTGGTCCTGCTGGTACATTAAAGTGATTGCATGTACATTAATATGTGAAACAATTGGCTGTAAGAAATATTGGTAGTTTAATTATTATGTGGAATCTCAAAGGTGGAAATACAAAATAGAAGAAAGATAGGCCAAGATAGGCCATTAATGGCATTGTTATGATACAGACAAGTGTAGAATTTGGGGAATATTTATAAAAACATGCAGGGAGATTCAATAAAAGTTCTTATTGTTAAAAATGGTGCTAATTTTGCCCTAACCAATCAGATCTTATTTAACATTTGAAAGCTAACATCTTATTGGTTGGGAAAAAATAGAACCATTTTTAACAATAAGAACTTTTATTGAATAAGGCTGTCAGTGTGCAAAATTGCAATACTGCTCTTTACTTACGGTATCATATTTCTTCTGCATTCTGGTGCAAAATTATGATTCCACATAGTATTTTCCCATAAAAAACTGACGCTATGTTTACTGACCACATTTGTATTTTACGCCCATTGGTCGGAATTATTTGTCCATCTCTGACGTGTAAAGAGCAGAGTTGAGAGGTCGGAATTATTTGTCCATCTCTGACGTGTAAAGAGCAGAGTTGAGAGGTTATGAAATAGGAAACGTTTGCAATTATTTGAGAGAAAACTAGCAGCAGTAGAAAGACAAATTAACCCAAAAAGGAGAAAAGGGAAGAGCACAGAATCAATGTTTTGGCCTCCGAAACATAGGTTTTCTGCCAATTAGCAGGGGATTGACTTGCCTATAATAACTTACTATGCAAATAGGATATATTCACATTGTTGGAGACACCACATAAGCCAGATACTTGCTTTCTCTGTAATTTGAGGCATCCTACTTGGTAACCTGCCCCGAGTAGCCCTGCATTAGTAATTCTTGTTTGACATCTCCAGGAGGATTTTCAGGAGGCAATGACTGATGATGGCTACGTTTTGCACTTCCCATGCAATGGAACATAACAATTATTTTGTACTCATGATTTTAGAAATGGGTAAGGCCATTACTAATGACTGGAAATAGTGGTACCTGTTTGACGCTGCCTTAACAGATATAACACAGTACAGACATAGGTTTTTCCAGTTAACACACTACATGTTGTTTTAGGTTCTGACTTAGGGTTCTTTGTGTCTGAATTTACTCTTCAAGGATCCTCACACAAATGTATCTCCAGCATTTTAGAAATTTGGTGCACATCCCTCTCATTCTGCCATCTGAATGAATATAATATATATATACCAATGTGATTGATGCATTTTTTATGACCCCAATGTCTTCAGAAACAAGAACTGGCCTGTAATATAGACAGGACCTACAAAAAAATCCATTAATATTTTGGTTTCCTTGACTATTGTGGGTCCGGGCTTAATCAGTAAATGCCTTTATCAAAGGCTACAAGTGCACAACTTCTGTGTGTATTTATCTCAGTGATCATTTGTAATGGTATACCTGGCTGCCCATTCTATTACTGAATTTCTTCTGTACATTAAAAAATCATTTTTATAGTTTTTTTTTGCATAATGAGGGGGAAAATCGTATGGGTCACAGATTTTTAACTCACTTGTTTTTATCTTAAAAGAATGCTAAGTGTATTTAAAGAACATTATGTTTATGTTCATTTAATACTATGCAAATGGTCATGCTCTGTATAGCTGTTTCTACTCCTGCTGTGTGATGATGGAATGTTTGTGGCTTCAGAATAGCAAACAAAAAAAGTGGAAATAATTTCTGTAAATGATTTTATAATCTGGGAGCAATTATGATAAGGTTCTAGTCTTGCTGCTGTGATTGTCTTTTTGGATGATTCCTGGCAGGAGCGCAAGTGGAAACATTAAAACAATATATAAAAAAAAAAAAGATAAATAAAATCACAAAGCAGCATGAATTTGGTGGTCTGGAGTTCCCTTTATTACTTTACTAATTCTTTGAACACCACTGTATTTTTGGACTTAATGACAGTGCCACTGCTAAAACAAAGAAAAAAGGCATAGAGGGCCATCCAATAAACTATCTGGGGCATTGTTCACCAATAGAGCATGTCAGAGGACACGTGGACATCCCTTAAGAAAAAAAGTTTAGGCTTCAAGTTCGGAAAGGGTTTTTCACTGTGAGAAGGGTAAAGCTATGAAACTGTCTTCCAGTGGACATTGTTATGGCAGGTTCATTGGTCAGTTTAAAAAAAAAAGTTGGATGAGTTTCTGCAAACAAGGAATGTTGCAGGTTACTGGTATTGATACATAAAGTAGAGTTGATCCAGGGAAATTTCCGATTGCCACTTGGAGTCAGGAAGGAATTTTTTCCCCCTTCATAAATTTGGTGGGTGTTTTTTTGCCTTCCTCTGGATCAACAGTTCAGCAGGAAATGAGGATATTGCTAAATGGGTTGGACTGGATGGACATATGTCTTTATTCAACCTCAAATACTATACTATACTAGTAGGCAAGCTCCATATACATATGGGATCAGTGCCCTGAAAGGATAATCAGCATTAATATTAGAAGAATGATGGAGGCTGTCCTGATTTAATTGGTAGCCATAAAGCACACAATTAATGCGCTGTTACTGAGGGGTACATTTATAAAAGCGAGAGTACAACAAACGTGGCAACATTTCCAGCACACACTTTGCCCTTTCTTATGCCTTAAAATACAGATGCAGTCATTATGAACCTGATACCATGGGTTTATAAATAGATCCCTTAATCTTTCTTTATGTAAATAAGATCTGAAAAAAGTTTTCTTAATAGCTACCTCAACTTACTTAATTGTAAGTAGCAATGTGAATTAGTGATAACTTGGGTCATTTGCTTGTTTAGCAATGGAGGTCATGTTTACATTGAATAGTGAACAAATATGTGGTAGATGGCAGGCTGCAAACATTCAGCCTTTTCCACAGCTGTTAAGCTAGTTACAAGAACCCACAGCAGCATTAGTCTGCTTTAGTAATAGCCACCAGCCACTGGGGAAAAGTTTTTTCATTGTATTATTGCCCTTTTAGATGAGGGTCTTTATTTTAAGGCAATTTTCCACATGTACTTTTTTAAAACAAATCGCTATTTTATCCTGCGTTCATAAAACACAGTGCAGTATTTCATAATGACATTTGCGTCCTAAAAAATAATTACCACTTTGTATTTTAACAACATGAAGTATCGGCCATTGGAACTGCATTGTGGTATTTTACGCCACTGTCATAATTTAACATTGCAGTCATATAACGATCGGTCTTTTACCAGCTCCGAACAAGTTTCGCTCTACCACTTGAGCTTTTTCAATGGCGCTGGTTCCGCTTCCTTCCAGGAAGTAGATATGGGTAGTGGGACCCAATCAGCGTTAGGTAACGTTGTGATGTCATAATTACAGGCCATGTGAGAGAAGGGTCTTACGTCTGTATTATAGACCTAGCTTATTCCTCGCGTGTAGAGCCGATCTGCCATTTTATTGATTGGCGGAAATGCTCGCTAAATACCAAAATGTACCAAATACGGTCTAAATAGCGACCATAGAACAAATGTATAAATGGCTAATGAGAAGAGCATGATACATCAGCATATATAACATCCAGACCATATATCAAATACACAGATCAGCTTATATATGCAGTTATAGATTATACAATGTCCCAAAAATCAAGGATGTATCCCATCTTGATAAACCTATACAGTTTCGAGCTGTGCGTCTTAAGAATATTCACATACACCAAACAAGTGCACTCTGAAGTAATTTCACATTTATGTCTCCTCCTCTGACTCCAAGAGTAACCTTAGTCAGGCCCAAACATTTATGTCCTTTAACATCACAGTTATGTTTAGAAAGAAAATGTAGGGCTACACTCGTCAGTGGTGCACTATTGTGATCTCTCATACGCCCTGCTGCTCTGATGGTCGATAAGTGACTAGCCAGTCTCTGTTTTAGCATTTGAGATGTTTTGCCAATGTAAATTAAATTGCATATGCATAATAAGGCATATATGACATCTGTTCTACAATTAAAGTACTGTCTGATTTTGAGTTCATACTTACCATCAGAGCTAATCAAAGATGTTTTAGTATCCATATATCTGCAGAACACACATTGGCCACACGGATAGGTGCCAGATCAAACTTTCCCCTCTGCCCAGAAGAATACGAGATTTGTTAAAGTGACTTTTTGTCAGTTTATCACCTAGGTTAGCCCCTCTCCTTGCCGTGATGGATGGTTGTGCTATAATAAAAGTAGAGGTCATCGTATCATTGCATAAAATATGCCAATTCCTAGACAATGTTTTTCTAACGACGTTCCAATCTGTATTAAACTGGGTAATAAACCTGAGTGTGTTATCAGTTTGTGCATTGGTTCTGGATAGTACATCCTGTTGCATCCGTAATGAAACCAAATGTTTCGTCCTACGTAATAGTGATTTGGGATAGCCCCTTTGTTGGAACTTATCGACCAATAATGCTGCCTCTTTATTATAGTCCTGTATGAGAGTATAGTTCGAAGAAACTGACCTTTCGGTATGCCCTGTTTCAAGGATGGTAAATGTGAACTTGTATCATGCAAGTTTGTGGCGGTTTTCTTGCGATATAAAGTAGTGATGGCGGTCCCATGATGTTTCTTGACCCAAAGATCCAGAAACTCAATTGCAGTGTTGGATGTGTGATAGGTGAGGGAGATATTGAAGTCATTATGATTCACGACGTCCAAAAATCGTAAAAAATCCCATGAGGAGCCCCTCCATAGGATAAAAATGTCATCTAAACCTTAAAGCAAAGTTGTTTTGCAAAGACGGCTTCTTGAAACCGTTTGCAGGGCCACCCTGACATATTCCTGAAATATTGCAGGGCTGATCAATGCTTGCAGAGGGCATCTTCCCATTGGTTGAATACTGGAGGTGAAGGGGGCATGTCCAGAGCTAAACAGTCCAGATTTAACCAGCACACAACTCCTTGGGATAATTGGTGCACGCTCCGCACATTCACCTGTTGTACTTCATCCACAATTCCAAGACGAGCAGCACTCATTAAAACATAGTATTTTATTCGTTAATTTAAAAGATAACACACTGTCTGCCAACACACATGGCTCTCTTTCCTTCAGATACACAAGTGCAACGTTTCGGATCACCCAGGCATGTCCAGAGCTGGCTTTGTTGACTTCATTTGGAAAGAGAAGGTAAGACCCAGCAGTTTAGGTCCTCATCCTAGGTACTATTAACAGAAGAGTGTTGCAGGCTAGGGACCATAATTGCTTATTTAAGTTTTCAATGCAGTGATGGCTTTGCCACAGTTGCAAAAGTTCAAAATCTATTATCACAGGCAGTGGCATCTATTCCCAGTAAAAGCAATGAGATTCAAATACAAGCTAATGTTGCTTAATGTACCAACGCATTGGGTCCTATATATAAACTAGCTGCATCGGAAAATTACAACGCAACCCTAAATTACCTGTTATTATTGGTAGTTTATACCCACTGGCATGATCTGCAATGACAACAGTAGCCTTCTCTGGCCAATACAGTGGCTGCAAAATACAGTAAAGTATCCACCCAACATAATCGATGGTGCTTTTTTATTGCATAGTCATACATGTCACCTACAATCATACACATTACATACAAAGGTTAATGCATATAATATGGTAAAGTGATAAAATAATTTACAGCAATACCATGATGCACAAGTAAAGACACAAGGGTTTGACACATAAGGTAAATTCAGTAATTCGGTAGGCTGGAAGTTTATTAGTAGTAGAGTTTGATTAGTGGGTAAATATCCCCCATTGTTCTGTTTTTGTGTTTTTTTTCTTCTCATGTGATGTACTGTACAGTATGTGTGTATGTGTTCTCAGTTTTTATCATCAGATGAACAGAAGAGACTGGATTCATAGAGATATGATGGCATTCTGTTTTTTTTTAATAAATTATCATATTTTTAATCCAGGCAAGCACTTTATTCATGCAATTACATGAATCCCCGATCTGGTTTAGAAGTGTGAACAAAATATCTGTTGTATTCAGTTAGGTCAACTGGACTTGAAGTTTAGTTCTTGAAAAAGTTTCTCTAGTCATCCGACTGGCTTTCATAAAGCCAGTCAGATGTCTAGCGAAACATCTTCAAGAACTAGGGGCCATATTTAAAAACCCACAATATCACAATTGTTAGGTTTTGGACCTAACAAAAGGAAGTTTCCTGTGAGTGTAACGAACTTGTGAGTGGCCCTTTCTCTTAAGGACCTTGATCTCAAGGACATAAAAAAAGACACTTAATCATTTGATAGTTGTATGGTGTGTGTGAAAGTTTGAAAATAAGGATTGTTTGACAGTTTGAAAATAAGGATTGTTTGTACTGTTAAAAACTATGTGTGCAGGATTGAGTGTGCAGTAAGCAGACTAATCTTTCTTCTTCCAGTTAAAGGGGTGTGCTGGAATTCTATATTCTAGTATTGTACCTGTTGTAATCACAAACAGGCTGTGAAGGGGTTAATAAGTGTTTGGTTTTTTCCCCTCTCTTTCTGGCTCTTGCACTAATTGGTGTGGGGGTTGGGGCCTATTAGTTAAATAGGATTCACAGTTGTTGGGCCTGTGGTTTGGACCTAACAAAAGGAAGTTTCCTATGAGTGTAACGAACTTGTGAGTGGCCCTTTCTCTTAAGGACCTTGATCTCAAGGACATAAAAAAAGGACATTGAAACAAGAAGGGCAATTAAACAAGGTTTGTGCATCACTGTGTTGGTGTGGTGTATTAGAAGGGACAGTTTTGTCAGTACCATGCAATGTGCATCGTGCCACATGTATAGGAACCTGGAGAAGACGTTCCGGGGAACCTATGTCTGTGTCAGGTGTGAGTGGGTTGCCCGTTTGGAAGCTGAGGTGGAGAGTCTAAGGGGGCAGCTTGCAGCATTGCGGGGATTGGCAGAACTGGGGGGTCAGCAGGCACTGGCTGGGGCCAGTATAGAGGTGGGTGGAAGAGGGACAAGAAAGGATGAGGAAGGAGGTAGTTTTGTTAGGGTTACTAGGGGAAGTGGGGGACAGAAGAGTAGGGGGGCTTCTTCCCAGATTGTCCATCCCAACAGATTTGCCGCCTTAGGTAATGAAGTGGAGGAGGACACCTCGGAATTAGCGTGTATGGAGGGGGCTAGTCCCTTGAGCACCCAGGGGACTGCCATCTCTGATACAAGGGAGGAGGAACGAAGGGTCAGGAATGCAAGGCAGGTGGTAGTGGTAGGGGACTCCATTATAAGGAAGGTAGATAGGGTAATCTGCCGCCAAGACCCTACATGCCGAACTGTGTGTTGCCTGCCTGGTGCTAGGGTTCGGCATGTGGTGGATCGTGTAGACAGATTATTGGGTGGGGCCGGGTGTGACCCGGCGGTCTTGGTTCACATTGGTGCCAATGACAAAGTTAGAGGTGGAGGTGAGGTCCTTAAACATGATTTCCGAGAACTAGGGGCCAAGATAAAAGCAAGGACCTCCAGGGTAGTGTTTTCAGAAATACTACCGCAGCCACGTGCTAAGCCAGGGAGACAGCGGGAGCTTAGGAGCATTAATGCGTGGCTAAGAGAGTGGTGTAAGGAAGAAGGGTTTGGGTTTATTGACAACTGGGCAGACTTTGCTGTCGGCTACAGGCTCTTTAGTAGGGATGGGTTGCACCTCACTGATGGTGGTGCAGCTGTTTTAGGGGAGAAGATGGCTAGAGGGTTGGAGGAGATTTTAAACTAGGTTTGGGGGGGAGGGTATTAGCAGTCTCACTGGGATAGATTGTCCAGGAGGAAAGCAGGGTGTAGATAGGCCAGTGGTGGGTGGAAAGGGGGGTGGGGCTAGCATAGGGGATAGGGAGGAATGTGTATCAAATATGCTTGTGAAGGTTCTCATTCATCCAGGTCATGGTATATCTGTTGTATTCAATTAGGTCAACTGGACTTGAAATGTAGTTCTTGAAGACGTTTCGCTAGTCATCTAGTGGACCTGTTTGACGCTGCCTTAACAGATATAACACAGTACAGACATAGGTTTTTCAGTTAACACACTACATGTGTTTTTAGGTTCTGACTTAGGGTTCTTTGTGTCTGAATTTACTCTTCAAGGATCCTCACAAACAATGTATCTCCAGCATTTTAGAAATTTGGTGCACATCCCTCATTCTGCCATCTGAATGAATATAATATAATATACCAATGTGATTGATGCATTTTTTATGACCCAATGTCTTCAAAACAAACTGCCTGTATATAGACAGGACCTACAAAAAATCCATTAATATTTGGTTTGTTCCTTGACTATTGTGGGTCCGGGCTTAATCAGTAAATGCCTTTATCAAAGGCTACAAGTGCACAACTTCTGTGTGTATTTATCTCAGTGATCATTGTAATGGTATACCTGGCTGCCCATTCTATTACTGAATTTTCTGTACATTAAAAATCATTTTTATAGTTTTTTTTTGCATAATGAGGGGAAAATCGTATGGGTCACAATTTTTAACTCACTTTTTTTTTATCTTAAAAAATGCAGTGAATTAAAGAACATTATGTTTATGTTCATTTAATACTATGCAAATGGTCATGCTCTGTATACTGTTTCTCACTCCTGCTGTGTGATGATGAATGTTGTGGCTTCAGAATAGCAAACAAAAAAGTGGAAATAATTTCTGTAAATGATTTTATAATCTGGGAGCAATATGATAAGGTTCTAGTCTTGCTGCTGTGATTGTCTTTTTGGATGATTCCTGGCAGGAGCGCAAGTGAACATTAAAACAATTATATAAAAAAAAAAAGATAATAAAATCACAAAGCAGCATGAATTTGGTGGTCTGGAGTTCCCTTTATTACTTTACTAATTCTTTGAACACCACTGTATTTTTGGACTTAATGACAGTGCCACTGCTAAAACAAAGAAAAAGGCATAGAGGGCCATCCATAAACTATCTGGGGCATTGTTCACCAATAAGCATGTCAGAGGACACGTGGACATCCCTTAAGAAAAAAGTTTAGGCTTCAAGTTCGGAAAGGGTTTTTCACTGTGAGAAGGGTAAAGCTATGAAACTGTCTTCCAGTGGACATTGTTATGGCAGGTTCATTGGTCAGTTTAAAAAAAAAAGTGTTGGATGAGTTTCTGCAAACAAGGAATGTTGCAGGTTACTGGTATTGATACATAAAGTAGAGTTGATCCAGGGAATTCCGATTGCCACTTGGAGTCAGGAAGGAATTTTTTCCCCCTTCATAATTTGGTGGGTGTTTTTTTGCCTTCCTCTGTCAACAGTTCAGCAGGAAATGAGGATATTGCTAAATGGTTTGGACTGGATGGACATTGTCTTTATTCAACCTCAATACTATACTATACTTAGGCAAGCTCCATATACATATGGATCAGTCCCTGAAAGGATAATCAGCATTAATATAGAAATGATGGGCTGTCCTGATTTAATTGGTAGCCATAAAGCACACATTAATGCGCTGTTACTGAGGGTACATTTATAAAGCGGAGGTACAACAAACGTGGCAACATTTCCAGCACACACTTTGCCCTTTCTTATGCCTAAAATACAGATGCAGTCATTATGAACCTGATACCATGGGTTTATAATAGATCCCTTAATCTTTCTTTATGTAAATAAGATCTGAAAAAAGTTTTCTTAATAGCTACCTCAACTTACTTAATTGTAAGTAGCAATGTGAATTAGTGATAACTTGGGTCATTTGCTTGTTTAGCAATGGAGGTCATGTTTACATTGAATAGTGAACAAATATGTGGTAGATGGCAGGCTGCAAACATTCAGCCTTTTCCACAGCTGTTAAGCTAGTTACAAGAACCCACAGCAGCATTAGTCTGCTTTAGTAATAGCCACCAGCCACTGGGGAAAAGTTTTTTCATTGTATTATTGCCCTTTTAGATGAGGGTCTTTATTTAAGGCAATTTTCCACATGTACTTTTTAAAACAAATCGCTATTTTATCCTGCGTTCATAAAACACAGTGCAGTATTTCATAATGACATTTGCGTCCTAAAAAATAATTACCACTTTGTATTTTAACAACTGAAGTATCGGCCATTGGAACTGCATTGTGGTTTTTTACGCCACTGTCATAATTTAACATTGCAGTCATATAACGATCGGTCTTTACCAGCTCCGAACAAGTTTCGCTCTACCACTTGAGCTTTTTCAATGGCGCTGGTTCCGCTTCCTTCCAGGAAGTAGATATGGGTAGTGGGACCCAATCAGCGTTAGGTAACGTTGTGATGTCATAATTACAGGCCATGTGAGAGAGGGTCTTCGTCTGTATTATAACCTAGCTTATTCCTCGCGTGTAGAGCCGATCTGCCATTTTATTGATTGGCGGAAATGCTCGCTAAATACCAAAATGTACCAATACGGTCTAAATAGCGACCATAGAACAAATGTATAAATGGCTAATGAGAAGAGCATGATACATCAGCATTATACATCCAGACCATATATCAAATACACAGATCAGCTTATATGCAGTTATAGATTATACAATGTCCCAAAAATCAAGGAGGTATCCCATCTTGATAAACCTATACAGTTTCGAGCTGTGCGTCTTAAGAATATTCACATACACCAAACAAGTGCACTCTGAAGTAATTTCACATTTATGTCTCCTCCTCTGACTCCAGAGTAACCTTAGTCAGGCCCAAACATTTATGTCCTTTAACATCACAGTTATGTTAGAAAGAAAATGTAGGGCTACACTCGTCATTGGTGCACTATTGTGATCTCTCATACGCCCTGCTGCTCTGATGGTCGATAAGTGACTAGCCAGTCTCTGTTTTAGCATTTGAGATGTTTTGCCAATGTAATTAAATTGCATATGCATAATAAGGCATATATGACATCTGTTCTACAATTAAAGTACTGTCTGATTTTGAGTTCATACTTACCATCGAGCTAATCAAAGATGTTTTAGTATCCATATTCTGCAGAACACACATTGGCCACACGGATAGGTGCCATCAAACTTTCCCCTCTGCCCAGAAGAATACAGATTTGTTAAAGTGACTTTTTGTCAGTTTATCACCTAGGTTAGCCCCTCTCCTTGCCGTGATGGATGGTTGTGCTATATAAAAGTAGAGGTCATCGTATCATTGCATAAAATATGCCAATCCTAGACAATGTTTTTCTAACGACGTTCCAATCTGTATTAAACTGGGTAATAAACCTGAGTGTGTTATCAGTTTGTGCATTGGTTCTGGATATACATCCTGTTGCATCCGTAATGAAACCAAATGTTTCGTCCTACGTAATAGTGATTTGGGATAGCCCCTTTGTTGGAACTTATCGACCAATAATGCTGCCTCTTTTTATAGTCCTGTATGAGAGTATAGTTCGAAGAAACTGACCTTTCGGTATGCCCTGTTTCAAGGATGGTAAATGTGAACTTGTATCATGCAAGTTTGTGGCGGTTTTCTTGCATATAAGTGTGATGGCGGTCCCATGATTTTTCTTGACCCAAGATCCAGAAACCAATTGCAGTGTTGGATGTGTGATAGGTGAGGAGATATTGATCATTATGATTCACGACGTCCAAAAATCGTAAAAAATCCCATGAGGAGCCCCTCCATAGGATAAAAATGTCATCTAAACCTTAAAGCAAAGTTGTTTTGCAAAGACGGCTTCTTGAAACCGTTTGCAGGGCCACCCTGACATATTCCTGAAATATTCAGGGCTGATCAATGCTTGCAGAGGGCATCTTCCCATTGGTTGAATACTGGAGGTGAAGGGGGCATGTCCAGAGCTAACAGTCCGATTTAACCAGCACACAACTCCTTGGGATAATTGGTGCACCTCCGCACATTCACCTGTTGTACTTCATCCACAATTCCAAGACGAGCAGCACTCATTAAAACATAGTATTTTTTTCGTTAATTTAAAAGATAACACACTGTCTGCCAACACACACTGGCTCTCTTTCCTTCAGATACACAAGTGCAACGTTTCGGATCACCCAGCATGTCCAGAGCTGGCTTTGTTGACTTCATTTGGAAAGAGAAGGTAAGACCCAGCAGTTTAGGTCCTCATCCTAGTACTATTAACAGAAGAGTGTTGCAGGCTAGGGACCATAATTGCTTATTTAAGTTTTCAATGCAGTGATGGCTTTGCCACAGTTGCAAAAGTTCAAAATCTATTATCACAGGCAGTGGCATCTATTCCCAGTAAAGCAATGAGATTCAAATACAAGCTAATGTTGCTTAATGTACCAACGCATTGGGTCCTATAATAAACTAGCTGCACATCGGAAAAATTACAACGCAACCCTAATTACCTGTTATTATTGGTAGTTTATACCCACTGGCATGATCTGCAATGACAACAGTAGCCTTCTCTGGCCAATACAGTGGCTGCAAAATACAGTAAAGTATCCACCCAACATAATCGATGGTGCTTTTTTATTGCATAGTCATACATGTCACCTACAATCATACACATTACATACAACAAGGAATGCATATAATATGGTAAAGTGATAAAATAATTTACAGCAATACCATGATGCACAAGTAGACACAAGGGTTTGACACATAAGGTAAATTCAGTAATTCGGTAGGCTGGAAGTTTATTAGTAGTAGAGTTTGATTTTGGTAAATATCCCCCATTGTTCTGTTTTTGTGTTTTTTTTTTCTTCTCATGTGATGTACTGTACAGTATGTGTGTATGTGTTCTCAGTTTTTATCATCAGATGACCAGAAGAGACTGATTCATGAGATATGATGGCATTCTGTTTTTTTTTAATAAATTATCATATTTTTAATCCAGGCACACTTTATTCATGCAATTACATGAATCCCCTCGATCTGGTTTAGAAGTGTGAACAAATAATCTGTTGTATTCAGTTAGGTCAACTGGTTGAAGTTTAGTTTCTTGAAAAAGTTTCTCTAGTCTCCGACTGGCTTTCATAAAGCCAGTCAGATGTCTAGCGAAACATCTTCAAGAACTAGGGGCCATATTTAAAAACCCACAATATCACAATTGTTAGGTTTTGGACCTAACAAAAGGAAGTTTCCTGTGAGTGTAACGAACTTGTGAGTGGCCCTTTCTCTTAAGGACCTGATCTCAAGGACATAAAAAAAGACACTTAATCATTTGATAGTTGTATGGTGTGTGTGAAAGTTTGAAATAAGGATTGTTTGACTTTTGAAAATAAGGATTGTTTGTACTGTTAAAAACTATGTGTGCAGGATTGAGTGTGCAGTAAGCAGACTAATCTTCTTCTTCCAGTTAAAGGGGTGTGCTGGAATTCTATATTCTAGTATTGTCCTGTTGTAATCACAAACAGGCTGTGAAGGGGTTAATAAGTGTTTGTTTTTTCCCCTCTCTTTCTGGCTCTTGCACTAATTGGTGTGGGGGTTGGGGCCTATTAGTTAATAGGATTCACAGTTGTTGGGCCTGTGGTTTGGACCTAACAAAAGGAATTTTCCTATGATTGTAACGAACTTGTGAGTGGCCCTTTCTCTTAAGGACCTTGATCTCAAGGACAAAAAAAAAGGCCATTGAAACAAGAAGGCAATTAAACAAGGTTTGTGCATCACTGTGTTGGTGTGTGTATTAGAAGGGACAGTTTTGTCATTACCATGCAATGTGCATCGTGCCACATGTATAGGAACCTGGAGAAGACGTTCCGGGGAACCTATGTCTGTGTCAGGTGTGAGTGGGTTGCCCGTTTGGAAGCTGAGTGGAGAGTCAAGGGGCAGCTTGCAGCATTGCGGGGATTGGCAGAACTGGGGGGTCAGCAGGCACTGGCTGGGGCCAGTATAGAGGTGGGTGGAAGAGGGACAAGAAAGGATAGGAAGGATGAGTTTTTGTTAGGGTTACTAGGGGAAGTGGGGGACAGAAGAGTAGGGGGGCTTCTTCTCCCAGATTGTCCATCCCAACTATGGCCGCCTTAGGTAATGAAGTGGAGGAGGACACCTCGGAATTAGCGTGTATGGAGGGGGCTAGTCCCTTGAGCACCCAGGGGACTGCCATCTCTGATACAAGGGAGGAGGAACGAAGGGTCAGGAATGCAAGGCGGTGGTATTGGTAGGACTCCATTATAAGGAAGGTAGATAGGGTAATCTGCCGCCAAGACCCTACATGCCGAACTGTGTGTTGCCTGCCTGGTGCTAGGTTTCGCATGTGGTGGATCGTGTAGACAGATTATTGGGTGGGGCCGGGTGTGACCCGGCGGTCTTGGTTCACATTGGTGCCAATGACAAAGTTAGAGGTGGAGGTGAGGTCCTTAAACATGATTCCGAGAACTAGGGGCCAAGATAAAAGCAAGGACCTCCAGGGTATGTTTTTCAGAAATACTACCGCAGCCACGTGCTAAGCCAGGGAGACAGCGGGAGCTAGGAGCATTAATGCGTGGCTAAAGAGTGTGTAAGGAAGAAGGGTTTGGGTTTATTGACAACTGGGCAGACTTTGCTGTCGGCTACAGGCTCTTTAGTAGGGATGGGTTGCACCTCACTGATGGTGTTGCAGCTGTTTTAGGGGAGAAGATGGCTAGAGGTTTGGAGGAGATTTTAAAAAACTATGGGCATGTACCAGTAGGTGCACAGGGCATGTACCAGTAGGTGCACTGGGCATGTACCAGTAGGTGCACAGGGCATGTACCAGTAGGTGCACTGGGCATGTACCAGTAGGTGCACAGGGCATGTATCATTAGGTACAAAGGGAATGCATCAGTAGGTGCACTGGGCATGCATCAGTAGGTGCACTGGGCATGCATCAGTAGGTGCACTGGGTTATGCACAGTATGGGTGCACTGGGTATGCATCAGTAGGCTAGGTTGCACTGGGATGCATCAGTAGGTGCACTGGGGGCTGACATCAGTAGGTGCACTGGGATATGCATCAGTGGTGCACTGGGTATGCACAGTAGGTGCACTGGGTATGCATCAGTAGGTGCACTGGGTATGCATCAGTAGGTGCACTGGGGCCTATGCACCAGTAGGTGCAAAGGGAATGCATCAGTAGATGATAGGGTAGTGTATATGTAGGTGCACTGGGCATGTACCAGTAGGTGCACAAGGCCATTTGATCAGTAGGTACAAAGGGAATGCATCAGTAGGTGCACTGGGTATGTATCAGTAGGTGCACTGGGTATGCATCAGTAGGTGCACTGGGTATGCAGGGTGACCAAGACAGAATATTAGTTACTTGAGTTGGTTTTTGACTGACTGGCTGAAAGGCTGGCTCAGTCCCTGCGAATATCAAGCAAAGAGTTGGGAATGAGTGGACATAAACCTTTACCCTGGCTTACAACTGCTATGAATACAACTATTCTGTGGTAGTAGTTGAATAAAACTATCGTTTTTTCCTTGTTCTTAAACCTCCCTGCCAGACTTCCAGTCTACTTACAGGGGACAGCAGGTGGAATCGAAGGAAGGATTTAACTGGTTGTTGTTACAAACTGTCGAGGAAGACATTTTAATTTTTGTAGTATGGCAGCTCGAGCATCCGCGCCATGTTTGTCTTAGTAGTAACCATTTGTTCAAAAGCTTTTTTTTAGTTTTTTTGTTCCGTCTGCTACAATAGTGGAGGGGGCCTGTCCATCCTTGTTGTTCGTGTCAGTCCATGTTACTGTTTCCAAAGCAGACCTTTTTTTACATTAAACAACCAGATACGTAGGATTAGAACTATATTAAAATAGCCGTTTAGAGGCTTTACAGTGTTGAACCATTTATCAGGTAGACCATAAACACCCCTGATATTTAGCAAAAAAGTTTTCAGGATGTACTCCATTTACCTAATACATTACAGAAGGGGGGTTACTTCTCTATTTATACTTTTACATATATAGTAAGCAACATTTTTAGAATAATGCAGGTTTTATTTTAGGAATCATAAATATGTGAACGAGGACCGCACTCACTTGGTGAGTATAAACTTTATTTTGGCAATTGGTGTGTGCCAACGTCGGGTTTAACCCTTCACAGGGCATTACCTCGGGGTACCCCCCCAAGGTGCACAGACAATGGCCAAAATAAAGTTTATTTACTCACCAAGTGAGTGCGGTCTCGCTCCCAACATTATTTCTGATTTATATAAAACCTGCTGGGGGTTTTAAGCAGTTTTGAGGATACAGCAACCACCCCCAAAGAGCTTACAGGAACCAGGGGGGAGGGCAAGATATCCCAAGATTCCCTTTTTAAGAATACCAGCCTTATTAACATAGCAAATCTTCCCAGTCCGGCAAAAACCACAAACCAAACCATCAATTTTGTTGTAATCAGCTTAGTTGCAATTTACAATATATAACCAAATATCTTATTGGTTGGCATATTGTCCTATTGGACAGTTTGTATAATTATAAGGAACATATGACAGTAGTATGATTAGAAAAGGAAAAATCGCAGTACCATACAAACATGCAAAAAAACACAAAAAAAGAAAAAATAACCTTGATTGGGCTTCAATAATGAGTGTTTAAAACGTTGGTGTGATGGGACATTGGCCCTATACTCAAGGTTTACTGTTTCTGCATGTCCTATAAATGGAACAACAGAACTGTGATTAATACAAATTAGTAATGAACAATTTATGTTTCACATTATCCAGGCCTCCAAGTTTTCCTTGTGGTGTGCCAGTTTTTTGGTTCCTGTGGTAACTGTGGACCCTTTATGTGGCATAAGCATGGTGTTTGTTTTTATGTCTGATTGTGACTTTTTGTATTGTCTTCATTATCATTCATATATATATATTATATATTATAATATATAGATTATATATATATACCGTATTCTATGTGTGTGTGTGTGTGCTGGCTTTCAAAAGGCCTACTTCACGGGATCCACCGGAGTTTCCTAATTTTCTCCCACCAATGAAATTACTCCTAAAACCATGGTTATAAAAGGGGCACGTCCAGCCAAACAAATAAATGGGGTTTTTAGCCTTCATCACCCCTCAAAAGTGAGTTTTTAACAGACCTTAGTCTGACACGCGTTTAACCTCAGGGACAGACCATACCCAGAAGAGGTGAGGTGATTATGAGCGCGTTCTGCTCCTGCATGTTCGTAACCAGGCTCAAAACAGCAGAAGGCTGAAGGGCCGGATATCCGGGCGAGGGATCTGCTGATGGGTAAAAAGTAAGTATATCTTGCATGGTAACCGTCAGATTACGGTTTTAACACCTTCGTAAGTTTGGGGGGTTGGTAATGAGGCTAAAAAAAACTTAAATATTTTTTTTTGTCTGGGAACATGTCTTTTAATCTATTTGTACAGAACCATTTCAAATAATTATCCAATTGATTGGGGGGTTAATGTGGGTACTTTTCTTTCTGGCAGTTCCAGGAAGTCAATGTAAATTGTAACATTTATTATAGTTACTGCCAAAAAGCCACGAAAAAGAAATTCTAGAAAAACTCTGCTAGTTGAACTTTGTCTATTAAAAGGCAAGTCCAGCCCCAAATGAAAACTTACATCAGGTAAATCACCCCCCAAACCCTAAACGGTAATAGTTGAAAAATCTGAAATATATGTCTAACAGTGAAATCCTGCACAAGGTTCCTGTTCCCCTGTTTTGCTTCCTGGTCTTCGTCAGATAGAACTGTCAGTATGGATTGACATCATCACGCCAATGACTGACTCGAATGCTGACCTAACTAGACTCCTTTCTGAGCTGCCCAGCTCAGTACAGGTTCTAAATTAGCTCAGTTTTCCATGAGACATCCAAGAAGCCATAGCAGGCATACATTAATTGATTTCAGGACAAACTATGATATTATAAATATTTTAAAGAGTAATTTTTCTAAAAAGATGTTCTATGAAGGTGGGTTGTCCTTTAAGGCCCTTACTCCTTAAGGCCCATAAAAAACACACATATATTTTTATTGAGTGACGAGTAGGCACTTCGTATGAGAGGTTGTATCAGCATTATTCATGGATCCCTAAGGATGGATTCAAACAACAGCATTGGGAGGCCACTCCACAATTATGATTTTAAGAAAAGGATTCAGCAACAATCCTCCGTGCAAAAACAACAGCTTTCAGGATTTCAGCGGAAAGCCAATTTCAATCATAAATAGTCCCCCTATTAGGAATGTCTCTTGTGAGCGCCCGCACCCGGCACAATTAAGTTTGGCCACAGTTTCTTTATTTCTTGGTTTTATAACCAGCTAAACCATGCCAGTGTTCAGTGTTTGTTATGTGGCTACTTGTCATGTAGTTTTTATGTCATTTTCCAAAAATTTGTATTGAATTTGTTGAATCTAATGTGTTCTGCTTTTCCTCTAAGCAGTTTTCCTCCAAAGTTTCTACTTTCTAAAAAAACAAACAAGCAAACAAACTATTTGCTCAGGCCTATGGTTATATTTGAAACCTGGGATAGGTCTGAATTTTCCTCTCTTTTAAGATTTTACTTCAAAAATATTTTTAGATTTATTAAAAACCCCTTTTTCCCTAATTAAAAAAAAGGGAGGGGGACATTTAAAAAAGTACAACACTTGAGCTTTGCCTCTTTACATTCAAATCTAACAGCAGATTTAGGGTGGGGTGCCTGCTGTTCCTTAAATTTCTGTGCATGTAAGTTCTGAATGCAAAAATATCTCTTTCCGTTATTTAGTAGGATGGTTTATTAATTGAATAATCAACATGACGCCATTCCTTTGTCCGGTCTTGTCTTCACTCTCTAAAACACAAGATCCGCGTCGTGTGAAGGCATTCCGTTTAGCTATCTCTATGAAGGTTTAAGGGAAACACGGACTCTCGAAATTCAATACCACAACTTCATGACCCATAGGAGGGCGTTTTAAGGGAGATGAAGACTCACAGCCTCATATCCTCTTATAGAGCCAAACACAGACTGGAATGAAGACCCTGCCTGAAGCAGAACTCCAGCCAACCCCTTCACCCAACAAAGAACAACAATGCCATTTGATATGGGATAAATCTTACAACAGATCAAGCAAATAAGCTACCTCTTCCAGGTCCTGGGAGCAATGATACAAGCTTGGGAGGACATACCTTTAGTGGATATGGCATTGCAGAAAGCAACATTAATTATTAAATTCTCAGAAAAAGAAGTTAAAAACCTTTTCCCAGCATCAAATGGAAGATGTTTTAACTCTTGGGAGCCCGCAAAGCAACAGATGTCATGGAACCAGACAGCTCTGGAAATGAGATGAGGGGCAAACACGTTGTTTGTTAATGCCCATCCTCGAAGCTTCCTCTTGGGACCAGAAAGACAATTTAATAAAAAGATTCTAACCAACAATGTTCCTGCATGAATGTTGACATGATAAGCCCTTCTCTGTATGGTCTTTATTCATTGTATTTTTTACATTTTTGGAATTTTCATAGGTGAAAAAAAATTTTCTCCCTTTAACAGATTTATCGGAACTCTAATGAGAAATGAGCAGAAAAACTGCTAACTGGGCAAAAAGGTCTGCTCAAAAACAATCTTTATAGTCAATGACTGTTTTTGTTTTTCTTATCTGAGATGCAATGCGCGGTGGATTTGCACAATGAGAACAAAGGAACAGAAAGCAAATGTGTGAAAGATTTCTATAGACGAGATGTGTGTGCGCGGTGTGTAAATTTATATATGTAAAATCTCTCCATGTAAATCTGAGGAGAAATTGTGTATATTAGCATAAGCTTCTCAGAGGTGGTGGAAAGACAAATCTGACCATGCAATGGACAAATGGCATTTTTTAGATGTTTAAAATTAAAAAAAATTGCCAAATCTGTTTACAAAACCCTGATGCATGCGTGTCAGAAGGGAACTAGTTCTTCCCTAAAGGGAAAGAAAAATATGAGGCCAAAAAAAAAAAAAGCAAAAACAAAAAAACAAAAAAAACTATATTTAAGCAAGCAGGGTGCCGAAAAGGTTAATGTTTATTTATGTATACACAGTAGTGGATAAAAAAGCACAACCCAAATCGGCATGGGGAATTCCATGTATTTTTCACAAAAGAATTCCATATTGAATATGGACCAGGGACATTACAAAACTCCACTATTAGAACTTGAAGACCAATATGGGATGAAAAAAGCAGATATGAGTGTCCGTGATGTTGCCAGCCATTGGACATTCTTTATTATGTCTAAGTGGCACAAATGCCCTTGGGCAAGTTTTTGTGGCATTAATGCCAAAAATAAAGAAATTGTAAATAAAAAAAAAAACAAATGGTTTTTACCGTTATTTTCACCGTAAGGGGTTTTATAGCAATAATGACCTGTGTGTCTGGCTTCAAAAGGTTCTTTACATGACATGTAAGGCCCTCCCTTAAACACAGATGTGGAGTTTGCTTGTTTTCTGAAGGTTGTTCAATAAGTACATTTTCATGAAAAATCAGAAACCAGAAAAGAAAAGGAGAATCACACGTAAAAAAAATATACTTTGGTGTGCCTGTTCTTGCTGACATATATTTGGTTTAATTGTTCATGTTCTGAAATCTGAAGTAATGTGTTACAAAACCCAATGAAACCATTCTAAAGATAAGAAGAACCCAAATAGAGAGGAAAACTACCCTTACTGATTGGGGTGTAAAACAGCTTTGCTTGGGAAAAGATGGTACAAGGTTTTGATTTATTTCTGAGTGTTACCAAGTTCCCTTAGATAAGGGGAAAGGACAATTTTATTGTTGATTCACAATGCATGACTGGTAAAGCGATTGGTTGAATGAAACTTTTGATTGCTGGGGGTATGTATACACATCAACATAATTTTTACCATGTTTATTTAGCTATATTTGTACGTGTGCTTGTGCCACCTGTGTAGTACCCAAGCTGCCTGTACAACTTGCATGTCCGACATATTTGGCGTCATCCTATTCAACGGATAAGCATAGGTTTGTACAGTTGTGCTAATTAGCACGTTTCTTGCTATAATGGAAATCCCCTTGCCCTTCCCATTTAATGCGGACGCTATTGCACCCAAGTGCACTGGGTGACTATTAGCCAAAGAGTTCTCAGTGGATCTATGGAACAAATAGGAGATGAAGGCTGGCAATAGTGCCCCCATGTGGATTTTTGTGTTGTTTTTTTTGTTGGGGGGGGGGGGGATCTCTCTCCAAGCTTTATTGTACATACTCAAGTGGTGTTGCAGTCCCCTGGTACCTCAAAAGAAAGTTACCATAATTCTATTTTAGTCCAAATTAATATTATATTTTTAAAGTTCTATTTTAATATTTTCCATATGTTTGGAAAAGATTATTGTAAAATCTAAGTTAAAAAGCCATTTTGGTATTACTGCCAATAAATTAAAATTTAATTGCAATGCATACAGTTAATTGCGTTAGCTATTTTAATAATTTGACTCAACATGGCCAACTTTAGGGCCGCATTATCCAGTATTCCCAATATAAAAATTGGTTTTCTAAATTCTGGTATAATAGAGTCTGGACAAAAAAAAAAAAAAAAAAAATATATTATGAGCTAAATATTTGGTGATAAATATTACAGATGGCAGATAGTTGCCAAATTTCTATATATACCCAGAATATTATTTATTAAGGGAGGGAAATAAGTAATTCTCATATTAAAAAAAAAAAAAAAAACTGGAAGAAAAAGAAGGAGCTACCATTTAAAGCACATATCAAACCCAAAGGTTTTAACAAGGAAAGCTGAAAGGTAATTTTAATTTTCACTCTCATATGAACCTTCCCCATCTCTCTCGGTGTGCTAAACAATATTTAAAAATGGACAAAAACAATAAAAAAATTTCTTTAAAATAGCTGTTTGTATTCCTGCTGGTAAATGCCTCTAGATGCAGGGAAATTGGATCATCAGTAACTGGGAAGCAGGATGCTTTTTCAAATGAAAAGATTACGATTTGGACTGGTACAAAGGGGACTGGCACAAAGTCATGGTATCGGCACACATGTGGACCTGAGCAAAGGTGGGCGCCCCTGGGAATGTGAGAGGTAAATAAAGTTTCCTTTGATCATAATGACATGGGAGCATCATTCACCTTATTGTAGGGCCCAGGCTACTAAAGCTTAAGAAAAGTTAAAATCGGCAAAAAGCGGTTTATTTACGCAGGCCTTATGCATTGTAGAGTGTGGTGGACCAGGCAAAACTAATATTCAACTTTTGTTAATATTACGGTTCATATTCATATATTTATAAAAAAGAATGCGGCCATTACACTGGTGACGAGATAACTGTCCCCTTTAATGTGATTGTTCTGATTAGGTCAATTTCAACATTTGTATCTAAATTTTGCCCAGGACTGGGAAAATTTCAACACAGGTAAAGGTGTGATCAATCTCAACTCACACCTAATATAAGTTGTTATTGTGGATTACATTTAGATTATTTCTGTGGTATACAATTCTCGCGTACCAGCTTACCTTTATTCCACATTCGGTTATGAATAGAAGAAATGGGGACTCTTATAGATTTGTATTTCAGGTCTCCTTAATGCCAACTGTAAATGAAAGTAAGGAGCTTTGTTAGACATTTGTGGGAATCAATTTAATCTTTAATTTTAAGAATTGGAGGAAAAGTGTATTAAAAACAGAAGTTCACCCCCCCCCCATTGCATGACGTGTTTCTCTCCCCAGTGGTCCTGAACATCAGATATTTACCTTCAATCTTCTTGCCGGTTCCCTCGTGCACATTCCCAAATCCTTATAGAGTTTTGGGAGCTCAATGTGAGCTCACGCAGCCCATAAAGAATCCGATTTTTGGCAGCCGTTGTTTTTTGTGAGAAGCCCAGAAGAGAGGAAATATGGCAGCAAAGGAACAATCTTTCTGGGGGATGAACACTTCCTTTGAAAACAAAAACGTCTTAAAAGTACACAACTAAACCAAAATACATTTTAACATTTTTGAAATAAACAGTTAAAGGAACCTTGGGTACAAAACAGCTGTAAGGATTCAAAAATGACGGACTAATCATATCTCATTTCTTATTTCATTTGTTTTAAACTCTCTTGAAGGCTAAATATTGTTGTATTGGTGTTGGTGTTAATATATTGGTTTCATTGAATATCAAACTCGACTTACACTCATCGCTTTCTAACCAGACAGAATTAAATAATACCTATACAATATAATGGTTCATATTAGTAATAATATAATGTGAAATAGCACGTTTCTGCCGCAACAGATATAAGGACAAACGGTCTATTTATGGAGATTTCAATAAAGTTCTTAAGTTTAACATGGGCTAATTTTGCCCCACCAAGTCAGATGTTTTTTAACATTAGAAAGCTAACATCTGATTGGTTGGGGCAAAATTAGCCACCATTTTAACGTCAAGGACACTTTTAGATAGTCCCTGTTTCAAGGTGGTCCTTTGATTGCTGCACATAACATAAGGGGGACTATGGAAAAAGGTAAGCAGACAATTGTGCCAAGTTATGGAGTGTGTATGTCTATTTTCGGTTCTTTTGTCCCTTGTCCATGTTTAAATGCACTTTACTGTACAGAGGGAGTCATACATTAACACAATGCAAATTGGGTCAGAAGGGCTGTAGATCGTTCATCTTTAAGTACCAACAAGGATGATGATAGGTGGTTTAGATCAATAGTTTATAATGGGTTTCTAAAAGTTCAGAATTGCTTAATAACCCTGGTTTATGGCCCTCGACCATGGTCATGAAATTACTGGTAATAACTTTAAAAACAAGGTCAAACAGTAAAGACTAGGGAAAATTAATTTGAAGAGGAGGTAAGTAACAAGTTACACAAAGCTTTTTGATTAGATTAACAGATTCATCAAGTAGTAAAGTAGTTTAATTTAGTAGTGGACATTTATAAATATAAACGCAATTTTTGGTTTACCTTGGTTTAATAAAAGATCTAAAAGTCATATTTCTGAGATTCCATTTAGCCAACTTCAAAGTTCAAAATGACATGTATCCACAGTTGCTGAAGATAGATTTCTGTAGTAAGAATCAAACATCCTAGGTTTAAGCAACGTTAGTTTTATGTAGTGGAACTTTTTAATTTTGACCAATGAGATGATTGGTTAGGGATCATTTGTAAACCCCAGCAGACAACCAAACAGTCCCAAATGTATTTCGGGCCAACTGGTCCTGCTGTGGTACAATTAAAGTGATTGCATGTACATTATATGTGAAACCAATTGGCTGTAGAAATATTGGTAGTTTATTATTATGTGGAATCCAAAGGTGGAAAACACAAATAGAAGAAAGATAGGCCAAGATAGGCCATTAATGGCATTGTTATGATACAGACAGTGTAGAATTTGGGGGGATATTTATAAAAAACATGCAGGGAGATCAATAAAAGTTCTTATTGTTAAAAATGGTGCTAATTTGCCCTAACCAATCAGCCATCTTATTTAACATTTGAAAGCTAACATGCTTATGGGTGGGAAAAAAAATAGAACCATTTTTAAAACATAAGAACTTTTATTGAATAAGGCTGTCAGTGTGCAAAAATTGCAATACTGCTCTTACTTCCGGTATCATTTTCTTCTGCATTCTGGTGCAAAAATTATGATACATAGTATTTTCCCATAAAAAACTGACGCTATGTTACTACCACATTGTATTTTACGCCATTGGTCGAATTATTTGTCCATCTCTGCGTGTAAGAGGCAAGTTGAGAGGTCGGAATTATTTGTCCATCTCTGACGTGTAAAGAGCAGAGTTGAGAGGTTTATGAAATAGGAAACGTTTGCAATTATTTGAGAGAAAACTAGCAGCAGTAAAGGCAACTTAACCCAAAAAGGAGAAAAGGTGAAGAGCACCAGAATCAATGTTTTGGCCTCCGAAACATAGGTTTTCTGCCAATAGCAGGGGATTGACTTGCCATTAATAACTTACTATGCAAATAGGATATATTCACATTGTGGAGACACACAAACCAGATACTTGCTTTCTCGTAATTTGGGATCCTACTTGGTAACCTGCCCGAGTAGCCCTGCATTAGTAATTCTTGTTTGACATCTCCAGGAGGATTTTCAGGAGGCAATGACTGATGATGGCTACGTTTTGCACTTTCCCATGCAATGGAACATAACAATTATTTGTACTCATGATTTTAGGAATGGGTAAGGCCATTACTAATGACTGGAAATGTGGTACCTGTTTGACGCTGCCCTTAACAGATTAAACCAGTACAGACATAGGTTTTCCAGTTAACACACTACATGTTGTTTTAGGTTCTGACTTAGGGTTCTTTGTGTCGAATTTACTCTTCAAGGATCCTCACACACAATGTATCTCCAGCATTTTAGAAATTTGGTGCACATCCCCTCATTCTGCCATCTGAATGAATAATATATATATACCAATGTGATTGATGCATTTTTTTATGCCCCAATGTCTTCAGAAAAAAAGAAATGGCCTGTAATATAGACAGGACCTACAAAAAAAATCCATTAATATTTGGTTTCCGTGACTATTGGGGTCCGGGCTTAATCAGTAAATGCCTTTATCAAAGGCTACAAGGTGCAAACTTCTGTTGTATTTATCTCGTGATCATGTTGGTATCCTGGCTGCCCATTCTATTACTGAATTTCTTCTGTACATTAAAAATCATTTTATAGTTTTTTTTTTGCATAATGAGGGGGAAATCGTATGGGTCACAGATTTTTTACTCACTTGTTTTTATTTATAAAGCATGCTAATGTATTTAAGAACTATGTTTATGTTCATTTAATACTATGCAAAGGTCATGCTCTGTATAGCTGTTTCTACTCCTGCTGTGTGATGATGGAATGTTTGTGGCTTCGAATAGCAAAACAACAAAAGGTGGAAATAATTCTGTAAATGATTTTATAATCTGGGAGCAATTATGATAAGGTTTCTAGTCTTGCTGCTGTGATTGTCTTTTGGATGATTCCTGGCAGGAGCGCAAGTGGAACATTAAAACATATATAAAAAAAAAAAAGATAAATAAAATCACAAAGCAGCATGAATTTGGTGGTCTGGAGTCCTTATTACTTTACTAATTCTTTGAACACCACTGTATTTTTGGACTAATGACAGTGCCACTGCTAAAACAAAGAAAAAAGGCATAGAGGGCATCCAATAAACTATCTGGGCATTGTTCACCAATAGAGCAGTCAGAGGACACGTGGACATCCCTTAAGAAAAAAAGTTTAGGCTTCAAGTTCGGAAAGGGTTTTTCACTGTGAAAGGGTAAGCTATGAAACTGTTCTTCCAGTGGACATTGTTATGGCAGGTTCATTGGTCAGTTTAAAAAAAAAAGTTGGATGAGTTTCTGCAAACAAGGAATGTTGCAGTTACTGGTATTGATACATAAAGTAGAGTTGATCCAGGGAAATTTCCGATTGCCACTTGGAGTCAGGAAGGAATTTTTTCCCCCTTCATAAATTGGTGGGTGTTTTTTTGCCTTCCTCTGGATCAACAGTTTCAGCAGGAAATGAGGATATGCTAAATGGTTGGACTGGATGGACATATGTCTTTATTCAACCTCAAATAACTATACTTACTAGTAGGCAAGCTCCATATACATATGGGATCAGTGCCCTGAAAGGATAATCAGCATATATTAGAGAATGATGGAGGCTGTCCTGATTTAATTGGTAGCCATAAAGCACCACAATTAATGCGCTGTACGAGGGGTACATTTATAAAAGCGAGAGTACACAAAACGTGGCAACATTTCCACACACACACTTTGCCTTTCTCTTCTTAAAATAACAGATGCAGCATTATGAACCTGATACCATGGGTTTATAAATAGATCCCTTAATCTTCTTATGTAAATAAGATCTGAAAAAAGTTTTCTTAATAGCTACCTCAACTTATTAATTGTAAGTAGCAATGTGAATTAGTGATAACTTGGGTCATTGCTTGTTTAGCAATGGAGGTCAGTTTACATTGAATAGTGAACAAATATGTGGTAGATGGCAGCTGCAAACATTCAGCCTTTTCCACAGCTGTTAAGCTAGTTACAAGAACCCACAGCAGCATTAGTCTGCTTTAGTAATAGCCACCAGCCACTGGGGAAAAGTTTTTTCATTGTATTATTGCCCTTTTAGAGGGGTTTATTTAAGGCAATTCCACATGTACTTTTAAAAAAACCTATTTATCCTCGTTCATAAAACACAGTGCAGTATTCATAATGACATTTGCGTCCTAAAAAAAAATTACCACTTGTATTTTAACAACATGAAGTATCGGCCATTGGAACTGCATTGTGTATTTTACGCCACTGTCATAATTTAACATTGCAGTCATAACGATCGGTCTTTTACCAGCTCCGAAAAAGTTCGCTCTACACTTGAGCTTTTCAATGGCGCTGGTCCGCTTCCTTCCGGAAGTAGATATGGGTAGGGGACCCAATCAGCGTTAGGTAACGTTTGATGTCATAATTACAGGCCATGTGAGAGAAGGGTCTTACGTCCGTTTATTATAGACTAGCTTATTCCTCGCGTGTAGAGCCGATCTGCCATTTTATTGATTGGCGGAATGCTCGCTAAATACCAAAATGTACCAAATACGGTCTAAATAGCGACCATAGAACAAATGTATAAATGGCTAATGAGAGAGGCATGATACATCAGCATATTATCATCCAGACCATATATCAAATACACAGATCAGCTTATATATGCAGTTATAGATTATACAATGTCCCCAAAATAAGGATGTTCCCATCTTGATAAACCTATACAGTTTCGAGCTGTGCGTCTTAAGAATATTCACATACACCAAACAAGTGCACTCTGAAGTAATTTCACATTTATGTCTCTCCTCTGACTCCAAGAGTAACCTGTCAGGCCCAAACATTTATTGTCCTTTAACATCACAGTTATGTTTAGAAAGAAAATGTAGGGCTACACTCGTCAGTGGTGCACTATTGTGATCTCTCATACGCCCTGTGCTCTGATGGTCGATAAGTGACTAGCAGTCTCTGTTTGCATTGAGATGTTTTGCCAATGTAAATTAAATGCATATGCATAATAAGGCATATATGACATCTGTTCTACAATTAAAGTACTGTCTGATTTTGAGTTCATACTTACCATCAGAGCTAATCAAGAGTTTTTAGTATCCATATATCTGCAGAACACAATTGGCCACACGGATAGGTGCCAGATCAAACTTTCCCTCTGCCCAGAAGAATACGAGATTTGTTAAAGTGACTTTTTGTCAGTTTACACCTAGGTTAGCCCCTCTCCTTGCCGTGATGGATGGTTGTGCTATATAAAAGTAGAGGTCATCGTACATTGCATAAAAAATAGCCAATTCCTAGACAAGTTTTTCTAACGACGTTCCAATCTGTATTAAACTGGGTAATAAACCTGAGTGTGTTATCAGTTTGTGCATTGGTCTGGGATAGTACATCCTGTTGCATCCGTAATGAAACCAAATGTTTCGTCCTACTAATAGTGATTTGGGATAGCCCTGTTGGAACTTTACGACCAAAATGCTGCCTCTTTTTATATAGTCTGTATGAGTATAGTTCGAAGAAACTGACCTTTCGGTATATGCCCTGTTTCAAGGATGGTAAATGTGAACTTGTATCATGCAAGTTTGTGGCGGGTTTTGCGATATAAAGTAGTGATGGCGGTCCTGGTCCCATGAGTTTCTGACCAAAGATCCGAAAACTCAATTGCAGTGTTGGATGTGTGATAGGTGAGGGAGATATTGAAGTCATTATGATTCACGACGTCCAAAAATCGTAAAAAATCCCATGAGGAGCCCCTCCATAGGAAAAAATGTCATCTAAACCTTAAAGCAAAGTTGTTTTGCAAAGAAGGCTTCTTGAAACCGTTTGCAGGGCCACCCTGACATATTCCTGAAATATTGCAGGGTGATCAATGCTTGCAGAGGGCATCTTCCCATTGGTTGAATAATGGAGGTGAAGGGGCATGTCCAGAGCAAACAGTCCAGATTTAACCAGCACACAAATCCTTGGGATAATTGGTGCACGCTCCGCACATTCACCTGTTGTACTCATCCACAATTCCAAGACGAGCAGCACTCATTAAAACATAGTATTTATTCGTTAATTTAAAAGATAACACACTGTCTGCCAACACACATGGCTCTCTTTCCTTCAGTAAACAAGTGCAACGTTTCGGATCACCAGGCATGTCCAGAGATGGCTTTGTTGACTTCATTTGGAAAGAGAAGGTAAGACCCAGCAGTTTAGGTCCTCATCCTAGGTAATATTAACAGAAGAGTGTTGCGGCTAGGGACCATTATTGCTTATTTAAGTTTTCAATGCAGTGATGGCTTTGCCACAGTTGCAAAAGTTCAAAATCTATTATCACAGGCAGTGGCATCTATTCCCAGTAAAGCAATGAGATTCAAATACAAGCTAATGTTGCTTAATGTACCAACGCATTGGGTCCTATATATAAACTAGCTGCATCGGAAAAAAAATACAACGCAACCCTAAATTACCTGTTATATGGTAGTTTATACCCACTGGCATGATCTGCAATGACAACAGTAGCCTTCTCTGGCCAATACAGTGTGCAAAATACAGTAAAGTATCCACCCCACATAATCGATGGTGTTTTTTATTGCATAGTCATACATGTCACTACAATCATACACATATCATACAAAGTTAATGCATATAATATGGTAAAGTGATAAAATAATTTACAGCAATACCATGATGCACAAGTAAAGACCAAGGGTTGACACATAAGGTAAATTCAGTAATTCGGTAGCTGGAAGTTTATAGTAGTAGAGTTTGATTAGTGGGTTAATATCCCCCATTGTTCTGTTTTTGTGTTTTTTTCTTCCATGTGATGTATGTACAGTATGTGTGTTGTGTTTCTCAGTTTTTATCATCAGATGAACAGAAGAGACTGGATTCATAGAGTATTGATGGCATTCTGTTTTTTTTTAATAAATTATCATATTTTAATCCAGGCAAGCACTTTATCATGCAATTACATGAATCCCCATCTGGTTAGAAGTGTGAAAAAATATCTGTTGTATTCATTAGGTCAACTGGACTTGAAGTTTTTTGTTTTGAAAAAGTTTCTTAGTCATCCGACTGGCTTTCATAAAGCCAGTCAGATGTCTAGCGAAACATCTTCAAGAACTAGGGGCCATATTAAAAACCCACAATATCACAATTGTTAGGTTTTGGACCTAACAAAAGGAAGTTTCCTGTGAGGGTAACGAAAATGTGAGTGGCCCTTTCTCTTAAGGACCTTGATCTCAAGGACATAAAAAAAGACACTTAATCATTTGTAGTTGTATGGTGTGTGAAAGTTTGAAAATAAGGATTGTTTGACAGTTTGAAATAAGGATTGTTTGTACTGTTAAAAACTAGTGTGGCAGGATTGAGTGTGCAGTAAGCAGACTAATCTTTCTTCTTCCAGTTAAAGGGGTGTGCTGGAATTCTATATTCTAGTATTGTACCTGTTGTAATCACAAACAGGTGTGAAGGGGTTAATAAGTGTTGGTTTTTTTTCCCTCTTCTTGGCTTGCACTAATTGTGTGTGGGGGTTGGGGCCTATTAGTTAAATAGGATTCACAGTGGGGCCTGTGGTTTGGACCTAACAAAGGAAGTTTCCTATGAGTGTAACGAACTTTTGAGTGGCCCTTTCTCTTAGGACCTTGATCTCAGGACATAAAAAAAGGACATTGAAACAAGAAGGGCATTAAACAAGGTTTGTGCATCACTGGTTGGTGTGGTGTATTAGAAGGGAAGTTTTGTCAGTACCATGCAAGATGTGCATCGTGCCACATGTATAGGAACCTGGAGAAGAGATTCCGGGAACTATGTCTGTGTAGGTGTGAGTGGGTTGCCCGTTTGGAAGCTGAGGTGGAGAGTCTAAGGGGCAGCTTGCAGCATTGGGGGATTGGCAGAAATGGGGGGTCAGAGGCACTGGCTGGGGCCAGTATAGAGGTGGGTGGAAGAGGGACAGAAAGGATGGGAGGAGGTTAGTTTGTTGTAGGGTTACTAGGGAAGTGGGGGACAGAGAAGTAGGGGGGCTTCTTCCCAGATTGTCATCCCAACAGATTTGCCGCCTAGGTAATGAAGTGGAGGAGGACACCCCGGAATTAGGTGTATGGAGGGGGCTAGTCCCTTGAGCCACAGGGGACTGCCATCTCTGTAACAAGGGAGGAGGAACGAAGGTCAGGAATGCAAGGCAGGTGGTAGTGGTAGGGGACTCCATTATAAGGAAGGTAGATAGGGTAATCTGCCGCCAAGACCCTAACTGCCGAACTGTGTTGCCTGCCTGGTGCTAGGGTTCGGCATGTGGTGGATCGTGTAGACAGATTATTGGGTGGGGCCGGGTGTGACCCGGCGGTCTTGGTTCACATTGGTGCCAATGACAAAGTTAGAGGTGGGGTGAGGTCCTTAAACATGATTTCCGAGAACTAGGGGCCAAGATAAAAGCAAGGACCTCCAGGGTAGTGTTTTCAGAAATACTACCGCAGCCACGTGCTAAGCCAGGGAGACAGCGGGAGCTTAGGAGCATTAATGCGTGGCTAAGAGAGTGGTGTAGGAAGAGGGTTTGGGTTTATTGACAACTGGGCAGACTTTGCTGTCGGCTACAGGCTCTTTAGTAGGGATGGGTTGCACTCACTGATGGTGGTGCAGCTGTTTTAGGGGAGAAGATGGCTAGAGGGTTGGAGGAGATTTTAAACTAGGTTTGGGGGGGAGGGTATTAGCAGTCTCACTGGGATAGATTGTCCAGGAGGAAAGCAGGGTGTAGATAGGCCAGTGGTGGTGGGGAAAGGGGGGTGGGGCTAGCAAGGGATAGGAGGAATGTGTATCAAATATGCTTGTGAAGGTTCTCATTCATCCAGGTCATGGTATATCTGTGATTCAATTAGGTCAACTGGACTTGAAATGTAGTTCTTGAAGACGTTTCGCTAGTCATCAGACTGGCTTTCTCAATTCAGAATGACTTGTACAAGAATTGCCACAGATTCTTGTACAAGTCATTCGAATTGAGAAAGCCAGTCGGATGACTAGCGAAACGTCTTCAAGAACTACATTTCAAGTCCAGTTGACCTATTGAATACAACAGATATAATGTGTGTATCAAGTGTACGAATAAATTACAGGATCATAATCTAAAATGTATGTTTGCAAATGCGAGAAGCCTGGCTGACAAAATGGGTGAATTGGAAATGATGGCATTGAATGAAAAGTATGATGGTATAGCAGAAACGTGGTTGAACAGTTCTCACGACTGGGCTGTTAAATTAGAAGGATATGCCCTGTTTAGGCAGGACAGAAAAAAAAGGAAAGGGGGAGGAGTATGTGTATATGTTAAAAAAGAATTGAAGCCAAATTTAAAAGAAGAGATAGCTGGTGATATGGATGATAAAGTGGAGGCAATATGGGTGGAATTAGGCAACAGCAAAGGAGGTAATGTCATTGTTGGTGTCTGCTATAAGCCGCCAAATGCTGAGAGAGGAGGTGAGTCAACTTCATATGCAGTTGGCAAGGGCTGCAAGTTTGGGGGTGTGCTCATTATGGGGGACTTCAATACCCTGACATTGATTGGTGTGGTGGAAGCCATCACAGAAAAAGGCGATGAGTTCCTGAATTTGCTGCAGGATAATTTTTCTCACAGGTGGTTGAGGTTCCTACTAGAAAAGGAGCTGTTGGATCTGGTAATATCTAACATTGTGGAGCGCATTATAGATATAAAGGTAACTGGAGGCTTAGGGAATAGTGACCATGAAATAGTGGCATTTGGACTTTGTTATCGAAAGGAAAAGTGCGCTGGGTTAACAAAGACATTTAATTTCAGGAAAGCAACTTTTCCCAGGTTAAAGCAGCTCTTCAGAATGTCAACTGGGATAATGATTATCAGGTAGGTAAAGTACTGAACAGAAGTGGACTGTGTTCAAGGGGATTTTAAGCCAGTTCACATCTAATTTATACCCTTGGGAAATAAATGTAAAAAAAATAAATCCGCGCCCATGTGGCTGAATTCTGATGTAAAGAGGCAAATGGTAAGGAAGAAAAAGGCATTTAAAACCTTTAAGGCCGAGGGAACGGAAAGGGCCTTTAGGGAGTATAAAAACTGTAACAAGGAGTTAAGAAAGCAATCAAACTAGCTAAATTAATAATGAAGTTAGGATAGCTAAGAAGAAGCACACTAAGCCTAAACATTTTTTTAAGTATATTAATAGTAGAAGATGAGGACTGAGAATGTGGCACCATTAATTAATGGGGATAAGTTAGTTACGGAGGATGGCGATAAAGCAAATGTTTGAATAATTTTTTTCCCTTGTATACACTATAGAAGATCCAAGTACAGATATCATAGAGTATAGTAGCAATAAAGGTATACAGATTCAAGTTCACTTTGGTTAACCGAGGATATGGTACAGAAAGAACTAAATAAGGTTAATATTAGTAAATCTCCTGGACCGGATAAAATACATGCTCGGGTACTTAAGGAGCTAAGTTCAGTTTTATCTAGGCCATTGTTTTTATTTTGCTGATTCCCTCATGTCCGGTGGGTGGCCTCTGGATTGGAAAAAGGCTGATGTTATTCCAATATTCAAAAAGGGTAGTCGTTCACAGCCGGGTAATTACAGGCCTGTAAGTTTAACTTCAGTGGGGGAAGATCCTGGAAGTTTAATAAGGGAATATGTTCTAGAGTATGTTTCAAGGACTGACATATAAGTAGTAACCAGCATGGATTTAGGAGGAATAGATCTTGTCAAACTAACTTGCTTGGTTTTAGAGGAGAGTAAGTAGAAATTTAGACTCTGGTATAGCAGTAGATGTAGTTTACTTGGATTTTGCAAAGGCTTTTGATACAGTCCCCCATAGGCGACTAATGAATAAGCTAAGGTCTGTTGGTCTGGGGAGTCACATTTGTACATGGATAGAAAACTGGTTAAAGAATAGGATGCAGAGAGTAGTTTGTTAATGGGGCTTCATCATTATGGACTAAAGTGCTAAGTGGGGTGCACAGGGTTCTGTGTTGGGGCCGCTTCTATTTAATCTATTTATTAATGATTGGAAGTGGGTATTGTCAGCAAGGTTCTGTGTTTGCTGACGACACAAAACTTTGTCGACCATTAAAAACTTCAGAGGATGTGCAATCGTTGCAAGGGGATCTAGATAGATTATCACATTGGGCTGCTAAGTGGCAGATGAATTCAATGTTGATAAATGTAAGGTGATGCATTTTGGACTTAAAAATACTTGTGCTACTTATACTATAAATGGCTCTGTGTTAAGTGAATCCCTGTTGGAAAGGGATCTGGAGTTTTGGTGGATAACAACTTAAAGGTAGCAAGCAGTACTTTCTGGTAAACTAGTGCCTATCCCTGGGTTCTTAGTAAGCAGCATTACTTACCTGAACTTCCCTTGATGCTTTGGCCTTCTTTCAGGTTTGCAATGGGGCCAACATGTAGATGCATTCTTCTTATTGGCCTTGTCATCGAGGGAGAAGGAGAGGTCAGGAGCAGCGAAGACAAACCGCATTTCGATGCATTTTATGTTTGCTGCATTTTTACCTTCATTTTGCAATGTGCTCCTTCACACTAGTATATGGTTTGCAAAGGACACCTTCAGAAAAAGAATTGTTTATTAAACAATGATCCCCCCAGTAGGGGAGACTGAAAGGGTTTCTGCTTTTGATCATTGTAAGAAAAGGTGATCATACTTATGGAGATTTTCTTTTCTGGTCCGTAACACGGCAGTGGTCACAAAAGGGTTAATCCACCTGCTGCTTGACGTACAGGAACCCCTCCCATAGCCATAAAAAGGGTGCCAGTAGCCCTGCTTATCTGTCTTTTTGAATGGATGTCTGAAATATAAGAAGTTAGAGAAGGGAGGAAGCTGACCACTGCCGTTTTACGGACCAGGAAAGAAAATCTCCATAAGTATCTGTGATTTTCAGTTTTTCCTGGGCCTACAAGGAAGGACACCAATTATTATGCTAGTAGTATGTGAGAATTTATTTAGTTAGATGATGCTGCTAACAGGATTTTTCTGCCAAATCCTGCTTGATCTGCAGTTGCAGTATCCACCTTGTAGTGTTTGATAAAGGTGGACATAGTTGACCAGGTTGCTGCCTTGCATATTCTTCAGGCGATGCCTGAGCGCGGGAAGGCCCAGGAAGCTGCTAGGGACCTGGTAGAGTGCGCGCGTAACCCTTGTGGGTAATGACTCTGCCCTGCTACTGTAGGCTTGCTTGATGGTGCCCTTGACCATGAAGCTATAGTTGCCTTTGAAGGTTGATTCCTTTCTTATGGCCTGCAAACAGGACAAGAGAATCCGTTTTCCGAAACATTTCTGTTTGGTGAGATAATGTCTTAGAGATCTACGCACATCCAGTGAGAGAGGAATTGTCTCTTGACTCTCCTGTTTGTGGTCCAAAGTTGGCAAAACAATATCTTGATTTAGGTGATAGGAAGAAACTACTTTGGTAAAAAAGAAGTGTCGGGTCTCAGGATAACCTTTTCTGGGAAGAATTCTAAGAAGGGTACTGACTTCCTGAGAGATCTTATCTCCCCGATTCTCCTGGCTGATGTATGTTGATGTATGCTCAGATAGTCTGCTTTGCTGTTGGCTATTCCTGGGATGTGCACTGAGCAGATCCCCAGATGTAATTCGGCCCATTACAGAAGTTCTTTGGCTAATGTCCTAGGGAATGACTTTTGGTTCCCCAAAAATGCACTACAGTTGTTATTGTTATTATTGTTAAGATATTTTCACTGCTTTCCTTCCATGTTGAATTTTGAAATGTTTCAGTGTCAGAAATACCCCCATCATTTCCCTCAAGTTTTGCGAAGTCGATGACCACTTCTGCAGCCACCTGCCTTGGGCTGTGAGGTCCATGAGTGTCGCTCCCCAGCCAAAGGAGGCATCCATCGTAAGGGATTCAAGTGGGTTTGAGTTAGGAGGATTGGTTTTTATGTTCGCCGTTTCGTCTCCACCATCTCAAACTGTTCCTCGCTGTTGATGATAACAGTATGTGTTGGTTCTGACTTTGTGGATAGAGAATTGGTTCAAGAAACACCATTGCAGTTCTCCCATATGTATCATTGTCTAACGGAGCTCAGGGTTGAGATCAGCTTCCAAATGTTTGGTATGCCCAAGCCAATGGAGCTGGGGTGGACCGGAAAGCTTGGACTTCCTTGCAAATTTCCTTCTTCCGAGATGGAATGAGGGAACTGCGAAGTCTATTGTGTTTAAGAACTACCCCAGGAATGAATTATCTAAGGAACCAGAGATGATTTGTTGTTCACTACCCATCCGTGGTGAAGAAGGCAAGATAGGGTTATTTGGATGTTCCTTGTAAAGCCTCTTGACTGTGCGCTTTCCCAAGGAAGGACTCTGTATTGATAATGTCTGCACATTAAGAAGCACAGGAATTTCTGGTGTTTCTGATGAATTGGAATATGGAGGTTGCATCTCTATTTTGGCCAACCAGTCCCTTTGGTTATTTGAAATAGGACTGATTTTACGTTCTCCATTTAGAATTTCTTGATGATAAGAAACGCATTCAAGAATTTTAGATTTAGAATTGGTCTGATGCCCCTGTACTCCTCTTTCTAAAGAAAATTTGAGAGCATATTCCCTTGTTTCTTTGTTTCACTGGCACTTCCTCTATTATGTTGTTTTTGTTGAAGATACTGTAGTTTTTTGATCAGTGTCTTCTTGATTTTTGAGACCGAGGGGGATTTGATTCTATGAATTTGGTTGAAGGTGGTAAATAGTGATATTCAATGTTTGTCTGCTCCTAGATGAATTCCTTTCAATGAGCTGTTCGAAGGAGGCCGAATAGAAGACCTCCTTCGAATGGTATTACAGTTAGGCTTTGTTTGTAGTATGTATCTGCCTTTCATTGCCTCAACCACAGGGCCTTTGGCCACTATGGAGGCACTCAGGTTTTAGCTGCTAACTTTACCGAATTTTACTCATTCACATCTTATATCTTTTATCATCTTAGCTACGTCTTGTCTAGGGGTGTCATTTTTAATAGCAATAGGAGGACGTATGGTGCTCCTGAAAGAGAAAAGATACGTTTTAACATGGAGTCTTTTTTTTTTGTCCATCGGATCTCTTAGTGCTACTGTATCCTCTGTTGCTAGGATTGTTTTCCTAGCTGCTTTGATAATTGCGGTGTCCACTTTGGGTGACTCATCCCATGATGTTGTGATCGATTGATTGAATGGGAATTTTATTAAAGTTATTGGAGATGGAAATGTTCTGTCAGGGCTTGTATGCTCTTTTTAATTATTTCTAGGAACTGGTCATGGGCATGGAAGTATGTGTGTGTCCTGAGGTTTCTTTGTAAACATTCTGTCTGATGATGAGGGTTGTTCTGGTTCCGAAATACATAAGTTTTTTTTTTTCATTTTGTAATTAAGTGGGCCAAGGTTTCTTGAGTTAGAAACTTTTCTGTTTCAGTGTCTTCGGGTTTGGTTGACTTCTGAATCTATTGTCTCCCCTGGTTCCAATTGTGGTTGTGGTTGCACAGCGGTAGTTGTTGAATTATCATAGTGGATACCTTGGAAAACATTGACTCAGAGAAGGCAGCGAAGGAGTAATCCATCATCTGTTTCACTGAAGAAAGAAATTGATTCTGAGATGTGCTGGGGTTTGACCTAAAATGGGTGCATTCAGCACATAGTTTTGTGTTTGGTAAGGCTGGATTATCACATAAGTGACACTCTAGTCTCTTCCTTTTGTGATGATATTCATGGTCCCCTTCTTGTCTGCAGGAGTGGCTCTAATAAAAGGGATTTCCATTAATATTCTGCTTGTTTCTCTCTCTCACTTAGAATACACATACCTCCTGGAGCTTGAGCTTGTATGCTCCTTTGAACTCATTGTAGGCTGAGTTAGTTTTGAAGACGTTTCGCTAGTATCCAACTGGCTTTCTCAATTCAGAATGACTTGAACAAGAATTGGTGCAATTATGTGTTATAGGAACACCCCGGGTAAGGTGTCAAAACAGCATTGTACATGGCAGACAATTGGTGTCAAACCCCCCCCCACTCCTCTATTTAGGCTTGGCTTCTATTTTCATATAAATGGCCTCCTTGACCCTCTCTTGAACAGTCACGTTCCTTTGCCAATATGTTAACATTACAATCTTCAAAGGTATGTCCTTTATCCTTAAGATGCAGATACACGGCTTACCCTGGGCATCCTTTAACACCTCTTAGCACTATGCAATCACGCCCTAACACCTGGCTGTGATATGCTAATTGGGATTTTCCAGGGTACATAATTGCCACAGATTCTTGTACAAGTCATTCTGAACTGAGAAAGCCAGTCGGATGACTAGCGAAACGTCTTCAAGAATTAAACTTCAAGTCCAGTTGTCTAATTGAAAACAACAGATAAACCATGGCGGATAAATGAGAACATTCACAAGCGAAAAAGGTAATGTTATAGTTCTGATCTGAAAACATATATGCAGTTTTTTTGTAAGCACTACTGAGGGCAAGATTGTTTATCTGAGGTGCTTATCCCACTGCTGAACACAGGAGTGGCGAACAAAATCCGATCTGTTGGTCGAAAGAGCAAGTGAATGAGCGGCATTTGCTGGCTGCTTTTGATGACGTCATGACAGCGGCGTTTCATACACGTCCGATCATAGAAATCATGCCGGTGGCCTAGCCCCCCCTGCACATCGCGCCAGCGCTTAGGACCAGGGGTGGAGAGAGAGGAGAAGTGATGCCTGTAATCGTCAGACAGGAAAGAAAAAGACAGAGAAGCAGGGCTACTGGCACCCTTTTTATTGGCTATGGGAGGGGTTCCTGTACATCAAGCAGCAGGTGGATTTAACCCATAATTGACAATAGTCACAGATTTTCCGGGACAGTCCTGAATTTAGGCAGCAGTCCGCTATCCCAAATTCTCAGGAAAAGTCCCAAGATTGGGCAAACAGGAACAGTGCCTGAATCTGAAATGATCCTACTAACTTGTCCGGAAGTGGAAAGTTGTGCGAGACAGTGTCAGCACTTACTGTCTACCTGCTCAGCTGCCCTCTATGTGCGGTGGGTAGACACTGTAGGATGGGTACGGACTGTACTGACAGGTATGGGGGGTATGATATTACCGCACAATGGGGCTCTCCAGGGATCTAGCTCCATTACCACAGCTAGTGGGTACAGGCAGATTGGGACAAAAACTGAACAAGCTGTGAAAAGTTTTGTAATAGGAACATCATACTCACACAAACACGCAATAGACACAATGAACACACGGATACAAATGGGACCTTTACTGTCTGTATCACTGTATGGGACCTTTGCTCTCTGTTCTCACTGTATGGGACCTTTACTGTCTGTACTCACTGATGGGACCTTTATGTCTGTTCTCACTGTTGTGACCTTTACTGTCTGTTCTCACTGTATGGGACCTTTACTGTCTGTTCTCACTGTATGGGGCCATTAGTGTCTGTTCTCAGTATAGGCCCTTTATGTCTGTTCTCACTGTATGGGACCGTTACTGTCTGTTCTCACTGTATGGGACCTTTACTGTCGTTCTCACTGTATGGGACCTTTACTGTCTGTTCTCACTGTATGGGACCTTTACTGTCTGTTCACACTGTATGGGACTTTCACCGTCTGTACTCACTGTATGGACCATTACTGTCTGTTCTCACTGTATGGGACCTTTACTGTCTGTCACACTGTATGGGACTTTCACCATCTGTACTCACTGTATGGGACCATACTGTTGTTCTCACTGTATGGGACCTTTACTGTCTGTTCACACTGTATGGGACTTTCACCATCTGTACTCACTGTATGGGACCTTTACTGTTGTTCTCACTGTATGGGACCATTACTGTCTGTTCTATGTATGGGAACCTTTACTATCTGTACTCACTGTATGGGACCATTACTGTCTGTTCTCACTGTATGCAGGTGCGTCTCTAGGGTTTTTGCCACCTGAGCCAAACTTTTGAATGCTGCCCTTATATACCACTAGGTGCCATGAAGTGCGCCACTGCAAACCACTGTTAGGTGTGTGTGGCTTCCAGGAATGGGCATGGTTAAACATTTGGTCTTTTTAAACTGCACATTACAGCGGTATTTAACAGTTCCTCAAAAAGACATTTAAAGGAACCATGCCGCAATTTCAATGATCGGAAAAAACTGCATGCGCAAACGCAAGGAGATGCGATAGTGTGGCCTAGTCCTAATGGTCCCATACGCGAGAACAGACAGTAAAGGCCCCATACAGTGAGTACAGATGGTGAAAGTCCCATACAGTGTGAACAGACAGTAATGGTCCCATACAGTCAGTGGTGTCTCTCTAATGAGGCAATATGAGCAAAATGCTCAGGGCAGACCCCTGTTAAACATCAGAGAGGCGGCAGGCAGAGTTCACTATTTTTTTAAAGGAAAATGGCAGGAATTATGGGATGGATAAATGTCTTTTTGAGGAACTGTATAAATACCGCTGTAATGTGCAGTTTAAAAAGACCAAATGTTTAACCATGCCCATTCCTGGAAGCCCACACACACTAACAGTGGTTTGCAGTGGCGCACTTCATGGCACCTAGTGGTAATAAGGGCAGCATTCAAAGTTTGGCTCAGGTGGCAAAAACCCTGGACGCACCTGCATACAGTGAGAACAGACAGTAATGGCCCCATACAGGGAGTACAGATAGTAAAGGTCCCATACAGTGAGAACAGACAGTAATGGTCCATACAGTGAGAACAGACAGTAAAGGTCCCATACAGTGAGTACAGATGGTGAAAGTCCAATACAGTGTGAACACACTGCAACGCACACAGAATCACGTGCAATTTTGTTGCGTTTGTGCATGGTTTTTTTATCCATTTTTACGTTGCGCCCGAAAATGCGCGATTTCGGTGCGTTGCCGCAATTTCAATGATCGGAAAAAACTGCATACGCAAAAGCAAGGGATGCGATAGTGTGGCCTAGTCCTAATGGTCCATAACGCGAGAACAGACAGTAAAGGTCCCATACAGTGAGTAAAGATGGTGAAAGTCCATACAGTGTGAACAGACAGTAATGGTCCCATACAGTCAGTGGTGGCTCTTAATGAGGCAATATGAGCCGTGCCCTTACGGTCTGTTCTCACTGTATGGGACCATTACTTTCTGTTCCTATTTTATCTATGGAAAACCTGTGTAATTACTGTTTGCGCCAAGATAAAAAAAAAAAAGAGTAGTCGGCATTGGTTAAATGGGTTTGTTGTAGGCGTGGCGAAATGCATTTTGCGTTTGTGTGTGACTTAAAAAGTTGTCCCTAGAAATGTTGGTAACTATGGATTAACCCTTTTGTGACCAGTGCCGTGTAGGACCAGGGAAACACGTTTCATGATGGCTGTCCTTGCTATTAGCAATTGTTTCTAGGATAGTGAACTTGCCCTTAGAAACTGCATGGAGCTGTGGCGTAGCGGGAAAGGAACAGAGCGGTGTGCATGTGAAATGTCCCGTTAAACCATCCTATATGGTCCCCACCTCTGCTATTGGGAACTGGTTTCTGCTCTCTACTTCCGGGATCCGGTCTACAGTGTCACGTGGTTAGGGAGACAGGAAGTGGGATTTGGCGGTAATTCTGCTTTCCAGATTCATGAACTTGCTGCCTTTATTGGACCTACGGGGCTTTCGTTACATTGATGACAGGTTAGTTTCAGGAATCATCAGACTTATTGTGAGTCTGCAAAGTGTCTGTATACAGCTGCCTGGCCTGTGGAATAATCTGCACTGTGACACGCGTGGAGGGAGGAGAGGGTCAGTGAAGAGTGAAAAAGTGGAGGGGGAGGAGTGAGTCTGCCCAGCCTGTGAGGGAGGAGAGTGATTGTATGTGACTGTGGGATGGGGTAGAGAGGGGAGGGGCTAGCCAGGATGCCAGGGTGTGTTTTTGAAGCGGGAGGAGTAAACCCGCTGAGATGCGGAGGGGGAGGAGTGAAACTGTAAGAGAATGAAGGGGGATTGATAACTGAGTGTTATTCTGAAAACAGCTGAAAAAACAGCAGCTGAGCTGGAAATATTTGTAACCTTGTAAGTAGCTAGCGTACCAGTAGGCGAGGCAAGGGCATGTACCAGTAGTAGGTGCACTGGGCATGTACCAGTAGGTGCACAGGGCATGTACCAGTAGGTGCACAGGGCATGTACCCGTAGGTGCACTGGCATGTACCAGTAGGTGCACAGGGCCTGTACCAGTAGGTGCACAGGGCATGTCCGTAGGTGCACAGGGCATGTACCAGTAGGTGCACAGGGCATGGTACCAGTAGGTGCACAGGGCAGTACAGTAGGGCACGGGCATGTACCAGTAGGTGCACTGGCATGTACCAGTAGGTGCAGGGCATGTACCAGTAGGTGGCACTGGGATGTACATAGTGACGGGCATGTATATTAGGTACAAAGGGAATGCATCAGTAGGTGCACTGGGCATGCATCAGTAGGTGCACTGGGCATGCATCAGTAGGTGCACTGGGCATGCATCAGTAGGTGCACTGGGTATGCATCAGTAGGTGCACTGGGTATGCATCAGTAGGTGCACTGGGTATGCATCAGTAGGTGCACTGGGCATGCATCAGTAGGTGCACTGGGCATGCATCAGTAGGTGCACTGGGTATGCATCAGTAGGTGCACTGGGTATGCATCAGTAGGTGCACGGGTATGCATCAGTAGGGAGGGTATGCATCAGTAGGTGCACTGGGCATGCACCAGTAGGTGCAAAGGGAATGCATCAGTAGATGTATAGGGTATGTATCTGTAGGTGCACTGGGCATGTACCAGTAGGTGCACAGGGCATGTATCATTAGGTACAAAGGGAAAGCATCAGTAGGTGCACTGGGTATGTATCGAGGTGCACTGGGTATGCTCAGTAGGTGCACTGGGTATGCATCAGTAGGTGCACGGGTATGCATCAGTAGGTGCACATGGGTATGCATGTCAGTAGGTGCAACAGGGCATGTACAGTCGGTGCACAGGGCATGTACCAGTAGGTGCACAGGCGTTCAGAGCTCGGGCGTACCAGTAGGTGCACAGGGCAATGTACAGTAGGGTGCACATGGCATGTACCATAGGTTCACATGGCGCCTGGTCACAGCATGTACAGGTGCACTGGCATGTATCCATAGTGGGCAAAGGGACATATACGATAGGTGCACTGGGCATGTCAGTAGTCCGCTGTATATGGTACCAAAGGGAATGCATCAGTAGGTGCATGCCTGGCAATGCATCAGTAGGTGCACTGGGCATGCATCAGTAGGTGCACTGGGATGCACATAGGTGCACTGCTGGCTATGCACCAGTAGGTGCAGAACTGTCAGTAGATAGTAGGGTTTGAGCAGCTGGGTTATGCATCATGTCGGCTGGTACCGCTAGGGCATCAGGCAGTATGTGCACTAGGAAAAGGGAATGCATCATTAGGTGCACTGGTATGCATCAGTAGGTGCCACTGGGTATGCATCAGTGGTGCCGGGATGACAATCAGAGGTCATGGATAGCATCAGTCAGGTGCACCTGGGACTGCACCGAGGTTCAAGATGCATAGATGTCATGTATTATTATATTTTGACTGATGATACCTGTTGACTTTTCATTAGTCGGGTATCAGTAGGTGCACTGGGGCATGTACAAGTAGGTGCAAAGGAAGGCATCCGTAATGCAAGGCACCGGGAGAGGTTGCAAAGGGGCCTTTTATCAATAGATGCACAGGACAGGGCATGTAGCGTTGAGCAAAGGGGTTGTTATCCATAGAGCAACAGGGCATGTATCAGTTTAGGTGCACAGGCATGTATCAGTAGATGCACAGGGAATGTATTAGTAGGTACAAAGGGATATGCATCAGTAGGTGCATGGGCATGCATCAGTAGGTGCATGGGCATGATCAGTAGCGTTCAAAAGGACATGTATCAGTAGGGGAGCATGAAATGTTCAGTAGATGAATGAGGAGGTATCAGGGCATGGCACCAGTAGGCGCACGGGGGCACCTTATTTTTTTAAATGATATAACATGATTATGTAATTATTCTATAGAGCATGTTATTTTATTAAAATTAAAATTTGCACATAGTAGCAGCACCCCTCTCCCATTCTTTTTATTACCTTCCCAAAGTCAAAAGAACCTGACATCTTACAAGAACTGAGTCCTGCTCTTCTTCTGCTCTCCTTCCTGGTCATGGCTGTCAGTCTAAGGCACGCCAGTGAGTCACGGACCAATAGCTGACAGCTTCAAACAACTAACAACACCAGCAGGAGGCGGCACCCAGGCAGAACGGGACCTGGTCTTGGAAGTCTGTTCAGAGGCATTTTTGGGGAAGGTAAAATGAAAGTGGCATTTGGGGAGGCTGCATTATGTGTACTTTTATTTTATGGGTGGACATGCCCTTCAAGGAAAACAAGCTGGACCATTACTGGCACTAATGGTAGTAATCCAGAGTTATTGTAGAAGGCTGCCTCTCTACAGCTAAGGTGGTAAACTTTATCCTTTGATAAGAGCCGCAAGGTTCCTTATTTGTTGTAATGGTTTTTATGTGCATGGAAGCTAGGCCTTTCTGCAGTCCACCGAATTTAAAACTTTTGTCAAAAACATAAGTTTATTCAGTCTTATCTCTGTATTGCTTTCAGACTAATACAATGGGCCGCGCAAAAAGAAAGCTGTCCGGTTAAAACAGAGATGAAAGATTTAGTTTGGAGACACTTCTAGTAAAGTAAATAGGTGTTGACAATTGCAGGATATGTATGCACGGCCATTTCGTCGAAATTTGATGTTTATGTCACGGTGGCCGTTCAAGTTGGGGATCGTTGATGATCCGCCCGGCGGATCTGGCAAAGAGCGCAGTGCGAGTGGCTTTTGGGCGACAAGGTTCCCATAAATGGTACAGTATCAGATGAGGATCAGGCGGGCATACCCACATTGTGATTCAAGGGCAGTCCTGCCAATGCACTTTTTAGCCTGTATTGATCGATGGTGCTTACTTTAAATCTGCCTTTTTGTCCATTGTTCTATCTAAACAGATCCAAGAAGGGTCGTACAAGCGTAAAAGTCTAAGACAGGGTGCCGCAAGATGGAGGGGTGGAAAACGACAGTCTTTTTGTTCAAAATCCTTAAGTCACAGAATACACTTAAATTCTGGAGAACTCAGAAATGACCTCGGGTACAAGACAGAATGTATAGAGTAATGAAGAAATTAGAATTACTGAATCTTCAACATATCTGAGGAGTAGGTACAACATGAAAATCCAAACATTTTACATACAGAAGGATAACTTACCTTAATGTAAAAGATCTGCTTTCCTTGGAATAGGGGTTAATAATCACAAGTTAGGTATCTAATTAAGGGGGACTTGCTGAAAAAGCTTATACTGTTTATAGTAGGCCTCTGTATTAAGGGTAAGTTGGTTATGTGGTAAAAACAATAATAAACTTCTTCTGCAGGAAATACAAAGCTTGCTTCCCTTAAAGGAAACACCTCATTAAGAACATCTTTTAGAAAAAATTACTCTTTAAATATGTTGATATATCATAGTTTGGTCTATGAATTAATTAATGTATGCACTGGCTATGCTTCTGGATGGCGCATGGAAAACTGAAGCAATTTAGAAACATGTACGAGTCTGGGCAATGCTGCAGAAGGGCCGCTAGTGGGATTAGCAATCAGTCATTGGCGGTGATGTCAAAGGTCAAATCCATTAGCTGACGTTTCTATCTGGAGTACCAAGGAAGCCGAAACAGGGGACACGGACATGTGCAGGATTTCAGGTTAGACATAATATATATTTCAGATTTCAAACTATTACCGTTTAGCGTTTTGGGGGGTGATTTACCTGATTGTAAGTTTCATTTTGGGCTGGACTTGTCATTTTAGCTTGCTTGAGCTTTCAGTTTCAGCATTGGTAGCCTGGTGCAATGCTTGAAGGTTAGATTCACATTGACATTGATAGGTTCATTGTACATTCTTTAACTTCCCCAAGAATATTATAGCTGCTTGTAAGAGCTCCCACTCAAAGTTAATGGAAGTGCAGCCTTAAAAAAACTTTTTGCCATTTTTTTTTTTCTATGCCTTCTCCAGAGCCTACCTTCATGCTTTTAAGTGCGGACACTTGAATCTGTATTGTTGTAATGTGTTGTAGCTCCGCCCCTCCGAGATTTCCGGGTTCCTCCATCTCCTGTTAGTCGCAAAAGTAATCTCGTAGGTTCCGTGGTGCACGGAGTGTTGCTGCGTGTTGTTGGGCGTCATATTGCCGCATTCGGTGATTGTGCGACGGCGAGCCGATACGTCTCGAGCGACGTCATGCACATGGCAAAGGACGCACGCACAGAACAACGGAGATACATTTTTGGCAAACTAATGAACGAACAGGAAATATAGGCGGTGAGGGGCTACTAATTCAACAATACAGATTCAGAGGTCAGCACGTTAAAGCAGGAAAGATTTTTTTAAAGCTCAGCTTCCAATAAACTTAAACTTTGTTTTACAGAATACTTATATGCTTTAATCTGAAAACAAATTACATAGTATAGCTACAGCAGTAAAAGATTCATAAAAAGTGTACAATGTGTGACTACACATATATCTGTAATTTAATTTACCCATGTGCAGTCTAAACTTGCTTCTGTTTTGGTTTGCAATTTGTTTTGGCTACTTAAGTAGCTGTTATGTGCAAAACCACCACCGTTTATTAGCCATATGTCTTGCTAATCAATAATTTAATTATCTATCCAGTGTTGATCAAGCTGTTTTTCAAAAAAAGACAGCTCAACAAAGCATTAAGAAAGCATCCAGATTACCCAAATGTAAGTAATATTAGTAACTAACATTTCGGGTTGTTCATGCTTAATGTGTAACAAGGCATGTCCGTGCTATTACTCTGTAGACTTTGTATAGAATAAAACATGTTAGTTTTTTCCTATAAAACCTGTAAATTATGCTGCTTATACCAGTTATAATGATATAAATGGGCTTCGTTCATAAGAAGAACTGTATTTGTGATGTACATAAATGTATCTCATACCCTTGGGTAAGGGGTTAGTAATTTACGTAATTTTATACATACTTTACATAGTGTGTCAAGGCTAGGAAGAAAGAAGTAGCCAAGGCTTAATCTGATATAAAATCCCTATGTAAAAACATTTATTGGATAGAGCTTGAAAACTAGTAAAACATCCATAATCCCCCCCTTTTGGTCTATGTGTCTGAATGTTGAATTTTTTTTTTCCATTTGACTCATATCGTGGATGTGTTTCTGTGTTAACCGCGTATTACAGGGCAGTATTTTTTTGTTCTCTTTTTTTTAAGGTATTCAAGAATTGTTAGTGGATTAGAACACACATTGAAGAACGTGATATTTTTAGGAAATTAGCTATTCCCTGCGGAAATTAATTCAGGGTGACCAGAAACAAGGTGACACTAGATGGTGGATTCTGTACTTTTAGCTGCATTTGATATTCTGTTAGGTTGGCTGTGTGTAAAATTTTTAAATATAATAGCCTGGAGATTTTTGGAATATCCTTGTTCATTCATGTTTTTGAAGTTTAGTTTTTATAATAATCTTTAAGCACAAATATACATTTATGAATTTCTATAATATGAGTGAAGCTTTACCAAAAACATAGAACAATAGTGACTATAAAATAGGGGAGAAAAAAAAAAGAGAAAGGGGAAAAAAATAATTAAAAGAAGAAAAGAAAGGGGAAACAAAGAAAGAGAGTAGGTAGCAGATTAATCAACAACCAATAAATTCAAAATTGTCTTTGGTATCTTACATTAGTATTCTTCTTATGACTTGCTGCTGCCATAGAGGACCGACGCCAGAGGAGACATCCCACGCTCTATTGATAGTGAATCTCTCGCTCGGAGTGGTCATTTGAGGATCCATATATCCCAGATTCCCCAAAAATATATTCCAGATGTTTGTCTGGAGAATGTGGTTTGTAACACCTCATGCCAGTTCCCCAGCAAAGCCCTCACCTCTGTGCAGGACCATCAACAATGTAGTTGATCGGTTGGTAAACCCACTGGGTTAATTTTGGGTTGTGAGAGAAGGATGGGGATGATATACCGGTCATGAGGATTTTGTGTGTATAAGATTTCTCTTTAATAATTATGTTGAGGGCATGTAGCTGAGTATTCAAAATTGATGCCCAACTGGGTGTCCTCCGAGCTTGGATTCTTGTGTTCCCATTTGGATATCTGATGGGAAATTTGATGGTTGCTTCTCATGCCAGATAAGATGGTACAGGGGACTGTTTTTGGTGGAGGAGCCATAATTGGAAGCTAAAGATTTTGTTTCGAAATGTGTGGGGGTAGGTTTTTACATCTATTAATACAGCTCTTGAAAATTTAAGAGGCGAGGTAGGAGGAACCATTAGACTGGGGGTAGTTTGGAATTTAGAAGTGGTTAACCCCATGGGATTAGGGTTCGGAAGGATAGCAAATGTCAGATATTTGTGATACCCTTTGTCTTGCAAGAAGTTAACTTTCTATAGAGTGGTGTCCCAGGGTATAGTTAAGGGGTTTTGAAAACAAAAGGAAGATATGGGGAGGGGTTGGTGTCATTGATGTGTGGGTGGCATCTGTCCCATAATAAAGGGAGGTGAATGGTAAGTAGGTATGAGATCCTGAGATTTTGGATTGATGTAGAATTAAGGTTCTAGTAGTTGGTTTTCTAGGTGGACCCCAGCCTATTCTGCCTGGACCCCAGATCCATTGGGAATTTGTGAGATTCGGGTCGGCGCATGGTAGACGACTATAGTATAGGGGCTGCCAAACGCCCTTATGTCGAGCTAAAGTGGTGTATTTTGATACGCGGCCTACACTTCCAGATTATTAAAACTAAAATATTAATTGACCATTGAGTCTTCGGAGGTCCGCTTTTTAAGAGTTATGGGGAGGGCTATGAATAATATAGTATTTTAGGTTAAATAGTATTTTATTTGCAGCCACCCTCCCTATGTTTAGTGGACAAAAGATTAAGCAGGTCCAGTTTGTTAGAATATGTATTCATTTTAGTTATGGTAGAGATATAGTTGCTGGAATAAAAGTGGTTCTTGTGGCACTAACAAAATAGCCTAGATATTTTGATCATTGAACACATTTAAAGGAGAGAGGTTCTGAAGTGGTTGTAGGGGTGGGGGGACATGCCTATCCCCATAGGCTTTGGGATTTGGCATGTTTACTTTAAATCCTGATTTAAAGTGCAAATTGTTCTAGTAGATGGTATACAGAGGAAGTGAGATAAGAGGTTTGTAAGGAATAAGAGTGTGTAATTAAGCGAAAAGGAGAGCATTCGGTTCATGAGCCCACCTTTACACCGTGGATATCTGCGGGTTATGGTATGCTTTCTGCCATAGGCTCGATACATAGGGAAATAGTAGCAGTCAGTGAAAGGGGAAGCCTTGTCTTGTCCCATTTGGTTAATGTTTATAGTATTGGGAAGGGTATCCCATGTTTCTTGCTTGTGGTTTATCATTAAAGACCAAGAATGCTGTTAGAGCTCTGTGGGAGACGAATTTAGTCAGAAGTACCAGGTTCAAAGAGGTCCAGTGACCATGTTGAAGCTTTCTTCACACCGTGATAAAATAAAAGCAGTGATGGTCACCTCCTCAATGGGCCACTGGCATTACCACCATTGCATTCTTATTCTGGCGGTAGAGCTGCGTTTTCTGGTTGTTGTGTATTAGTGAGGAAGGATTAGCTTAAATCTTTTGCTATAATGTTTTTTTTTGATCGCATATATCCTTGAGGGTTCGCCATTGATTTAACGATTATAGGGCGATAATTGGTTGTTCTGGGTAGTGTCAGTTTTTGGTGGGAATGACACTATTTAGCTTCTAAAATCAGGGGGAATGTTGTCTTTCCTTTTAGATCTCGTTCATAGTTTTGTGAGAGGATTTAGTATATCTGAAAATTTTCTATAATTATAGTGCTGTGAAGCCATTACGGGCCCCGCCTGGGGATTTTTATGGTTTTAATTCTTTTATAATTGTTGACTTTGTTTGTTATGTAAATGGGGGGATAACATAGTGAGGATTGTTCCTGTGAGAGTTGGGGAGGTAAATTTTTTGTAGGAGTTGTGTGATTGTGGAATGTTGATCCGAGGGGATGAGTATGAGCATCATGAAATATAAAAGTGCTTGAAAACATGAGGAAAAGAGGGGAAAAGACCGGTCCCTGCCCAATAGAGCTTACAAATCTATTGGGTGGGTAAACATAAGGAGAAGAGGAAAGGGGGGAAAGGGAGAAAGCGGAGGAAGTGAGGGAGAAGGGAGGGGGGAGGGAGGGGACCCCCCCCCCCACACCCCCCCCCCCACCCCCCCCCCCACCCCCCCCCCCCCCCCCCCCCCCCCCCCCCCCCAACCCCCCCCCCCCCACCCCCCCCCACCCCAACCCCCCCCCCACCAACCCCCCCCCCACCCCCCCCCCCCACCCCCACCCCCCCCCACCCCACCCCCCCACACCTCCCCCCTTTTTTTGTTTTTTGGGGGGGTTAATTCTATATTGTTACAATGCTGCGTCCATGAGTGCGCTATATACATAAACCTATACATACAACATGATTGTGTGGGACCACGCAGTATACTTGTTGGTAAATAGGTCTGCAAAGTGATTGGTATCCAGTTGGCGGATCGTTAAAGTATGTTTTTGCTTGTTCTGGTTATAGTGAATGGGTGGTAAGTGTTTTTCATGCCATCTTTTGATAGTTGATTGGCCAAGCATTTTGTGTCTGGCAATTACAATTTAAAAGTTGATTTGTAAGGGCATTGCTTTCACTCTGCTCGGCCCCATTCATTAATTTTGATAGCTCTGCTCTCATTTCACGCATTTGCGCTGCCTCATTTTCTGACCAATGTTTGCCTAGGTAGATCTTCAGTTTTTTGCATAGATTTAAGTTCTGTTAGCTGTTATGCCTTTGTTTTTTTAGTTGTACTGCCATCTGTATTCGTTTACCATAATTATTGTCTTGTTGCTCCCAGATCATCGAGGGGGGAATATCGGAGGTGGCATAATTCGAAGAGTATTCCTTTAGTTCTTTTTGGAGGGTGGTGATATCGTGATCCTGGAGAGAAAGGATTTGTTAAGTCGTCAGATGGAGAGGGCTTTGCATAATTAGGTCTTGAAGCATGAGGTGTACATAGGCATGGTTGACAGGATATCTCTGGATGTGTCGGGGAGACATGCTCAGGATGTGGAGAAGCTGTGTGGGGCTAAGATGCATAATCCAGTCTTGTGTATAATGAAGTACTGGTGAGTTAGAAAAAAAAAAGGGGGGAAATTTTGCGGTCTGTATGGTGTAGAATTTCTCCATGAGTTCCACACCCAGTTGCCTTAAAGGGGAACTGTGGTCTCCAAACAAGTTGGGCGGGGCCACCATGGGGCTGTAAGAGAATGGGGCCGATGGGGGGCCGCAACTGGCGGGAGGGGACCATGGGGTCCATGATTGGGATGGACAGAGTGAGGGGCCTGCAAAGGGGAGGAGGGACACAGGGCAGTGACTGATGGTTTCGACGCAGGAAGTGGGAAGTGGCAGGGGACCTGCGTGATGCAGCTGCCAATATCACCAACACACAACAAAATGTACATATCCTTTAATACTAAAGCAAAAAAACAATGAAAATAAATTGCAAAAATTATCAGGAGAGCAATTCCTATCCATTTACCCTTAAGTCATTTGTGGACCACAGTTCCTTTTAATTAAAGGAGGTGAGGGTGTTTCCCTGATTGGGGGGTGGGTGGCTAGATCTCGTTGGCGAGACGATCTAATTGTGGGGGAAAATGCGATGTAAAATCCCATTATATCAAGACCTTGGAGTATTGTAAGATCTGGTTCTTGAGATGTTGTAGGAAGATTTTTTGGTGGGTATTGGGAGCGTAGACATTGACTAGAGTGATTTTGTTGCTTGATTGACTATTTAATATTATATAGTACCCTGTGGGTCTCGGGACAGGGGAGTCTCAAGGGAAAAACCATTTGTCTGTTCAGAAGTATGGCCACCCCAGCCTTCTTATTGGGGAGAGCAAAATATTGCATTGTATTCAACCCCCCAGTATTTTGGCTAATGTCTGTTCCTTAAAGGGGTTCTGTAGCTTATAATGTCGGGGTTTGGTTTTTGATAGTACTGTAGAGTCATTTTTCTTTTTTGAGAGGAGAATCCTGTGACAAGAGGGTAATTATATGTAGATTATTAGAATAGTGGGTTTGTGATGTTTGGAATGTGAGTGGTGCGGGGTGTACGTACAAAAAATTTTGTGATTTATCCTGGCAATTGTTTATGGCTGGAGTTGGAGTATAGTTGGATACGAGGTGGGTCTTTTGGTCCTCAATGGCGCAACTAGAAACATAAAAAATAAATATTGTGATATTGATTGTGGGTACGAACAGATTCAATCTCGACTGTTTTTTGGCATTGAAAGTGACATAAAGTAGAATAAGATAATTGACTTGCTACCCTTAGATAAAAAAAAAAGTAAGCGTGAAAAGAAAAAAGGTCAAAACACCTCCCCAACCGGTCGGTGGGATTGGGAGGGGGAAAAAAAAAAACAAAAAACAAAAAAACGATTCCCTCGCGAGAACCAGTGTTTTGTGGGTGGGGATTTGGAAATCCCCCTTGGGGGTTGGTTTCTCGCTTGGGAGGAGCAGTGGAGAGCAGGTATTTTATTACAGTCGAGGAACAAGGGTCCTCTTCCACACCCCGACCCGTTGTGGCAAAGTGGAAGCAGAAACGGCCATCCTCGGGTTTTTTTTATTTATTTTTTTCAGGGGAATCAAACAAGGGGGTTCCGCTTGGGAATGACTTGAGAGATAATACCCAATATCACCTAGTGTTCCCCAGGAGGGGGGATACGTCAAAAATTTGACCTAGTTGTGGTCAAAATTTGTTTTTTTGTATGCCTATGTTGTCAGGGTGCTGCGGGGAGGGGAAAGGGAGGAAGCTGGGGACCCAGGCACAGTGAGAAAGCAGGTTTTCGGTAGGCTGTCAAACAGGTAATAAAATATTATAAAAAAAAAAAAACATTACCCAGTGTTCACTTGATATACTCCCACAACCTTAAACCTTTCGTTTTATGAGATGGGGAAGTTTTTCAGGGATAAGTGGGAAATCCCTTGAAATACATTATGCATTAAATTTAACGCAAAAGTAGGTGCCATGTAAATGCTTTAAATAGGATTAATCTGTAGGTTGTAACTACTCTCTGTACGGGGAGGAGATGCTCAGAAATTTGACGTTAGAATATGGTTGAGTTCTGGGTTTATGTTCTCTCTGTCGTCCGGGGTTGTCGAGAGCAGAAGGTGGGGGAAGGCGAGGAGCCCGCCTCCCTAAGGAGCAACCTTCCTATTGTTTCAACAGTAGTACGTAACTATTGAAAAATAAAAAATTTATACACTCCGCAAACGTAAACCTTGGACTGTTATGGAGTGGGAGTTTTCTCAGGGATATTCAGAGGTATTCCTTGGTGTCCTTATGCATAAAGTTAAATCCAAAATAATCTGGTGAAAATACTACAGTATATTCTGTATAGAGAGTTCAGTCAGTAAGAAACTATTACGGGGACAGGATGTTCAACCCGCAGATCTTAAAAACAGGTGAGATTTTAGGTGGAACATTTGTCCGTGTTATTTAATTTTTAGTGCAGTTGGTATTTGCTCAGGGTGGATGCGCACATGGGTGGGCTCCGGTGCCCATTCGTGAGTGCTCCGGGGGTACAGGGTGCGTTCCAGTAATCGCGTCAGTTCTGCCTTAGTTAGTCCCCGTTTGTTTTTGCTGTTGTTGGGACAATGGCCCTTAGTCCCTCTATTTGTCTGAGGGTACGTGTTGTTTGGACCGCTTCAGCTTCAGTCCGGCTTATGATTTCAGGTCGGGTAGCGGGGGAGCTTCACCCTACGAACGTCCGGCACATGGACAGTCGACTCCGCCCCAAAGCGGAATATGGATATTAACACGAACTGTACCTACTAAATTCATCTAAATGACATTTTTTTCTCTTTTTTTCTTACAGTAGTAAACATGGTTGGGTTCGTTAATGACAGTTGAATTAAACTTCTGTTGGTTATTGAAATGTTTACAGCGTATGTTGACATTTTACAAATTATATTACTCGATGTAAGGTTGATCCGAGTCAGTAACCCGAAGTCGACGGTCTGTCCGGTACCTATTGTACCCGAAAAATTAGGAGGAAAAACATGACAAACTGAGTAAAGCGAGGCGCGTTAGAAATGATGACACGACTGCCTTTTGATTTCTGGATTGTTTGAGGGCTTTAGTTGCCCCCTTTAAAATTGACAGCAGATTCCCATACGGTAGTGTCATACAGTAATAGCCAAATCCCGTATGGCTATTAGTATGGGGAATTCTGTTCATTAAAGGGGTAAACTAAGCCTCCAACACAATACCGCATTAGTTCCCTTAAATAAAGGTAATCACACCCAGTAACCTCAATTCCTTGCTACTCCAGATGTTTTGGAAAACTAACAACTCCCAGCATGCTTTAATTGCTGGGAGTGTAGTCCCAAAAGCGGCTGTAGTGGCAAGCACTTCCCCCCCCCAGGAGCCTTACCAGTTCAGTGGACTTGCCTTTGTGTAATAAACCACCACCTCTGGGCATTAAAGGACTTCTTTGTGGGAAAATGAAATTGTTGCCCCACCTTCACTTTTTCATGTGTTCTATAATTTCCCACACAAAACACCCAGAGTGTCTTCACTTTTTTCAGCATTCCCTCTATTCCGGATGATACACCAGTTCAGAAGAAACATGATTGCATTCCTCTACTCTACTTGGACTGTCCCATTAAATCCCTGTGAAGTGAAGCCCCCCTCCCTGCTCGTAATAAAACATAGAGATAAGAGCATTATTAGGCAGGGGGAAGAGAGTAGCTTTGTGCTATATATAATGCGGCACTTGACCCCCCTCTAAAGCTGTCAATGATTGATGCTGGGTCACAAACAGTGGAGAGATCGTTAAATGTATGTTCTACGAATTCTCCTGTCTACAGGACTAGCTCTGCTTTTATTGGCCATGTGCATGGGCGTGTTTTTCAGGATGTTGAAATTTTTTAACACCTGCTGCAAAGAAAGCTTGTCGGTTAGCCGGAGTTTAAACACGAGGAGGTGGGTAGGTAAACAGAGGGGAGGGGGTGAAGGGGGAGTGCTTGTGCACAGAGATCTGACCCAGGATAAACAAAAAGTCCAGGACAGAGATAGGATAATGAAGCACAGAGTTACATGAATGTAACTTTGCAAAGGCGGGGGCAGTGTGTTTTTTCACTATAGAAAAAACTTGACTTAAGTGCTGGTTCCAGCCTTGCCCTGCGTTTGGCCTCTGACTTGGGTCTATGGCTCCATACTGCAGCAACTGGTCTGGTGCCTGATGTCCAGTAATAGGCTGTCCCCTTGCATTCCACATTAACTCCTATGGTGGGTGACGTCACTACTACGGCACGGGAAAGAGCCGCCAGAGCAGCACGGGCAGTACGCCCGACCAGTACACACCAACACATGAGTATAAATGCGGAACGCAGCCCAAGCGGCTGCGATGATTACTCGCCGGACCCTTCAATGGGACATGGACTCAAGTCTAGAGGCGAGGTCGATTTTTAGGGCTATGTTTATAGCCTAAAAACCTCGACTGATCTCAAGTTATACGGTGGTAAATACAATACTGTATAAAAGAGTAGCTAAGTGACAACTTAGATGCAAAATAAATCATGTTAGGTGCATGAGTTCAACAACTACTAGCACAGAGATACATCAGCCCTTGTAACAGGGATCTGTGCATTAAAAATAGTCCCGAATTAGCTTATGACTGATATCAAACTGTCCTTCCTTGATGTCCGGTCAATGATAAGAAAAACCGGGTCAGTGTTCTTTACCTTTCGTCCGGTATTGGTGTAGGTTAATGGTTCCTTTAAACTGTAAAATTAATCAACCACATGGTGAAACTTGGAACTGGCAATAGCACGTTTATTTTTACTTCCGCTAATAAAATGGATTATTAACATCCGCCAAACATATATTTTATCATTAGGATAGCGCACTAGCAACTTGGGATATAAAACACACTTGCTGTAAATATGAGATGGGCCACACAATTTTAAAAACTGCTCTATTACGTGAAGATTCCTGCAATGAGGTACCCCTTATCGCAGACCTGTGCGCTACTGGCAAATTAAAATGTTTTAAACATGAAGTAATTAAAAACTGAAAAATTGAACCGTTTAGAATTGTTTTTTAATACTGATTGTACTGATGAAGGGGTGACTGTCTCATTGATTCTAGCAGACCATACATCAGGTATAGGATTGTTGGCAGATTTTCCGCATTGCCCATCTTCGTTTTTCAAATAAACTGCTCGATATTGTTAGAGCGGGAAACACAGCATAAACATACACTGGACTATACGTCAATTGTTGTATTTGATGAATCGCCCAAAAATTTCAATACATGGGTGTGCAATGCTTACCTCCAATACTTGTGTACTGCTGCAGATAAAGTAGCATAAAAATATGCATCAGTAGGTGCACTGGGCATGCATCAGTAGGTGCACTGGGCATGCATCAGTAGGTGCACTGGGTATGCATCAGTAGGTGCACTGGGTAATTTGCAGACTTATTTTATAAGTAAGTTGATAACATAATTTGCAAAAAAATACCCATGATGCACATAAAGCACAAGGGTTTGACCATAAGGTAAATTCAGTAATTCGGTAGGCTGGAAGTTTATTAGTAGTAGAGTTTGATTAGTGGGAAATATCCCCCATTGTTCTGTTTTTGTGTTTTTTTTCTTCTCATGTGATGTATCTGTGTACTTAAGTATGTGTGTATGTGTTCTCAGTTTTTTATCATCAGATGAACAGAAGAGACTGGATTCATAGAGATATGATGGCATTCTGTTTTTTTTTAATAAATTATTATTTTTAATCCAGGCAAGCACTCTATTTCATGCAATTACATGAATCCGATCCTGGTTTTTAGAAGTGTGAACAAAATATCTGTTGTATTCAGTTAGGTCAATGCGACTTGAGTTTTAGTTTCTTGAAAAAGTTCTCTAGTCTCCACTGGCTTTCATAAAGCCAGTCAGATGTCTAGCGATTTAACATCTTCAAGAACTAGGGGCCATATTTAAACAACCCACAATATCACAATTGTTAGGTTTTGGACCTAACAAAAGGTTTCCTGTGAGGTTGTAACGAATGCTTGATGAGTGGCCCTTTCTCTTAAGGACCTTGATCTCAAGGACATAAAAAAAGACACTTAATAATTTGATAGTTGTATGGTGTGTGTGAAAGTTTGAAAATAGGATTGTTTGACAGTTTTGAAAATAAGGATTGTTTGTACTGTTAAAAACTATGTGTGCAGGATTGAGGGTGCAGTAAGCAGACTAATCTTTCTTCTTTCCAGTTAAAGGGGTGTGCTGGAATTCTATATTCTAGTATTGTACCTGTTGTAATCACAAACAGGCTGTGAAGGGGTTAATAAGTGTTTGGTTTTTTTCCCCCTCTTTCTGGCTCTTGCACTAATTGGTGTGGGGGTTGGGGCTATTAGTTAATAGGATTCACAGTTGTTTGGGCCTGTGGTTTGGACCTAACAAAAGGAAGTTTCCTATGAGTTGTAACGAACTTGTGAGTGGCCCTTTCTCTTTAGGACCTTGATCTCAAGGACATAAAAAAGGACATTGAAACAAGAGGGCAATTAAACAAGGTTTGTGCATCACTGTGTTGGTGTGGTGTATTAGAAGGGACAGTTTTGTCATACCATGCATGTGCATCGTGCCACATGTATAGGAACCTGGAGAAGACGTCGGGGAACCTATGTCTGTGTCAGGTGTGAGTGGGTTGCCCCGTTTGGAAGCTGAGGTGGAGAGTCTAAGGGGGCAGCTTGCAGCAATTGCGGGGATTGGCAGAACTGGGGGGTCAGCAGGCACTGGCTGGGGCCAGTATAGAGGGTGGGTGGAAGAGGGACAAGAAAGGAGAGGAAGGAGGTAGTTTTTGTTAGGGTTACTAGGGGAAGTGGGGGACAGAAGAGTAGGGGGGGCTTCTTCCAGAATTGTCCATCCCAACAGATTTGCCGCCTTAGGTAATGAAGTGGGGAGGACAACCTCGGAATTAGCGTGTATGGAGGGGGCTAGTCCCTTGAGCACCCAGGGACTGCCATCTCTGATACAAGGGAGGAGGAACGAAGGTCAGAATGCAAGCAGGTGGTAGGTTAGGGGACTCCATTATAAGAAGGTAGATAGGGTAATCTGCCGCCAAGACCTACATGCCGAATGTGTGTTGCCTGCCTGGTGCTAGGGTTCGGCATGTGGTGGATCGTGTAGACAGATTATTGGGTGGGCCGGGTGTGACCCGGCGGCTCTTGGTTCACATTGGTGCCAATGACAAAGTTAGAGGTGGAGGTGAGGTCCTTAAACAGATTTCCGAGAACTGGGGCCAAGATAAAAGCAAGGACCTCCAGGTGTGTTTTCAGAAATACTACCGCAGCCACGTGCTAGCCAGGGAGACAGGGAGCTTAGAGCATTAATAGCGTGGCTAAAGAGTGGTGTAAGGAGAAGGGTTTGGGTTTATTGACAACTGGGCAGACTTTGCTGTCGGCTACAGGCTCTTTAGTAGGATGGGTTGCACCTCACTGATGGTGTGCAGCTGTTTAGGGGAGAGATGGCTAGGGGTTGGAGGAGATTTTAAACTAGTTTGGGGGGAGGGTATTAGCAGTCTCACTGGGATAGATTGTCCAGGAGGAAAGCAGGTGTGTGATAGGCCAGGGTGTGGTGGAAAGGGGGGTGGGGCTAGCATGGGGATAGGGAGGAATGTGTATCAAATATGCTTGTGAAGGTCTCATTCATCCAGGTCATGGTATATCTGTTGTATTCATTATGTGTCAACTGGACTTGAATGTAGTTTTGAAGACGTTTCGCTAGTCATCAGACTGGCTTTCTCAATTCAGAATGACTTGTACAAGAATTGCCAAGATTCTTGTACAAGTCATTCTGAATTGAGAAAGCCAGTCGGATGACTAGCAAACGTCTTCAAGAACTACATTTCAAGTCCAGTTGACCTAATTGAATACAACAGATATAATGTGTATCAAGTGTACGAATAAAATTACAGGATCATAATCTAAATGTATGTTTGCAAATGCGAGAAGCCTGGCTGACAAAATGGGTGAATTGGAAATGATGGCATTGAATGAAAAGTATGATGAGGTATAGCAGAAACGTGGTTGAAGTTCCTTTTCACGACTGGGCTGTAATATAGAAGGATATGCCCTGTTTAGGCAGGACAGAAAAAAAGGAAAGGGGGAGGAGTTGTTTGTATGTTAAAAAGAATTGAAGCCAAATTTAAAAAGAGATACTGGTGATATGGATGATAAAGTGGAGGCAATAGGGTTGGAATTAGGCAACGCAACAGGAGTAAGAGTGGATTGCTGTCTGTTGCTATAAGTCGCGCACCAAATGCTAGAGAGGAGGTGAGTCACTTCATAGCAGTTGGCAGGGCTGCAAGTTTGGGGAGTGTGCTCATTATGGGGGACTTCAATTACCCTGACATTGATTGGTGTGGTGGAACTGCCATCACAGAAAAAGCGATGAGTTCCTGAATTGCTGCAGGATAATTTTCTCTCACAGGTGGTTGAGGTCTACTAGAAAAGGAGCTCTGTTGGATCTGGTATATCTAACACTTGTGGAGCGCATTAAGATATAAGGTAACTGGAGGCTTAGGAATAGTGACCTGATAATAGTGGCATTTGGACTTTGTTATCGAAAGGAAAGTGCTGGGTTATACAAAGCATTTAATTTCAGGAAGCAACTTTTCCCAGGTTAAAAGCAGCTCTTCAATGTCAACTGGGATAATGTATTATCAGTGGAAAGGTACTGACAGCAGTGGACTGTGTTCAAGGGATTTTAAGCCAGTTCACATCTAAATTTATACCCTTGGGAAATAAGTAAAAAAATAAATCCCGCCCATGTGGCTGAATTCTGATGTAAAAAGGCAAATGTAAGGAAGAAAAGGCATTTAAAACTTTAAGGCCGAGGGAACGGAAAGGGCCTTTAGGGAGTATAAAAACTGTAACAAGGAGTGTAATAAAGCATCAAACTACGTAAAATTAATAATGAAGTTAGGATAGCTGAAGAAAGCATCACTAAGCCTAAACATTTTTTTAAGTATATTAATAGTAAGAAGTATGAGGATGAGAATGTGGCACCTTAATTAATGGGGATAAGTTAGTTACGGGGATGGCGATAAAGCAAATGTTTGAATATATTTTTTCCTCTTGTATACACTATAGAAGATCCAAGTACAGATATCATAGAGTATAGTAGCAATAAAGGTATACAAGATTCAAGTTAACTTTGGTTAACCGAGGATATGGTACAGAAAGAACTAAAAAGGTTAATTAGTTAATATCTCCTGGACGATAAAATACATGCGTCGGTACTTAAGGAGCTAAGTTAGTTTTATCTAGGCCATTGTTTCTTATTTTTGCTGATTCCCTCATGTTTGGTGGTGTGCTGGTGTTGGAAAAAGGCTGATGTTATTCCAATTTCAAAAGGGTAGTCGTTCACACCGGGTAATTACAGGCCTGTAGTTTAACTTATCAGTGGTGGGGAAGTCCTGGAAAGTTTAATAGGGAATATGTTCTAGAGTATGTTTTCAAGGACTGACTTATAAGTAGTAACCAGCATGGATTTAGGAGGATAGATCTTGTCAAACTAACTTGCTTGGCTTTATGAGGAAGTAAGTAGAAATTTAGACTCTGGTATAGCAGTAGATGTAGTTTACTTGATTTGCAAAGGCTTTTGATACAGTCCCCCATAGGCGACTAATGAATAAGCTAGGTCTGTGGTCTGGGGAGTCACCATTTGTACAGGATAGAAAACTGGTTAGAATGGATGGCAGAGAGTAGTTTGTTAATGGGGCTTCCATCATTATGGACTACAAGTGCTAAGTGGGGTGCCAAGGGTTCTGTGTTGGGGCCGCTTCTATTTAATCTATTTATTAATGATTGGAAGTGGGTATTGTCAGCAAGGTTCTGTGTTTGTTGACACACAACTTTGTCGACCATTAAAAACTTCAGAGGATGTGCAATCGTTGCAAGGGGATCTAGATAGATTATCACATTGGGCTGCTAAGTGGCAGATGAAATTCACATGTTGATAAATGTAAGGTGATGCATTTGGACTTAAAAATACTTGTGCTACTTATACTATAAATGGCTCTGTGTTAGTTGAATCCCTGTTGGAAAGGGATCTTGGAGTTTTGGTGGATAACAAACTTAAAGGTAGCAAGCAGTACTTTCGGAAACTAGTGCCTCACCTGGTTCTTAGTAACGCACATTACTTACCTGAACTTCCCCTTGATGCTTTGGCCTCTCTTTCAGGTTTGCAATGGGCCAACATGTAGATGCATTCTTCTTATTGGCTGTCATCGAGGAGACGGAGAGTCAGGAGAGCGAAGACAAACCGCATTTCGATTGCATTTTATGTTCGCGCTGCATTTTTACTTCATTTTTGCATGTTGCTCCTTACACACTATAATGGTTTGCCTTAAAGGACACCTTCAGAAAAAGATTGTTATTTTATATAACAATGATCCCCCCAGTAGGGGAGACTGAAAGGGTTTCTGCTTTTGATCATTGTAGAAAAGGTGATCATACTTATGAGATTTTCTTTTCCTGGTCCGTAACACGGCAGTGTCACAAAAGGGTTAATCCCACCTGCTGCTTGACGTACAGGAACCCCTCCCATAGCAATAAAAAGGGTGCCAGTAGCCCTGCTTATCTGTTTTTTGAATGATGTCTGAAATATAAGAAGTAGAGAAGGGAGGGAAGCTGACCACTGCCTGTTACGGACCAGGAAAGAAAACTCTCATAAGTATATGTGATTTTCAGTTTTTCCTGGGCCTACAAGGAAGGACAACCAAATATTAGTTTAGTATGTTAGAATTTATTTAGTTAGATGATGCTGCTAACAGGATTTTTTCTGCCAAATCCTGCTTGATCTGCAGTTCAGTATCCACCTTGTAGTGTTTGATAAAGGTGGACATAGTTGACCAGGTCCGCTGCCTTGCCATATTTCTTCAGGCGATGCCTGAGCGCGGGAAGGCCCAGGAAGCTGCTAGGGACTGGTAGAGTGCGCCGTAACCCTTGTGGGTAATGACTCTGCTGCCTACTGTAGGCTTGCTTGATGGTGCCCTTGATCCATGAAGCTATAGTTTGCCTGAAGGTTGATTACCTTTCTTATGGCTCTGCAAACGGACAAAGAGAATCCGTTTTCCGAAACATTTTTTGTTGGTGAGATAATGTCTTATGAGATCTAACGCACATCCATGAGAGAGGAATTGTCTCTTGACTCTCCTGTTTGTTGGTCCAAAGTTGGCAAAACAATATCTTGATTTAGGTGATAGGAAGAAACTACTTTTGGTAAAAAAGAAGTGTCGGGTCTCAGATAACCTTTTCTGGGAAGAATTCTAAGAAGGGTACTGACTTCCTGAGAGATATCTATCTCCCCGATTCCTCCTGGCTGATGTTATGTTGTATGTATGCTCAGATAGTCTGCTTTGCTGTTGGCTATTCTTGGGATGTGCACTGAGCAGATCCCCAGATGTAATTCGGCCCATTACAGAAGTTCTTTGGCTAATGTCCATAGGGAATGATTTTGGTTCCCCAAAATGCCACTACAGTTGTATTGTTATTATGTTAAGATTATTTTCACTGCTTTCCCTTCCATGTGAATTTTGAAATGTTTCAGTGTCAGAAATACCCCCTCATTTTCCCCAAGTTTTTTGACAGTCGATGACCACTTCTGCAGCCACCTGCCTTGGGCTGTGAGGTCCATGTAGTGTCGTCCCCAGCCAAAGGACTGGCATCCATCGTAAGGGATATCAGTGGGTTTGAGTTAGGAGGATTGGTTTTTATGTTCGCCGTTTTCGTCCACCATCTCAAACTGTTCCCTCGCTGTTGATGATAACGTATGTGTTGGGTTCGTGACTTTGTGGATAGAGAATTGGTTCAAGAACACCATTGCAGTTCTCCCATATGTATCATTGTCTACGGAGCTCAGGGTTGAGATCAGCTTCCCATATGTGGTATGCCCAAGCCATGGAGCTGTGGGTGGCCGAAGCTTGGACTTCTTGCACAATTTCCTTCTTCCGAGTATGGAATGAGGGAACTGCGAAGTCTATTGTGTTTAAGACTACCCCACAGGAACTGAATTAGGTCTATAGGACCAAGTGATTTGTCTTGTTCACTACCCATCCGTGGTGAAGAGGCAAGATAGGGTTATTTGGATGTTCTCTTGTAAAGCCTCTTGACTGTGCGCTTTCCCCAAAGGGAAGGACTCTGTATTGATAATGTTTTGCACATTAAGAAGCACAGGATTTTCTGTCGTGTTTGATGAAGAGAATATGGAGTAGGAGTTGCCATCTTCCTATTTATGCCACCCAGTTCCCTTTGGTTATTTGAAATAGGACTGATTTTACGTCTCCATTTAGAATTTTCGTCAGCAACTCTTATTTGATCCGTGAACTCTTAGATTTTAGATTTGATTGTACTGATGCCGCCCCTGAACTCTCTTTCTAAGATACATTTGAGAATGCTCTTTGTTGTTCCCTTGTTCTTTGTTGTTCATCTGGCACTTACCTATTTGGTTGTGTTTTGTTGAAGATACTGTATTTTTTGATCCCAGTGCTCTGTGAGTTTGTGCCGAGACCGTAGGTCGCGTTTGATTCTAGAATTTGGTTGAAGTGGTAATAGTGCTTATCAATGTTTGTTTGCCTCTTCTATCTCTTTTTTTTGATGATTTTACAATTCCTTTCAATGACTTGTTCGACGACGGTTCCGAATAGAAGACCTCCTTCGATGGTATTAACGTTAGGCTTTTTGTTATTGTGTCACTGTACTGCCTTTCACTTGCCTCACCAACGGGCCTCCTGGCCACTATGCGAGCATCAGCGTTTTTAGAGTGCTAATCTTAACCGAATTTTACTCATTTCACATAGTTTCCTTCTCTTTTATCTATTTACGAGTGGTCCTAGCGCCTTTTTTTTCTTGTCCTTCACTTTTGGGGTGTCACCTCTTTTACAGCAATTAGGAGGACGTATTGGCTGCTCCTGTAAAGTTTGAAATGAAGATCGCGTTTTACACGACTGGAGTGCTTTTTTTTTCCATCGGTATCTCTTATTTTCACAGGTGCACGTGTATCCTTGATGCTATGCTGATTTTTCCGTTCTTAGACTGCTATTGATAATTCGCGGTGTCCAACTCTTGGTGGGACTCATCCCATGACTGCTTGTGATCGATTGATTAGAAGGGAATGTTTATTGTTATAATGGCGAATTTTATCTGTAGGCTTATATGTTTTAATTCTAAACTGGTCTCATGGAGTAGGTTGTCGAGCTTGTTGCCTGTGTTTGTTTTTTCTGATCAATTTTTTTTTCTTTTAATGTGTCCAGTTCTTATAAAACTATTTCTAGCTGGTTTCAGGGCTCGGTTTGTATTTGCTTCGTGAATCTAGTTTCTCTGATTACTTCCATGATTTGTGGGGTTGGTCGATTCTCAAGCGTCGTTTGTTGATTTCCATCCAAGGCTTGTACATTGGAACGTGGTGACCCAAGGCTTGAGTCAGGATAATCCATATCTGTAGTTCCTAAATTGTTCGACGTGTGTGGTTTTGACTAAATCGGACATCGCTAGTTTTGTACTCGTGTGTCCAAGAGGTGGTTCCTAGTCCGTTTATCCTCCGTGTATGCCGAACTTTCGTGTGTGATATTTCTCATGCTGGCCTTTCTTGTCCGATAGTGGCTCTATTAAGGGATTCTCCACGCAAGATCAGTGTCTCGTCTCTACAGTCACAACCTCTGCGAGTTAGTTATGCTCCTTGCTAGTATTAAGGTCTGATTGAGTTGAGACTTTCCTGGGTCTCCAATGAGTTTTATTCATCGCGAACAATACTGGGCATATGTGCTATGGCACCCCGTAAGGTGTAAACACATTTACATCAGATTGTGTGACTCATCCTTTTTGGCTGGTTCGTATTTCATTCACATATCCTCCTGAACACCTCTCTTGAAAACCAGGTCACTTTTGCTGTACATTACAACTTCAGTATGTCCTTTGATCGTCGTAGTTTGCTAGAACATATACAGGATTATCCTTGTGCATTCCTTCTACACCTCTAGCCACTATGCACACGCCCTTAACCACCTGTGGCGTTGTAGCTAATGGATGTTCCGGTCTATCGCTCACATAATCTTGACTCAGTATTTGGCAACTGACAAGCCGTCGGTCTCGAACGTCTTCAAGATTGCTTCTTACCTTCGATTGATCTATTGCACACGTAACATTGGGGCCCTTGTGTTAATCCGCGAACGTGTCACAGGAAAAGTATCGTTAGTTCTGGCTCTGCAACTTGGTGCCCCCCCCGATTGTTGGTTGGTTTGGCCTTTCATGGCGGATCGGTATTGCTTTTTATGTCTTCAGCCGTGTCGTTGCCCACCTACACTTATTTGAGTGGCGCAATATCCTTTGATCTTTGGTCGTTTTATTTGACGAGCAGGAATAGCGGATTTGGCGGTTTCTTTGTTAGTCATGCCGTTCTATGGGTTGTGCATTCTGGGCATCATCATGCCGGTGCCTTAGCCCCTGATCGTCGCAGCTTAGTGAGGGGGTGGCGTAGGCGGCTAGTCATGCGGTCCTGTATCGTCGATCAGGATATTAAAGCAGTGAAGGCAGGGTTGCCCTGGGGGCGACTTTTTGTATTGCCCCCCATGGGACGTGTGTGTTCCGGTCGCATCTAAGCAAGGGGATACCCATTTGACATTCCGTTCAGGAGCCTAAGTAGTCGCGTCCCCTCACCCCATGCTCGGAAAAGCCCACGACGGGACAACCTGACAGGAACTCCTGACACCTCCTCTAATGTCTACAACTGTCCCGAAGGCCAGAAACCATTGCTCACCCCCCGCGAGCAAACAGTGTCCACTTACTTACTGTCTTTTTACTGCTAGTTCCCTCTATGTGCCGGTGTCATACACTTCAGACACGTGATGGTACGACTCACTGCAGGGTATACCATAACCCACTTGACATCTCAGAACACTCTTCAACCCACAGCTACTCGTGGGTACAGGCCCCAAAGAGACGCAGATGAACAAACTGAATGTTTTGGTCAGGACTCCACTACCCACCAGAACAGAGACCACGAAATTAACACACGAGAAGCCACAAGCGACCGACTACGTACAACGTAACTAACACGGAAAGACAAAAAAGACAGAGAAGCAGGGCTACTGGCACCCTTTTTATTGGCTATGGGAGGGGTTCCTGTACATCAAGCAGCAGGTGGATTTAACCCATAATTGACAATAGTCACAGATTTTCCGGGACAGTCCTGAATTTTAGGCAGCAGTTCCCGCTTATCCAAATTCTCAGGAAAAGTCCCAAGATCTGGGCAAACAGGAACAGTGCCTGAATCTGAAATGATCCTACTAACTTGTCCGGAAGTGGAAAGTTGTGCGAGACAGTGTCAGCACTTACTGTCTACCTGCTCAGCTGCCCTCTATGTGCGGTGGGTAGACACTGTACGGATGGGTACGGACTGTACTGACAGGTATGGGGGGGGATGATATTACCGCACAATGGGGCTCTCCAGGGATCAGCTCATTACCACAGCTAGTGGGTACAGGCAGATTGGGACAAAACTGAACAAGCTGAAAATGTTTTGTAATAGGAACATCCATACTCACACAGACACGCAAAGACACAATGAACACACGGATACAAATGGGACCTTTACTGTCTGTACTCACTGTATGGGACCTTTGTCTCGTTTCACTGTATGGACCTTTACTGTTGTATCACTGTATGGGACCTTACTGTCTGTTCTCACTGTTTGTGACCTTTACTGTCTGTTCTCACTGTATGGGACCTTTACTGTCTGTTCTCACTGTATGGGGCCTTAGTGTCTGTTCTCACTGTTAGGCCTTATGTGTCTCATGTATGGACCTACTGTCTGTTCTCGTATGGGACCTTTACGTCTGTCACTGTATGGGACCTTTACTGTCTGTTCTCACGTATGGGACCTTTACTGTCTGTTCACACTGTATGGGACTTCCACGTCTGTACTCACTGTATGGGACCATTACTGTCTGTTCTCACTGTATGGGACCTTTACTGTCTGTTCACATGTATGGGACTTTCACCATCTGTACTCACTGTATGGGACCATTACTGTTGTTCTCACTGTATGGGACCTTTACTGTCTGTTCCACTGTATGGGACTTTCACCATCTGTACTCACTGTATGGGACCTTTACTGTCGTTCTCACTGTGGGACCATACTGTCTGTTCTACTGTATGGGACCTTTACTATCTTACTCACTGTATGGGACCATTACTGTCTGTTCTCACATGTATGCAGGTGCGTCTCTAGGGTTTTGCCACCTGAGCCAAAATTTTGAATGCTGCCCTTATATACCACTAGGTGCCATGAAGTGCGCCACTGCAAACCAATGTTAGGTGTGTGTGGCTCCAGGAATGGGCATGGTTAAACATTTGGTCTTTTTAAACTGCACATTACAGCGGTTTTATAACAGTTCCTCAAAAAGACATTTAAAGGAACCATGCCGCAATTTCAATGATCGGAAAAAACTGCATGCGCAAACGCAAGGAGATGCGATAGTGTGGCCTAGTCCTAATGGTCCCATACGCGAGAACAGACAGTAAAGGCCCCATACAGTGAGTACAGATGGTGAAAGTCCCATACAGTGTGAACAGACAGTAATGGTCCCATACAGTCAGTGGTGTCTCTTAATGAGGCAATATGAGCAAAATGCTCAGGGCAGCACCCCTGTGTAAACATCAGAGAGGCGGCAGGCAGAGTTCACTATTTTTTTTTAAAGGAAAATGGCAGGAATTATGGGATGGATAATAAAGTCTTTTTGAGGAACTGTATAAATACCGCTGTAATGTGCAGTTTAAAAAGACCAAATGTTTAACCATGCCCATTCCTGGAAGCCACACACACCTAACAGTGGTTGCAGTGGCGCACTTCATGGCACCTAGTGGTATATAAGGGCAGCATTCAAAAGTTTGGCTCAGGTGGCAAAAAACCTAGAGACGCACCTGCATACAGTGAGAACAGACAGTAATGGCCCCCTACAGTGAGTACAGATAGTAAAGGTCCCATACAGTGAGAACAGACAGTAATGGTCCCATACAGTGAGAACAGACAGTAAAGGTCCCATACAGTGAGTACAGATGGTGAAAGTCCCATACAGTGTGAACACACTGCAACGCACACAGAATCACGTGCAATTTTGTTGCGTTTGTGCATGGTTTTTTATTCCATTTTCACGTTGCGCCCGAAAATGCGCGATTTCGGTGCGTTGCCGCAATTTCAATGATCGGAAAAAACTGCATACGCAAACGCAAGGAGATGCGATAGGTGGCCTAGTCCTAATGGTCCCATACCGCGAGAACAGACAGTAAAGGTCCCATAAAGTGAGTACAGATGGTGAAAGTCCCATACAGTGTGAACAGACAGTAATGGTCCCATACAGTCAGTGGTGGCTCTAATGAGGCAATATGAGCGCCCTTACGGTCTGTTCTCACTGTATGGGACCATTATTTCTGTTCCTATTTTATCTATGGAAAACCTGTGTAATTACTGTTTGCCAAGATAAAAAAAAAAAAGAGTAGTCGGCTTGGTGTAAATGGGTTTGTGTAGGCGTGGCGAAATGCATTTTGCGTTTGTGTGTGACTTTAAAAAGTTGTCCCTAGAAATGTTGGTAACTATGGATTAACCCTTTGTGGACCAGTGCCGTGTAGGACCAGGAGGAAACACGTTTCATGATGGCTGTCCTGCTATTAGCAATTGTTTCTAGGATAGTGAACTTGCCCTTAGAAACTGCATGGAGCTGTGCAGTAGCGGGAAGGAACAGAGCGGTGTGCGATGTGAAATGTCCCGTTAAACCATCCTATATGGTCCCCACTCCTGTATTGGGAACTGGTTTCTGCTCTCTACTTCCGGATCCGGTCTACAGTGTCACGTGGTTAGGGAGACAGGAAGTGGGATTTGGCGGTAATTCTGCTTTCCAGATTCATGAACTTGCTGCCTTTATTGGACCTACCGGGGCTTTCGTTACATTGACTGACAGGTTAGTTTCAGGAATCATCAGACTTATTTGTAGTCTGCAAAGTGTCTGTATACAGCCTGCCTGGCCCTGTGGAATAATCTGTCACTGTGACACGCGTGGAGGGAGGAGGAGTCAGTGAAGAGTGAAAAATGTGGAGGGGAGAGTGGTCTGCCCAGCCCTGTGAGGGGAGGAGTGATCCTGTATGTGACTGTGGATGGGGTAGAGAGGGGAGGGGCTAGCAGGATGCCAGGGTGTGTTTTTGAAAGCGGGAGAGTAAACCCGCTGAGCATGCGGAGGGGAGGAGTGAACTGTAAGAGAATGAGGGGGATTGATACTGAGTGTTATTCTGAAACAGCTGAAAAAACAGCAGCTGAGCTGGAAATATTTGTAACCTTGTAAGTAGCTAGCATGTACCAGTAGGTGCACAGGGCATGTACCAGTAGGTGCATGGCATGACAGAGGGCAGGGCATGTACCAGTAGGTGCAGGGCATGTACCAGTAGGTGCACTGGCATGTACCAGTAGGTGCACAGGGCATGTACCAGTAGGTGCACAGGGCATGTACCAGTAGGTGCACAGGGCATGTACCAGTAGGTGCACAGGGCATGTACCAGTAGGTGCACAGGGCATGTACCAGTAGGTGCACAGGGCATGTACCAGTAGGTGCACTGGGCATGTACCAGTAGGTGCACAGGGCATGTACCGTAGTGCATGGGCAGTGTACAGTAGGTGCACAGGGCAGTATCATTAGGACAAAGGGAATGCATCCGTAGGTGCATGGGCATGCATCAGTAGGTGCACTGGGCATGCATCAGTAGGTGCACTGGGCATGCATCAGTAGGTGCACTGGGTATGCATCAGTAGGTGCACTGGGTATGCATCAGTAGGTGGCACTGGTGTATGCATCAGTAGGTGCACTGGGCATCATGCATCAGTAGTGCAATGGGCATGCATCAGTAGGTGCACTGGGTATGCATCAGTAGGTGCACGGGTATGCATCAGTAGGTGCACTGGGTATGCATCAGTAGGTGCACTGGGTATGCATAGTAGGTGCACTGGGCATGCACCAGTAGGTGCAAAGGGAATGCATCAGTAGATGTATAGGGTATGTATCTGTAGGTGCACTGGGCATGTACCAGTAGGTGCACAGGGATGTATCATTAGGTACAAAGGGAAGCATCAGTAGGTGCACGGGTATTTATCAGTAGGTGCACTGGGTATGCATCAGTAGGTGCACTGGGTATGCATCAGTAGTGCACTGGGTATGCATCAGTAGGTGCACATGGGTATGCATCAGTAGGTGCACAGGGCTGTACCAGTAGGTGCACAGGGCATGTACCATGGTGCACAGGCATGTACCAGTAGGGCACAGGGCATGTACCAGTAGGTGCACAGGGCATGTACCAGTAGGTGCACAAGGCATGTTACCAGTAGGTGCACTGGCATGTACCAGTAGGGCACTGGGCATGTATCATTAGGTACAAAGGGAATGCATCAGTAGGTGCACTGGGCATGTATCATTAGGTACAAGGGAATGCATCAGTAGGGCACTGGCATGCATCAGTAGGTGCACTGGGTATGCATCAGTAGGTGCACTGGGCATGCACCAGTAGGTGCAAAGGGAATGCATCAGTAGATGTATAGGGTATGTATCAGTAGGTGCACTGGGCATGTACCAGTAGGTGCACAGGGCATGTATCATTAGGTACAAAGGGAATGCATCAGTAGGTGCACTGGGTATGTAATTTGCAGACTTATTTTATAAGTAAGTTGATAACATAATTTGCAAAAAAATACCCATGATGCACAGTCAAATGACACAAGGGTTTGACCATAAGGTAAATTCAGTAATTCGGTAGCTGGAAGTTTATTAGTAGTAGAGTTTGATTAGTGGGTAAAATCCCCCATTGTTCTGTTTTTGTGTTTTTTTTCTTCTCATGTGATGTATCTGTGTACTTAAGTATGTGTGTATGTGTTCTCAGTTTTTATCATCAGATGAACAGAAGAGACTGGATTCATAGAGATATGATGGCATTCTGTTTTTTTTTAATAAATTATTATTTTTAATCCAGGCAAGCACTTATTTCATGCAATTACATGAATCCGATCCTGGTTTTAGAAGTGTGAACACAAATATCTGTTGTATTCAGTTAGGTCAATGGACTTGAAGTTTTAGTTTCTTGAACAAAGTTCTCTAGTCTCCACTGGCTTTCATAAAGCCATCAGATGTCTAGCGATAACATCTTCAAGAACTAGGGGCCATATTTAAACAACCCACAATATCACAATTGTTAGGTTTTGGACCTAACAAAAGGTTTCCTGTGAGGTTGTAACGAATGCTTGATGAGTGGCCCTTTCTCTTAAGGACCTTGATCTCAAGGACATAAAAAAAGACACTTAATACATTTGATAGTTGTATGGTGTGTGTGAAAGTTTGAAAATAAGGATTGTTTGACAGTTTTGAAAATAAGGATTGTTTGTACTGTTAAAAACTATGTGTGCAGGATTGAGGGTGCAGTAAGCAGACTAATCTTTCTTCTTTCCAGTTAAAGGGTGTGCTGGAATTCTATATTCTAGTATTGTACCTGTTGTAATCACAAACAGGCTGTGAAGGGGTTAATAAGTGTTTGGTTTTTTTCCCCCTCTTTCTGGCTCTTGCACTAATTGGTGTGGGGTTGGGGTTTAGTTAATAGGATTCACAGTTGTTGGGCCTGTGGTTGGACCTAACAAAAGGAAGTTTCCTATGAGTGTAACGAACTTGTGAGTGGCCCTTTCTCTAGGACCTTGATCTCAGGACATAAAAAAGGACATTGAAACAAGAGGGCAATTAAACAAGGTTTGTGCATCACTGTGTTGGTGTGGTGTATTAGAAGGGACAGTTTTGTCATACCATGCATGTGCATCGTGGCCACATGTATAGGAACCTGGAGAAGACGTCCGGGGAACCTATGTCTGTGTCAGGTGTGAGTGGGTTGCCCGTTTGGAAGCTGAGGTGGAGAGTCTAAGGGGGCAGCTTGCAGATTGCGGGGATTGGCACGAACTGGGGGGTCAGCAGGCACTGGCTGGGGCCAGTATAGAGGTGGGTGGAAGAGGGACAAGAAAGGAGTAGGAAGGAGGTAGTTTTTGTTAGGGTTACTAGGGGAAGTGGGGGACAGAAGAGTAGGGGGGCTTCTTCCCAGATTGTCCATCCCAACAGATTTGCCGCCTTAGGTAATGAAGTGGGGAGGACACCTCGGAATTAGCGTGTATGGAGGGGCTAGTCCCTTGAGCACCCAGGGGACTGCCATCTCTGATACAAGGGAGGAGGAACGAAGGTCAGGAATGCAAGCAGGTGGTAGGTTAGGGGACTCCATTATAAGAAGGTAGATAGGGTAATCTGCCGCCAAGACCTACATGCCGAACTGTGTGTTGCCTGCCTGGTGCTAGGGTTCGGCATGTGGTGGATCGTGTAGACAATTATTGGGTGGGCCGGGTGTGACCCGGCGGTCTTGGTTCACATTGGTGCCAATGACAAAGTTAGAGGTGGAGGTGAGGTCCTTAAACAGATTTCCGAGAACTGGGCCAAGATAAAAGCAAGGACCTCCAGGGTAGTGTTTTTCAGAAATACTACCGCAGCCACGTGCTAGCCAGGGAGACAAGCGGAGCTTAGGAGCATTAATGCGTGGCTAAAGAGTGGTGTAAGGAAGAAGGGTTTGGGTTTATTGACAACTGGGCAGACTTTGCTGTCGGCTACAGGCTCTTTAGTAGGATGGGTTGCACCTCACTGATGGTGTGCAGCTGTTTAGGGGAGAAGATGGCTAGGGTTGGAGGAGATTTTAAACTAGTTTGGGGGGAGGGTATTAGCAGTCTCACTGGGATAGATTGTCCAGGAGGAAAGCAGGTGTGGATAGGCCAGTGGTGGGTGGAAAGGGGGGTGGGGCTAGCATGGGGATAGGGAGGAATGTGTATCAAATATGCTTGTGAAGGTTCTCATTCATCCAGGTCATGGTATATCTGTTGTATTCAATTAGGTCAACTGGACTTGAAATGTAGTTCTTGAAGACGTTTCGCTAGTCATCAGACTGGCTTTCTCAATTCAGAATGACTTGTACAAGAATTGCCACAGATTCTTGTACAAGTCATTCTGAATTGAGAAAGCCAGTCGGATGACTAGCGAAACGTCTTCAAGAACTACATTTCAAGTCCAGTTGACCTAATGAATACAACAGATATAATGTGTATCAAGTGTACGAATAAAATTACAGGATCATAATCTAAATGTATGTTTGCAAATGCGAGAAGCCTGGCTGACAAAATGGGTGAATTGGAAATGATGGCATTGAATGAAAAGTATGATGAGGTATAGCAGAAACGTGGTTGAACGTTCCTCACGACTGGGCTGTAATATAGAAGGATATGCCCTGTTTAGGCAGGACAGAAAAAAAGGAAAGGGGGAGGAGTTGTGTTGTATGTTAAAAAAGAATTGAAGCCAAATTTAAAGAAGAGATAGCTGGTGATATGGATGATAAAGTGGAGGCAATAGGGTGGAATTAGGCAACAGCAACAGGAGTAAGATGGATTGTCTGTTGTTGCTATAAGCGCGCCAATGCTAGAGAGGAGGTGAGTCACTTCATATGCAGTTGGCAGGGCTGCAAGTTTGGGGAGTGTGCTCATTATGGGGGACTTCAATACCCTGACATTGATTGGTGTGGTGGAACTGCCATACAGAAAAAGGCGATGAGTTCCTGAATTTGCTGCAGGATAATTTTCTCTCACAGGTGGTTGAGGTCCTACTAGAAAAGGAGCTCTGTTGGATCTGGTATATCTACACTTGTGGAGCGCATTAAGATATAAGGTAACTGGAGGCTTAGGGAATAGTGACCATGAAATAGTGGCATTTGGACTTTGTTATCGAAAGGAAAGTGCTGGGTTATACAAGCATTTAATTTCAGGAAAGCAACTTTTCCCAGGTTAAAAGCAGCTCTTCAATGTCAACTGGGATAATGTATTATCAGGTAAAGGTACTGACAGCAGTGGACTGTGTTCAAGGGATTTTAAGCCAGTTCACATCTAAATTTATACCCTTGGGAAATAAATGTAAAAAAATAAATCCGCGCCCATGTGGCTGAATTCTGATGTAAAGAGGCAAATGTAAGGAAGAAAAAGGCATTTAAAACCTTTAAGGCCGAGGGAACGGAAAGGGCCTTTAGGGAGTATAAAAACTGTAACAAGGAGTGTAAGAAAGCATCAAACTACGTCAAAATTAATAATGAAGTTAGGATAGCTGAAGAAAGCATCACTAAGCCTAAACATTTTTTTAAGTATATTAATAGTAAGAAGATGAGGACTGAGAATGTGGCACCATTAATTAATGGGGATAAGTTAGTTACGGGGATGGCGATAAAGCAAATGTTTGAATATATTTTTTCCTCTTGTATACACTATAGAAGATCCAAGTACAGATATCATAGAGTATAGTAGCAATAAAGGTATACAAGATTCAAGTTCACTTTGGTTAACCGAGGATATGGTACAGAAAGAACTAAATAAGGTTAATTTAGTTAAATCTCCTGGACCGATAAAATACATGCGCGGTACTTAAGGAGCTAAGTTCAGTTTTATCTAGGCCATTGTTTCTTATTTTTGCTGATTCCCTCATGTTCCGGTGGTGTGCTGGTGTTGGAAAAAGGCTGATGTTATTCCAATATTCAAAAGGGTAGTCGTTCACAGCCGGGTAATTACAGGCCTGTAAGTTTAACTTTCAGTGGTGGGGAAGCTCCTGGAAAGTTTAATAAGGGAATATGTTCTAGAGTATGTTTTCAAGGACTGACATTATAAGTAGTAACCAGCATGGATTTAGGAGGAATAGATCTTGTCAAACTAACTTGCTTGGTTTTATGAGGAAGTAAGTAGAAATTTAGACTCTGGTATAGCAGTAGATGTAGTTTACTTGATTTGCAAAGGCTTTTGATACAGTCCCCCATAGGCGACTAATGAATAAGCTAGGTCTGTTGGTCTGGGGAGTCACCATTTGTACAGGATAGAAAACTGGTTAGAATGGATGCAGAGAGTAGTTTGTTAATGGGGCTTCATCATTATGGACTAAAGTGCTAAGTGGGGTGCCAAGGGTTCTGTGTTGGGGCCGCTTCTATTTAATCTATTTATTAATGATTTGGAAGTGGGTATTGTCAGCAAGGTTCTGTGTTTGCTGACGACACAAACTTTGTCGACCATTAAAAACTTCAGAGGATGTGCAATCGTTGCAAGGGGATCTAGATAGATTATCACATTGGGCTGCTAAGTGGCAGATGAAATTCAATGTTGATAAATGTAAGGTGATGCATTTTGGACTTAAAAATACTTGTGCTACTTATACTATAAATGGCTCTGTGTTAAGTGAATCCCTGTTGGAAAGGGATCTTGGAGTTTTGGTGGATAACAACTTAAAGGTAGCAAGCAGTACTTTGGAAACTAGTGCCTCATCCTGGTTCTTAGTAAGCAGCATTACTTACCTGAACTTCCCCTTGATGCTTTGGCCTCTCTTTCAGGTTTGCAATGGGGCCAACATGTAGATGCATTCTTCTTATGGCTTGTCATCGAGGGAGACGGAGAGTCAGGAGAGCGAAGACAAACCGCATTTCGATGCATTTTATGTTCGCCTGCATTTTTACTTCATTTTTTGCAATGTTGCTCCTTCACCTACTATATGGTTTGCCTTAAAGGACACCTTCAGAAAAAGATTGTTATTTTATTATAACAATGATCCCCCCAGTAGGGGAGACTGAAAGGGTTTCTGCTTTTGATCATTGTAAGAAAAGGTGATCATACTTATGAGATTTTCTTTTCCTGGTCCGTAACACGGCAGTGGTCACAAAAGGTTAATCCCACCTGCTGCTTGACGTACAGGAACCCCTCCCATAGCCAATAAAAAGGGTGCCAGTATCCCTGCTTATCTGTTTTTTGAATGGATGTCTGAAATATAAGAAGTAAGAGAAGGGAGGGACAGTGACCACTGCCTGGTTACGGACCAGGAAAGAAATACTCTCATAAGTATCATGTGATTTTCAGTTTTTCCTGGGCCTACAAGGAAGGACAACCAATATTATGTAGTTTAGTATGTAGAATTTATTTAGTTAGATGATGCTGCTAACAGGATTTTTTCTGCCAAATCCTGCTTGATCTGCAGTTGCAGTATCCACCTTGTAGTGTTTTGATAAAGGTGGACATAGTTGACCAGGTCCGCTGCCTTGCCATATTTCTTCAGGCGATGCCTGAGCGCGGGAAGGCCAGGAAGCTGCTAGGGACCTGGTAGAGTGCGCCGTAACCCTTGTGGGTAATGACTCTGCTGCCTACTGTAGGCTTGCTTGATGGTGCCCTTGATCCATGAAGCTATGTTTGCCTTGAAGGTTGATTACCTTTCTTATGGCCTGCAAACAGGACAAAGAGAATCCGTTTTCCGAAACATTTCTTTTGTTGGTGAGATAATGTCTTAGAGATCTACGCACATCCATGAGAGAGGAATTGTCTCTTGACTCTCCTGTTGTTGGTCCAAGTTTGGCAAAACAATATCTTGATTTAGGTGATAGGAAGAAACTACTTTTGGTAAAAAAGAAGTGTCGGGTCTCAGGATAACCTTTTCTGGGAAGAATTCTAAGAAGGGTACTGACTTCCTGAGAGATACTCTATCTCCCCGATTCCTCCTGGCTGATGTTATGTTGATGTATGCTCAGATAGTCTGCTTTGCTGTTGGCTATTCTGGGATGTGCACTGAGCAGATCCCCAGATGTAATTCGGCCATTACAGAAGTTCTTTGGCTAATGTCCATAGGGAATGACTTTTGGTTCCCCAAAATGCCACTACAGTTGTATTGTTATTATTGTTAAGATTATTTTCACTGCTTTCCCTTCCAGTTGAATTTTGAAATGTTTCAGTGTCAGAAATACCCCCTCATTTCCTCCCAAGTTTTTTTGAAGTCGATGACCACTTCTGCAGCCACCTGCCTTGGGCTGTGAGGTCCATGTGTGTCGCTCCCCAGCCAGAAGGACTGGCATCCATCGTAAGGGATATCAGTGGGTTTGAGTTAGGAGGATTGGTTTTTATGTTCGCCGTTTTCGTCCACCATCTCAAACTGTTCCCTCGCTGTTGATGATAACGTATGTGTTGGTTCTGACTTTGTGGATAGAGAATTGGTTCAAGAACACCATTGCAGTTCTCCCATATGTATCATTGTCTACGGAGCTCAGGGTTGAGATCAGCTTCCCATATGGGTATGCCCAAGCCATGGAGCTGTGGGTGGACCGGAAGCTTGGACTTCTTGCACAATTCTCTTCTTCCGAGTATGGAATGAGGGATACTGCGAAGTCTATTGTGTTTAAGACTACCCCTACCAGGAACTGAATTATCTATAGGAACCAGAGTGTTTGTCTTGTTCACTACCCATCCGTGGTGAAGAGGCAAGATAGGGTTATTTGGATGTTCTCTTGTAAAGCCTCTTGACTGTGCGCTTTCCCCAAGGGAAGGACTCTGTATTGATAATGTTTCTGCACATTAAGAAGCACAGGAATTTCTGGTGTGTTCTGATGAATGAGATATGGAGTAGAGTTGCATCTCTATTTTGGCCAACCAGTTCCCTTTGGTTATTTGAAATAGGACTGATTTTAACGTTCTCCATTTAGAATTTTACCCGTAGAACGTCTTTTTGTCCGTCGAACGTTTAAGATTCTTTAGATTTGATTGTACTGATGCCGCCTTTTGGTAAACTCTCTTGTTCTAAAGAATTTGACGAGAAGGGGCACATTTGTTTTTGATCTCCCTTGTTCTTTGGTTTCATCACGGCACTTATCTATTTGGTTGGATATCTTTGTTGAAGATACTGTATTTTTTTGATCCAGTGCCTCTGGAGTTTTTGGAGACCGTACGGGGTGGTTGATTCTAGAATTTGGTTGAAGGTGGTATCATAGTGTTATCAATGTTTGTTCTGCCTCCATTCTTCTTCTTTTTTTATGTATTTTACAATTCCTTTCACAGACTTGTTCGCAGTGAGGTTCCGAATAGAAGACCTCCTTCGATTGGTATTAAACCAGTTAGGCTTGTTGTATTTGGTGTCACCTGTATTTGCCTTTCCTTGCCTCAACCCGGGCCTCACTGGCCATATGCGACGGCATCAGTGTTTTTAGAGTGCTAATTTACCGAATTTTACTCATTCACATTTTCCTTCTATTTATCTATTGTAAGTGCTACGCCTTTTTTCTTGTCCCCGCCTACTTGTGTCCACTCCTTTTAATAGCAATTTAGGAGGACGTATTGGCTGCTGTGTAAAGTGAAATTAGATTCGCCGTTTTACCACACTTGGAGTGCTTTTTTTTTGTCCACTCGGATTTTTTTTCAGGTGCTACGTGTACCTCTGATGCTATGCTGGAGTTGTTTCCTTCTCTAGACTGCTATTGAAATCGCGGTGTCCACTCCTGTGGTGGTGACTCATCCATGACTGTTGTGATCGATTGATTAGAGAGGGAATGTTATTGTTATTGGAATGGGAATGTTATCTGGAGGTAAGCTTTATATTCTAGAACTGTATGCAGTAGGTGTTGTCTGAGCTTTGATCTGTCTGTGATGTTGTTTTTTCTGGTATCATTTTTTTTTTTCTTTGTATAGGGTCGTTTCTTATTAGACACTATTTTGGCTGGTTTTAGGCATCGGAATTTGTTTGATTCTGATCTGAGTTGTCCTCCCTGATAATTCCTGAGATTTATGGGTTGGTCGTTCTACAGGTCGTTTGTTAATTTCTCATAGGTTGATACTTAACATGTGCCACAAGAGTTTCTTGAGTTCGGAGGAGAATCCATTTTCTGTCGTTCACTAAAATTGATTCTACGATGTTTGTGTTTTGACTATGGTCATCAGCATAGGTTTTTGTCTCCTGTTGTGAAGTGTGGATATCTAAGTCCCTTCTATCTCTGTTAGCAGACTTTCGTTGATGATTTTCATGTGCCTTACTTGTCCTGCAAGTACTCTAATAAAGGGATTTCCATTGCAGAGTATCATTTGTTCTCGCCTCCTAGTCACAACCTCTGAGCTGATTGTTTTTCCTGAATCATTGTAAGGTCTATTAGTCTTGAGATTCGCTGAGTATCCCTGGTTTTATTCGATCCTGAAATAATTCTGTGGCATATGTGCATAACACCCGTGTTCAGACGCTGTCATCAGTTGTGTCGACTCCCACTCTTCATTTGGTTGGTTGCGTATCATTCCACATATGCTCTGAACACCTCTCTTAACGGTCACTTCTTTGCAATGTTCTTACAATCTTCAATATGTCCTTTGATCGTGCGGTAGATTTGCACATATACTAGGACTTATCGCTCTGTTGTTCCTTTCTCACCTCCTTAGCACTATCACACCCCTACACCTTGGCTTGCATGCTGATGGATGTTCCGGGTACTTTGCTCCATGTGTCTTGTAGCTAGTCTTCTAGGCATACTAGCCAGTCGGATGACTGCGTAAGTCTATCCAAAATGTGACTTTCTACTGTCAGATTGATTCTATTGCCACACGCTAACATTGGGGGCCCTCGTGTATAATCGGCGGAGACATGTCCAAGGAAAGTCTATCCGTCATGTTCTGGCGCACATTTGCCCCCCCCACTTGTTGGTTCGTTGTGTAGCCTTCATTTGGCGGATCAGTCATTGGTTTGTCCTATTCTTCAGCCGTGTCTTCACCCACGCTGACACTTATGGTGGTCGACAAATTCCTGATTCTGTTGGTCTTTTTATGAACGCAGCGTGAATGAGCGGATTTGGCTGGTATGTTGTATTACGTCATGCACGTTCTAGGCGTGTTGCTAATCTGGCGCTTCAAAATATGGGTCGCTAGGTTTCCCCCCCTGCCATCGCCCAGCGTTAGGCGGGGGTGGCGTGAGCAGGCAAGTGATGCGCCTGTAATCGTGAAGGAATTAAAGCAGCCCAAGGCGGGCTTCGCCTTGGGGCCTTTTTTCATCTGGCCCCATGGGACGGTGGTCTCCGGTCGCCCTCAGACAGGGGTACCCATATTGCAAGTCACAAGATTTTCAGGAGTTGAAGTAGTGCGTCCCGCTCATCCCCAAATCAGGAAAGTCCACGTCTGGGAAATTTACAGGAACTCCTACACCTCCTGAAATGATCTAGACAACGTGTCCCCCGAAGGCCACGAACAGTTGACTCCCAGCGAGCAAAACTGTCTCAGCTTACTTACTGCTCTTTCCTGCTATTCCCCTCTATGTGCAGGTGGTATACCTCTCCAGAACGGTGGACCGACTTCTGCGAGATACACCCACATTGAGCTCTCAGGGACTACTTCATTCATACCCACAGCTATCGTGGTACAGGCCAAGGAGACGCAGATGAAAAACTGAAATGTTTGATCATAGGACACCACACTCCACAGACAGAGAGAGACGAAATGAAACAGGATACCCATCAATGGATCCCTTTACGTAAACAAACTGTAACATACACGGAAAGACAAAAAAGACAGAGAAGCAGGGCTACTGGCACCCTTTTTATTGGCTATGGGAGGGGTTCCTGTACATCAAGCAGCAGGTGGATTTAACCCATAATTGACAATAGTCACAGATTTTCCGGGACAGTCCTGAATTTTAGGCAGCAGTCCCGCTTATCCAAATTCTCAGGAAAAGTCCCAAGATCTGGGCAAACAGGAACAGTGCCTGAATCTGAAATGATCCTACTAACTTGTCCGGAAGTGGAAAGTTGTGCGAGACAGTGTCAGCACTTACTGTCTACCTGCTCAGCTGCCCTCTATGTGCGGTGGGTAGACACTGTACGGATGGGTACGGACTGTACTGACAGGTATGGGGGGGGATGATATTACCGCACAATGGGGCTCTCCAGGGATCAGCTCATTACCACAGCTAGTGGGTACAGGCAGATTGGGACAAAACTGAACAAGCTGAAAATGTTTTGTAATAGGAACATCCATACTCACACAGACACGCAAAGACACAATGAACACACGGATACAAATGGGACCTTTACTGTCTGTACTCACTGTATGGGACCTTTGTCTCGTTTCACTGTATGGACCTTTACTGTCTGTATCACTGTATGGGACCTTACTGTCTGTTCTCACTGTTTGTGACCTTTACTGTCTGTTCTCACTGTATGGGACCTTTACTGTCTGTTCTCACTGTATGGGGCCATTAGTGTCTGTTCTCACTGTTAGGCCTTATGGTCTCATGTATGGGACCTACTGTCTGTTCTCGTATGGGACCTTTACGTCTGCTCACTGTATGGGACCTTTACTGTCTGTTCTCACGTATGGGACCTTTACTGTCTGTTCACACTGTATGGGACTTCCACGTCTGTACTCACTGTATGGGACCATTACTGTCTGTTCTCACTGTATGGGACCTTTACTGTCTGTTCACATGTATGGGACTTTCACCATCTGTACTCACTGTATGGGACCATTACTGTTGTTCTCACTGTATGGGACCTTTACTGTCTGTTCCACTGTATGGGACTTTCACCATCTGTACTCACTGTATGGGACCTTTACTGTCGTTCTCACTGTTGGGACCATACTGTCTGTTCTACTGTATGGGACCTTTACTATCTGTACTCACTGTATGGGACCATTACTGTCTGTTCTCAATGTAGCAGGTGCGTCTCTAGGGTTTTGCCACCTGAGCCAAAATTTTGAATGCTGCCCTTATATACCACTAGGTGCCATGAAGTGCGCCACTGCAAACCATGTTAGGTGTGTGTGGCTCCAGGAATGGGCATGGTTAAACATTTGGTCTTTTTAAACTGCACATTACAGCGGTTTTATAACAGTTCCTCAAAAAGACATTTAAAGGAACCATGCCGCAATTTCAATGATCGGAAAAAACTGCATGCGCAAACGCAAGGAGATGCGATAGTGTGGCCTAGTCCTAATGGTCCCATACGCGAGAACAGACAGTAAAGGCCCATACAGTGAGTACAGATGGTGAAAGTCCCATACAGTGTGAACAGACAGTAATGGTCCCATACAGTCAGTGGTGTCTCTTAATGAGGCAATATGAGCAAAATGCTCAGGGCAGCACCCCTGTGTAAACATCAGAGAGGCGGCAGGCAGAGTTCACTATTTTTTTTTAAAGGAAAATGGCAGGAATTATGGGATGGATAATAAAGTCTTTTTGAGGAACTGTATAAATACCGCTGTAATGTGCAGTTTAAAAAGACCAAATGTTTAACCATGCCCATTCCTGGAAGCCACACACACCTAACAGTGGTTGCAGTGGCGCACTTCATGGCACCTAGTGGTATATAAGGGCAGCATTCAAAAGTTTGGCTCAGGTGGCAAAAAACCTAGAGACGCACCTGCATACAGTGAGAACAGACAGTAATGGCCCCCTACAGTGAGTACAGATAGTAAAGGTCCCATACAGTGAGAACAGACAGTAATGGTCCCATACAGTGAGAACAGACAGTAAAGGTCCCATACAGTGAGTACAGATGGTGAAAGTCCCATACAGTGTGAACACACTGCAACGCACACAGAATCACGTGCAATTTTGTTGCGTTTGTGCATGGTTTTTTATTCCATTTTCACGTTGCGCCCGAAAATGCGCGATTTCGGTGCGTTGCCGCAATTTCAATGATCGGAAAAAACTGCATACGCAAACGCAAGGAGATGCGATAGGTGGCCTAGTCCTAATGGTCCCATACCGCGAGAACAGACAGTAAAGGTCCCATAAAGTGAGTACAGATGGTGAAAGTCCCATACAGTGTGAACAGACAGTAATGGTCCCATACAGTCAGTGGTGGCTCTAATGAGGCAATATGAGCGCCCTTACGGTCTGTTCTCACTGTATGGGACCATTAATTTCTGTTCCTATTTTATCTATGGAAAACCTGTGTAATTACTGTTTGCCAAGATAAAAAAAAAAAAGAGTAGTCGGCTTGGTGTAAATGGGTTTGTGTAGGCGTGGCGAAATGCATTTTGCGTTTGTGTGTGACTTTAAAAAGTTGTCCCTAGAAATGTTGGTAACTATGGATTAACCCTTTGTGGACCAGTGCCGTGTAGGACCAGGAGGAAACACGTTTCATGATGGCTGTCCTGCTATTAGCAATTGTTTCTAGGATAGTGAACTTGCCCTTAGAAACTGCATGGAGCTGTGCAGTAGCGGGAAGGAACAGAGCGGTGTGCGATGTGAAATGTCCCGTTAAACCATCCTATATGGTCCCCACTCCTGTATTGGGAACTGGTTTCTGCTCTCTACTTCCGGATCCGGTCTACAGTGTCACGTGGTTAGGGAGACAGGAAGTGGGATTTGGCGGTAATTCTGCTTTCCAGATTCATGAACTTGCTGCCTTTATTGGACCTACCGGGGCTTTCGTTACATTGACTGACAGGTTAGTTTCAGGAATCATCAGACTTATTTGTAGTCTGCAAAGTGTCTGTATACAGCCTGCGGCCCTGTGGAATAATCTGTCACTGTGACACGCGTGGAGGGAGGAGGGGTCAGTGAGAGAGTGAAAAATGTGGAGGGGAGAGAGTGGTCTGCCCAGCCCTGTGAGGGGAGGAGTGATCCTGTATGTGACTGTGGATGGGGTAGAGAGGGGAGGGGCTAGCAGGATGCCAGGGTGTGTTTTTGAAAGCGGGAGAGTAAACCCGCTGAGCATGCGGAGGGGAGGAGTGAACTGTAAGGAATGAGGGGGATTGATACTGAGTGTTATTCTGAAACAGCTGAAAAAACAGCAGCTGAGCTGGAAATATTTGTAACCTTGTAAGTAGCTAGCATGTACCAGTAGGTGCACAGGGCATGTACCAGTAGGTGCATGGCATGACAGAGGGCAAGGGCATGTACCAGTAGGTGCAGGGCATGTACCAGTAGGTGCACTGGCATGTACCAGTAGGTGCACAGGGCAGTACCAGTAGGTGCACAGGGATGTACCAGTAGGTGCACAGGGATGTACCAGTAGGTGCACAGGGCATGTACCAGTAGGTGCACAGGGCATGTACCAGTAGGTGCACAGGGCATGTACCAGTAGGTGCACGGGCATGTACCAGTAGGTGCACAGGGCATGTACCGTAGTGCATGGGCATGTTGTACCAGTAGGTGCACAGGGCAGTATCATTAGGGACAAAGGGAATGCATCCGTAGGTGCATGGGCATGCATCAGTAGGTGCACTGGGCATGCATCAGTAGGTGCACTGGGCATGCATCAGTAGGTGCACTGGGTATGCATCAGTAGGTGCACTGGGTATGCATCAGTAGGTGCACTGGGTATGCATCAGTAGGTGCACTGGGCACATGCATCAGTAGGTGCAATGGGCATGCATCAGTAGGTGCACTGGGTATGCATCAGTAGGTGCACGGGGTATGCATCAGTAGGTGCACGGGTATGCATCAGTAGGTGCACTGGGTATGCATAGTAGGGGCACTGGGCATGCACCAGTAGGTGCAAAGGGAATGCATCAGTAGATGTATAGGGTATGTATCTGTAGGGCACTGGGCATGTACCAGTAGGTGCACAGGGATGTATCATTAGGTACAAAGGGAAGCATCAGTAGGTGCACGGGTATTTATCAGTAGGTGCACTGGGTATGCATCAGTAGGTGCACTGGGTATGCATCAGTAGTGCACTGGGTATGCATCAGTAGGTGCATGGGTATGCATCAGTAGGTGCACAGGGCGTACCAGTAGGTGCACAGGGCATGTACCATGGTGCACAGGCATGTACCAGTAGGGGCACAGGGCATGTACCAGTAGGTGCACAGGGCATGTACCAGTAGGTGCACAAGGCATGTACCAGTAGGTGCACTGGCATGTACCAGTAGGGCACTGGGCATGTATCATTAGGTACAAAGGGAATGCATCAGTAGGTGCACTGGGCATGTATCATTAGGTACAAAGGGAATGCATCAGTAGGTGCACTGGGCATGCATCAGTAGGTGCACTGGGCATGCATCAGTAGGTGCACTGGGTATGCATCAGTAGGTGCACTGGGCATGCACCAGTAGGTGCAAAGGGAATGCATCAGTAGATGTATAGGGTATGTATCAGTAGGTGCACTGGGCATGTACCAGTAGGTGCACAGGCATGTATCATTAGGTACAAAGGGAATGCATCAGTAGTGAACTGGGGACCTGGGCTTTCTCAATTCAGAATGACTTGTACAAGAATTGCCACAGATTCTTGTACAAGTCATTCTGAATTGAGAAAGCCAGTCGGATGACTAGCGAAACGTCTTCAGAACTACATTTCAAGTCCATTTGACCTAATTATAAAACAGATATAATGTGTATCAAGTGTACGAATAAATTACAGGATCATAATCTAAAATGTATGTTTGCAAATGCGAGAAGCCTGGCTGACAAAATGGGTGAATTGGAAATGATGGCATTGAATGAAAAGTATGATGAGGTATAGCAGAACGTGGTTGAACAGTTCTCACGACTGGGCTGTAATATAGAAGGATGCCCTGTTTAGGCAGACAGAAAAAAAGGAAAGGGGGAGGATTATGTGTATATGTTAAAAAAGAATTGAAGCCAAATTTAAAAGAAGAGATAGCTGGTGATATGGATGATAAAGTGGAGGCAATATGGGTGGAATTAGGCAACAGCAAAGGAGGTAATGTCATTGTTGGTGTCTGCTATAAGCCGCCAAATGCTAGCAGAGAGGAGGTGAGTCAACTTCATATGCAGTTGGCAAGGGCTGCAAGTTTGGGGAGTGTGCTCATTATGGGGGACTTCAATTACCCTGACATTGATTGGTGTGGTGAACTGCCATCACAGAAAAAGGCGATGAGTTCCTGAATTTGGCAGGATAATTTTCTCTCACAGGTGTTGAGGTTCCTACTAGAAAAGGAGCTCTGTTGGATCTGGTATAATCTATTGTGGGCGCATTATAGATATAAGGTAACTGGAGGCTTAGGGAATAGTGACCATGAAATAGTGGCATTTGGACTTTGTTATCGAAAGGAAAAGTGCGCTGGGTTAACAAAGACATTTAATTTCAGGAAAGCCTTTCCCAGGTTAAAAGCAGCTCTTCAGAATTCAACTGGGATAATGTATTATCAGTAAAGGTCCTGAACAGAATGGACTGTGTTCAAGGGGATTTTAAGCCAGTTCACATCTAAATTTATACCCTTGGGAAATAAATGTAAAAAAAATAAATCCGCGCCCATGTGGCTGAATTCTGATGTAAAGAGCAAATGGTAAGAAGAAAAAGGCATTTAAAACCTTTAAGCCGAGGGAACGGAAAGGGCCTTTAGGGAGTATAAAAACTGTAACAAGGAGTGTAAGAAAGCAATCAAACTAGCTAAAATTAATAATGAAGTTAGATAGCTGAAGAAAGCATCATAAGCCTAACATTTTTTTAAGTAATTAATAGTAAGAAATGAGGACTAGAATGTGGCACCATTAATTAATGGGGATAAGTTAGTTACGGAGGATGGCGATAAGCAAATGTTTGAATAATTTTTTTCCCTCTGTATACACTATAGAAGATCCAAGTACAGATATCATAGAGTATAGTAGCAATAAAGGTATACAAGATTCAAGTTCACTTTGGTTAACCGAGGATATGGTACGAAAGAACTAAATAAGGTTAATATTAGTAAATCTCCTGGACCGTATAAATACATGCTCGGTCCTTAAGGAGCTAAGTTCAGTTTTATCTAGGCCATTGTTTCTTATTTTTGCTGATTCCCTCATGTCCGGTGGTGTGCCTCTGATTGGAAAAAGGCTGATGTTTTCCAATATTCAAAAAGGGTAGTCGTTCACAGCCGGGTAATCAGGCCTGTAAGTTTAACTTCAGTGGTGGGGAAGATCCTGGAAAGTTTAATAAGGGAATATGTTCTAGAGTATGTTTCAAGGACTGACATTATAAGTAGTAACCAGCATGGATTTAGGAGGATAGATCTTGTCAAACTAACTTGCTTGGCTTTTAAGGAGAAAGTAAGTAGAATTTAGACTCTGGTATAGCAGTAGATGTAGTTTACTTGGATTTGCAAGGCTTTTGATACAGTCCCCCATAGGCGACTAATGAATAAGCTGGGTCTGTTGGTCTGGGGAGTCACATTTGTACTGGATAAAACTGGTTAAAGAATAGGATCAGAGAGTAGTTGTTAATGGGGCTTCATCATTATGGACTAAAGTGCTAATGTGGGTGCCACAGGTTCTGTGTTGGGGCCGCTTCTATTTAATCTATTTATTATGATTTGGAAGTGGGTATTGTCAGCAAGGTTTCTGTGTTTGCTGACGACACAAAACTTTGTCGACCATTAAAAACTTCAGAGGATGTGCAATCGTTGCAAGGGGATCTAGATAATTATCACATTGGGCTGCTAAGTGGCAGATGAAATTCATGTTGATAAATGTAAGGTAATGCATTTGGACTTAAAAATACTTGTGCTACTTATACTATAAATGCCTTGTGTTAAGTGAATCCCGTTGGAAGGGATCTTGGAGTTTTGGTGGATAACAAACTTAAAGGTAGCAGCAGTACTTTCTGGTAAACTAGTGCCTCATCCCGGGTTCTTTAGTAAGCAGCATTACTTACCTGAACTTCCCCTTGATGCTTTGGCCTCTCTTTCAGGTTTGCAATGGGCCAACATGTATGCATTCTTCTTATTGGCCTTGTCATCGAGGGAGACGGAGAGGTCAGGAGCAGCGAAGACAAACCGCATTTCGATGCATTTTATGTTTCGCTGCATTTTTACCTCTCATTTTGCAATGTGCCTTCACACTAGTATATGTTTTGCCTTAAAGGACACCTTCAAAAAGAATTGTTATTAATAACAATGATCCCCCCAGTAGGGGAGACTGAAAGGGTTTCTGCTTTGATCATTGTAAGAAAAGGTGATCATACTTATGGAGATTTCTTTTCCTGGTCCGTAACACGGCAGTGGTCACAAAAGGGTTAATCCCACCTGCTGCTTGACTGTACAGGAACCCCTCCCATAGCCAATAAAAAGGGTGCCAGTACCCTGCTTATCTGTCTTTTTGAATGGATGTCTGAAATATAAGAAGTTAGAGAAGGGAGGGAAGCTGACCACTGCCGTTTTACGGACCAGGAAAGAAAATCTCCATAAGTAATATGTGATTTTCATTTTTTCCTGGGCCTCACAGGAAGGACACCAATTATTATGCTAGTAGTATGTGAGAATTTATTTAGTTAGATGATGCTGCTAACAGGATTTTTCTGCCAAATCCTGCTTGATCTGCAGTTGCAGTATCCACCTTGTAGTGTTTGATAAAGGTGGACATAGTTGACCAGGTCCGCTGCCTTGCATATTTCTTCAGGCGATGCCTGAGCGCGGGAAGGCCCAGGAAGCTGCTAGGGACCTGGTAGAGTGCGCCGTAACCCTTGTGGGTAATGACTCTGCCCTGCTACTGTAGGCTTGCTTGATGGTGCCCTTGATCCATGAAGCTATATTTGCCTTTGAAGGTTGATTACCTTCTTATGGCCTGCAAACAGGACAAAGAGAATCCGTTTTCCGAAACATTTCTGTTTTGGTGAGATAATGTCTTAGAGATCTACGCACCCCATGAGAGAGGAATTGTCTCTTGACTCTCTGTTGTTGGTCCAAAGTTGGCAAAACAATATCTTGATTTAGGTGATAGGAAGAAACTACTTTTGGTAAAAAAAGAAGTGTCGGGTCTCAGATAACCTTTTCTGGAAAGATTTCTAAGAAGGGTACTGACTTCCTGAGAGATCTTATCTCCCCGATTCTCCTGGCTGATGTTATGTTGATGTATGCTCAGATAGTCTGCTTTGCTGTTGGCTATTCCTGGGATGTGCACTGAGCAGATCCCCAGATGTAATTCGGCCCATTACAGAAGTTCTTTGGCTAATGTCCTAGGGAATGACTTTTGGTTCCCCAAAATGCACTACAGTTGTATTGTTATTATTGTTAAGATTATTTTCACTGCTTTCCCTTCCAGTTGAATTTTGAAATGTTTCAGTGTCAGAAAACCCCCATCATTTCCCTCAAGTTTTGCGAAGTCGATGACCACTTCTGCAGCCACCTGCCTTGGGCTGTGAGGTCCATGAGTGTCGCTCCCCAGCCAGAAGGACTGGCACCCATCGTAAGGGATATCAAGTGGGTTTGAGTTAGGAGGATTGGTTTTTATGTTCGCCGTTTCGTCCACCATCTCAAACTGTTCCTCGCTGTTGATGTAACAGTATGTGTTGGTTCGGACTTCTGTGGATGAGAATTGGTTCAAGAAACACCTTGCAGTTCTCCCATATGTATCATTGTCAACGGAGCTCAGGGTTGAGATCAGCTCCCAATATGTTTGGTATGCCCAAGCCAATGGAGCTGGGGTGGACCGGAAAGCTTGGACTTCCTTGCAAATTTCCTTCTTCCGAGATGGAATGAGGGATACTGCGAAGTCTATTGTGTTAAAGACTACCCCAGGAACTGAATTATCTAAGGAACCAGAGATGATTTGTCTGTTTCACTACCCATCCGTGGTGAAGAAGGCAAGATAGGGTTATTTGATGTTCTCTTGTAAAGCCTCTTGACTGTGCGCTTTCCCAAGGGAAGGACTCTGTATTGATATGTCTGCACATTAAGAAGCACAGAATTTCTGGTGTTTCTGATGAATTGGAATATGGAGGTATGCATCTCTATTTTGGCCAACCAGTCCCCTTTGGTTATTTGAAATAGGACTGATTTTACGTTCTCCATTTAGAATTTCTTGATGATAAGAAACGCATTCAAGAATTTTAGATTTAGAATTGGTCTGATGCCCCTGTACTCCTCTTTCTAAAAAATTTGAGAGCATATTCCCTTGTTTCTTGTTCGTTTCACTGGCCACTCCTCTATTATGTTTTTTTGTTGAAGATACTGTAGTTTTTTGATCAGTGTCTTCTTGATTTTTGGAGACCGGTGGATTTGATTCTATGAATTTGGTTGAAGGTGGTAATAGTGATATTCAATGTTTGTCTGCCTCCCCTAGATGAATTCCTTCAATGAGCTGTTCGAGAGGCCGAATAGAAGACCTCCTTCGAATGGTATACAGTTAGGCTTTGTTTGTAGTAGTTATCTGCCTTTCATTGCCTCAACCACAGGCCTTCCTGGCCACTATGGAGGCACTCATGGTTTTAGCTGCTAACTTTACCGAATTTTACTCATTCACATCTTTTATATCTTTTATCATCTTAGCTACGTCTTGTCTAGGGGTGTCATCTTTTAATAGCAATAGGAGGACGTATGGCTGCTCCTGAAAAGAAAAGATACGTTTTAACATGGAGTCTTTTTTTTTGTCCATCGGATCTCTTAGTGCTACTGTATCCTCTGTTGCTAGGATTGTTTTCCTAGCTGCTTTGATAATTGCGTGTTCCACTTTGGGTGACTCATCCCATGATGTTGTGATCGATTGATTGAATGGGAATGTTTATTAAAGTTATTGGATGGAAAATGTTCTGTCAGGGCTTGTATGCTCTTTTTTTAATTTCTAGGAACTGGTCATGGGCATGGAAGTATGTTGTGTCCTGAGGTTTCTTTGTAAACATTCTGTCTGATGATGAGGGTTGTTCTGGTTCCGAAATACCTAAGTTTTTTTTTTTCATTTTTGTAATTAAGTGGCCCAAGGTTTCTTGAGTTAGAAACTTTTCTGTTTCAGTGTCTTCCGGTTTGGTTTGACTTCTGAATCTATTGTCTCCCCTGGTTCCAATTGTGTTTGTGGTTGCACAGCGGTAGTTGTTGAATTTATCATAGTGGATACCTTGGAAAACATTGACTCAGAGAAGGCAGCGAAGGAGTAATCCATCATCTGTTTCACTGAAGAAAGAATTGATTCTGAGATGTGCTGGGGTTTGACCTAAAATGGGTGCATTCAGCCCATAGTTTTGTGTTTGGTAAGGCTGGATTATCACATAAGTGACACTCTAGTCTCTTCCTTTTGTGATGATATCATGGTCCCCTTCTTGTCTGCAGGAGTGGCTCTAATAAAAGGGATTTCCATTAATATTCTGCTTGTTTCTCTCTCTCACTTAGAATACACATCCCTCCTGGAGCTTGACTTGTATGCTCCTTTGAACTCATTGTAGGCTAGTTAGTTCTTGAAGACGTTTCGCTAGTCATCCAACTGGCTTTCTCAATTCAGAATGACTTGAACAAGAATCTGTGCAATTATGTGTTATAGGAACCCCGGGTAAGGTGTCAAAACAGCATTGTACATGGCAGACAATTGGTGTCGAAACCCCCCCCCACTCCTCTATTTAGGCTTGGCTTCTTATTTCTCATATAAATGGCCTCCTTGACACCTTCTTGAACCAGTCACGTTCCTTTGCCATATTTTTAACATTACAATCTTCAAGGGTATGTCCTTTATCCTTAAGATGCAGATACACGGCTTACCCTGGGCATTCCTTTAACACCTCTTAGCCACTATGCAATCACGCCCTTAACACCTGGCTGTGATATGCTAATTGGGATTTTCCAGGTACATAATTGCCACAGATTCTTGTACAAGTCATTCTGAACTGAGAAAGCCAGTCGGATGACTAGCGAAACGTCTTCAAGAATTAAACTTCAAGTCCAGTTGATCTAATTGAAAACAACAGATAAACCATGGCCTGGATAAATGAGAACATTCACAAGCGAAAGGTAATGTTATAGTTTCTGATCCTGAAAACATATATGCAGTTTTTTTGTAAGCACTTACTGCAGGGCAGAGATTGTTTATCTGAGGTGCTTATCCCACTGCTGAACACAGGAGTGGCGAACAAAATCCGATCTGTTGGTCAGAACGAGCAAGTGAATGACGGCATTTGCTGGCTGCTTTTGATGACGTCATGACACGCGGCGTTTCATACACGTCCGCATCATAGAACTCATGCCGGTGCGCCTAGCCCCCCCACATCGCGCCAGCGCTTAGGACCAGGGGGTGAGAGAGAGGAGAAGTGATGCCTGTAATCGTCAGACAGGAAAGAAAAAAGACAGAGAAGCAGGCTACTGGCACCCTTTTTATTGCTATGGGAGGGGTTCCTGTACATCAAGCAGCAGGTGTATTAACCCATAATTGACAATAGTCACAGATTTTCCGGGACAGTCCTGAATTTTAGGCAGCAGTCCCGCTATCCCAAATTCTCAGGAAAAGTCCCAAGATCTGGGCAAACAGGAACAGTGCCGGAATCTGAAATGATCCTACTAACTGTCCGGAAGTGGAAATTTGTGCGAGACAGTGTCAGCACTTACTGTCTACCTCTCAGCTGCCCTCTATGTGCGGTGGGTAGACACTACGGATGGGTACGGACTGTACTGACAGGTATGGGGGGTATGATATTACCGCACAATGGGGCTCTCCAGGGATCTAGCTCATTACCACAGCTAGTGGGTACAGGCAGATTGGGACAAAACTGAACAAGCTGAAAATGTTTTGTAATAGGAACATCCATACTCACACAGACACGCAATAGACACAATGAACACACGGATACAAATGGGACCTTTACTGTCTGTACTCACTGTATGGGACCTTTGCTCTCTGTCTCACTGTATGGGACCTTTACTGTCTGTACTCACTGTATGGGACCTTTACTGTCTGTTTCTCACTGTTTGTGACCTTTACTGTCTGTTCTCACTGTATGGGACCTTACTGTCTTTTCTCACTGTATGGGGCCATTAGTGTCTGTCTCACTGTATAGGCCCTTTACTGTCTGTTCTCACTGTATGGGACCGTTCCTGTCTGTTCTCACTGTATGGGACCTCTGTCTGTTCTCACTGTATGGGACCTTTACTGTCTGTTCTCACTGTATGGGACCTTTCTGTCTGTTCACACTGTATGGGACTTCACCGTCTGTACTCACTGTATGGGACCATTACTGTCTGTTCTCCCTGTATGGGACCTTTACTGTCTGTTCACACTGTATGGGACTTTCACCATCTGTACTCACTGTATGGGACCATTACTGTCTGTTCTCACTGTATGGGACCTTTACTGTCTGTTCACACTGTATGGACTTTCACCATCTGTACTCACTGTATGGACCTTACGGTCTGTTCTCACTGTATGGGACCATTACTGTCTGTTCTCACGGTATGGGACCTTTACTATCTGTACCACTGTATGGGACCATTACTGTCTGTTCTCACTGTATGCAGGTGCGTCTCTAGGGTTTTTGCCACCTGAGCCAAACTTTTGAATGCTGCCCTTATATACCACTAGGTGCCATAGTGCGCCACTGCAAACCACTGTTAGGTGTGTGTGGCTTCCAGGAATGGGCATGGTTAAACATTTGGTCTTTTAAAAAACTGCACATTACAGCGGTATTTATACAGTTCCTCAAAAACATTTAAAGGAACCATGCCGCATTTCAATGATCGGAAAAACGCATGCGCAAACGCAAGGAGATGCGATATGTGGCCTAGTCCTAATGGTCCCATACCGCGAGAACGACAGTAAAGGCCCCATACAGTGAGTACGATGGTGAAGTCCCATACAGTGTGAACAGACAGTAATGGTCCCATACATCAGTGGTGTCTCTCTAATGAGGCAATATGAGCAAAATGCTCAGGCAGCAACCCCGGTTAACATCAAGAGGCGGCAGCAGAGTTCACTATTTTTTTTTAAAGGAAAATGGCAGGAATTATGGATGGATATGTCTTTTTGAGGAACTGTATAAATACCGCTGTAATGTCAGTTTAAAAAGACCAAATGTTTAACCATGCCCATTCCTGGAAGCCCACACAACCTAACAGTGGTTTGCAGTGGCGACTTCATGGCACCTAGTTTATATAAGGGCAGCATTCAAAAGTTTGGCTCAGGTGCCAAAACCCTAGAGACGCACCTGCATACAGTGAGAACAGACAGTAATGGCCCCATACAGTGAGTACAGATAGTAAAGGTCCCATACAGTGAGAACAGACAGTAATGGTCCCATACAGTGAGAACGACAGTAAAGGTCCCATACAGTGAGTACAGATGGTTGAAAGTCCCTACAGTGTGAACACACTGCAACGCACACAATAATCACGTGCATTTGTTGCGTTGTGCATGGTTTTTTTATCCATTTTCACGTTGCGCCCGAAAATGCGCGATTTCGGTGCGTTGCCGCAATTTCAATGATCGGAAAAAACTGCATACGCAAACGCAAGGAGATGCGATAGTGTGGCCTAGTCCTATGGTCCCATACCGCGAGAACACAGTAAAGGTCCCATACAGTGAGTACAGATGGTGAAAGTCCCATACAGTGTGAACAGACGTAATGGTCCCATACAGTCAGTGGTGGCTCTCTAATGAGGCAATATGAGCCGTGCCCTTACGGTCTGTTCTCACTTATGGGACCATTACTTTCGTTCCTATTTTATCTATGGAAAACCTGTGTAATTACTGTTTGCGCCAAGATAAAAAAAAAAAGAGTAGTCGGCATTGGTTAAATGGGTTGTGTAGGCGTGGCGAAATGCATTTTGCGTTTGTGTGGTGACTTTAAAAAGTTGTCCCTAAAATGTTGGTACTATGGATTAACCCTTTTGTGACCAGTGCCGTGTAGGACCAGGAACAACGTTTCTGATGGGCTGTCCTTGCTATTAGCAATTGTTCTAGGATAGTGAACTTGCCCTTAGAAACTGCATGGAGCTGTGCAGTAGCGGGAAAGGAACAGAGCGGTGTGCATGTGAAATGTCCCGTTAAACCATCCTATATGGTCCCCACCTCCTGCTATTGGGAACTGGTTTCTGCTCTCTACTTCCGGGATCCGGTCTACAGTGTCACGTGGTTAAGACAGGAAGTGGGATTTGGCGTAATTCTGCTTCCAGATTCATGAACTTGCTGCCTTTATTGGACCTACCGGGGCTTTCGTTACATTGACTGACAGGTTAGTTTCAGGAATCATCAGACTTATTTGTAGTCTGCAAAGTGTCTGTATACGCCTGCCTGGCCCTGTGGATAATCTGTCACTGTGACACGCGTGGAGGAGGAGGGAGTCAGTGAAGAGTGAAAAATGTGGAGGGGGAGGAGTGAGTCTGCCCAGCCCTGTGAGGAGGAGTGATCCTGTATGTGACTGTGGATGGGGTAGAGAGGGGAGGGGCTAGCCAGGTGCCAGGGTGTGTTTTTGAAAGCGGGAGAGTAAACCCGCCTGAGCATGCGGAGGGGAGATGAACTGTAAAGAATGAAGGGATTGATACTGAGTGTTATTCTGAAACAGCTGAAAAAACAGCAGCTGAGCTGGAAATATTTGTAACCTTGTAAGTAGCTAGCATGTACCAGTAGGTGCACAGGGCATGTACCAGTAGGTGCACTGGGCATGTACCAGTAGGTGCACAGGGCATGTACCAGTAGGTGCATCAGGGCATGTACCAGTGTGCACGGCTGTACCAGTAGGTGCCAGGGCATTACCAGTAGGTGCACAGGGCATGTACCAGTAGGTGCACAGGCATGTACCAGTAGGTGCACAGGGCATGTACCAGTAGGTGCACAGGGCTTTACCAGTAGGTGCACAGGGCATGTACCATAGGTGCACGGCATGTACCATGTGCACGGGCATCCAGTAGGTGCACTGGGCATGTCCAGTAGGTGCACAGGGCATGTATCATTAGTACAAAGGGAATGCACATAGGTGCACTGGGCATGCATCAGTAGGTGCACTGGGCATCATAGTGTGCACTGGCATGCATCAGTAGGTGCACTGGGTATGCATCAGTAGTGCACTGGGTATGCATCAGTAGGTGCACTGGGTATGCATCTAGGTGCACGGGCTGCATCAGTAGGTGCACTGGGCATGCATCAGTAGGTGCACTGGGTATGCATCAGTAGGTGCACTGGGTATGCATCAGTAGGTGCACTGGGTATGCATCTAGGTGCACTGGGTATGCTCATAGGTGCACTGGGCATGCACCAGTGGTGCAAAGGAATGCATCAGTAGATGTATAGGGTATGTTCTGTAGGTGCACTGGGCATGTACCAGTAGGTGCACAGGGCATGTATCATTAGGTACAAAGGGAATGCATCAGTAGGTGCACTGGGTATGTATCAGTAGGTGCACTGGGTATGCATCAGTAGGTGCACTGGGTATGCATCAGTAGGTGCACTGGGTATGCATCATAGTGCACTGGTATGCCAGTAGGTGCACAGGGCATGTACCAGTAGGTGCACGGGCATGTACCAGTAGGTGCACAGGGCATTACCAGTAGGTGCACAGGGCATGTACCAGTAGGTGCACAGGGCATGTACCAGTAGGTGCACAAGCATGTACCAGTAGGTGCCTGGCATTCCAGTAGGCACTGGCATGTATCATTAGGTACAAAGGGATGCATCAGTAGGTGCACGGGGCATGTATCAGGTACAAAGGGAATGCATCAGTAGGCACTGGCACTCATGTGCACTGGCATGCAATCAGTAGGTGCACTGGTATGCATCAGTAGGGTGCACTGGCATGCACCAGTAGGTGCAAAGGGAATGCATCATAGATGTATAGGGTATGTACAGTAGGTGCACTGGGCTGTACCAGTAGGTGCACAGGGCATGTATCATTAGGTACAAAGGGAATGCATCAGTAGGTGCACTGGGTATGCATCAGTAGGTGCACTGGGTATGCATCAGTAGGTGCACTGGGTACATCGTAGCACTGGGAATGCTCAGTAGATGCTAGTGTATGTATCAGTAGGTGCACTGGGCATGTACAAGTAGGTGCAAAGGGAAGGCATCCGTAGATGCACAGCACCGGTAGGTGTGCAAAGGGCTTTTATCCATAGATGCACAGTGACAGGGCATGTAGCAGTTGATGCAAAGGGGTTGTATCCATAATGCACAGGGCATGTATCAGTAGGTGCACAGGGCATGTATCAGTAGATGCACAGGGCATGTATTAGTAGGTACAAAGGGAATGCATCATAGGTGCACTGGGCATGCATCAGTAGGTGCACTGGGCATGTATCAGTAGGTTCAAAGGACATGTATCAGTAGGTGAGCATGACATGTATCAGTAGATGCACTGAGGATGTATCAGGGCAGGCACCAGAGGCGCACGGGGCACCTATTTTAAATGATATACATGATTATGTAATTATTCTATAGACATGTTATTAAAATTAAAATTTGCACATAGTAGCAGCACCCTCCCCTCCTCCATTTTCTTTTTAATTACCTTCCCAAAGATCAAAAGCACCTGAACAACTACAGAACTGGTCCCTGCTCTTCTCTGCTCTCCTTCCTGGTCATGCTGTCAGTCTAAGGCCACGCCAGTGATGTCGACCAATAGCTGACAGCTTCAAACCAACTCACAACACCAGCAGGAGGCGGCACCCAGGCAGCAAGGGACCTGGTCTTGTAAGTATGTTCAGGGCATTTTTGGGGAGGTAAAATGAAAGTGGCATTTGGGGAGTTCTGCATCTATGTGTATTTTCATTTTATGGGTGGACATGCCCTTCAAGAAAACACTGTTGACCATTACTGGCACTTAATGGTAGTAATCCAGTTATGGTAGAAGTCTGCCTCTCTACAGCTAAGGTAAACTTTATCCTTTGACTAAGAGCCGCAAGGTTCCTTATTTGTTGTAAGGGTTTTTATGGTGCATGAAGCTAGGCATTTCTGCAGTCCACCTGAATTAAAACATTTGTCAAAAAATAAGTTTATCAGTCTTTATCTCTGTATTTGCTTTTTCAGACTATACAATGGGCGCAAAAAGAAAGCTGTCTCGGTCAGAAGACAGAGATGAAAGTTTATTGGAGACACTTCTAGTAAGAATAGTGTTGCAATGCAGGATTGTATGCACGGCCATTTCGGTCGATATCGTGCTGTTTATGCTCACTTTGTTGGCCGTTCAGTTGGGGATCGTTGATGATCCGCCCGGCGGATCTGGCAAAGAGCGCCGTGCGAGTGGGCTTTTGTGGCCGACAAGGTTCCCATACATGGTACAGTTATCAGCTAATCAGGCGTGCATACACATTGTGCTTCACGGTTCGATCCCTGCAAATGCACCTTTAAGCCTGTATTTATCTCTGTGTGTACTTTAAATCTGCCTTTTTGTCCATGTTTTATCTAACAGAATCCAAGAAGGTCGTACAAGCGTAAAAAAGTCTAAGACAGTGCCGCAAATGGAGTGGTGGAAAACGACAGTCTTTTGTTCAACTCCTTAAGTCAACAGGAATGACACTTAAATCTGGAGAACGTCAGAATGACCTCGGTACAGAACAGAATGTATAAGTTAATGAGAAATTAGAATACTGAACTCTTCAAACATATCTGAGAGTATACACATGAAAATCAAACATTTTACATTACAGAAGGATAACTTTACCTTAACTTTTAAAGATCTGCTTTCCTTTGGAATAGGGGTAATAATCCACAAGTTAGTATCTAATTAAGGGACTTGCTGAAAAATGCTACTAGCTGTTTATAGTAGGTCTCTGTATTAAGGGTAAGTTTAGTTATGTGGTTAAAACAATAATAAACTTCTTCTGCAGCAATACAAAGCTTGCTTCCCTTAAAGGACAACACCTTCATAGAACATCTTTTAGAAAAAATTACCTCTTTAAAATATGTTGATATATCATAGTTTGTCCTATGAATTCATTAATGTATGCCTGCTATGCTTCTGGAGTCTCATGGAAACTGAGCAATTTAGAAACCTGTACTGAGTCTGGGCATGCTCAGAAGAGGCGCTAGTGGATTAGCATTCAGTCATTGGCGGTGATGTCAACTGTCAAATCCATAGCTGACAGTTTCTTCTACTGGAAGTACCGAGAAGCCGAAACAGGGGAAACAGACATTGTGCAGGATTTCAGGTTAGACATAATTATATTTTCATATTCAAACTATTACCGTTTAGGGTTTTGGGGGGTGATTTACCTGATTGTAGTTTTCATTTTGGGGCTGGACTTGTCCTTTAAGCTTTGCTTGAGCTTTCAGATCAGCATTGTGTAGCCTGGTGCAAGGCTTGAAGGTTAGATTCACCTCTGCATTATAGTTTCATGTAACTCTTTAACTTCCCCAGAATATTCTTAGCTGCTTGTAAGAGCTCCCACATCAAAGTTTAATTGGAAGCTGCAGCTTTAAAAAAACTTTGCCATTTTTTTTTCTATGCCTCTCCAGAGCCTACCTTTCCTGCTTTTAAGTTGCTGACATCTTGAATCTGTATTGTTGAATGTGTAGCTCCGCCCCTCCGAGATTTCCGGGTTCCTCATCTCCATTAGTCCGCAAAGGTAATCTCCGTAGGTTCCGTGCGTGCACGGACTGTGTGCGCGTGGCGTCATCTTGCCGCATCGTCTTGTGCGGGCGAGATGACTCTCGAGCGACGTCATGCACATGGCAAAGGCGCACGCACAGAACCAACGGAGATTACATTTTTGCAACTAATGGACGAACCAGGAAATCTAGGAGGGGCGGGCTTACCATTCATTTGGGGGGGGAGGGTATTAGCAGTCTCACTGGGATAGATTGTCCAGGAGGAAAGCAGGGTGTAGATAGGCCAGTGGTGGGTGGAAAGGGGGGTGGGGCTAGCATAGGGGATAGGGAGGAATGTGTATCAAATATGCTTGTGAAGGTTCTCATTCATCCAGGTCATGGTATATCTGTTGTATTCAATTAGGTCAACTGGACTTGAAATGTAGTTCTTGAAGACGTTTCGCTAGTCATCAGACTGGCTTTCTCAATTCAGAATGACTTGTACAAGAATCTGTGGCAATTCTTGTACAAGTCATTCTGAATTGAGAAAGCCAGTCGGATGACTAGCGAAACGTCTTCAAGAACTACATTTCAAGTCCAGTTGACCTAATTGAATACAACAGATATAATGTGTATCAAAGTGTACGAATAAATTACAGGATCATAATCTAAAATGTATGTTTGCAAATGCGAGAAGCCTGGCTGACAAAATGGGTGAATTGGAAATGATGGCATTGAATGAAAAGTATGATGAGGTATAGCAGAAACGTGGTTGAACAGTTCTCACGACTGGGCTGTAAATATAGAAGGATATGCCCTGTTTAGGCAGGACAGAAAAAAAAGGAAAGGGGGAGGAGTATGTGTATATGTTAAAAAAGAATTGAAGCCAAATTTAAAAGAAGAGATAGCTGGTGATATGGATGATAAAGTGGAGGCAATATGGGTGGAATTAGGCAACAGCAAAGGAGGTAATGTCATTGTTGGTGTCTGCTATAAGCCGCCAAATGCTAGCAGAGAGGAGGTGAGTCAACTTCATATGCAGTTGGCAAGGGCTGCAAGTTTGGGGAGTGTGCTCATTATGGGGGACTTCAATTACCCTGACATTGATTGGTGTGGTGGAACTGCCATCACAGAAAAAGGCGATGAGTTCCTGAATTTGCTGCAGGATAATTTTCTCTCACAGGTGGTTGAGGTTCCTACTAGAAAAGGAGCTCTGTTGGATCTGGTAATATCTAACATTGTGGAGCGCATTATAGATATAAAGGTAACTGGAGGCTTAGGGAATAGTGACCATGAAATAGTGGCATTTGGACTTTGTTATCGAAAGGAAAAGTGCGCTGGGTTAACAAAGACATTTAATTTCAGGAAAGCAACTTTTCCCAGGTTAAAAGCAGCTCTTCAGAATGTCAACTGGGATAATGTATTATCAGGTAAAGGTACTGAACAGAAGTGGACTGTGTTCAAGGGGATTTTAAGCCAGTTCACATCTAAATTTATACCCTTGGGAAATAAATGTAAAAAAAATAAATCCGCGCCCATGTGGCTGAATTCTGATGTAAAGAGGCAAATGGTAAGGAAGAAAAAGGCATTTAAAACCTTTAAGGCCGAGGGAACGGAAAGGGCCTTTAGGGAGTATAAAAACTGTAACAAGGAGTGTAAGAAAGCAATCAAACTAGCTAAAATTAATAATGAAGTTAGGATAGCTGAAGAAAGCATCACTAAGCCTAAACATTTTTTTAAGTATATTAATAGTAAGAAGATGAGGACTGAGAATGTGGCACCATTAATTAATGGGGATAAGTTAGTTACGGAGGATGGCGATAAAGCAAATGTTTGAATAATTTTTTTCCTTGTATACACTATAGAAGATCCAAGTACAGATATCATAGAGTATAGTAGCAATAAAGGTATACAAGATTCAAGTTCACTTTGGTTAACCGAGGATATGGTACAGAAAGAACTAAATAAGGTTAATATTAGTAAATCTCCTGGACCGGATAAAATACATGCTCGGGTACTTAAGGAGCTAAGTTCAGTTTTATCTAGGCCATTGTTTCTTATTTTTGCTGATTCCCTCATGTCCGGTGGTGTGCCTCTGGATTGGAAAAAGGCTGATGTTATTCCAATATTCAAAAAGGGTAGTCGTTCACAGCCGGGTAATTACAGGCCTGTAAGTTTAACTTCAGTGGTGGGGAAGATCCTGGAAAGTTTAATAAGGGAATATGTTCTAGAGTATGTTTCAAGGACTGACATTATAAGTAGTAACCAGCATGGATTTAGGAGGAATAGATCTTGTCAAACTAACTTGCTTGGCTTTTATGAGGAAGTAAGTAGAAATTTAGACTCTGGTATAGCAGTAGATGTAGTTTACTTGGATTTTGCAAAGGCTTTTGATACAGTCCCCCATAGGCGACTAATGAATAAGCTAAGGTCTGTTGGTCTGGGGAGTCACATTTGTACATGGATAGAAAACTGGTTAAAGAATAGGATGCAGAGAGTAGTTGTTAATGGGGCTTCATCATTATGGACTAAAGTGCTAAGTGGGGTGCCACAGGGTTCTGTGTTGGGGCCGCTTCTATTTAATCTATTTATTAATGATTTGGAAGTGGGTATTGTCAGCAAGGTTTCTGTGTTTGCTGACGACACAAAACTTTGTCGACCATTAAAAACTTCAGAGGATGTGCAATCGTTGCAAGGGGATCTAGATAGATTATCACATTGGGCTGCTAAGTGGCAGATGAAATTCAATGTTGATAAATGTAAGGTGATGCATTTTGGACTTAAAAATACTTGTGCTACTTATACTATAAATGGCTCTGTGTTAAGTGAATCCCTGTTGGAAAGGGATCTTGGAGTTTTGGTGGATAACAAACTTAAAGGTAGCAAGCAGTACTTTCTGGTAAACTAGTGCCTCATCCCTGGGTTCTTAGTAAGCAGCATTACTTACCTGAACTTCCCCTTGATGCTTTGGCCTCTCTTTCAGGTTTGCAATGGGGCCAACATGTAGATGCATTCTTCTTATTGGCCTTGTCATCGAGGGAGACGGAGAGGTCAGGAGCAGCGAAGACAAACCGCATTTCGATGCATTTTATGTTTCGCTGCATTTTTACCTTCATTTTGCAATGTGCTCCTTCACACTAGTATATGGTTTGCCTTAAAGGACACCTTCAGAAAAAGAATTGTTATTAATAACAATGATCCCCCCAGTAGGGGAGACTGAAAGGGTTTCTGCTTTTGATCATTGTAAGAAAAGGTGATCATACTTATGGAGATTTTCTTTTCCTGGTCCGTAACACGGCAGTGGTCACAAAAGGGTTAATCCCACCTGCTGCTTGACGTACAGGAACCCCTCCCATAGCCAATAAAAAGGGTGCCAGTAGCCCTGCTTATCTGTCTTTTTGAATGGATGTCTGAAATATAAGAAGTTAGAGAAGGGAGGGAAGCTGACCACTGCCGTGTTACGGACCAGGAAAGAAAATCTCCATAAGTATCATGTGATTTTCAGTTTTTCCTGGGCCTACAAGGAAGGACACCAATTATTATGCTAGTAGTATGTGAGAATTTATTTAGTTAGATGATGCTGCTAACAGGATTTTTCTGCCAAATCCTGCTTGATCTGCAGTTGCAGTATCCACCTTGTAGTGTTTGATAAAGGTGGACATAGTTGACCAGGTCCGCTGCCTTGCATATTTCTTCAGGCGATGCCTGAGCGCGGGAAGGCCCAGGAAGCTGCTAGGGACCTGGTAGAGTGCGCCGTAACCCTTGTGGGTAATGACTCTGCCCTGCTACTGTAGGCTTGCTTGATGGTGCCCTTGATCCATGAAGCTATAGTTGCCTTTGAAGGTTGATTACCTTTCTTATGGCCTGCAAACAGGACAAAGAGAATCCGTTTTCCGAAACATTTCTGTTTTGGTGAGATAATGTCTTAGAGATCTACGCACATCCAGTGAGAGAGGAATTGTCTCTTGACTCTCCTGTTGTTGGTCCAAAGTTGGCAAAACAATATCTTGATTTAGGTGATAGGAAGAAACTACTTTTGGTAAAAAAGAAGTGTCGGGTCTCAGGATAACCTTTTCTGGGAAGAATTCTAAGAAGGGTACTGACTTCCTGAGAGATCTTATCTCCCCGATTCTCCTGGCTGATGTTATGTTGATGTATGCTCAGATAGTCTGCTTTGCTGTTGGCTATTCCTGGGATGTGCACTGAGCAGATCCCCAGATGTAATTCGGCCCATTACAGAAGTTCTTTGGCTAATGTCCATAGGGAATGACTTTTGGTTCCCCAAAAATGCCACTACAGTTGTATTGTTATTATTGTTAAGATTATTTTCACTGCTTTCCCTTCCAGTTGAATTTTGAAATGTTTCAGTGTCAGAAATACCCCCATCATTTCCCTCAAGTTTTGCGAAGTCGATGACCACTTCTGCAGCCACCTGCCTTGGGCTGTGAGGTCCATGAGTGTCGCTCCCCAGCCAGAAGGACTGGCATCCATCGTAAGGGATATCAAGTGGGTTTGAGTTAGGAGGATTGGTTTTTATGTTCGCCGTTTTCGTCCACCATCTCAAACTGTTCCTCGCTGTTGATGATAACAGTATGTGTTGGTTCTGACTTCTGTGGATAGAGAATTGGTTCAAGAAACACCATTGCAGTTCTCCCATATGTATCATTGTCTAACGGAGCTCAGGGTTGAGATCAGCTTCCCAATAATGTTTGGTATGCCCAAGCCAATGGAGCTGGGGTGGACCGGAAAGCTTGGACTTCCTTGCAAATTTCCTTCTTCCGAGATGGAATGAGGGATACTGCGAAGTCTATTGTGTTTAAGACTACCCCCAGGAACTGAATTATCTAAGGAACCAGAGATGATTTGTCTTGTTCACTACCCATCCGTGGTGAAGAAGGCAAGATAGGGTTATTTGGATGTTCTCTTGTAAAGCCTCTTGACTGTGCGCTTTCCCAAAGGGAAGGACTCTGTATTGATAATGTCTGCACATTAAGAAGCACAGGAATTTCTGGTGTTTCTGATGAATTGGAATATGGAGGTATGCATCTCTATTTTGGCCAACCAGTCCCCTTTGGTTATTTGAAATAGGACTGATTTTACGTTCTCCATTTAGAATTTCTTGATGATAAGAAACGCATTCAAGAATTTTAGATTTAGAATTGGTCTGATGCCCCCTGTACTCCTCTTTCTAAAGAAAATTTGAGAGCATATTCCCTTGTTTCTTTGTTTCACTGGCACTTCCTCTATTATGTTGTTTTGTTGAAGATACTGTAGTTTTTTGATCAGTGTCTTCTTGATTTTTGGAGACCGAGGTGGATTTGATTCTATGAATTTGGTTGAAGGTGGTAAATAGTGATATTCAATGTTTGTCTGCCTCCCCTAGATGAATTCCTTTCAATGAGCTGTTCGAAGGAGGCCGAATAGAAGACCTCCTTCGAATGGTATTACAGTTAGGCTTTGTTTGTAGTATGTATCTGCCTTTCATTGCCTCAACCACAGGGCCTTCCTGGCCACTATGGAGGCACTCATGGTTTTAGCTGCTAACTTTACCGAATTTTACTCATTCACATCTTTTATATCTTTTATCATCTTAGCTACGTCTTGTCTAGGGGTGTCATCTTTTAATAGCAATAGGAGGACGTATGGCTGCTCCTGAAAGAGAAAAGATACGTTTTAACATGGAGTCTTTTTTTTTTGTCCATCGGATCTCTTAGTGCTACTGTATCCTCTGTTGCTAGGATTGTTTTCCTAGCTGCTTTGATAATTGCGGTGTCCACTTTGGGTGACTCATCCCATGATGTTGTGATCGATTGATTGAATGGGAATGTTTTATTAAAGTTATTGGAGATGGAAAATGTTCTGTCAGGGCTTGTATGCTCTTTTTTAATTATTTCTAGGAACTGGTCATGGGCATGGAAGTATGTTGTGTCCTGAGGTTTCTTTGTAAACATTCTGTCTGATGATGAGGGTTGTTCTGGTTCCGAAATACATAAGTTTTTTTTTTTCATTTTTGTAATTAAGTGGGCCAAGGTTTCTTGAGTTAGAAACTTTTCTGTTTCAGTGTCTTCCGTGTTTGGTTTGACTTCTGAATCTATTGTCTCCCCTGGTTCCAATTGTGGTTGTGGTTGCACAGCGGTAGTTGTTGAATTTATCATAGTGGATACCTTGGAAAACATTGACTCAGAGAAGGCAGCGAAGGAGTAATCCATCATCTGTTTCACTGAAGAAAGAAATTGATTCTGAGATGTGCTGGGGTTTGACCTAAAATGGGTGCATTCAGCACATAGTTTTGTGTTTGGTAAGGCTGGATTATCACATAAGTGACACTCTAGTCTCTTCCTTTTGTGATGATATTCATGGTCCCCTTCTTGTCTGCAGGAGTGGCTCTAATAAAAGGGATTTCCATTAATATTCTGCTTGTTTCTCTCTCTCACTTAGAATACACATACCTCCTGGAGCTTGAGCTTGTATGCTCCTTTGAACTCATTGTAGGCTGAGTTAGTTCTTGAAGACGTTTCGCTAGTCATCCAACTGGCTTTCTCAATTCAGAATGACTTGAACAAGAATCTGTGGCAATTATGTGTTATAGGAACACCCCGGGTAAGGTGTCAAAACAGCATTGTACATGGCAGACAATTGGTGTCGAAACCCCCCCCCACTCCTCTATTTAGGCTTGGCTTCTTTATTTTCATATAAATGGCCTCCTTGACACCTCTCTTGAACCAGTCACGTTCCTTTGCCAATATGTTAACATTACAATCTTCAAAGGTATGTCCTTTATCCTTAAGATGCAGATACACGGCTTACCCTGGGCATTCCTTTAACACCTCTTAGCCACTATGCAATCACGCCCTTAACACCTGGCTGTGATATGCTAATTGGGATTTTCCAGGGTACATAATTGCCACAGATTCTTGTACAAGTCATTCTGAACTGAGAAAGCCAGTCGGATGACTAGCGAAACGTCTTCAAGAATTAAACTTCAAGTCCAGTTGATCTAATTGAAAACAACAGATAAACCATGGCCTGGATAAATGAGAACATTCACAAGCGAAAAAGGTAATGTTATAGTTCTGATCCTGAAAACATATATGCAGTTTTTTTGTAAGCACTTACTGCAGGGCAGAGATTGTTTATCTGAGGTGCTTATCCCACTGCTGAACACAGGAGTGGCGAACAAAATCCGATCTGTTGGTCAGAACGAGCAAGTGAATGAGCGGCATTTGCTGGCTGCTTTTGATGACGTCATGACACGCGGCGTTTCATACACGTCCGCATCATAGAACTCATGCCGGTGCGCCTAGCCCCCCCTGCACATCGCGCCAGCGCTTAGGACCAGGGGGTGGAGAGAGAGGAGAAGTGATGCCTGTAATCGTCAGACAGGAAAGAAAAAAGACAGAGAAGCAGGGCTACTGGCACCCTTTTTATTGGCTATGGGAGGGGTTCCTGTACATCAAGCAGCAGGTGGATTTAACCCATAATTGACAATAGTCACAGATTTTCCGGGACAGTCCTGAATTTTAGGCAGCAGTCCCGCTATCCCAAATTCTCAGGAAAAGTCCCAAGATCTGGGCAAACAGGAACAGTGCCTGAATCTGAAATGATCCTACTAACTTGTCCGGAAGTGGAAAGTTGTGCGAGACAGTGTCAGCACTTACTGTCTACCTGCTCAGCTGCCCTCTATGTGCGGTGGGTAGACACTGTACGGATGGGTACGGACTGTACTGACAGGTATGGGGGGTATGATATTACCGCACAATGGGGCTCTCCAGGGATCTAGCTCATTACCACAGCTAGTGGGTACAGGCAGATTGGGACAAAACTGAACAAGCTGAAAATGTTTTGTAATAGGAACATCCATACTCACACAGACACGCAATAGACACAATGAACACACGGATACAAATGGGACCTTTACTGTCTGTACTCACTGTATGGGACCTTTGCTCTCTGTTCTCACTGTATGGGACCTTTACTGTCTGTACTCACTGTATGGGACCTTTACTGTCTGTTCTCACTGTTTGTGACCTTTACTGTCTGTTCTCACTGTATGGGACCTTTACTGTCTGTTCTCACTGTATGGGGCCATTAGTGTCTGTTCTCACTGTATAGGCCCTTTACTGTCTGTTCTCACTGTATGGGACCGTTACTGTCTGTTCTCACTGTATGGGACCTTTACTGTCTGTTCTCACTGTATGGGACCTTTACTGTCTGTTCTCACTGTATGGGACCTTTACTGTCTGTTCACACTGTATGGGACTTTCACCGTCTGTACTCACTGTATGGGACCATTACTGTCTGTTCTCACTGTATGGGACCTTTACTGTCTGTTCACACTGTATGGGACTTTCACCATCTGTACTCACTGTATGGGACCATTACTGTCTGTTCTCACTGTATGGGACCTTTACTGTCTGTTCACACTGTATGGGACTTTCACCATCTGTACTCACTGTATGGGACCTTTACTGTCTGTTCTCACTGTATGGGACCATTACTGTCTGTTCTCACTGTATGGGACCTTTACTATCTGTACTCACTGTATGGGACCATTACTGTCTGTTCTCACTGTATGCAGGTGCGTCTCTAGGGTTTTTGCCACCTGAGCCAAACTTTTGAATGCTGCCCTTATATACCACTAGGTGCCATGAAGTGCGCCACTGCAAACCACTGTTAGGTGTGTGTGGCTTCCAGGAATGGGCATGGTTAAACATTTGGTCTTTTTAAACTGCACATTACAGCGGTATTTATACAGTTCCTCAAAAAGACATTTAAAGGAACCATGCCGCAATTTCAATGATCGGAAAAAACTGCATGCGCAAACGCAAGGAGATGCGATAGTGTGGCCTAGTCCTAATGGTCCCATACCGCGAGAACAGACAGTAAAGGCCCCATACAGTGAGTACAGATGGTGAAAGTCCCATACAGTGTGAACAGACAGTAATGGTCCCATACAGTCAGTGGTGTCTCTCTAATGAGGCAATATGAGCAAAATGCTCAGGGCAGCACCCCTGTTAAACATCAGAGAGGCGGCAGGCAGAGTTCACTATTTTTTTTTAAAGGAAAATGGCAGGAATTATGGGATGGATAAATGTCTTTTTGAGGAACTGTATAAATACCGCTGTAATGTGCAGTTTAAAAAGACCAAATGTTTAACCATGCCCATTCCTGGAAGCCACACACACCTAACAGTGGTTTGCAGTGGCGCACTTCATGGCACCTAGTGGTATATAAGGGCAGCATTCAAAAGTTTGGCTCAGGTGGCAAAAACCCTAGAGACGCACCTGCATACAGTAGAACAGACAGTATGGCCCCATACAGTGAGTACAGATAGTAAAGGTCCCATACAGTGAGAACAGACAGTAATGGTCCCATACAGTGAGAACAGACAGTAAAGGTCCCATACAGTGAGTACAGATGGTGAAAGTCCCATACAGTGTGAACACACTGCAACGCACACAGAATCACGTGCAATTTTGTTGCGTTTGTGCATGGTTTTTTTATCCATTTTCACGTTGCGCCCGAAAATGCGCGATTTCGGTGCGTTGCCGCAATTTCAATGATCGGAAAAAACTGCATACGCAAACGCAAGGAGATGCGATAGTGTGGCCTAGTCCTAATGGTCCCATACCGCGAGAACAGACAGTAAAGGTCCCATACAGTGAGTACAGATGGTGAAAGTCCCATACAGTGTGAACAGACAGTAATGGTCCCATACAGTCAGTGGTGGCTCTCTAATGAGGCAATATGAGCCGTGCCCTTACGGTCTGTTCTCACTGTATGGGACCATTACTTTCTGTTCCTATTTTATCTATGGAAAACCTGTGTAATTACTGTTTGCGCCAAGATAAAAAAAAAAAAGAGTAGTCGGCATTGGTTAAATGGGTTTGTTGTAGGCGTGGCGAAATGCATTTTGCGTTTGTGTGTGACTTTAAAAAGTTGTCCCTAGAAATGTTGGTAACTATGGATTAACCCTTTTGTGACCAGTGCCGTGTAGGACCAGGGAAACACGTTTCATGATGGGCTGTCCTTGCTATTAGCAATTGTTTCTAGGATAGTGAACTTGCCCTTAGAAACTGCATGGAGCTGTGCAGTAGCGGGAAAGGAACAGAGCGGTGTGCATGTGAAATGTCCCGTTAAACCATCCTATATGGTCCCCACCTCCTGCTATTGGGAACTGGTTTCTGCTCTCTACTTCCGGGATCCGTCTACAGTGTCACGTGGTTAGGAGAACAGGAGTGGGATTTGGCGGTAATTCTGCTTTCCAGATTCATGAACTTGCTGCCTTTATTGGACCTACCGGGGCTTTCGTTACATTGACTGACAGGTTAGTTTCAGGAATCATCAGACTTATTTGTAGTCTGCAAAGTGTCTGTATACAGCCTGCCTGGCCCTGTGGAATAATCTGTCACTGTGACACGCGTGGAGGGAGGAGGAGTCAGTGAAGAGTGAAAAATGTGGAGGGGGAGGAGTGAGTCTGCCCAGCCCTGTGAGGGGAGGAGTGATCCTGTATGTGACTGTGGATGGGGTAGAGAGGGGAGGGGCTAGCCAGGATGCCAGGGTGTGTTTTTGAAAGCGGGAGGAGTAAACCCGCCTGAGCATGCGGAGGGGGAGGAGTGAACTGTAAGAGAATGAAGGGGGATTGATACTGAGTGTTATTCTGAAAACAGCTGAAAAAACAGCAGCTGAGCTGGAAATATTTGTAACCTTGTAAGTAGCTAGCATGTACCATAGGTGCAAGGGCATGTACCAGTAGGTGCACTGGGCTGTCCAGTGTCACAGGCATGTACCAGTAGGTGCACAGGGCATGTACCAGTAGGTGCACTGGCATGTACCAGTGGTGCACAGGGCAGTACCAGTAGGTGCACAGGGCATGTACCAGGGTGCACAGGGCTGTACAAGGTGCAGGGCATGTCCAGTAGGTGCACGGGCATGTACCAGTAGGTGCACAGGGCATGTACCAGTAGGTGCACTGGGCATGTACCAGTAGTGCACAGGGCATGTACCAGTAGGTGCACTGGGCATGACCAGTAGGTGCACAGGGCATGTATCTTAGGTCAAAGGGAATGCATCAGTAGGTGCACTGGGCATGCATCAGTAGGTGCACTGGGCATGCATCAGTAGGTGCACTGGGCATGCATCAGTAGGTGCACTGGGTATGCATAGTAGGTGCATGGATGCTCAGTAGGTGCACGGGGTATGCATCAGTAGGTGCACTGGGCATGCATCAGTAGGTGCACTGGGCTGCATCATAGGTGCACTGGGTATGCATCAGTAGGTGCACTGGGTATGCATCAGTAGGTGCAGGGTATGCATCAGTAGGTGCACTGGTATGCATCATAGGTGCACTGGGCATGCACCAGTAGGTGCAAAGGGAATGCATCAGTAGATGTATAGGGTATGTATCTGTAGGTGCACTGGGCATGTACCAGTAGGTGCACAGGGCATGTATCATTAGGTACAAAGGGAATGCATCAGTAGGTGCACTGGGTATGTATCAGTAGGTGCACTGGGTATGCATCATGTGCACGGTATGCATCGTAGTGCACTGGGTATGCATCAGTAGGTGCACTGGGTATGCATCAGTAGGTGCACAGGGCATGTACCAGTAGGTGCACAGGGCATGTACCAGTAGGTGCACAGGGCATGTACCAGTAGGTGCACAGGGCATGTACCAGTAGGTGCACAGGGCATGTACCAGTAGGTGCACAAGGCATGTACCAGTAGGTGCACTGGCATGTACAGTAGGCACTGGGCATGTATATTAGGTACAAAGGGAATGCATCAGTAGGTGCACTGGGCATGTATCATTAGGTACAAAGGGAATGCATCAGTAGGTGCACTGGGCATGCATCAGTAGGTGCACTGGGCATGCATCAGTAGGTGCCTGGTATGCATCAGTAGTGCACTGGCATGCACCAGTAGTGGCAAAGGGAATGCATCGTAGATGTATAGGGTATGTTACAGTAGGTGCACTGGGCATGTACCAGTAGTGCACAGGGCATGTATCATTAGGTACAAAGGGAATGCATCAGTAGGTGCACTGGGTATGCATCAGTAGGTGCACTGGGTATGCATCAGTAGGTGCACTGGGTATGCATCAGTAGGTGCACTGGGAATGCATCAGTAGATGCATAGTGTATGTATCATAGGTGCACTGGGCATGTACAAGTAGGTGCAAAGGGAAGGCATCCGTAGATGCACAGGCACCGGTAGGTGCAAGGGCTTTTATCCATAGATGCACATGGACAGGGCATGTAGCAGTTGATGCAAAGGGGTTGTATCCATAGATGCACAGGGCATGTATCAGTAGGTGCACAGGGCATGTATCAGTAGATGCACAGGGCATGTATTAGTAGGTACAAAGGGAATGCATCAGTAGGTGCACTGGGCATGCATCAGTAGGTGCACTGGGCATGTATCAGTAGGTTCAAAGGACATGTATCAGTAGTGGAGCATGACATGTATCAGTAGATGCACTGAGGATGTATCAGGCAGGCACCAGTAGGCGCACGGGGCACGCTATTTTTAAATGATATAACATGATTATGTAATTATTCTATAGAGCATGTTATTAAAATTAAAATTTGCACATAGTAGCAGCACCCCTCCTCCCATTTTCTTTTTAATTACCTTCCCCAAAGATCAAAAGCACCTGAACATACTTACAAGAACTGGTCCCTGCTCTTCTCTGCTCTCCTTCCTGGTCATGGCTGTCAGTCTAAGGCACCCAGTGATGTCACGACCAATAGCTGACAGCTTCAAACCAACTCACAACACCAGCAGGAGGCGGCACCCAGGCAGCAAGGGACCTGGTCTTGTAAGTATGTTCAGAGGCATTTTTGGGAAGGTAAAATGAAAGTGGCATTTGGGAGTTCTGCATCTATGTGTCATTTTCATTTTAGTGTGGACATGCCCTTCAAGAACAAGCTGTTGACCATTACCTGGCACTTAATGGTAGTAATCCATTGTATGTAGAAGTCTGCCTCTCTACAGCTAAGGGTAACTTTATCCTTTGACTAAGAGCCGCAGGTTCCTTATTTGTTGTAATGGTTTTTATGTGCATGAAGCTAGGCATTTCTGCAGTCCACCTGAATTAAACATTTTGTCAAAAAATAAGTTTTATCATCTTTATCTCTGTATTTGCTTTTTCAGACTAATACAATGGGCGCAAAAAGAAAGCTGTCTCGTCAGAAGACAAGATGAAGTTTAGTTGGAGACACTTCTAGTAAGTAATAGTGTTGCAATGCAGGATATGTATGCACGGCCATTTCGGTCGATAATCGTGCTGTTTATGCTCACTTTGTTGGCCGTTCAGTTGGGGATCGTTGATGATCCGCCCGGCGGATCTGGCAAAGACGCCGTGCGAGTGGCTTTGTGGCCGACAAGGTTCCATACATGGTACAGTTATCAGCTGAATCAGGCGTGCATACACATTGTGCTTCACGGGTCAGTCCCTGCAAATGCACCTTTAAGCCTGTATTTTCTCTGTGTGTACTTTAAATCTGCCTTTTTGTCCATGTTCTATCTAACAGAATCCAAAAGGGTCGTACAAGCGTAAAAAAGTCTAAGACAGTGCCGCAAGATGGAGTGGTGAAAACGACAGTCTTTTTTTTCAACTCCTTAAGTCAACGGAATGACACTTAAATCTGGAGAACGTCAGAATGACCTCGGTACAAGAACAGAATGTATAAGTTAATGAGAAATTAGAATACTGAACTCTTCAACATATCTGAGGATTAGTACACATGAAAATCAAACATTTTACATTACAGAAGGATAACTTACCTTAACTTTTAAGACTGCTTTCCTTTGGAATAGGGGTAATAATCCACAAGTTAGTATCAATTAAGGGGGACTTGCTGAAAAATGCTACTAGCTGTTTATATAGTCGTCTGTATTAAGGGTAAGTTTAGTTATGTGGTTAAAAACAATAATAACTTTCTGCAGCAATACAAAGCTTGCTTCCCTTAAAGGACAACACCTTCATAAGAACATCTTTTAGAAAATAACTCTTTAAAATATGTTGATATATCATAGTTTGTCCTATGAATTCATTAATGTTGCCTGCTATGCTTCTGGATGTCTCATGGAAACTGAGCAATTTAGAAACCTGTACTGAGTCTGGGCATGCTCAGAAGAGGCAGCTAGTGGATTAGCTTCAGTCATTGGCGGTGATGTCAACTGTCAAATCCATAGCTGACAGTTTCTATCTGGAAGTACCAGGAAGCCGAAACAGGGGAAACAGGACATTGTGCAGGATTTCAGGTTAGACAATTATATATTTCAGATTTCAAACTATTACCGTTTAGGGTTTTGGGGGGTGATTTACCTGATTGTAAGTTTTCATTTTGGGGCTGGACTTGTCCTTTAAGCTTTGCTTGAGCTTTCAGATCAGCATTTGTTAGCCTGGTGCAATCTTGAAGGTTAGATTCACCTCTGCATTATAGTTTCATGTACATTCTTTAACTTCCCCCAGAATATTCTTAGCTGCTTGTAAGAGCTCCCACATCAAAGTTTAATTGGAAGCTGCAGCTTTAAAAAAACTTTTGCCATTTTTTTTTTCTAGCCTCTCCAGAGCCTACCTTTCCTGCTTTTAAGTTGCTGACATCTTGAATCTGTATTGTTGAATGTGTAGCTCCGCCCCTCCGAGTTTCCGGGTTCCTCCATCTCCATTAGTCCGCAAAAGGTAATCTCCGTAGGTTCCGTGCGTGCACGGACGTGTGTGCGCGTGGCGTCATCTTGCCGCATCGTGCTTGTGCGAGGCGAGATGACGTCTCGAGCGACGTCATGCACATGGCAAAGGCGCACGCACAGAACCAACGGAGATTACATTTTTGCAACTAATGGACGAACCGAAATCTAGGAGGGGCGGGGCTACGAATTCACAATACGATTCAAGATGTCAGCAACTTTAAAGCAGGAAAGATTTTTTTTAAAGCTGCAGCTTCCAACTAAACTTAACTTTGTTTTACAGAATACTTATGCTTTAATCTAAACAAATCATAGTATAGCTACAGCAGTAAAATATTCATACAACTTGTACAATGTGATACACATATATCTGTTAATTTCCATTTACCCATGTGCAGTCTAACTTTGCATCTGTTTGGTGCATTTGTTTTTGGCTACTTAAGTAGCTTTTATGTGCAAACCCACACCGTTTATTAGCCCTATGTGCTGCTAATCAATAATTTAATTATCTATCAGCTTTGATCAAGCTGTTTTTCAAAGAAGCTTCAACAAGCATTAAGAAAGCATCCAGATACCCAAATGTAAGTATTATTATTAGTAACTAAACATTTAGGTTTTGTTCATTGCTTAATGGTGTAACAAGCATGTACGTGCTATACTCTGTATGCCTGTATAGAATAACATGTTAGTTTTTCCTTATAAAACCTGTAAATTATGCTGATTATACAGTTATAATGTATAAATGGGGCTCTTCATAAGAAAGAACATGTATTTTTGATGTACAAAATGGTATCTCATACCCTTGGGTAAGGGGTTATTAATTTACGTAATTTATACATAATTCAATAGTTGTCTCAGGCTAGGAAGAAAGAAGTAGCCAAGGCTAATTCTGATATAAAATCCCTCTGTAAACCTTATTGGCTAGAGCCTTGACACAGTAAACATACATAATCCCCCCCTTTTGGTATGGTGTCTGATGTTGAATTTTTTTTTCCATTGACTCACTATCGTGGATGTGTTTCTGTGTTCCCCGCGGTATTACAGGGCATTTTTTTGTCTCTTTTTTTTTTTTAAGGTTATTCAAGAATTGTTAGTGGATTAGAATCACACATTGAAGAACGTGATATTTTTAGGAATTGCCTTCTTCCCTGCGGAAATAATCAGGTGACGAAACAAGGTACTACTAGATGGTAGGATTCTGTACTTTTAGCATGCATTGATATTTTGGTAGGTTTGGCTGTGTGTAAATTTTTAAATATACTAGCTCTTGGGATTGGAATATCCTTTTGTTCATTCATTTTTTTGAAGTTTTTATAAATCTTTAACTCACAAATATACATTTATGCATTTCTATAATATGAGTGAAGTTTACCAAACTATAGAACAATAGTTACTATAAAATAGGGGAGAAAAAAATAAAAGAAGAAAGGGGAAAAAATAATAAAAGAAGAAAGGGGAAAAAGAAATAGAGTAGGTAGCAGATTAATCACAACCAATAAAATTCAAAATTGTCTTTGGTATCTTACATATTATTCTTCTTATACTTGCTGCTGCCATAAGGAGACCGACGCCCGAGGACCATCCCATCGCTCTATTGATTAGTGGAATCTCTCGGAGTGGTCATTCTGAGGATCCATATATCCCAGATTCCCAAAATATATTCCAGATTTTTGTCTGAGAATGTGGTTTGTAACACCTCATTCAGATTCCCCAGAAAGCCCTACCTCTGTGCAGGACCATCAACAATGTAGTTGATCGGTTGGTAACCCACTGGGTTAATTTTGTGAAGAAGGCTGGGGTGATATACCAGTCATTTAGGATTTTGTAAGATTTCTCTTTCATAATTATGTTTGAGGGGCATGTAGCTGAGTATTTAAATATTGATGCCCACTGGGTGTCCTCCGCACTTGATTTATTCTTGTTTCCCATTTGATATTGATGGAAATTTGATTGTTTGCTTCTCATGCCAGATAGATGGTACAGGAGACTGTTTTGGTGGAGGAGCATATTGGGAGCTAAAGATTTCGAAATGTGTGGGGTGTAGGTTTTTACATCTATTTATACAGCTCTTGAATAATTTAAGAGGCGAGTGTAGGAGAACCATTTAGACTGGGGTAGTTTGAATTTAGAAGTGGCTTAACCCCATGGGATTAGGGTTCTTGAAGGATAGCAAATGTCACTATTTTGGTGATACCCTTGTCTTGCCAGAATTTACTTTCTATAGAGTGTGTGTCCCAGGGTATAGTAAGGGGTTTTGAAAAAAGGAAGATATGGGGAGGGGTTGTGGTGTCAGTTGATGTGTTTGTTGCATCTGTCCCATATATAATAGGAGATTGAATGGTAGTGTATTGAGATCCTGAGTATTTGGGATTGATGTAGAATGTAATGGTTCTAGTAGTTGGTTTTCTAGGTGGACCCATCCTATTCTGCCTGGACCCCAGATCCATTGGGTAATTTGTGAGATTCTGTCGGCCTGGTAGTACGCGTATGTATAGGGGCTGCAAAACCGCCCTTTATGTCGAGCTAAAGTGGTGTATTTGATACGCGCCTACCACCTTTCCAGATAAAAACTATTATGGACCATTGTAGTCTTCGGAGGTCCGCTTTTAAGAGTATGGGGAGGGCTCTGAATAGATATAGTATTTTAGGTAATATAGTCTTTTTATTGCAGCCACCCTCCCTATTAGTGACAAAAGATAAGAGGTCCATGTTTGTAGAATATGGATTCATTTAGTTATGGTAGAGAATAGTTGTGGGATAAAAAGTGGTCTTTGTTGGCACTAAAAATATGCCTAGATATTTTGATTCATTTGACCATTTAAAGAGAGAGGTTCTGAAGTGGTGTAGGGTGGGACATGCCTATCCCCATAGGCTTGGATTTGCTATGGTTTACTTTAAATCCTGATACAGTTGCAAATTGTTCTAGTAGATGGTATACAGAAGGAAGTGAGATAAGAGGTTGTGTAAGGAATAAGAGTGTGTAATTAGCGAATAAGGAGAGCTTCGGTTCCATTGAGCCCACCTTTACACCGTGGATATCTGGGTTATTGCGTATGCTTTCTGCCATAGGCTCGATACATAGGGCAAATAGTAGCAGTGAAAGGGGGCAGCCTTGTCTTGTCCCATTGGTAATTTTTATATATTTGGAAGGGTATCCCATGTTTCTTGCTTTTGGTTTATCATAAAGACAAAAGAATTGCTTTTATGAGCTCTGTGGGGAAGCCGAATTTAGTCAGTACCAGGTTCAAATAGGTCCAGTTCGACCCTGTTGAAGGCTTCTTCCACATCCGTGATAAAGCATTGCTGGGTCACCTCTCAACTGGGCCACCTGGAGTACCACCATGCCTTTCTTATTCTGTCGGTAGACTGTCGTCTGGTTTTTGTGTATTAGTGAAGGAAGGATTAGCTTAAATCTATTGCTATTAATTTCGCATATATCTTGAGGTCGCCATTGATTAACGATAGGGCGATATTTGTTGTCTGTGAGTGTCAGTTTTTGGGATGACCACTATATTAGCTTCTAACATTTCAGGGGGGAATGTGTCTTGTCCTTTTAGATCTCGTTACATAGTTTTGTGAGATGGATTGTTAGTATATCTGAAAATTTCTCATAATATAGTGCTGTGAAGCCATTCCGGCCTGGGATTTTCTGGTTTTGATTCTTTTAATATTGTTTTGACTTCTGTTGTAAATGGGGATACATAGCTGAGGATTGTTCCTGGTGAGAGTTTGGGGAGGTAAATTTTTTGTAGGAGTTGTGTGATTCTTGGAATTGTTGATTCCGAGTGGATGATGTATGAGCATCATGAAATATACAAGTGCTTGAAACATGAGGAAAGAGGTCCCTGCCCCATAGAGCTTACAATCTACTTGGGTGGGTAACATACAGATACATAGGAAAGGGGGGAAGTGCTAAAGTTATTACTTTATTTATATATTTATGTGTTATTTATTGTCCCCCTTGTATGACTTGGTATTCTATATTGTACAATGCTGCGTCCCCTAGTGCGCTATATAAATAACATATACATACATACATGATTGTGTGACCCCGTAAATTGTTGGTAATAGTCTGCAAAGTGATTGGCTATCCATTGGGATCGTAAAGTAGTTTTTGCTGGTTATCGTGAATTGGGTGGTAAGTGTTTGCTGCCATCTTTTGATTAAGTTTATTGGCAAGCATTGTGTCTGGCATTTACAATAAAAGTGTTGATTTGTAAGGCGCATTGCTTTCTCTGCTCTGTCATTCATTAATTTTGATAGCTCTGCTCTCATTTCACCATTTGCGCTGCCTCATTTTCTGACCAATGTTTGCCTAGGCTAGATCTCAGTTTTTTGATAGCATTTATTAGTTCTGTTATCTGTTTATTCCTTTGTTTTTTATAGTGTACTGCCATCTGTATCGTTTACCTCTAATTATTGTCTTGTGTGCTGCCCAGATCATCGAGGGGGGAATATCCGGGGTGGCATTAATTTCGAAGTATTCCTTTTTTCTTTTGGAGGGTGGTGATATCGGATCCTGGGAGAGAAATGATTTGTTAGTCGTCAAGATGGAGGAGGCTTTGCATTAATTAGGTCTTGAAGCATGAGTTGTACATAGGCATGGTCTGACCAGGAATCTCTGATGTTGTCTGGAGACTGTCAGGATGTGGAGAAGCTGTGTGGGGCTAAGAATGCATAATCCAGTCTTGTGTTAATGAATGTACTGGTGAGTAAAAGGGGAATTTGCGTTCTGTATGGTGTAGAATTCTCCATGAGTCCACTACTCCAGTTGCCTTAAAGGGGAACTGTGGTCTCCAAACAAGTTGGGCGGGCCACATGGGGCTGTAAGAGAATGGGCCATGGGGGGCCTGCAACTGGAGGGACCATGGTCCATGATTGGGAGGGACAAGTGGGGGCTGCAAAGGAGAGGAGGAACACAGGGCAGATTGACTGACATTGTTTCGAAGCAGGAAGTGCAGGGGACCTGGTGATGCAGCTGCCATATCACACACACAAAATGTAAATATCTTCAATACTAAGCAAAATAACAATGAAAATAAATTGCAAAAATTCTCAGGAGAGCAATTCCTATCAATTTACCTTAAGTCATTTGTGGACCACAGTTCCCTTTTAATAAAGAGGTGAGGTGTTTCCCTGATTGGGGGGTGGCTAGATCTCGTGGGAGAGACATCTAATTGTGGGGGAAATGCGATGTTAAATTCCCCATTTTATCAGATCCCTGTGGCGTATTGTAAGATCTGGTTCTTGGATGTTGTAGGAAGATTTTTTGGTGGGTATTGGGAGCGTAGACATTGACTAGAGTGATTTTTGTTGCTATTGATCCATTTAATATTATATATCTACCCTGTGGGTCTCGGTACATGAGTCTTCAAGGAAACCTATTTGTCTGTTCAGAAGTATGGCCACCCCAGCCTTCTTATTGGGGGATGAAGCAAAATTTGCATTGTATATTTCCCCCCCCAGTATTTTGGCTCATGTCCTGTTCTAAAGTGGGTTTCCTGTAGCATTATAATGTCTGGGTTTGGTTTTTGATAGTACTGTAGAGTCATTTTTCTTTTTTGAGAGGAGAATCCTTTGACAAGATGGGTAATTATATGTGATTATTAGACCTATGTGGTTGTGGATGTTTGGATGTTAGTGTGTGCGGGTGTTTACTTACAAAAATTTGTGTGGATTTCTCGTGACATTGTTTATGGCTGGAGTATAGTTGGATGACGACGTGGGTCTTTTGGTCCTCCTGGCGCAACTGAAACATAAAAAATAAATATTGTGATATTGATTGTGGGTACGAACAGATTCAATCTCGACTGTTTTTGGCATTGAAGTTGACATAAAGTAGAATAAGATATTGACATTGCTACCCTTAGATAAAAAAAGTAAGGTGAAAGAAAAAAGGTCAAAAACCTCCCAACCGGTCCCGGTGGGGATTGGGATGGGGGAAAAAACGATTCCCTCTCTAGAACCAGTGTTGTGTGGGTAGGGGATTTGGAATCCCTCCCTTTGTGGGTTTGTCTTCTCTCTGGGAGAGCAGTATATACAGTCGAGGAACAAGGGTCCTCTCCACACCCCAGACCCGTTGTGGAAAGTGGAAGCAGAAACGGCCTCGGGTTTTTTATTTATTTTGTTCAGGGGAATCAAACCAGGGGGTTCCCGCTTGGGATGATTGAGAGATAATTACCCAATATCATCATAGCTGTTTCCCAGAGGGGATACGCTCAGAAATTTGACATAAGTTTTGGTCAAAATTTGTGTTTTTTGTAGTCTCTGTCTGTCAGGGTGTGCGGGGAGGAAAGGGGAGGAAGCTGGGGAACCAGGCCACAGTGAAAGCAGGTTTTCCTGTAGGCTGGTCAACAGTAATAAATATTATAAAAAAAAAAAAACATACCCATGTTCACTTTATATACTCCCACAACCTTAAACCTTTCGTTATGAGATGGGGGAAGTTTTCTCAGGGATATTGCGGAAATTCCCTTGAAATACTTATGCATTAAATTAAAGCACAAGTAGGTGCCATGTAAATGCTATAGGATTAATCTGTATTTTGTACATACTCTCTGTAGGGAGAGATGCTCAGAAATTTGACGTTAGATATGGTTGAGTTCTGGGTTTTATGTTTCTCTCTGTCTGTCGGGGTGTGAGAGCAAAAGGTGGGGGGAGGAAGGGAGCCCAGCCTCCCTAAGGAGCAAACATTCCTATTTGTTCAACAGTATAAATATTGAAAATAAAATATTTATACACTCCCGAAAACTTAAACCTTTGATGTTGGGAGTGGGGGAGTTTTCTCAGGGATATTCAGAGGTATTCCTGTGGTGTACCTTATCCATTAAGTTAAATCACAAATATATTCTGTTGAAAATACTACAGTATATTCTGTATAGAGTAGTCAGTCAGTCAAACTATTACGGGCAGGATGTTCATCCCGCAGATTAAAACAGTGAGATTCTATGGTGGACATTTGTACCGTGTTAATTTAATTTTAGTGCAGGGTATTGCCTCGGTGGATCGCACATGGGCTCCGGTGCCATCTTGAGTGCTCCGGGGGTATCAGGTGCCGTCCAGTAATCGGTCAGTTCTGCCTTAGTCCCCGTGTTTTTGCTGTTTTTGGGGACATGGCGCCTTAGTCCCTCTATTTGTCTTGAGGCGTGTTGTTTGGACCGCTTCACTTCAGTCCGGCTTATGATTCAGGTCGGGTAGCGGGAGCTTCACCTCCGCACTTCCGGCTACATGGACAGTCAGACTCCGCCCCAAGCGATATGGATTTAACACGATACGTACCTATAAATTAATCTAATGACATTTTTTTCTCTTTTTTTTCTTACAGTAACATGGTTGGTTCTTCCCATGACAGTTTAATTAAACTTCTGTTGGGTATTGAAATTTTACAGGTATGTTGACATTTACCATATATACTCGAATGTAAGGTGATCCGAGTAGTACCCGAAGTCGAGGTACCTATTTTTACCCGAAAAATTAGGAAAACATGACAAACTCGAGTATAAGTCGAGGGTAGAAATTATGACCACGACTGCCTTTTGATTCTGTATTGTTTTGAGGCTTTAGTTGCCCTTTAAATTGACAGCAGATTTCCCATACGGTAGTGTCATACAGTAATAGCCAAATCCAGTATGGCTATTACTGTTATGGATTCTGTTCCATTTAAAGGCAACTAAAGCCTCAAACAATACAGCATTAGTTTCCCTTTAAATAAAGAGTAATCACACACAGTAACCTCCAATTCCTTCTACTCCAGATGTTTGGAAACTACAACTCCCAGCATGCTTTACTTGCTGGGAGTTGTAGTTCCCAAACTGCTGCAGTGGCAAGCACTCCCCCCCCAGAGCCCTTCCAGTTCAGTGGACTTGCCTTTGTGTAATACCACCACCTCTGGCATTTAAAGGACTTCTTTATGTGGGAAATGAACTTTTTTCCCCCTCTTTCTTTCCATGTGTTCTATAATTCCCCACAACACCCAGAGTGTCTTCACTTTTTTCAGATTCCCTCTCTGTCCTGAGATACACCAGTTAGAAGAATACATGATTGCATTCCTCTACTCCTACTTGGACTGTCAATTAAATCCCTGTGAAGTGATCCCCCCTCCCTGCTCTGTAATAAACATAGAGATAAGAGCATTAGCAGGGGGAGAGAGGTAGCTTTGAGGATATATATATGCTGCACTTGACCCCCCTTCTTAATAGCTTCACTGATTGATGATGGTCACAAAGTGGAGAGATCGTTAACTGTACTGTTCTCCTCCTTCTTCCTGTCTCCAGGACAGCTTGCTTTCATTGCCGCCTGTGCATGGGCGTGTTTTTCAGGATGTTGAATTTTTAACACCTGCTGCACATGATAAGCTTGTCGGTTAGCCAGTTTAAACATCGAGGAGGTAACAGAGGGAGGGGGAAGGGGAGTGCTGCACAGAGATCTGACACCATGGATAAACAAAGTCACTGACAGAGATAGATTAAGCAGCACAGAGTACATGAATTTAACTTTGCAAAGGGGCAGTGTGTTTTTTTCACTATAGAAAACTTAGACTTTAAGTGCTGGTTCCAGCATTGCCCTGCGTTTTGGCCTCTGACTTGGGTCTCTGGCTCCACTACTGCAGCAACTGTTCTGGTGCCTGATGTCCAGTATCGGCTGTCCCCTTGCATCCACATTAACTCCTCTGGTGGGTGACGTCACTACTCGGCACCGGAAGAGACCGGCGCAGAGTAGTGACGTCACCCACAGAGTAGTAATGCGGACCAAGCGGCTGGCTGATTACTGGACTTCAAATGTGAATGACTCAAGTATAAGTCGAGGTTCGATTTTTAGGCTATTTTTATAGCCTAAAAAACCTCGACTTATTCTCAAGTATATACGGTAAATCAATACTGTATAAAGAGTAGCTAAGTGACAACTTAGATGCAAATAATCTGTTAGGTGGCATGAGTTAACACTACTAGCACAGAGCTACATCAGCCCTGTAACTGATCTGTGCCTTAAATTTCCTCATTATCTTTGATCTGATTCAACTGTCTTCCTGATGTCCTGTCCCATGATAAGAACCGGGTCAGTGTTTATACCTTTCGTCTGTATGGTGTAGGTTATGGTTATTCCTTTAAACTGTAAAATTCACATACCACATGGTGAAACTGTGAACTGGCAATAGCAAGTTTATTTTTACTTCAGCTAATATAAATGGTTAACATCAGCCAACCTATATTTATCATTAGGGAGCACTAGCACCTTGGGATAAAACACACACTTGGCTTTAAATATGGAGATGGGCCAACACAATTTAAACTGCTTCTTCCTGCCGTGCACTGATGTACCCTTATCTTACAGACCTCGTGCTGCATTACTGGGCAATTAAATGTTTTAAACATGAATTAAAAATGAAAATTGATACCGTAGAATTGTTTAATACTGATTGTACTGATTGAAGGGGTGACCTGTCTCATGATCTTAGCAGACCATACACAGGAGATAGGATTTTGAAGATTTTCCGCCTTGCCCAATCTTCGTTTTCAATAAACGGCTCGATATTGTAGAGCGGAAAAACAGCATACACATACACTTGACTATACGTCAATTGTTTGTTAATTTGATCGAATCGCCCAAAATTTCAATAATGTGTGTGCAATGCTTAACTCATAAATTGTGTACTGCTGCCAGATATAAGGTAGCATAAAAATCAGGAGTACCCTATTTGCCAATGACCTTTGAAATTTTTATTGAAAAAGTCAGAACTATCCTTCGGGTTTTACAAACACTAACAGAATTTGAAACATTCTCAGGCTTCCGAATCTACTCCGATAGTAGACCCACCATTAAATATTATGGCTGTATGACCTAACTATTTTATTGTGTATCATCTGCATAGAAGTAGATACTTGAAGCCAAAAGAGCTAATGGCATCTCAAGGAAATTGTGTAGAGGGAGAACCATAAGGGCACAGACCCCTGCAGCACCCCTACACTAAGAGGAACAGGAGAAGAGGTGTAATTAGCATAAGATACACGAGTAGTTCGGTTAAAAGATACAATAGGAACCATTGGAATTCATTCCGAATGGCCAAGGAGTGGACTATCTGTATTAGGAGGGATGATCAACTGTGTCCAAAGCATGGGAGAGGTCAAGAAGATAGGAATGGAAAAGTGGCCATTGGCCTTGGAAACCTGAGGTCATTTGCAACCTTACACAGAACCGTTTCAGTGGTTACAAAAATTCATCAATGAAACCAAATCTGAAAATTTTGAAGACATAGTGGGCAAAATACTTAAGAACTGAATAAGTTCAAGCAAAGGTTTATTAAACATGGAGAGAGACCACTATCAGTTCATTTATGAGCCGTGACAAACTTCTAATATTCATAGTAAACACCCAATTTTTATGACCACCAGTATATATGCAAGCATTTAGATTGGATTACATTCGGATGATGTACTGAGAATGCCATATTGGTGGTTTTTCATTGTTCACCCTTTCAATAAAAGCTATTTATTTCACCATCATTTAAACAATCATTTATAGGTTTTTTCTCATATGATACATTTCCTTTATCAGGAATCGGTTATAACTACATTGTTTGAGAAACTTCCAGATTTTGTGTATGATAGGTGAGTGCACTGTAAGACAATGTATGGATTATTTCTAGCCAGCCCTGGCAGTATCTGTTAGCTACGTGATTGACTGACTTTATTTGCATGTTTCATGTTGGCACGATGGTATCAGCATTCCTCGGCTAATCATCAATCATTTTAAATGGCTCGACCGTATTTTGAATTGCAAGGTACAAACTCTACATTACTTGTGGCTTTAAAACGAGTGTGTTTGTTAAGCGATAACATAAGTCTATTAGTTAAGATTAGGACAACAGTATCGAGGAGAGAGAAAAATAGTGTTTTTATTATGCTTATCCTTGGCATCACAATTACAAATGCTCCCATAAGTACAAGCTCTTGTATTATAATTGTAGTATTACAGCCACAGACCTATTTTAAACTAATTTATTCTTTACTTAGGATCTCACCTCAAAGATAATGCAGTTGCTCTCTGTGGCCCCTGGAGAAATTCAACATGATATTATTACAGTCTACCTGAAATTCTGGAAGATTCTCAACACAATGACGTTGCCAAGGAACTTAAGTGAGCAAGGCAGCTTATAGAACCTGCAGACTTTAAGTTTCACTATAGTTTTTCATATATTCTAGAGCACTGGTGCCCAACCTGAGCCTCAATGGGGCCGCCCGCACTAGTTGACCCCATGCAGAGTGTGGGTGTATTCTGCCCAAGCCACGCCCCAGATTGCCCAAGCCACACCCCCTGCAATGTGGGGCCTCGGGTTGGACATCACTTTCTTAGAGAATATCCTGTAATCCCTATTGCACTGATTGGCATTTGCTGACCACAAATAACCTTGTTTTAATGATAAATGAGCCAGCTACGTGTGCTCAAGAAAAGTATTTGTTAGAAGTCAATGTATTCTAATTGGTTAAAATTATATGTTTATTATATCAATTAAAATTATCTGCAGCACTATAATAGCAAGAAATAATGGGCTTATAACTGGTGCATTTGGTAATTATTAGGATTTCTTGGGTTAAACAGGTAGTTTGGTGCAGCACTGCACCATCAATCCCTAACTGTGCACAACTATTTATTTATTTCTTAGCTCTCTGTTGCAGCAGAACATGCAGCTCACAGTACCGATTTTAGATGCCCTATCAAGCTTAAATATTAATGCAGAACTTCTCTCTGAGTAATTTTGATCTTGTCAGTGTCTATAAAGCTGCAAATATGGAATTTTTTAAAGCTTATATAGTCCAGACCTTTTATAGGGCATAAAAGATGTTTGTTATTATTCCATTTACAGGTGCGTCAGTCGTCGTCTACTCTGTCAGCAGTTTGACCTAGAAGATTTACCTGTTATATAATAAGTTTCCTTCATGCTGTGACCCCTTCAGATGCAGTTGAAGTGAGTTGTCCTGTTGCATGTCAAGTTCAGAAAATCAACTACACAATCTCCTAATCTGAATTTTGACCCATTTCGTCAGTAATGTTTTGTTGCATGCAGTGACGTTCGCTGGTAGTAAAGCAATATCTGAGTGTTAGAAAAAGGAAACAAAAATGTTTCTGACAGTAGTATGAGAAAAAGAAATATATAGAGAGGTATAGATTCTTTATTTCCTGTTGGCTTAATCATTTGTTTGTTGTAGCTTGATTTTCTCAGATATAGTTTGATCCAATTTTAGTTTATTCACATTTTGTGCCCTAACATTCAAGAAATAATTTTCTTTGGTGATTTCTGAACTTCGAAAGAAACTAGACCTGGAGTCCTGTGTCCCATTAGTCAACTCTCTTGCTGCCAGAATAAAATGAATAAATCACAGGCTGGTTAATGTACATTCTGAACATTAATCCTTGACGTTTTGAATGCTGAACATTTCCTTCTAGCTTATCACGTGTACAGCTGATTGGATGTATTTTTTTAAATTGCACCTTTTTTTTCTAGCCTTTCTTGATATACAGTTTATTTTTATCCTATGACCATTGGAGGACCCAGGCAGAAGATGAGGGTAAATGCTTATGGCTGGAGATGCTAATCTTATTGTGGCTAACTCCTCTGTACTTTACCGCTCCTTTTGGCTCACCCTTCAGTTTTTTACAAGTGTTTCTAGTGATGGAGATTTGGACCTTGCTCAGAGTTCTGACAACCGGAGTGTGGGATTAAAGACACAAGGTTATTGCCTCCATTTCTGCTCTGCCAGAGAAAATTGGCTGCCAGTTAGATCAGAAAAAACTAGGATAAAGATGCATGTTCCTGACAGTGGGGGGGGGCTGCTAATTGTCAGACTCTGCAAAACCAGTTGCATGGGATAAGATGGGGGAAGCACATGAGTGGATGTAGAACCTGGTGCCTTTAAACCCATAACACCTCCAAAACCTAGAAATACTTCTAAAAAAACTGAGGGTTGAGAAGAGGGGTAAAGTACAGGGAGGAGGTGTTGGCCACATAAGGATTTGCAGCTAAAGGTGGATATTCACATAGCAATATCATTGCATATTGGGCAATAATAATCCCAAGATGGAAATGGTCTGGCAGATCCAGATTGTTACTAGTGTGCAGGATGATCTAAGGAGCAACTCTCTTCCTTTTTAGGAAAACAGATCCATCCTAGAACATCTTGGTACCACCTGCATCTTGCAACAAAGTTACTAAGCAGAGTGTGTACATATAAAATATTTGTTAGTAACTCTGTGTCTTCCTACAGGGAGGGTGGGTGATCTTGCGCAAATTATTCACATTACATCACTCCATATATAAACTAGTAAGAATACTGTGTAATGTACTGGAACACTGACTTAATCTCCTTTTTAGCTCTTCTGGGAATAAAACAAACGACACCAACTTGGTTTCCCTTATGATGGATGTGATTAAAGCCGCTGTTCGATTCAGAAACATCTTCAAAGCTTGGATTAGGTGATTTTTCTTCTAGTTATCTCTGTTATATATTGGTAATTATCTGGAATATATAGGTCACATTCTGATAACTGCTGCCCAGTTGATGATTTTTACTTTTTAATTGTCTCCTTAAGCTGGCCATACACAGTGATTTCCACAGCATGTGTGCCAACAGATCACATTGGTATGTCAGCACACATGCGGTGGGAACCGCACACATGGACCCCGACTGATCCCCAAACACGGTATATGGATCGGACAGCCGTGTGCGGCCATACACAGTACGACGGATTGTAAAGGGAGCGATATTTTCCGTCTTTCCCGACTGAACGTAAACGTCTACTTCGGTATTCATTGGTACTCGGAACAGCCCCTACACACTGACAAGAATATGACCCCGTTGTCCCTGATGGCACCTTAGTGATTTTGTTCTTACCTGTAAAATATTTTCTCTGAAGCCGAAAGGGACCCAGGCACAGCAGGGGTAAGTACTCCACCTCCAGGAGCGGACAACTTAAAAATTTGAAGACTTCACAGGCTCAGGTGCTCCTCCCCCTTACCTAATATAGCCCAGCACCAGGAGCCTGCTTCAGTTAGTCCCAAAGATAGACAGCGAAGGAGAGTAAATCCAAACAGTGTTGGGTTAGGAATAGTCCTGACCCTAAGCAAACCACTAGCTCTCTACACTGGAGAGGCCTCAAAACTGGCATTATTAGGGAATAATATGCCCCTGCTAAATCTGGGAACAGAGATAATCGTCACATAGTGCATAAAAAACCCAACCAACCATAAACTCTAAATTCTAAGACATAACTTCATTGTATCGAATACTGTAAAATCACATGAAAACATACTAACCCCTCCCCCCTTCCCCCCCAAAAAACATCAATATTGCTAAAAAAAATACACACACCTGGGCGTCCACAGGAAATATAGAACTAAAAGAGTCTAGGAGTATAGCAGCGGACAGTGATAGGAAAATAAGCCACAGCAAAGTTATCATAGAGGCACATGCCTAGGGCAAGAATAGGTAAATAATGCCCAGTATACCACATTGCAGGCCCTCTGCGCAACCTCAGTCCAATAATGAGGTCGGGGTAACCTGTCACTGCATGGTAAAAAGCAGGGAGGCAAGAGAGCAGGGCAATTAAAGTGCAAACACAGATGTAGACAGATTACCAAGCAGGTAAGGATATAAGCACAATCTGACTGAAAAGGAGCAATACTAAGTGTTCCGGTGTCGGCTACAAAGAATGATAAAGTCCTCCATATCTCTCTCCTGCTTAAGTCTGTGATGTGCTGCTCTGCTCCTGCCTATCTCTCAGTCCTTCCTATCCACGTGGCTGCTTTCTCCTAGCACACTACGCAACCTAGTTTTGAGTGCCTCTCCAGTGTAGAGAGTCTAGTGGTTTGCTTAGGGTGGGACTATACCTAACCCAACACTGTTTGGATCTATTGTTTTTGTTACCCCAGCACCATCACTTAATATGTAATTGGCAGGGGTGTATGCTTAAAAAAAGTTTCTCTTTCACCTCAGGGGGACCCAGGTCAACATAGGGGTTAAGCACCCTTTCTCCAGGAGCGGACACTTTAAGAACTGTAAGATTGAGGCTCCAGTGCTCCTCCCTCAGTAACAATACACAGAGCACCGGAAGCCTCCTCCAGTTTTTTAAGTGTCCTCTTCAGGAGTAGGACTCTCTCCTACCTTACCTGGATGATGTTGAGCCGGGGTTTTTCAGACTCTCACCGGCTCCCTCCGTGGGATCAGCAGCAGCAGAGGGTCTGCCTCGTGCGGGCTGCCGGGAGGGCGGCCCATCATGGCCCGCGGCCTAAAATGGGCCGATCCCCCCTCCCCATGTTCGGGCAACCGGTCCTCCGCCGCTTCCCCCTCCCTCAGCACTACAGACACCATGCTGAGGGAGCTCACTGGACCGGCTGATGGGGGCGGGCCTCTCTTCTCTGCAGGCCAGCATTACCGAGCCGTTTCGGGGGCGGGACTTCCGGTTTTTCGCCTTACCGGCTTTTTTCGGGGGCGGGGACTTCTGGTCTTCGCCTTTCCAGCTACACATCAGAGTACATACCAGTCGGAGCCTCCTCCTGCTTGCATTCTCTCTCTACAGATCAGATAAGTCGATCCTTTTCCTGCTCTACTCTGTTTTCCGCTCTTTACCTCTGATTTCTTTCTATCTTCATCGGCAGTCCCTGTTCCTGCTTTTTAAAAAAAAAACCACATTTATTTTTTTCTCATTTTCTGGCCTGCTGCTTGTCAAACCATCATGTCCAACAAGGAGAAGCCCGCTCCCAAATCTAAATCACCAAATCGGTCAAGTGATATCCTATGTCTGCGCATTATGCCAGAATAAGTTGCCTGCCGGCCTATCTGGGCCCCTATGCGGTCATGCAACGCAACCAAGACCCTAGTCAGACTGTTTCGGACAGTCAGAACCCGAATGGGTAAAATCCTGCGGGCTTCCATTGATTCTCTACAGAATCCCTGCGGGGTCGGCCTTGTCCCGAGTATCTCCGGGGGCCCCCCACCAGGAGTCTGAACCAGCCTGGGCGAAATCATTAGCAGATTCCATGGTGATATTGTCGGCATCCCTTTCGCAGGCTCTGCAGTCAGCTAATTCCTCTGGAACGGAGGCCAGACCATTAAGGGCCACAGACCATCAGATATCCCAGTAGTCCCTTCAGTGGAAGGATCTCTGAGGAGGAAGAGAGGAATCGGAAGAGGGAGAACTTGACTCCTTGACTTCTGAACATGAATTTCACACCACTTTCACCCTGAGACAATAGACGATCTTATCAGATCTGTGCTACAGTGCTTAACATTCGAGATCCGATCGAACCGACGGATCCGTCTAAGACTTTGTTCAGCCGCCCTAAGAAGATGGCGGCAATTTTTCCATCTATGATCAATTGGAACAGTATGTGTTGAATAGGGCGTCTCCGGAAAAGAAATTTCATTTGTCTCGAAATTTCCAAACGATTTCCCCTTTCTAAAGCGGATGTGGAAAGGTGGTCCCTACCACCGGCGGTCGACCCACCAGTGGCGAGACTTTCCAGGGCCACAGCCATCACTTTAGCCGAGGTAGCCACTTTCAAGACCCGACAGATAGAAGACTGGAAGGGTTCCTGAGAACAGCATTCGCAGCAGCTGGCGCAGCTCTGCGTCCTACCTTCGCCTCCGCGTGGGTGGCCAAAGCAATGGAAGCATGGCTAGGACAACTTTACCACTCTGTGGTCAAGGAATCCTCGGATAGCCACCTGGTAGATATCATACAACAGCTATCTGATGCAGCCACTTTTCTTGGGGATGGCGGCTTTAGAGTCTAGCAGACTTATAGCTAGATCATCAGCGGCCGCAACCGAGCCAGGCGATCCTTATGGCTAAAAGCCTGGGCGGCAGACCCGGCATCCAAGAAAGCCCTTACCAACCTCCCTTTTTTGGGGTGCCTCTTATTTGGACCCGAACTGGAGAAGATAATCGCTCAGGCGACGGGAGATAAAAGCACCTTCCTCCGCAAAAACAGGGCTCGCCGTTTCCATCCTTTGGCGTTCTCCTTCCTTTCGTTCCTCTAGAACCTCACGCCCCCCACTACCTCCGTACGCAGACAGAGCCTAGTCCCTTCTTTCCAACCGCCAGGGACAAAGGCCACTTCACCCCCCTGGCCCTCTAAACGAGGAGCCTTCAGAACAGGAGGAGAAAGAATAAGCAGGCATGACTATCCTCTGCCTCCACAGGTCGGGGGCCACTCCAATTCTTCCTCAGAGGTGGCAACAACCATCCACAGATGCCTGGACGTTGAATACCTTGACCAACGGTACGATTAGAATTCTCTTCTCCTCCTCCTCTCGATTCTTCCTACCCGCGTTCCGAGATGCCCAAAACGCCGAAAAAAATCCTCAACCTCTGCGTCTATCTCTCCTCCGCACGGGGTCATTGCCCCCGTCCAAGAGATCAGAGATTTCGGGGATTTTATTCCAATCTCTTCTGGTTCCGAAGAAGGACGGAACGTTTCGCCCAGTTTTAGACCTAAAAGCTCTAAACATTTATGTACAAAAAATCAGGTTTCAGATGGGAGTCTCTACGTCGGTATATTGGCGTTAGAGCGGCATTTTCTCGCCTCCTGGATATTCAGGATGCGTACCTCCATGTACCCATTTGGAACAGGTCAATCACCGTCTCCTCAGATTCGCCATAGGCGTCCGACATTTCAGTTCACAGCTCTGCCTTCGGCCCCCGCGTATATTTACAAAGATCATGACCTTCAAGCGGCCTTTCTCTGGCTCTCAGGGAATATTCGTCATCCATATCTAGACGACCTATTGATCAGGGCGGCATCTTTCCAGCTAGCGCAACAGCAGGTATCTCAGTGCACAAAAGATACTATCCCGGTTTGGATTGGGTCATAACGAGAAAAAGTCTCCATGATTCCGTCAATCACATGATCTTCCTGGGGATGTTTTTCGACCAACGAACCACAAAGTTTTCTTCCCCGGGACAAAATAGAATCGATGAAGAAGCTGGCCACTCAGGCACAGTCTCCATCAAATCACTATTCGCAAGCGATGCGATAGTGGGGAAAATGGTGTCGTCGGTGGAAGTAGTCCCACTATGCACTTTTCCATCTTCGACCACTCCAGAGACACATCCTTCATCTTGGACAAGTCCCTGCAGTCGTTAGATGCGTACATACACCTACCACAGTCAGTTCGGTTTCCCTAACTTGGTGGACCCAGGAGAGCAACTTGGCCGCGGGCAAATCCCTGCCCACCCACATGGACAGTTGGTGACAACGGACGCCAGCCTCCGAGGTTGGGGTGCGGTATGTGAGTCTCTGAAAGCCCAGGGTCTTTGGACAGGGAAGAAGCTTCTACTCTCCATCAATGTCCGGAGCTAAGGGCGATATTCCTAGCTCTGTCTCACTGGACAGGGTTTCTGACGGGCAAGAAAGTTCGGATACAGTCGGACAACGCCACGGCTGTGGCGTACATAAATCATCAGGGGGAACGAGAAGCGATCTGGCAATGAACAGAAGCGCATCGAATACTAACCTGGGCAGAATTCTACATACCGGCAATATCGGCAATATACATACCGGGAGTCCTCAATACGAAGGCAGATTTTCTCAGTCGGGTTACACTCGATCCGGGAGATGGGCTCTCCATCGGGTTTTCGATCAGCTGTACAGAGATGGGGGACACACGGACATCGACCTGATGGCCTCTCGAACCAACCGCAAGGTTTCTGTACCTTTTGTGCCAAAACAAGAGACCCTCTTGCGGCCTCCATAGATTGCTCTGGTAGCACCTTGGCAATTCCAATAAGGGCTACATCTTTCCACCAACTCCCATGTACCCAGACTTCTAAAAAGGGTCAAACGGGAACGAGCACAGGTGATTTTCATCCGCCACACGGTGGGCCAAGGAGGACTTGGTTCTCAACCTTCGTCCATGACAGTTGGGGAGCCGTGGGCCTCTTCCATTATGACCAGACCTTCTGCTACAAGGACCTTTCCAATATCCAGATCTTCACTCGACTACATTTAACACGGCGTGGCGCTGAGTCCGCCATATTGAGAAGGCGAGGGATACCTGTATCGGCTATACCTACCATGTTAGCGGTAGAAAACCGGTCTTCATCTAAGGTTACTACAGGATATGGCAGAAGTATGTGATGTGGAGCGTCCTCCAGGGGTTTTCCACCCTCCAGATTTGTTCTGTCCAGAATCCTTAGTTTTCTCCAAAAGGCTATGATGGAGGTTTATCGCTCAGCGCTCTTAAGGTTCAAGTTTCCGCCCCTCACGATCTACTTTCATAAAAAACTCGCGACAGGAAGGATATCCAGACCTTCTTGCAGGGAGTAACTCCTTGCGCCCTCCCCATTCGGGCCCCAGTTCAACCCTGGGATCTCTCTTTAGTCTCAGGGCCCTCAAAAGACCTCCTTTTAACCCTTACCACGATTATATCTGTTGTATTCAATTAGTACAACTGGACTTGAAATGTAGTTCTTGAAGACGTTTCGCTAGTCATCCGACTGGCTTTCTCTAATTCAGAATGACTGTACAAGAATCTGTGGCAATTATGTACCCTGGAAATCCCAATTAGATATCACAGCCAGGTATTAAGGGGTGATTAGATGTGCTAAGAGGTTTATAGGAACGCCCAGAGTAAGGTGTTAAAACAGCATTGATATGGCAGACAGTTTGGTGTCGAACCCCCCACACTCTATTTAGGCTTGGTTTCTTTTTTTATTCACATAAATGGCCTCCTTAACACCTCTCTTGAACCAGTCACGTCCTTCGCCAGTATGTTAACATTACAATCTTCAATTGGTGGGGGGTTCGACACCCAACTCTGCCATATACAATGCTGTTTTAACACCTTACTCTGGGCGTTCCTATAACCCTCTTCGCCACTATCTAACACACCTTAATACCTGGCTGTGATATGCTAATTGGGATTTTCCAGGGTACTAATTGCCACCAGATTCTTGTACAGTCATTCTGAATTGAGAAAGCCAGTCGGATGACTAGCGAAACGTCTTCAAGAATACATTTCAAGTCCAGTTGATCTAATTGAATACAACAGATATACCATGACCTGGATGACTTATAACCTTCACAAGCATACTTACCATCGATTCCTCTATCGTTCTATCTTGGAAGACGGTGTTTCTGCTGGCCATATCGTCCATCAGGAGGGCGTCTGAATAGCTGCCTTTCTGTGGATCCCTCGTGTCTTTCAATTAACCCGGACAAGGCTATTCTGCGACCTCATGTCTCGTTTTTTGCTAAGGTGGTCTCGGCTTTCATATCAATCAGGAGATCATTGTTCACCTTCTTTCCCGATCCGTCTTCTTCCAAGGATCGCGATTTGCACTGTCTGGACGTAGTGAGAGCCCCGAGGATCTACGTGGCTCGCACGGAAGGTTTCCGTTCTTCCCCGGCTCTATTCATTCTCGCGGGGGCCCCGTCGGGGGTTCCAGGGCTTCTCCACAAACTCTGGCTAGGTGGATTAGATCTACTATCGTTCGCTGCTATTTGGCAGTTGGGCCGTTCCTCCTTGCGGGTTACGGCCCATTCTACTAGGGCGTTGGAGCCTCTTGGGCGGCGCGACATGGCGCTTCGGTGGACCAGATATGCCGAGCAAGCAACTTGGTCGTCTCATCTCACCTTTATCCAATTTTATCGTCTCCAGTTTTTGCAGACAAGGATACGGCCTTGGGCACCTCTATCCTTAGAGCTGCGGAGATCTAAGTGGGATTCATTTTAGGATTCACCCTTCAATTGGGACTTTGGGAGTCCCTATTTGCACTGGGTCCCCTGAGGCTGAAAAGAGAAAGAGGATTTTATGTCAGACTCACCGTAAAATCCTTTTTCTTTAAGCCGTAAGGGGGACCCAGGTACTTACCCTCCCTATTGTGGACATGATTGGTTTTTTTGGGCATGTTTTTTCGCCTGTTTACTTGTTATTTCCTTTGTATTGGACTATCTTTTTCATATTTGACTTACGCTTCCTCTTTGGGACCAACTGGAGGAGGCTTCCGGTGCTCTGTGTATTGTACTGAGGGAGGAGCACTGGAGCCTCAATCTTACAGTTCGTAAGTGTCCGCTCCTGGAGAAAGGGTGCTTAACCCCTATGTTGACACCTGGGTCCCCCTTACGGCTTAAGAGAAAAGGTATTTTACAGGTGAGTCTGACATAAAAAATCCTCTTTTTCCTCTTATATATCGAAGATAAGTAAATGAAGAAACAGAAAACTTTTTTGGCATCAAGCCCCAAACTTGAAAACTGAGTAACTACACTAATCAGAAAACTAGTTTTAAACTAACTTAAGGGAGGGTCGTGCCCGGGTCCCCTTTGGCTTCAGAAAAAAAAAAATTCACAGGTAAGAACAAAACTCTTTTCTCTTTCAGCCTAGGAGGACTCAGGCAAGCAGGGGATGCCCCAAAGTCCCGACCAGTGAAAGGGCAGGCAGAAGATCTAAACATCTGCTGCTTGCAGCACCAGGCGACCGAGGGTCTTCTCGGCTGAAGAGAACACATTAATTCTGTAGATTTTATGAATGTGTATAGAAGGAACCATGTAGTGGCCTTGCAAATATGATCTATGAAGGCCCCGCGCGAGCCGCCCATGAAGCACCTAGTGCTCTGTCGAATGAGCCACAACCTCAAGAGAGGAGCAGCTCCTGCTTCTGCATAGCAACGCAGAATAGATTAAGGATCCATCTGGCTAGGGTCGGAGAAGACGCTCTGGTCCCCGAGAGGACCCGCCAAGAGGAGATAACAGGGAGCCTTGGAAGAACGAAAAGATCCGTTTTAGAATGTATATCCGGAGAGCTTCTGACAACATCCAGGGAGTGCAACCTTGTTCCTTGGGGGAAGTTGGTCGAGGATACAAGCTGGAACGACAATGTCCTAATTCAGGTGGAAGGAGGATACGACCTTGGGTAAAAAAGGCTGGATGAGCTTGGAGGACCACTTTAGTCTTTATGAAAGGATAAACATGATGAGAGACTAAGAGAGAGACGTTTATTCATCCCAACTGTCGGAATCGCAAAAGTCTGGATAGAACCAAAGTGTGAGAGGAAAACCCCTAGAAACTCGCCCAGGTTGCATTCTCGCCAGATTCGATGATATGTCTTAGAGGAAGATGGTGGGTATGACTGACGATGGAAAACCCCTCTCTTTAAGGTGAAGTTTGATCGCCACGCCGTCAAACTGAGGCATTTGAGAGAGGCTATATGAGAGAGGCGTTATTCCAGATGGAATAACGGCTGGGAGATGAGGTCCGGACAAAGAGGTAGAGCCCATGACATTTTTAGTATATCTGTGAACCAAGACCTTCTTGGCCACCTGGGAGCGAGAATATTATTGGAGTTTTTTTTCTAGTTTGATCTTTTTGAGGACTCGCGGGATCATGGCTTCAGAGGAAAGGCATATACCAACTGGAATCTCCACCGAACTACCAGTGTGTCCACTAGGTGTGCCTGGGGGTTTGCGTTCTTGAGCAAAAGAGGGACCTTGTGATTGTGACGTGATGCCATCATACTATTTCTGGAAACCCCCACGATTCATGGGTCCAGGGTGTGCCGCTGAGGAAGTCTGTCCACATTGCCCCTTTGGTGGTTGATGTACGCCACCGCAGTGGTGTTGTCCGACTGAATCCAGCAACTTGTTGTCGGGATGTGTGGTCAAACGAGAGCCTGAAATATGGCTCAAAGTTCTAAGACATGATTGGGAGACATGATTCTTCCGGAGACCAAAATACCTGAGTCGTCTAAGACCTGTACACTGACCGCCACCCGACAGACTCACGTCTGTAGAGACCATCATCCACTGAGGAAGACAAAGGGATTCACCTTCTGGAGATTGTCATTCTCCGTCCACCAAAACAGAGAACGTCTGACTGGATGGGGCAGGGAGAATCTGGAAACTGAGATTTCCAGAGACCTGTTCCATGCTGCTAATAAGTGCGTTAAAGAGGCGCAAGTGGACATCACGACGGGACTGCCTCGATTGGCTGATACCATCTTCCTGAAATTAGGGTTGGAAATGGCCTTGAATAGCCAGCCGCTTGATTGCTTTTCTCTTTTCTGGTGGGAGAAATATTCTTGTAGGGAAGTGTCGAACAACATTCCCAAAAAAAGTCATGGGGGGTTGGAAGGAGGGATGGCGGATTGTGTGGATTGACTATCCGCCGAAGGAAGTATTATTTGCAGATAAAAGTGATGGGAGTTGAGGCCAGGTGAAAGGAGGGGGCTTGATAAAGGTTGTCCAGGTATGGAAAAAGAAAATGCCTTGAAGGCGAATGAAGGCTGCTTGGCAGGCCATCACTCACTCTGGTGAGACGAGGGAACTGAGGATAGACCGAAGGGCAGGGCTGTAATGGTAATGGGAGATTCCATCTGCAAATCTGAGGAAACGATGGTGGCCCTGCCATATGGGGACATGAAATAGGCGTCCTGAATATCAAGGGATGCCAAAAGGTCCCCAGGTTCTATGGCCAAGATAACAGATCTGAGGGGACTCTATTTTGAAGTGGAATTATTTGACATACTGTTAGTTCCTGTAGATCTAAACCGGGCGAAATGAGACGTCCTTTTTCGGAACTAGGAAAAGGTTGGAGTAAAAACACCAAAACTGTAGGTGGTGTTTGAACTGGTACTTTTGCTATTAGGAGCAAGATTATGGGTTTTTTGAGTGCTTTTGCGTCTGAGCGGTGACCTGGGAAGAAATGAAAAGGAAGAAGCGGTTTGGGGAAGGAGGAGAATTCTATGTGGTATCCGTAAGAGAGACATTTAGGGTCCAAGCGTCCGTGGACGGGCAACTCCATGTTTTGTGAAAAATTCTCAGTCCGCCATCCCTACCCAATTCTTGGAGGATAGTCATGTTGATTTGGTTATTTCCCATGGGTCGAACGGAGCCTCGTCTGGTGGGCCATTAGGGGCGTTGTGGTGGCACCTCTTCGGGGGGGGGCCTGAGGATTGGTCTCAAAAGTGGCCTTGGGGAGGAACGAAAGGCCTGGTTTCTATGGAAAGTAGGAAGCCACAAGTCCATTTTGGGGGAGGAAGGAACTCTACCCTCCTGTCGCCTGAGAAATGATCTTTTCTAACTCTGGCCCAAATAATTGTCCCCCTGAGAAGGGGAGGCTGGAGAGGGCTTCTCTTTCAGCAATTGTCGGCAGCCTCTGCTTTTAAAATCCAAAGATCCTCCGAGTCACCTGTTACAGAGGCGGAGGCCTAGCAAGAGTCCTACTTTATTTTTAAGGCCGCATCCCCAACTATATATATACTGTGGATCAGATAAGTCCTCTTGGATGATTGTAATGGGTTGGGCTTAGCCGGTCGGAGCCGATTTACTGGTATAGTTAGTTGAAACATACTTATCATGGCCTAGCTACCCAGGCCGAAGCGAAGGTAGGGAGGCGTAGAGCACTCCTGAGGCTGAAAATATATTTTTAAGAAAGCCCTCGATGATCAATTTGATCTTTAAATTGCCACTTCGGAGGAGAGCGAAGTAAGTGCTCTAGAGAGCCCGGATACGGGAAGGGTCAACCATGGGGGGAGACCATCTATCTACTCGCCTGATTGGGAAAAGGAAACAACTGACCATTGCAATGGTGCGTAGTTGCAGTCGGTGCCATACTGGGGAAGACTATTCTGAAGACGAATTTATCTAGTTTGTCTAGGAAGGGAAACTGTACCAAGGATTCCTAATGAAGTGGGGAGAGGGTCGTCTTGGGATTCTGAATCCTGAATATTTTATAGCGTAAGCACTGACTTATTAGGGCGTTGACAGATGTGAAAAGTTGGTTGGGCTTCTGTGTTGGGAGCGTGTAATTCGATTTCACCTTCCTCGGACGTCATTGTCCTTTGTGAATTGCAATCCTCGGCCGTGAACGGAGTAGGCTCCTGTTTATCTAGTAGGTCTTCCAATCCCTGTTGAAGTCACTAGCTGTCTGTTGGAGAACTGTGAAATAGAACAGACAGAGAAGACACCGGAGAGGCTAGGGACTAGCCCATGCGGTTCATAACACTCCTGATGAGTCCCCCTGAGGGAGGGGTTGTGTCCGAGCAGATCATGCAATGTAGTTTTATGTGAATCCAAAGACTCTGGGTCGACATTTCCCATTTCGGGTTCTTGGTCGGGTTAGGGAGGGAGCGAAGCGTGTGCTTCCTGGGCAACATTGCAGAGGCGCCCTTGGGCCAGATTTGCCCACAGCAACTTTTGCTGACAGAGTCGCAACACATAAGATGTGGGCCGATGTTTTTATTGTCCTTTTCTGGTGGGACGAGAGCGTCCGTCGCTGGCATTGAAAGCGATAGATTGAGAAAGAAAAGAGAAATAGTGAGGGGGGGTTGGGGGGGCACAGAGAGAAGAAACCCCATGTGCTCTGAACCACTATGCCTTGCTATGTTGAGCTAAAGAGAATAAAGAAAGGGTAGGAAGGAGAGAGAGACAGGACCCGGTGGTGAAGTAGCAGAGAGCCTGGAGATGTCTGGTAACTGTTGGAGCAGGATTACAGCGGAGAGGAGATGTCCATGCTGAGAGGAAGCGGAGAGAAGGAAGTCCCATCCCCACGAAGCGCTCCAAAAGCAGGGAGGTATGCATCAGTAGGTGCACTGGGTATGCATCAGTAGGTGCACTGGGAATGCATCAGTAGATGCATAGTGTATGTATCAGTAGGTGCACTGGGCATGTACAAGTAGGTGCAAAGGGAAGGCATCCGTAGATGCACAGGCACCGGTAGGTGCAAAGGGCTTTTATCCATAGATGCACAGTGACAGGGCATGTAGCAGTTGATGCAAAGGGGTTGTATCCATAGATGCACAGGGCATGTATCAGTAGGTGCACAGGGCATGTATCAGTAGATGCACAGGGCATGTATTAGTAGGTACAAAGGGAATGCATCAGTAGGTGCACTGGGCATGCATCAGTAGGTGCACTGGGCATGTATCAGTAGGTTCAAAGGACATGTATCAGTAGGTGAGCATGACATGTATCAGTAGATGCACTGAGGATGTATCAGGGCAGGCACCAGTAGGCGCACGGGGCACGCTATTTTTAAATGATATAACATGATTATGTAATTATTCTATAGAGCATGTTATTAAAATTAAAATTTGCACATAGTAGCAGCACCCCTCCTCCCATTTTCTTTTTAATTACCTTCCCCAAAGATCAAAAGCACCTGAACATACTTACAAGAACTGGTCCCTGCTCTTCTCTGCTCTCCTTCCTGGTCATGGCTGTCAGTCTAAGGCACGCCAGTGATGTCACGACCAATAGCTGACAGCTTCAAACCAACTCACAACACCAGCAGGAGGCGGCACCCAGGCAGCAAGGGACCTGGTCTTGTAAGTATGTTCAGAGGCATTTTTGGGGAAGGTAAAATGAAAGTGGCATTTGGGGAGTTCTGCATCTATGTGTACATTTTCATTTTATGGGTGGACATGCCCTTCAAGAAAACAAGCTGTTGACCATTACCTGGCACTTAATGGTAGTAATCCAGTTATTGTAGAAGTCTGCCTCTCTACAGCTAAGGGTAAACTTTATCCTTTGACTAAGAGCCGCAAGGTTCCTTATTTGTTGTAATGGTTTTTATGTGCATGAAGCTAGGCATTTCTGCAGTCCACCTGAATTAAAACATTTTGTCAAAAAATAAGTTTATCAGTCTTTATCTCTGTATTTGCTTTTTCAGACTAATACAATGGGCGCAAAAAGAAAGCTGTCTCGGTCAGAAGACAGAGATGAAAGTTTAGTTGGAGACACTTCTAGTAAGTAAATAGTGTTGCAATGCAGGATATGTATGCACGGCCATTTCGGTCGATAATCGTGCTGTTTATGCTCACTTTGTTGGCCGTTCAGTTGGGGATCGTTGATGATCCGCCCGGCGGATCTGGCAAAGAGCGCCGTGCGAGTGGCTTTTGTGGCCGACAAGGTTCCCATACATGGTACAGTTATCAGCTGAATCAGGCGTGCATACACATTGTGCTTCACGGGTCAGTCCCTGCAAATGCACCTTTAAGCCTGTATTTATCTCTGTGTGTACTTTAAATCTGCCTTTTTGTCCATGTTCTATCTAACAGAATCCAAGAAGGGTCGTACAAGCGTAAAAAAGTCTAAGACAGTGCCGCAAGATGGAGTGGTGGAAAACGACAGTCTTTTTGTTCAACTCCTTAAGTCAACAGGAATGACACTTAAATCTGGAGAACGTCAGAATGACCTCGGTACAAGAACAGAATGTATAAGTTAATGAGAAATTAGAATACTGAACTCTTCAAACATATCTGAGGAGTAGTACACATGAAAATCAAACATTTTACATTACAGAAGGATAACTTTACCTTAACTTTTAAAGATCTGCTTTCCTTTGGAATAGGGGTAATAATCCACAAGTTAGTATCTAATTAAGGGGGACTTGCTGAAAAATGCTACTAGCTGTTTATAGTAGGTCTCTGTATTAAGGGTAAGTTTAGTTATGTGGTTAAAAACAATAATAAACTTCTTCTGCAGCAATACAAAGCTTGCTTCCCTTAAAGGACAACACCTTCATAAGAACATCTTTTAGAAAAAATTACCTCTTTAAAATATGTTGATATATCATAGTTTGTCCTATGAATTCATTAATGTATGCCTGCTATGCTTCTGGATGTCTCATGGAAACTGAGCAATTTAGAAACCTGTACTGAGTCTGGGCATGCTCAGAAGAGGCAGCTAGTGGATTAGCATTCAGTCATTGGCGGTGATGTCAACTGTCAAATCCATAGCTGACAGTTTCTATCTGGAAGTACCAGGAAGCCGAAACAGGGGAAACAGGACATTGTGCAGGATTTCAGGTTAGACATAATTATATATTTCAGATTTCAAACTATTACCGTTTAGGGTTTTGGGGGGTGATTTACCTGATTGTAAGTTTTCATTTTGGGGCTGGACTTGTCCTTTAAGCTTTGCTTGAGCTTTCAGATCAGCATTTGTTAGCCTGGTGCAATGCTTGAAGGTTAGATTCACCTCTGCATTATAGTTTCATGTAACATTCTTTAACTTCCCCCAGAATATTCTTAGCTGCTTGTAAGAGCTCCCACATCAAAGTTTAATTGGAAGCTGCAGCTTTAAAAAAACTTTTGCCATTTTTTTTTCTATGCCTCTCCAGAGCCTACCTTTCCTGCTTTTAAGTTGCTGACATCTTGAATCTGTATTGTTGAATGTGTAGCTCCGCCCCTCCGAGATTTCCGGGTTCCTCCATCTCCATTAGTCGCAAAAGGTAATCTCCGTAGGTTCCGTGCGTGCACGGACGTGTGTGCGCGTGGCGTCATCTTGCCGCATCGTGCTTGTGCGAGGCGAGATGACGTCTCGAGCGACGTCATGCACATGGCAAAGGCGCACGCACAGAACCAACGGAGATTACATTTTTGCAACTAATGGACGAACCAGGAAATCTAGGAGGGGCGGGGCTACGAATTCAACAATACAGATTCAAGATGTCAGCAACTTTAAAGCAGGAAAGATTTTTTTTAAAGCTGCAGCTTCCAACTAAACTTAACTTTGTTTTACAGAATACTTATGCTTTAATCTAAACAAATACATAGTATAGCTACAGCAGTAAAATATTCATAAACATTGTACAATGTGATACACATATATCTGTTAATTTCCATTTACCCATGTGCAGTCTAACTTTGCATCTGTTTTTGGTGCAATTTTGTTTTTGGCTACTTAAGTAGCTTTTATGTGCAAAACCACACCGTTTATTAGCCCTATGTGCTGCTAATCAATAATTTAATTATCTTATCAGCTGTTGATCAAGCTGTTTTTCAAAAGAAGCTTCAACAAGCATTAAGAAAGCATCCAAGATACCCAAATGTAAGTATTATTATTAGTAACTAAACATTTAGGGTTTGTTCATTGCTTAATGGTGTAACAAGCATGTACGTGCTATACTCTGTATGCCTTGTATAGAATAACATGTTAGTTTTTCCTTATAAAACCTGTAAATTATGCTGATTATACAGTTATAATGTATAAATGGGGCTCTTCATAAGAAAGAACATGTATTTGTGATGTACATAAAATGGTATCTCATACCCTTGGGTAAGGGGTTATTAATTTACGTAATTTATACATAATTACATAGGTTGTCTCAGGCTAGGAAGAAAGAAGTAGCCAAGGCTAATTCTGATATAAAATCCCTCTGTAAAACCTTATTGGCTAGAGCCTTGACACAGTAAACATACATAATCCCCCCCTTTTGGTATGGTGTCTGAATGTTGAATTTTTTTTTCCATTGACTCACTATCGTGGATGTGTTTCTGTGTTACCCGCTGTTTTACAGGGCATTTTTTTGTTCTCTTTTTTTTTTTTAAGGTTATTCAAGAATTTGTTAGTGGATTAGAATCACACATTGAAGAACGTGATATTTTTAGGAATTGCCTTCTTCCCTGCGGAAATAATCAGGTGACAGAAACAAGGTACTACTAGATGGTAGGATTCTGTACTTTTAGCATGCATTGATATTTTGGTAGGTTTGGCTGTGTGTAAATTTTTAAATATACTAGCTCTTGGGATTTGGAATATCCTTTTGTTCATTCATTTTTTTGAAGTTTTTATAATAATCTTTAACTCACAAATATACATTTATGCATTTCTATAATATGAGTGAAGTTTACCAAACTATAGAACAATAGTTACTATAAAATAGGGGAGAAAAAAATAAAAGAAGAAAGGGGAAAAAAATAATAAAAGAAGAAAGGGGAAAAAAGAAATAGAGTAGGTAGCAGATTAATCACAACCAATAAAATTCAAAATTGTCTTTGGTATCTTACATAGTATTCTTCTTATACTTGCTGCTGCCATAGAGGACCGACGCCCGAGGAGCCATCCCATCGCTCTATTGATTAGTGGAATCTCTCGGAGTGGTCATTCTGAGGATCCATATATCCCAGATTCCCAAAAATATATTCCAGATTTTTGTCTGGAGAATGTGGTTTGTAACACCTCATTGCAGATTCCCCAGAAAGCCTCTACCTCTGTGCAGGACCATCAACAATGTAGTTGATCGGTTGGTAACCCACTGGGTTAATTTTGTGTAAGAAGGCTGGGGTGATATACCAGTCATTTAGGATTTTGTAAGATTTCTCTTTCATAATTATGTTTGAGGGGCATGTAGCTGAGTATTTAAATATTGATGCCCACTGGGTGTCCTCCAGAGCTTGATTTATTCTTGTTTCCCATTTGGATATTGATGGAAATTTGATTGTTTGCTTCTCATGCCAGATAAGATGGTACAGGGAGACTGTTTTGGTGGAGGAGCATAATTGGGAGCTAAAGATTTCGAAATGTGTGGGGTGTAGGTTTTTACATCTATTTAATACAGCTCTTGAATAATTTAAGAGGCGAGTGTAGGAGAACCATTTAGACTGGGGTAGTTTGAATTTAGAAGTGGCTTAACCCCATGGGATTAGGGTTCTTGAAGGATAGCAAATGTCAGCTATTTTGGTGATACCCTTGTCTTGCCAGAATTTACTTTCTATAGAGTTGTGTCCCAGGGTATAGTAAGGGGTTTTGAAAAAAGGAAGATATGGGGAGGGGTTGTGTGTCAGTTGATGTAGTTTGTTGCATCTGTCCCATATATATAAGGAGGATTGAATGGTAGTGTATTGAGATCCTGAGTATTTTGGATTGATGTAGAATGTAATGGTTCTAGTAGTTGGTTTTCTAGGTGGACCCATCCTATTCTGCCTGGACCCCAGATCCATTGGGTAATTTGTGAGATTCTGTCGGCCTGGTAGTACGCGTATAGTATAGGGGCTGCAAAACCGCCCTTTATGTCGAGCTAAAGTGGTGTATTTGATACGCGGCCTACCACCTTTCCAGATAAAACTATTAATTGACCATTGTAGTCTTCGGAGGTCCGCTTTTTTAAGAGTTATGGGGAGGGCTCTGAATAGATATAGTATTTTAGGTAATATAGTCATTTTTATTGCAGCCACCCTCCCTATTAGTGACAAAAGATAAGAGGTCCATGTTTGTAGAATATGGATTCATTTAGTTATGGTAGAGATATAGTTGTGGGATAAAAAGTGGTCTTTGTTGGCACTAAAAAATATGCCTAGATATTTTGATTCATTTGACCATTTAAAGAGAGAGGTTCTGAAGTGGTGTAGGGTGGGGGACATGCCTATCCCCATAGGCTTTGGATTTGCTATGGTTTACTTTAAATCCTGATACAGTTGCAAATTGTTCTAGTAGATGGTATACAGAAGGAAGTGAGATAAGAGGTTGTGTAAGGAATAAGAGTGTGTAATTAGCGAATAAGGAGAGCTTCGGTTCCATTGAGCCCACCTTTACACCGTGGATATCTGGGTTATTGCGTATGCTTTCTGCCATAGGCTCGATACATAGGGCAAATAGTAGCAGTGAAAGGGGGCAGCCTTGTCTTGTCCCATTGGTAATGTTTATATATTTGGAAGGGTATCCCATGTTTCTTGCTTTTGGTTTATCATAAAGACAAAAGAATTGCTTTTATGAGCTCTGTGGGGAAGCCGAATTTAGTCAGTACCAGGTTCAAATAGGTCCAGTCGACCCTGTTGAAGGCTTTCTCCACATCCAGTGATAAAAGCATTGCTGGGTCACCTCTCAACTGGGCCACCTGGAGTACCACCATTGCCTTTCTTATTCTGTCGGTAGACTGTCGTCTGGTTGTTGTGTATTAGTGAAGGAAGGATTAGCTTAAATCTATTTGCTATTAATTTCGCATATATCTTGAGGTCGCCATTGATTAACGATATAGGGCGATAATTTGTTGTCTGTGTAGTGTCAGTTTTTGGGATGACCACTATATTAGCTTCTAACATTTCAGGGGGGAATGTGTCTTGTCCTTTTAGAATCTCGTTACATAGTTTTGTGAGATGGATTGTTAGTATATCTGAAAATTTTCTATAATATAGTGCTGTGAAGCCATTCCGGCCTGGGGATTTTCTGGTTTTGAATTCTTTTATAATTGTTTTGACTTCTGTTGTAAATGGGGATAACATAGCTGAGGATTGTTCCTGTGAGAGTTTGGGGAGGTAAATTTTTTGTAGGAGTTGTGTGATTCTTGGAATTGTTGATTCCGAGTGGATGATGTATGAGCATCATGAAATATACAAGTGCTTGAAACATGAGGAAAGAGGTCCCTGCCCCATAGAGCTTACAATCTACTTGGGTGGGTAACATACAGATACATAGGAAAGGGTGGAAGTGCTAAAGTTATTACTTTATTTATATATTTATGTGTTATTTATTGTCCCCCTTGTATGACTTTGTATTCTATATTGTACAATGCTGCGTCCCCTAGTGGCGCTATATAAATAAACATATACATACATACATGATTGTGTGACCACCGTATAATTGTTGGTAATAGTCTGCAAAGTGATTGGCTATCCATTGGGGATCGTAAAGTAGTTTTTGCTGGTTATCGTGAATTGGGTGGTAAGTGTTTGCTGCCATCTTTTGATTAAGTTTATTGGCAAGCATTGTGTCTGGCATTTACAATAAAAGTGTTGATTTGTAAGGCGCATTGCTTTCTCTGCTCTGTCATTCATTAATTTTGATAGCTCTGCTCTCATTTCACGCATTTGCGCTGCCTCATTTTCTGACCAATGTTTGCCTAGGCTAGATCTCAGTTTTTTGATAGCATTTATTAGTTCTGTTATCTGTTTATTCCTTTGTTTTTTTATAGTGTACTGCCATCTGTATTCGTTTACCTCTAATTATTGTCTTGTGTGCTGCCCAGATCATCGAGGGGGGAATATCCGGGGTGGCATTAATTTCGAAGTATTCCTTTAGTTCTTTTTGGAGGGTGGTGATATCGTGATCCTGGGAGAGAAATGATTTGTTAAGTCGTCAAGATGGAGGAGGCTTTGCATTAATTAGGTCTTGAAGCATGAGGTGTACATAGGCATGGTCTGACCAGGATATCTCTGAGATTTGTCTGGAGACTGTCAGGATGTGGAGAAGCTGTTGTGGGGCTAAGAATGCATAATCCAGTCTTGTGTATAATGAATGTACTGGTGAGTAAAAGGGGAATTTGCGGTCTGTATGGTGTAGAATTCTCCATGAGTCCACTACTCCAGTTGCCTTAAAGGGGAACTGTGGTCTCCAAACAAGTTGGGCGGGCCACATGGGGCTGTAAGAGAATGGGCCATGGGGGGCCTGCAACTGGAGGGACCATGGGGTCCATGATTGGGAGGGACAAGTGGGGGCTGCAAAGGGGAGGAGGAGACACAGGGCAGATTGACTGACATGGTTTCGAAGCAGGAAGTGCAGGGGACCTGGTGATGCAGCTGCCATATCACACACACAAAAATGTAAATATCTTCAATACTAAGCAAAATAAACAATGAAAATAAATTGCAAAAATTCTCAGGAGAGCAATTCCTATCAATTTACCTTAAGTCATTTGTGGACCACAGTTCCCTTTTAATAAAGGAGGTGAGGTGTTTCCCTGATTGGGGGGTGGCTAGATCTCGTGGGAGAGACGATCTAATTGTGGGGGAAATGCGATGTTAAAATCTCCCATTATTATCAAGATCCCTGTGGCGTATTGTAAGATCTGGTTCTTGAGATGTTGTAGGAAGATTTTTTTGGTGGGTATTGGGAGCGTAGACATTGACTAGAGTGATTTTTGTTGCTTGTATTGATCCATTTAATATTATATATCTACCCTGTGGGTCTCGGGTACATGAGTCTTCAAGGAAACCTATTTGTCTGTTCAGAAGTATGGCCACCCCAGCCTTCTTATTGGGGGATGAAGCAAAATATTGCATTGTATATTTCCCCCCCCCAGTATTTTGGCTCATGTCCTGTTCTAAAGTGGGTTTCCTGTAGCATTATAATGTCTGGGTTTGGTTTTTGATAGTACTGTAGAGTCATTTTTCTTTTTTGAGAGGAGAATCCTTTGACAAGATGGGTAATTATATGTAGATTATTAGACCTAGTGGGTTGTGGATGTTTGGAATGTTAGTGTGTGCGGGTGTTTACTTACAAAAAATTTGTGTGATTTCTCCTGGACATTGTTTATGGCTGGAGTATAGTTGGATGACGAGCGTGGGTCTTTTGGTCCTCCTGGCGCAACTGAAACATAAAAAATAAATATTGTGATATTGATTGTGGGTACGAACAGATTCAATCTCGACTGTTTTTGGCATTGAAAGTTGACATAAAGTAGAATAAGATATTGACATTGCTACCCTTAGATAAAAAAAAGTAAGGTGAAAAGAAAAAAGGTCAAAAACCTCCCCAACCGGTCCCGGTGGGGATTGGGAGTGGGGAAAAAACGATTCCCTCTCTAGAACCAGTGTTGTGTGGGTAGGGGATTTGGAATCCCTCCCTTTGTGGGTTTGTCTTCTCTCTTGGGAGAGCAGTATATACAGTCGAGGAACAAGGGTCCTCTCCACACCCCAGACCCGTTGTGGAAAGTGGAAGCAGAAACGGCCTCGGGTTTTTTATTTATTTTGTTCAGGGGAATCAAACCAGGGGGTTCCCGCTTGGGAATGATTGAGAGATAATTACCCAATATCATCATAGCTGTTTCCCCAGAGGGGATACGCTCAGAAATTTGACATAAGTTTTGGTCAAAATTTGTGTTTTTTGTATGTCTCTGTCTGTCAGGGTGTGCGGGGAGGGAAGGGGAGGAAGCTGGGGAACCAGGCCACAGTGAGAAGCAGGTTTTCCTGTAGGCTGGTCAACAGTAATAAAATATTATAAAAAAAAAAAAACATACCCAGTGTTCACTTTATATACTCCCACAACCTTAAACCTTTCGTTTTATGAGATGGGGGAAGTTTTCTCAGGGATAATTGCGGAAATTCCCTTGAAATACATTATGCATTAAATTAAAGCACAAGTAGGTGCCATGTAAATGCTATAGGATTAATCTGTATTTTGTACATACTCTCTGTAGGGAGAGATGCTCAGAAATTTGACGTTAGATATGGTTGAGTTCTGGGTTTTATGTTTCTCTCTGTCTGTCGGGGTGTGAGAGCAGAAAGGTGGGGGGAGGAGAGGGAGCCCAGCCTCCCTAAGGAGCAAACATTCCTATTTGTTCAACAGTAGTAAAATATTGAAAATAAAATATTTATACACTCCCGAAAACTTAAACCTTTGATGTTATGGAGTGGGGGGAGTTTTCTCAGGGATATTCAGAGGTATTCCTGTGGTGTACCTTATGCATTAAGTTAAATCACAAATATATTCTGTTGAAAATACTACAGTATTATTCTGTATAGAGTAGTCAGTCAGTCAGAACTATTACGGGCAGGATGTTCATCCCGCAGATTAAAACAGGTGAGATTCTATGGTGGACATTTGTACCGTGTTAATTTAATTTTAGTGCAGGGTATTGCCTCAGGTGGATGCGCACATGGGGCTCCGGTGCCATCTTGAGTGCTCCGGGGGTATCAGGTGCCGTCCAGTAATCGGTCAGTTCTGCCTTAGTCCCCGTGTTTTTGCTGTTTGTTGGGGACATGGCGCCTTAGTCCCTCTATTTGTCTTGAGGTACGTGTTGTTTGGACCGCTTCAGCTTCAGTCCGGCTTATGATTTCAGGTCGGGTAGCGGGAGCTTCACCTCCGCACGTCCGGCTACATGGACAGTCAGACTCCGCCCCAAGCGGAATATGGAATATTAACACGATACTGTACCTATAAATTAATCTAATGACATTTTTTTCTCTTTTTTTTCTTACAGTAACATGGTTGGTTCTTTCCATGACAGTTTAATTAAACTTCTGTTGGGTATTGAAATTTTACAGGTATGTTGACATTTACCATATATACTCGAATGTAAGGTGATCCGAGTAGTACCCGAAGTCGAGGTACCTATTTTTACCCGAAAAATTAGGAAAACATGACAAACTCGAGTATAAGTCGAGGGTAGAAATTATGACCACGACTGCCTTTTGATTCTGTATTGTTTTGAGGCTTTAGTTGCCCTTTAAATTGACAGCAGATTTCCCATACGGTAGTGTCATACAGTAATAGCCAAATCCAGTATGGCTATTACTGTATGGGAATTCTGTTCCATTTAAAGGGCAACTAAAGCCTCAAAACAATACAGCATTAGTTTCCCTTTAAATAAAGAGTAATCACACACAGTAACCTCCAATTCCTTGCTACTCCAGATGTTTGGAAACTACAACTCCCAGCATGCTTTACTTGCTGGGAGTTGTAGTTCCCAAACTGCTGCAGTGGCAAGCACTCCCCCCCCAGAGCCCTTCCAGTTCAGTGGACTTGCCTTTGTGTAATAACCACCACCTCTGGCATTTAAAGGACTTCTTTAGTGGGAAAATGAACTTTTTTCCCCCCTTTCTTTCCATGTGTTCTATAATTCCCCACAACACCCAGAGTGTCTTCACTTTTTTCAGATTCCCTCTCTGTCCTGAGATACACCAGTTAGAAGAATACATGATTGCATTCCTCTACTCCTACTTGGACTGTCAATTAAATCCCTGTGAAGTGATCCCCCCTCCCTGCTCTGTAATAAACATAGAGATAAGAGCATTAGCAGGGGGAGAGAGGTAGCTTTGATGATATATATAATGCTGCACTTGACCCCCCTTCTTAATAGCTTTCACTGATTGATGATGGGTCACAAAGTGAGAGATCGTTAACTGTACTGTTCTCCTCCTTCTTCCTGTCTCCAGGACAGCTTGCTTTCTATTGGCCACTGTGCATGGGCGTGTTTTTCAGGATGTTGAATTTTTAACACCTGCTGCACATGATAAGCTTGTCGGTTAGCCGGAGTTTAAACATCGAGGAGGTAACAGAGGGGAGGGGGAAGGGGGGAGTGCTGCACAGAGATCTGACACCATGGATAAACAAAGTCACTGACAGAGATAGGATTAAGGCAGCACAGAGTACATGAATTTAACTTTGCAAAGGGGCAGTGTGTTTTTTTCACTATAGAAAAACTTAGACTTTAAGTGCTGGTTCCAGCATTGCCCTGCGTTTTGGCCTCTGACTTGGGTCTCTGGCTCCACTACTGCAGCAACTGTTCTGGTGCCTGATGTCCAGTAATCGGCTGTCCCCTTGCATCCACATTAACTCCTCTGGTGGGTGACGTCACTACTCGGCACCGGGAAGAGACCGGCGCAGAGTAGTGACGTCACCCACCAGAGTAGTTAATGCGGAAGCAAGCGGCTGGCTGATTACTGGACTTCAAATGTGAATGACTCAAGTATAAGTCGAGGTTCGATTTTTAGGCTATTTTTATAGCCTAAAAACCTCGACTTATTCTCAAGTATATACGGTAAATCAATACTGTATAAAGAGTAGCTAAGTGACAACTTAGATGCAAATAATCTGTTAGGTGGCATGAGTTAACACTACTAGCACAGAGCTACATCAGCCCTGTAACAGTGATCTGTGCCATTAAATATTCCCTCATTATCTTTATGATCTGATATCAACTGTCTTCCTGATGTCCTGTCCCATGATAAGAAACCGGGTCAGTGTTTATTACCTTTCGTCTGTATTGGTGTAGGTTAATGGTTATTCCTTTAAACTGTAAAATTCACATACCACATGGTGAAACTGTGGAACTGGCAATAGCAAGTTTATTTTTACTTCAGCTAATATAAATGGATTAACATCAGCCAACCTATATTTATCATTAGGGAGCACTAGCACCTTGGGATAAAACACACTTGGCTTTAAATATGGAGATGGGCCAACACAATTTAAACTGCTTCTTCCTGCCGTGCACTGATGTACCCCTTATCTTACAGACCTCGTGCTGCATTACTGGGCAAATTAAATGTTTTAAACATGAATTAAAAATGAAAATTGATACCGTAGAATTGTTTAATACTGATTGTACTGATTGAAGGGGTGACCTGTCTCATGATTCTTAAGCAGACCATACACAGGAGATAGGATGTTGAAGATTTTCCGCCTTGCCCAATCTTCGTTTTCAAATAAACTGCTCGATATTGTAGAGCGGAAAAACAGCATACACATACACTTGACTATACGTCAATTGTTTGTTAATTTGATCGAATCGCCCAAAATTTCAATAATGTGTGTGCAATGCTTAACTCATAAATTGTGTACTGCTGCCAGATATAAGGTAGCATAAAAATCAGGAGTACCCTATTTGCCAATGACCTTTGAAATTTTTATTGAAAAAGTCAGAACTATCCTTCGGGTTTTACAAACACTAACAGAATTTGAAACATTCTCAGGCTTCCGAATCTACTCCGATAGTAGACCCAACATTAAATATTTATGGCTGTATGACCTAACTATTTTATTTGTGTATCATCTGCATAGAAGTGATACTTGAAGCCAAAAGAGCTAATGGCATCTCAAGGAAATTGTGTAGAGGGAGAACCATAAGGGCACAGACCCCTGCAGCACCCCTACACTAAGAGGAACAGGAGAAGAGGTGTAATTAGCATAAGATACAGAGTAAGTTCGGTTAGAAAGATACAATAGGAACCATTTGGAATTCATTCCGAATGGCCAAGGAGTGGACTATCTGTATTAGGAGGGAATGATCAACTGTGTCCAAAGCATGGGAGAGGTCAAGAAGGATAGGAATGGAAAAGTGGCCATTGGCCTTGGAAACCTGGAGGTCATTTGCAACCTTACACAGAACCGTTTCAGTGGTTACAAAAAATTCATGCAATGAAACCAAAATCTGAAAATTTTGAAGACATAGTGGGCAAAATACTTAAAGAACTGAATAAGTTCAAGCAAAGGTTATTAAACATGGAGAGAGACCACTATCAGTTCATTTATAGAGCCTGACAAACTTCTAATATTCATAGTAAACACCCAATTTTTATGACCACCAGTATATATGCAAGCATTTAGATTATGGATTACATTCGGAATGATGTACTGAGAATGCCATATTGGTGGTTTTTCATTGTTCACCCCTTTCAATAAAAGCTATTTATTTCACCATTTAAACAATCATTTATAAGGTTTTTTCTCATATGATACATTTCCTTTATCAGGAATCGGTTATAACTACATTGTTTGAGAAACTTCCAGAGTTTGTGTATGATAGGTGAGTGCACTGTAAGACAATGTATGGATTATTTCTAGCCAGCCCTGGCAGTATCTGTTAGCTACGTGATTGACTGACTTTTATTTGCATGTTTCAGTGTTGGCAGCGATGGTATCAGCATTCCTCGGCTAATCATCAATCAGTTTAAATGGCTCGACCGTATTTTGAATTGCAAGGTACAACATCTAACATTACTTGTGGCTTTAAAACGAGTGTGTTTGTTAAGCGATAACATAAGTCTATTAGTTAAGATTAGGACAACAGTATCAGAGGAAGAGAAGAAGAAATAGTGTTTTTATTATTGCTTATCCTTGGCATCACAATTACAAATGCTCCCATAAGTACAAGCTCTTGTATTATAATTGTAGTATTACAGCCACAGACCTATTTAAACTAATTTATTCTTTACTTAGGATCTCACCTCAAAGATAATGCAGTTGCTCTCTGTGGCCCCTGGAGAAATTCAACATGATATTATTACAAGTCTACCTGAAATTCTGGAAGATTCTCAACACAATGACGTTGCCAAGGAACTTAAGTGAGCAACAGGCATCTTTATAGAACCTGCAGACTTTAAGTTTCACTATAGTGTTTTCATATATTCTAGAGCACTGGTGCCCAACCTGAGCCTCAATGGGGGCCGCACTAGTTGACCCCATGCAGAGTGTGGGTGTATTCTGCCCAAGCCACGCCCCAGATTGCCCAAGCCACACCCCCTGCAATGTGTGGGCCTCGGGTTGGACATCACTTTCTTAGAGAATATCCTGTAATCCCTATTGCACTGATTGGCATTTGCTGACCACAAATAACCTTGTTTTAATGATAAATGAGCCAGCTACGTGTGCTCAAGAAAAGTATTTTGTTAAGAAGTCAATGTATTCTAATTGGTTAAAATTATATTGTATTATAATCAATTAAAATTATCTGCAGCACTATAATAGCAAGAAAAATGGGCTTATAACTGGTGCATTTGGTAATTATTAGGATTTCTTGGGTTAAACAGGTAGTTTGGTGCAGCACTGCACCATCAATCCCTAACTGTGCACAACTATTTATTTATTTCTTAGCTCTCTGTTGCAGCAGAACATGCAGCTCACAGTACCGATTTTAGATGCCCTATCAAGCTTAAATATTAATGCAGAACTTCTCTCTGAGGTAATTTATGATCTTGTCAGTGTCTATAAAGCTGCAATATGGAATTTTTTAAAGCTTATATAGTCCAGACCTTTTATAGGGCATAAAAGATGTTTGTTATTATTCCATTTACAGGTGCGTCAGTCAGTCATGTCTACTCTGTCAGCAGTTGACCTAGAAGATTTACCTGTTATAATAAAGTTTATCCTTCATGCTGTGACCCCTTCAGATGCAGTTGAAGTGAGTTGTCCTGTTGCATGTCATAGTTCAGAAAATCAACTACACAATCTCCTAATCTGAATTTTGACCATTTCGTCAGTAATGTTTTGTTGCATGCAGTGACGTTCGCTGGTAGTAAAGCAATATCTGAGTGTTAAGAAAAGGAAACAAAAATGTTTCTGACAGTAGTATGAGAAAAAAGAAATATATAGAGAGGGTATAGATTCTTTATTTCCTGTTGGCTTAATCATTTGTTTGTTGTAGCTTGATTTTCTCAGATATAGTTTGATCCAATTTTAGTTTATTCACATTTTGTGCCCCATAACATTCAAGAAATAATTTTCTTTTAGGTGATTTCTGAACTTCGAAAGAAACTAGACCTGGAGTCCTGTGTCCCATTAGTCAACTCTCTTGCTGCTCAGAATAAAATGAATAAATCACAGGCTGGGTAATGTACATTCTGAACATTAATCCTTGACGTTTTGAATGCTGAACATTTCCTTCTAGCTTATCACGTGTACAGCTGATTGGATGTATTTTTTTAAATTGCACCTTTATTTTTCTAGCCTTTCTTGATATACAGTTTATTTTTATCCTATGACCATTGGAGGACCCAGGCAGAAGATGAGGGTAAAGTGCTTATGGCTGGAGATGCTGAATCTTATTGTGGCTAACTCCTCTGTACTTTACCGCTCCTTTTTGGCTCACCCTTCAGTTTTTTACAAGTGTTTCTAGGTGATGGAGATTTGGACCTTTGCTCAGAGTTCTGACAACCGGAGTGTGGGATTAAAGACACAAGGTTATTGCCTCCAGTTTCTGCTCTGCCCAGAGAAAAGTGGCTGCCAGTTAGATCAGAAAAACTAGGATAAAGATGCATGTTCCTGACAGTGGGGGGGGCTGCTAATTGTCAGACTCTGCAAAACCAGTTGCATGGGATAAGATGGGGGAAGCACATGAGTGGATGTAAGAACCTGGTGCCTTTAAACTCCATAACACCTCCAAAACCTAGAAATACTTCTAAAAAAACTGAAGGGTTGAGGAAGAGGGGTAAAGTACAGGGAGGAGGTGTTGGCCACATAAGGATTCTGCAGCTAAAGGTGGATATTCACATAGCAATATCATTGCATATTGGGCAATAATAATCCCAAGATGGAAATGGTCTGGCAGATCCAGATTGTTACTAGTGTGCAGGATGATCTAAGGAGCAACTCTCTTCCTTTTTAGGAAAACAGATCCATCCTAGAACATCTTGGTACCACCTGCAATCTTGCAACAAAGTTACTAAGCAGATGTGTACATATAAAATATTTGTTAGTAACTTCTGTGTCTTCCTACAGGGAGGGTGGTGATCTTGCTGCAAATTATTCACATTACATCACTCCATATATAAACATAGTAAGAATACTGTGTAATGTACTGGAACACTGACTTAATCTCCTTTTTAGCTCTTCTGGGAATAAAACAAACGACACCAACTGTGTTTCCCTTATGATGGATGTGATTAAAGCCGCTGTTCGATTTCAGAAACATACTTCAGAAGCTTGGATTAAGGTGATTTTTCTTCTAGTTATCTCTGTTATATATTGGTAATTATCTGGAATATATAGGTCACATTCTGAGCTAACTGCTGCCCAGTTGATGATGTTTACTTTTTAATTGTCTGCCTTAAGCTGGCCATACACAAGTGATTTCCACAGCATGTGTGCCAACAGATCACATTGGTATGTCAGCACACATGCGGTGGGAACCGCACACATGGACCCGACTGATCCCCAAACACGGTATAGGGATCGGACAGCCGTGCGGCCATACACAGTACGATCGGATTGTAAAGGGAGCCGATATTTTCCGTCTTTCCCGACTGAACGTAACGTCTACTTCGGTATTTCATTGGTACTCGGGAACAGCCCCTACACACTGACAAGAATATGTAAACCCCGTTGTTCCCTGATGGCCACCTTTAGTGATTTTGTTCTTACCTGTAAAATATTTTTCTCTGAAGCCGAAAGGGGACCCAGGCACAGCAGGGGTTAAGTACTCCACCTCCAGGAGCGGACACTTAAAAATTTGAAGACTTCACAGGCTCAGGTGCTCCTCCCCTTACCTAATATAGCCCAGCACCAGGAGCCTGCTTCAGTTAGTCCCAAAGATAGACAGCGAAGGAGAGTAAATCCAAACAGTGTTGGGTTAGGAATAGTCCTGACCCTAAGCAAACCCACTAGACTCTCTACACTGGAGAGGCACTCAAAACTGGCATTATTAGGGAAATATAATGTCCCCTGCTAAATCTGGGAACAGAGATAATCGTCACATAGTGCATAAAAAAACCAACCAACCATAAACTCTAAATTCTAAGACATAACGTTCATTGTATCGAATACTGTAAAATCACATGAAAACAATACTAACCCCTCCCCCCTTCCCCCCCAAAAAAACATCAATATATGCTAAAAAAAATACACACACCTGGGCGTCCACAGGAAATATAGAACTAAAAGAGTCCTAGGAGTATAGCAGCGGACAGTGGATAGGAAAATAAGCCAAGCAAGCAAAGTTATCATAGAGGCACATGCCTAGGGCAAGAATAGGTAAATAATGCCCAGTATACCACATTGCAGGCCCTCTGCGCAACCTCAGTCCAATAATGAGGTCGGGGTAACCTGTCACTGCATGGTAAAAAGCAGGGAGGCAAGAGAGCAGGGCAATTAAAGTGCAAACACAGATGTAGACAGATTACCAAGCAGGTATGGATATAAGCACAATCTGACTGAAAAGGAGCAATACTTAAGTGTTCCGGTGTCGGCTACAAAGAATGATAAAGTCCTCCATATCTCTCTCCTGCTTAAGTCTGTGATGTGCTGCCTGCTCACTGCCTATCTCTCAGTCCTGCTTCCATTCCACGTGGCTGCTTTCTCCTAGACACACTACGCAACCTGAGTTTTGAGTGCCTCTCCAGTGTAGAGAGTCTAGTGGGTTTGCTTAGGGTCGGGACTATACCTAACCCAACACTGTTTGGATCTATTGTTTTTGTTACCCACAGCACCATCACTTAATATGTAATTGGCATAGAGGGTGTATGCTTAAAAAAAAAGTTTCTCTTTCAGCCTCAGGGGGACCCAGGTCAACATAGGGGTTAAGCACCCTTTCTCCAGGAGCGGACACTTTAAGAACTGTAAGATTGAGGCTCCAGTGCTCCTCCCCTCAGTACAATACACAGAGCACCGGAAGCCTCCTCCAGTTTTTAAGTGTCCTCTTCAGGAGTAGGACCTCTCTCCCTACCTTACCTGGATGATGTTGGAGCCGGGGTTTTTCAGACTCTCACCGGCTCCCTCCGTGGGATCAGCAGCCAGCAGAGGTCTGCCTCGTGCGGCTGCCGCGGGAGGGCGGCCCATCATGGCCCGCGGGCCTAAAATGGGCCGATCCCCCCTCCCGCATGTTGCGGGCAACCGGCGGTCTCCGCCGCTTCCCCCTCCCTCAGCACTACAGACACCATGCTGAGGGAGCTCACTGGACCGGCTGATGGGGGCGGGCCTCTCTTCTCCTGCAGGCCAGCATTACCGAGCCGTTTCGGGGGCGGGACTTCCGGTTTTTCGCCTTACCGGGCTTTTTTCGGGGGCGGGACTTCTGGTCTTCGGCCTTTCCAGCTACACATCAGAGTACATACCAGTCCGGAGCCTCCTCCTGCTTGCATTCTCTCTCTACAGATCAGATAAGTCGATCCTTTTCCTGCTCTACTCTGTTTTCCGCTCTTTACCTCTGATTTTCTTTCTATCTTCACTCGGCCAGTCCCTGTTCCTGTTTTTTAAAAAAAAAAACCACATTTATTTTTTTCTCATTTTCTGGCCTGCTGTCTTGTCAAACCATCATGTCCAACAAGGAGAAGCCCGCTCCCAAATCTAAATCAGCCAAATCGGTCCAAGTGATATCCTATGTCTGCGCATTATGCCAGAATAAGTTGCCTGCCGGCCTATCTGGGCCCCTATGCGGGTCATGCAACGCAAACCAAGACCCTAGTCAGACTGTTTCGGACAGTCAGGAACCCGAATGGGTAAAATCCCTGCGGGCTTCCATTGATTCTCTACAGAATCCACCTGCGGGGTCGGCCTTGTCCCGAGTATCTCCGGGGGCCCCCCACCAGGAGTCTGAACCAGCCTGGGCGAAATCATTAGCAGATTCCATGTCGATATTGTCGGCATCCCTTTCGCAGGCTCTGCAGTCAGCTAATTCCTCTGGAACGGAGGCCAGACCATTAAGGGCCACCAGACCATCAGATATCCCAGTAGTCCCTTCAGTGGAAGAGATCTCTGAGGAGGAAGAGAGGAATCGGAAGAGGGAGAACTTGACTCCTTGACTTCTGAACATGAATTTCACACCACTTTCACACCTGAGACAATAGACGATCTTATCAGATCTGTGCTACAGGTGCTTAACATTCGAGATCCGATCGAACCGACGGATCCGTCTAAGACTTTGTTCAGCCGCCCTAAGAAGATGGCGGCAATTTTTCCATCTTATGATCAATTGGAACAATGTGTTGAAAGTGGGCGTCTCCGGAAAAGAAATTTCATTGTCTCGAAATTTCCAAACGATGTTCCCCTTTCCTAAAGCGGATGTGGAAAGGTGGTCCCTACCACCGGCGGTCGACCCACCATGGCAGACTTTCCAGGGCCACAGCCATCATTTAGCCGAGGTAGCCACTTTCAAGACCCGACAGATAGAAGACTGGAAGGGTTCCTGAGAACAGCATTCGCAGCAGCTGGCGCAGCTCTGCGTCCTACCTTCGCCTCCGCGTGGGTGCCAAAGCAATGGAAGCATGGCTAGGACAACTTTACCACTCTGTGGTCAAGGAATCCTCGGATAGCCACCTGGTAGATATCATACAACAGCTATCTGATGCAGCCACTTTTCTTGGGGATGCGGCTTTAGAGTCTAGCAGACTTATAGCTAGATCATCAGCGGCCGCAACCGCAGCCAGGCGATCCTTATGGCTAAAAGCCTGGGCGGCAGACCCGGCATCCAAGAAGCCCTTACCAACCTCCCTTTTTTGGGGTGCCTCTTATTTGGACCCGAACTGGAGAAGATAATCGCTCAGGCGACGGGAGATAAAAGCACCTTCCTTCCGCAAAACAGGGCTCGCCGTTTTCCATCCTTTCGGCGTTCTCCTTCCTTTCGTTCCTCTAGAACCTCACGCCCCCCACTCCGTACGCAGACAGAGCCTAGTCCTTCTTTCCAACCGCCAGGACAAAGGCCACTCACCCCCTGGCCCTCTAAACGAGGAGCCTTCAGAACAGGAGGAGAAGAATAAGCAGGCATGACTATCCTCTGCCTCTACAGGTCGGGGGCCGACTCCAATTCTTCCTCAGAGAGTGGCAACAACCATCCACAGATGCCTGGACGTTGAATACCTTGACCAACGGCTACCGATTAGAATTCTCTTCTCCTCCTCCTCTCCGATTCTTCCTACCCGCGTTCCGAGATGCCCAAAACGCCGAAAAATCCTCAACCTCTGCGTTCTATCTCTCCTCCACGCACGGGTCATTGCCCCGTCCCAAGAGATCAGAGATTTCGGGGATTTTATTCCAATCTCTTTCTTGGTTCCGAAGAAGGACGGAACGTTTCGCCCAGTTTTAGACCTAAAAGCTCTAAACATTTATGTACAAAAAATCAGGTTCAAGATGGAGTCTCTACGTTCGGTAATATTGGCGTTAGAGCCGGCGATTTTCTCGCCTCCCTGGAATTTCAGGATGCGTACCTCCATGTACCCATTTGGAACGGTCATCACCGTCTCCTCAGATTCGCCATAGGCGTCCGACATTTTCAGTTCACAGCTCTGCCTTCGCCCCGCGTATATTTACAAAGATCATGACCTGTCAAGCGGCCTTTCTTCGGCTTCAGGGAATATTCGTCATCCCATATCTAGACGACCTATTGATCAGGGCGGCATCTTTCCAGCTAGCGCACACAGCGTATCTCAGTGCACAAAGATACTATCCCGGTTTGGATGGGTCATAAACGAGAAAAAGTCCTCCATGATTCCGTCAACTCACATGATCTTCCTGGGATGTTTTTCGAACCAACGAACCACAAAGTTTTCCTTCCCCGGGACAAAATAGAATCGATGAAGAAGCTGGCCACTCAGGCACAGTCCTCCCATCAAATCACTATTCGGCAAGCGATGCGATTAGTGGGGAAAATGGTGTCGTCGGTGGAAGTAGTCCCTATGCACTTTTCCATCTTCGACCACTCCAAGAACACATCCTTCATTCTTGGACAAGTCCCTGCAGTCGTTAGATGCGTACATACACCTACCACAGTCAGTTCGGTTTTCCCTAACTTGGTGGACCCAGGAGAGCAACTTGGCCGCGGGCAAATCCCTTTGCCCACCCACATGGACATGTGGTGACAACGGACGCCAGCCTCCGAGGTTGGGGTGCGGTATGTGAGTCTCTGAAGCCCAGGGTCTTTGGACCAGGGAAGAAGCTCTACTCTCCATCAATGTCCTGGAGCTAAGGGCGATATTCCTAGCTCTGTCTCACTGGACAGGTTTCCTGACGGGCAAGAAAGTTCGGATACAGTCGGACAACGCCACGGCTGTGGCGTACATAAATCATCAAGGGGGCACGAGAAGCGATCTGGCAATGACAGAAGCGCATCGAATACTAACCTGGGCAAATTCTACATACCGGCAATATCGGCAATATACATACCGGGAGTCCTCAATACGAAGGCAGATTTTCTCAGTCGGGTTACACTCGATCCGGGAGAATGGGCTCTCCATCCGGGTTTTCGATCAGCTGTACAGAGATGGGGGACACCGGACACGACCTGATGGCCTCTCGAACCAACCGCAAGGTTCTGACCTTTTGTGCCAAAACAAGAGACCCTCTTGCGGCCTCCATAGATGCTCTGGTAGCACCTTGGCAATTCCAACTGGGCTACATCTTTCCACCAACTCCCATGTACCCAGACTTCTAAAAAGGGTCAAACGGGAACGAGCACGGTGATTTTCATCGCACCACGGTGGCCAAGGAGGACTTGGTTCTCACCCTTCTGTCCATGACAGTTGGGGAGCCGTGGCCTCTTCCATTATGACCAGACCTTCTGCTACAAGGACCTTTCCAATATCCAGATCTTCACCGACTACATTTAACGGCGTGGCGCTTGAGTCCGCCATATTGAGAAGGCGAGGGATACCTGTATCGGCTATCCTACCATGTTAGCGGCTAGAAAACCGTCTTCATCTAAGGTTACTACAGGATATGGCAGAAGTATGTGTGTGGAGCTCCTCCAGGGGTTTTCCACCCTCCAGATTTGTTCTGTCCAGACTCCTTAGTTTTCTCCAAAAAGGCTATGATGGAGGTTTATCGCTCAGCGCTCTTAAGGTTCAAGTTTCCGCCCCTCTCGATCTACTTTCATAAAAACTCGCGAACAGGAAGGATATCCAGACCTTCTTGCAGGGAGTAACTCACTTGCGCCCTCCCATTCGGGCCCCAGTTCAACCCTGGGATCTCTCTTTAGTCCTCAGGGCCCTCAAAAGACCTCCTTTTTAACCCTTACCATCGATTATATCTGTTGTATTCAATTAGATCAACTGGACTTGAAATGTAGTTCTTGAAGACGTTTCGCTAGTCATCCGACTGGCTTTCTCCAATTCAGAATGACTTGTACAAGAATCTGTGGCAATTATGTACCCTGGAAAATCCCAATTAGCATATCACAGCCAGGTATTAAGGGTGTGATTAGATAGTGCTAAGAGGTTTATAGGAACGCCCAGAGTAAGGTGTTAAAACAGCATTGATATGGCAGACAGTTGGTGTCGAACCCCCCACCTCTATTTAGGCTTGGTTTCTTTTATTTCACATAAATGGCCTCCTTAACACCTCTCTTGAACCAGTCACGTTCCTTCGCCAGTATGTTAACATTACAATCTTCAATTGGTGGGGGGGTTCGACACCAACTGTCTGCCATATACAATGCTGTTTTAACACCTTACTCTGGGCGTTCCTATAACACCTCTGCCACTATCTAACACACCCTTAATACCTGGCTGTGATATGCTAATTGGGATTTTCCAGGGTACTAATTGCCCCAGATTCTTGTACAGTCATTCTGAATTGAGAAAGCCAGTCGGATGACTAGCGAAACGTCTTCAAGAACTACATTTCAAGTCCAGTTGATCTAATTGAATACAACAGATATACCATGACCTGGATGAATGATAACCTTCACAAGCATACTTACCATCGATTCCTCTATCGCTTCTATCTTGGAAGACGGTGTTTCTGCTGGCCATATCGTCCATCAGGAGGGCGTCTGAATTAGCTGCCTTATCTGTGGATCCCTCGTGTCTTTCAATTAACCCGGCAAGGCTATTCTGCGACCTCATGTCTCGTTTTTGCCTAAGGTGGTCTCGGCTTTTCATATCAATCAGGAGATCATTGTTCCACCTTCTTCTGATCCGTCTTCTTCCAAGGATCGCGATTTGCACTGTCTGGACGTAGTGGAGAGCCCTGAGGATCTACGTGGCTCGCACGGAAGGTTTCCGTTCTTCCCCGGCTCTATTCATTCCCTGGCGGGCCCCCGTCGGGGGTCCAGGGCTTCTCCACAAACTCTGGCTAGGTGGATTAGATCTACTATCGTTCGCGTTTTGGCAGTTGGGGCCGTCCTCCCTTGCGGTTACGGCCCATTCTACTAGGGCGGTTGGAGCCTCTTGGGCGGCGCGACATGGCGCTTCGGTGGACCAGATATGCCGAGCAGCAACTTGGTCGTCTATCTCCACCTTTATCACAATTTTATCGTCTCCAAGTTTTTGCAGACAAGGATACGGCCTTGGGCACCTCTATCCTTAGAGCTGCGGAGATCTAAGTGGATTCTTATTTTAGGATTTCCCACCCTTCAATTCGGGACTTTGGGACGTCCCCTATGTTGACCTGGGTCCCCCTGAGGCTGAAAGAGAAAGAGGATTTTTAATGTCAGACTCACCGTAAAATCCTTTTCTCTTAGCCGTAAGGGGGACCCAGGTACTACCCTCCCTATTGTTGACATGATTGGTTTTTTTGGGCATGTTTTTTCGCCTGTTTACTTGTTATTTCCTTGTTATTGGACTATCTTCTTTTCAATATTTGACTTACGCTTCCTCTTTGGGACCAACTGGAGGAGGCTTCCGGTGCTCTGTGTATTGTACTGAGGGGAGGAGCACTGGAGCCTCAATCTTACAGTTCTTAAAGTGTCCGCTCCTGGAGAAAGGGTGCTTAACCCCTATGTTGACCTGGGTCCCCCTTACGGCTTAAGAGAAAAGGATTTTACAGGTGAGTCTGACATAAAAATCCTCTTTTTTCCTCTTTATATCGAAGGATTAAGTAATGAAAGAAACAGAAAACTTTTTTGGCATCAAGCCCCAAACTTGAAACTGAGTAACTACACTAATCAGAAACTAGTTAAACTAACTTAAGGGAGGGTCGTGCCCGGGTCCCCCTTTGGCTTCAGAGAAAAAAAATTCACAGGTAAGAACAAAATCTCTTTTTCTCTTTCAGCCTAGGAGGACTCAGGCACAGCAGGGGATGCCCCAAAGTCCCGACCAGTACAGGGCAGGCAGAAGATCTAAACATCTGCTGCTTGCAGCACCAGGCGACCGAGGGTCTTCTCGGCTGAAGAGAACACATTAATTCTGTAGAATTTTATGAATGTGTTAATAGAAGACCATGTAGTGGCCTTGCAAATATGATCTATGAAGGCCCCGCGCCGAGCCGCCCATGAAGCACCTAGTGCTCTTGTCGAATGAGCCGCAAACCTCAAGAGAGGAGCAGCTCCTGCTTCTGCATAGCAACGCAGAATAAGATTAAGGATCCATCTGGCTAGGGTCGGAGAAGACGCTCTGGATCCCCTGAGAGGACCCGCCAAGAGGATGAACAGGGCCTTGGAAGAACGAAAAGATTCCGTTTTAGAAATGTATATCCGGAGAGCTCTGACAACATCCAGGGAGTGCAACCTTGTTCCTTGGGGGAAGTTGGTCGAGGATACAAAGCTGGAACGACAATGTCCTAATTCAGGTGGAAGGAGGATACGACCTTGGGTAAAAAGGCTGGATGAGCTTGGAGGACCACTTTATCTTTATGAAAGGATAAACATGATGAGAGACTAAGAGAGAGACGTTTATTCAATCCCAACTGTCGGAATCGCAAAAGTCTGGATAGAACAAAAGTGTGAGAGGAAAAACCCCTAGAACTCGCCCAGGTTGCATATCTTCGCCAGATTCGATGATATGTCTTAGAGGAAGATGGTGGGTATGACTGACGATGGAAAACCCCTCTCCTTTAAGGTGGAAGTTTGATCGCCACGCCGTCAAACTGAGGCATTTGAGAGAGGCTATATGAGAGAGGCGTTATTCCAGATGGAATAACGGGCCTTGGGAGATGAGGTCCGGACAAAGAGGTAGAGGCCACTGACATTTTTAGTATATCTGTGAACCAAGACCTTCTTGGCCACCTGGGAGCGATGAATATTATTGGAGTTTTTTCTAGTTTGATCTTTTTGAGGACTCGCGGGATCATGGCTATCAGAGGAAAGGCATATACCAACTGGAATCTCCACCGAACTACCAGTGTGTCCACTAGGTGTGCCTGGGGGTCTTGCGTTCTTGAGCAAAAGAGGGGACCTTGTGATTGTGACGTGATGCCATCATATCTATTTCTGGAACCCCCCACTGATTCATGGGTCCAGGGTGTGCCGGCTGAGGAAGTCTGCTTCCACATTGCCCCTTTGGTGGTTGATGTACGCCACCGCAGTGGTGTTGTCCGACTGAATCCAGACAAACTTGTTTGTCAGGGATGTGGTCCAACGAGAGCCTGAAATATGGCTCAAAGTTCTAAGACATTGATTGGGAGACATGATTCTTCCGGAGACCAAATACCTTGAGTCGTCTAAGACCTGTACACTGACCGCCACCCTGACAGACTCACGTCTGTAGAGACCATCATCCACTGAGGAAGACAAAGGGATTTCACCTTCTGGAGATTGTCATTCTCCGTCCACCAAAACAGAGAACGTCTGACTGGATGGGGCAGGGAGAATCTGGAAACTAGAGATTCCAGAGACCTGTTCCATGCTGCTAATAAGTGGCGTTAAAGAGGCCGCAAGTGGAACATCACGTACGGGACTGCCTCGATTGGCTGATACCATCTTCCTGAAATTAGGGTTTGGAAATGGCCTTGAGAGCCAGCCGCTTGATTGCTTTTCTCTTTTCTGGTGGGAGAAATATTCTTTGTAGGGAAGTGTCGAACAACATTCCCAAAAATGTCATGCGGGGGTTGGGAAGGAGGGATGGCGGATTGTGTGGATTGACTATCCAGCCGAAGGAAGTTATTATTTGCAGATAAGAGTTGATGGGAGTTGAGGCCAGGTGAAAGGAGGGGGCCTTGATAAATAGGTTGTCCAGGTATGGAAGAAGAAAAATGCCTTGAAGGCGAATGAAGGCTGCTTGGCAGGCCATCACTCTGGTGAAGACGCAGGGAACTGAGGATAGACCGAAGGGCAGGGCTGTGAATTGGTAATGGGAGATTCCATCTGCAAATCTGAGGAAACGATGGTGGCCCTGCCATATGGGGACATGAAGATAGGCGTCCTGAATATCAAGGGATGCCAAAAGGTCCCCAGGTTCTATGGCCAAGATAACAGATCTGAGGGACTCTATTTTGAAGTGGAATTATTTGACATACTGGTTTAGTTCCTTTAGATCTAAAACCGGGCGAAATGAGACGTCCTTTTTCGGAACTAGGAAAAGGTTGGAGTAAAAACACCAAAACCTGTAGGTGGTTGGAACTGGTACTTTTGCTATTAGGAGCAAGATTATGGGTTTTTTGAGTGCTTTGCGTCTGAGCGGTGACCTGGGAAGAATGAAAAGGAAAGAAGCGGTTTGGTGGAAGGGAGGAGAATTCTATGTGGTATCCGTAAGAGATGACATTTAGGGTCCAAGCGTCCGTGGACGGGCAACTCCATGTTTTGTGAAAAATTCTCAGTCGCCCTCCTACCCAATTCTTGGGAGGATAGTCATGTTGATTTGGGTTTATTTCCCATGGGTCGAAAGGAGCCTCGTCTGGTGGGCCATTAGGGGCGTGTGTGGGCACCTCTTCTGGGGGGAGGGGCCTGAGGATTGGTCTCAAAAGTGGGCCTTGGGGAGGAACGAAAGGCCTGGTTTCTATGGAAAGTAGGAAGCCTACAAGTCCTATTTTGGGGGAGGAAGGAACTCTACCCTCCTGTCGCCTGAGAAATGATCTTTTCTAACTCTGGCCCAAATAATTGTCCCCCTGAGAAGGGGAGGCTGGAGAGGGCTCTCTTTAAAGCATGGTCGGCAGCCTATGCTTTTAACCATAAGATCCTCCGAGTCACTGTTACAGAGGCGGAGGCCCTAGCAATGAGTCTACTTTATTTTTAAGGCCGCATCCCCAATATATATACTGTGGCATCAGATAAGTCCTGTATGATTTGTAATAGGTGGGCCTTAGCCGGATCGGATCCGATTTACTGGTATAGTTAGTTGAACCATACTTTCATGGCCTTAGCTACCCAGGCCGAAGCGAAGGTGGGACGTAGAGCAGCTCCTGAGGCTGAAAAATATATTTTTAAGAAAGCCTCGATGATCAATTTGATCTTTAAATGTAGCCACTTCGGAGAGAGCGATAGTAGTGGCTCTAGAGAGCCCGGCTACGGGAAGGTCAACCATGGGGGGAGACCATCTATCTACGCCTGATTGGGGAAAAGGAAACATGACATTGAAATGGTGCGATAGTTGCAGTCGGCACTCTGGGGAAGACTATTCCTGAAGAACGATCTTATCTAGTTTGTCCTAGGAAGGAAACTGTACCAAGGATTTCCTAACTGAAGTGGGGAGAGGTCTTCTTGGGATTCTGAATCCTGAATATTTATAGCGCTAAGCACTGACCTTATTAGGGAGTTGACAGATGCTGTAAAAGTTGTCTGTGGCTTCTGTTTGGGAGCGTCGTAATCGATTTCACCTTCCTCGGGGACGTCATTGTCCTTTTGAATTGCATCCTCGGCCGTGAAGGAGGTAGGCTCCTGTTATCTAGTAGGTCTGCAATCCCTGTCTGAAGTCACTAGCTGTCTGAATTGGAGAACCTGTGAAATAGAACAGACAGAGAAGACACCGGAGAGGCTAGGGACTTAGCCCATGCCGGTTCATACTCCTGATGAGTCCCCTGAGGGAGGGGTTGTGTCTCGAGCAGATCATGCAAATGTATTTTTATGTGAATCCAAAGACTCATGGATCGACCTTTCCCATTCGGGTTCTTGGTCGGTTAGGGAGGGAGCGAAGTGTGCTTCCTGGGCAACATTGCACGAGGCGCACCTTGGGCCAGATTTGCCCACAGGCAACTTTGCTTGACAGATCGCACACACATAAGATGTGGCGACTGTTTTTATTTCCTTTCTGGTGGGACGAGAGCGATCCCTCGCTGGCCATTGAAAGCAGATAGATTGAGAAAAGAAAAGAGAATAGTGAGGGGGGGTTGGGGGGGCAACAGAGAGAAGAAAACCCCATGTGCTGAAACCAACTATGCCTTGCTATGTTGAGACTAAAAGAGAATAAAGAAAGGGTAAGGAAAGGAGAGAGAGACAGGACCCGGTGGTGAAGGTAGCAGAGAGCCTGGAGATGTCTGGTAACTGTTTGGAGCAGGATACAGCAGGAGAGGAGAGTCCATGCTGAGAGGAAGCGCGAGAGAAGGAAGTCCCATCCCCACGAAGCGCTCCAAAAGCAGGGAAGATAGTGTCAGCTAGGGGGAGCTTCCGCCCCCGTTACTAAGACCCCGGCTTACCCGGATGTAGAGGTGGTCAAGTGGGTGCCTGATGGAAATGGCCCAAATTTCTGCATGGGGAGAAGGGACCGATGTGCCCTTTTCTTATGGATTTTCTACCATTTGTGGTCACTGGCAGGTCAGTGAGTCACTAGGAGTGGGTGAACAGCCCACTCCTGCAAAGGTATTCAGTGTGAGACAGCTAGAAGTTTTTGGGATAGACCCAACTGTTCCCATCCTACACAGATTCTTTAGCTGATGGGAGTAGTAGTCCAACTCCTGAGTGGACACTTGAAGAACTGAAGCAAGCTTCTGGTGCTGGGCTATATAAGGTAAGGGGAGGAGCACCTGAGCCTGTGAAGTCTTCAAATTTTCAAGTGTCTGCTCCTGGAGGTGGAATACTTAACCCCTAAGGTGCCTGGGTCCCCCTTGGCTGAAGGAGAAATTAAAATGAATGAAGCTGACATAAGGGGCTTATTTAATAAGAGTGAGTAAGTACACAAGCTAGCTAGCAATATTCATTCAGAATAAACAGTTAGTGCCAAGAGGAACAGGAGAGGTTGAGTAAAACAGAGAAAAAGGGACATTTTACAAATTGCTTGCTTCTTCTTGCTTGCCTAGTGGTTAACTGACATGCCCGACTGGTACGTCCCAGATTTCCTGTTTTTTGTTGATTATGTAAAATATAAAGAAATTAATTTGGAAGATAATCATTGTAAACATTACAATGCAGATTAGAATGTTTTTTTTTAATTGCTTCTAGTCTGCCCATGCTGTCAAATTGCTGATTTGGGGAGGTGTATATCGAAATGTTGTTTTATTTTTCTACAGGCAATAGAAAATGTTGATGCTGTAGCGGAGCATAAGGTAATTACAGGTCCAATTTCTGCATAACTACTAAAATTAAATATAGTGATTAATAATCTTAATATAATATCCAATAGGTACAAGAACTAAAATTAATTGACTTCTCATAGACACTTTTTATAAACACTTTGTTTTACTTTTACCTTACTTACAATAATAATTGTCAAATTAATATGTGACGAAACTCCCATGAAGTCTCTACAACTGACAGAGGGGTAAAGGGGTTCTAAGCTTTACTGTCAATTAGTCTTGTGGCTGGAATATGGTAATGTGTAGTAAAAATCCAACTCTTTAGAAGCTGATTGCAGCTGCTTTTTTCTGTGGAAGGTGTCCGATCTGATAGTTCTGCTGATACTTTACACTACACAAACTAACAGTAGTAAAAAGCAAGTGGAAAGGCTCCTGAGGAACAAGATACGTTCTGGATTTATCTCCGATCATTTACTGCAAAATGCCTTTAGGAATCACTCACAGGTGAGCCTGGCAGAATGGTGAATTCTTGGTCTTTTAGCTGAACAATGAGTCAGCTATATATTAGGTATCTTTGCAGGTGAGTGGATGAAAGTCCGAGTACTACAATAATTTATTTTCATATTATAAAGTTACTTAAAAAAATATCTACAGTGTTAACACTTTATCCTTTTGTTTAGGTTTTGAGGGATTATTTTCACTCTATCTTGTCATTGGCCCAATCCATGTTACGATCAGCGGAGCAGAGTGTAGCTGCATTTGGAACCCTTATGTACAAACGTGCTTTCTCTGTCTTTGACTCATACTGCCAGCAGGTAGGAAATATTATAAATAAGAGATGGGACTTCTGTGTTTATTGTCTCTGCAATGGTCATTAAAATGTTTCATTGTGGACGCATAGTTTGGATTTTTTTTTTTTTTGTGGGGATAAATATTTTCACTAACCGATGTGTTTCTCATTTCATTTTAAACTGAAGAATCTTCTCCTTACCTGTGTGCTTTTACAGGAGGTGGTCGTTGCCCTGGTGACCCATGTGTGTAGTGGTTATGCTGCTGAAGTAGATGTTTCACTTGATGTGCTGACTGACTTGGTCTCTAATAATGCTGCTGCAGTCGCCCATTATGCTGTTTTTGTAAAGGTAATGGTGTAAATCATAAAAATGCCACAAGAAATTCCGCCTGTGTTACAAATGCATATGACAAGTTTCCTGTGCTTCTTTAGGGTATACTGGATTATCTGGACAACCTAAATAGCCTGCAGATCCGCAAACTTTTCCATATCCTTAGTGTGCTGGCTTTCAGCAAAGGTCAAGAGGGCGGACATATACAGGTACACAGAAAATGTTTACTGATACAGCATTGACAAATGCTCATGGGTAAATGCTTTTTGGTCCCTTGTTGAGTTTTTTTTTCTTTTTTACTTCACTTTTTAAAATCATGTGAGTTTTCTAAAACATACAGCAACCATGTTTACCGCTGCCTTTTCCAGCATCAGATACAATTACGGTAATAAAGAAACCAATTGTCTGAATGAAGCATTCTATCCAGCAATTGTAGGTGACAACGCTCCCCTCCTAACTGTTAGGGTTGGTACTCTTGGACTGAAACGGGTAAGGACACCTGTTAAAAACAGCATTGCTGAGTTGGAATTCATGTTGTTTAATTTCAATCCGTGTCATCCTGCTAATTGATTATGTGCCCCTATTACTGTACCTTAAATAACCTGGCAACTCGGGTTGTACGGGTAGGAAGAGTGTAATTTTGTTTATGAAAATTCCCAGGGGCAGCCCTCCTACTGCATCAGTTTTATAGAGAATATATACATACACTCAAACATTACCTCAATTAATGGGAAACATTTTGCAGAGCTCCAGGTAGATGATTATATAGTGACCCTGATTATAGCACAGTTCTGTGCAATGCATTTCTCAATGGTGTAGATATTTTAAAGGGTTATCTGCACTCAAAAATGTCACTTCCCTTTTTTCATTTTAATTAAAGAATGGGAGGTAAAGGAGCCATGTCTTACTTCCTGTACTTTAATTAAACTAGCTGGAGACTGGAGCGAAGAGAGAACTTACCCGAGATTACGCTCCTCCAATGTTCCTCTGACAGGTCCAATCGCGCCCTTCCAATGTAATGTTTTATTGTGAATCCGTACAGCCCTGCTTATTACATTCATTCCATCACTTGCAATTGGTGCAGCACTGTTAATTACTTTTATTAAGTGTGTCCCGATCAGATCAAATGATCTGGCAACCCAGGTTGGAGGGTAAGAAGAAGAATGTCCCATAGGCAGCCCTTCTATATAGAATGAGAATGCATCCCTTAGGCCAAGGCCACACTACAACACAAAAAATCGTGCACAAAATTGTGAGCATTATCACACGTGATTTCTGTGTGTTCGCTCGCGTTGTTTTACATTTGTGCATGCGGTTTCGCTATTTACAAAGAGAAAAGGCATGCGATTGCGCGGAAAATTGGTTGGATGCAAAACACAAACGGACATGCAATCCCATGCGCAGCGGAAATCGCGGGAATTTTCGCATTCCCGCAATTTCCATTTTAACGAAAAACGGAAGGTACACTTTTTACAATGTAGTGCTAAACTGCAGTTAGAGGATAATGTAGTCAACCTGGTCTCACCAGAGCTGTCTGCAATGCATTTAAAATGTAAAGTTGGTGGGTAAGAAGTAAACCTAATCTTAGCACAGCTCGGTGCAATGCATATTTCAACAGTGTACCTATTTAAAGGGGGATGTTCCCATTTTAAATGCTACAAACAACATGGTGCTAAGCTATAGGGGGTGGCGTAACCAAAGTGAACCTGATCTTAGCACAGCTCTGTGCAATGCATCAAATATGACAGTACCTTATAATAGGGGAATGTTGAATACATGTTCCGTAAAATTGATGCAGCAGGAGGGCAGTCTGGGAAATTTTCTGTGCATAAAAGCTGACAGAGATAGCTAGTATATAAGATGGAAATATAGAAACAAAATTTTGCGGCTTCGGTTTTACACAAGCAACCACCTGATCTGTGTGCTGGAAGATTGGCACCACATTAGTCTAAATCTTATTTAGGGTTAGTGCTCATATTCATTCAAGAAAAAGGTTTTCAAGGTTTTCAATAGTTAAATTTACTCATAGACCAGTGTAATTCCCTAACCCTTATAGGATGTATTTCTGTTTAAATCATTTGTTTCTTCTTCCCCAGGATGATATGTTTATTGTGATCAGGAAGCAGCTGTCTAGCACTGTCCTTAAGTACAAGCGCATTGGAATTATTGGGGCTGTGAGGATGGTGGAAAGCATGGCCATGAAAAGGTCAGGAAGAACATTTCAAAGCTGATTCTATTTTCACCTGGTGGTGATTTAATAGGTTTAAATCAAGTAATAGCAGCAATTCATTCATTGAGAAACTTGTTTTTCTTTTTATTTGAGAATGTGAAATGTAGTATAGCCTGAGTCTGAATACTTCCATTAAAGTAGAATTAATATATAATTGTAATGGGGGACCTGGATTGCTTTTATTGTTTTACTTAAAAATGCATGTCCACACCTCCCAAAAATGTTATACTTGCCTTTCCCAACCTCTGAAAAATCACTTAATTCTCAGCCTGCAGTCGTATTCAGCTGTTTGAGCTTGCGCATTAGTTCTCCTTTAAGCTACTTTGAAAAATGAACACAACCTTTCCCCATAAATCTGCATAAAATAAGTATTTAGTAAAATAGCATAACATTAGCATACAAACTGCTGTGACAACATTTCACTGACAAACTCCTTCTAATGCCCCCACCCCAATTATATCTTGGAAATTATAATAGCATTAAAAACAATGGTATATCCAAAAGTACATGAAATAAGCTATATAATAATATAGCTGTAGGTTGTTAGTATAACTATTTAATGCTTAAACGTGAAGTTGAAATGTGTGGGGGCATGCATTACTGGTATTAATACATAAAGTAGAGTTGATCCAGGGAAATTTCGATTGCCACGTGGAATCAGGAAGGAATTTTTTTTCCCCTTCATAAATTTGGTGGGGTTTTTTTGCCTTCCTCTGGATCAACAGTTAGGCAGGAAATGAGGATATTGCTAGATGGGTTGGACTGGATGGACGTATGTCTTTATTCAACCTCAAATACTGTACTATACTATACGAATAAAGGTTGCTATATCACAAATGAGTGTACTGTGAAACCAATACATACATACATACAATAACAGGTTAGCATGTGTGTTACACTTATATTAAAGGATTAGCTAACTGTCGAAGTGAACATTGCCTTTTAGACGAATGGGAGGTAAACTAGCTATGTTTTAGCTACCGATTTTTCACATAATGTACCAGTAAGAGAGGAGTGCAAGCCAAATGCTCTTTGAGTATTTTAATACAATACCAATCTTTCAAAGATTATATTATTATTAAGTATAGGGAAATCACTTGTGACTGCCATACACCTAACAATTGCGGGCAACTCCCTATACTTTAGTACAGGTGGGACGACCGTGACCAGGGTAAATTTTCCATCCGTAATGACAGTTTTCGATGCTGGCACTGAACGTTCATTACAGACGTACACACATTACAGAATTGTTATTGATGAGATTGTCCCTTTTTATGGTAATTTGTGTACCGTGCTTAAACCCTATACCTTAATAGATAACCTTTTAAAGAGTATAATCGTAATACAATTTGTAGCCATCTTTAATGTGATAAAATCATTTTATCACGGAGGAACAATGGAATGCTGTGTGCCTTGTGATGCTTCTTCTAGTAGCCAGCTACTGTAGGATGGATTTTACACTTGAAATGTTGCTTTTAACAAACTTTTTATTCTTCTTTAAAGGAAACTTGAAGCTAAACCTTTGAGTGCAGAAATGTATAGACAGGTAATTGAATCTAAAATATTTATTCAGCCTTCAAATGTTACTTGGGAGAGAATATCCATAGTATGTCGTCTTGGTGTGAACAGGTAACGTCCCTTCTTGATTTGGTACGCACTTGCAGCGAATGGATACCAGAAGCTTTAGCTCTCTATTATGATGAGCTGGCTAACCTTGTGCAGAAGAGAAATTTAGATCCGCAAGTTATGGTAAGTACAAATATATTTCCAAGCTCTTAATACTTTAGGCATGTATAAAAGGTTTGTTCAGTGTTAATTGTGTCTAAATGTCTGCTCAAACCTATAACTATTGTTCTGTTGATCTATATGTTTTCCTTGGTGGTATCCTATGTTTTTTAGGCTTTATTTTAAAGATAACTGTGAGCTAAAAAAAAAAAAAAGAAAAGCCCACTTTGTCTTACCTTTAAATCGATCACCCTGTGACTGTTCTTGCTGCAGCAGCAATGAAGATGTCCAGTTTTGAAGAAATTGTCACTACTCCAGGATGCCGCCATCATTCCACCTATCTACAAACACTCAAGGCATTTGCATACTTAATGATGGAAAAGAATAAATTCCACATCCTAACGTCATTTAAAAGTGACCGCACACCTAAAAGTGACATCAGCATCTGGAGTAGTGCTGTTACAAGACAGAACAGTCTTCAAGGATCAATATAAAGCTAAGACAAAGGGCTTCCTCTTAGTTCCCCTTTTAGTTGGGACATATAGTGGGCGGTATTTATATGTACTTTTTGTTACAAAGTTAGAATATTTCTACTGGATTTTCCATTTGTTTCTTATATAAAAAAGTTTACCTTATGAGTTTAGTATCATAATATTTCTAATATTATAATACTTATAATATAAAAATATAAGTAAATGTACCCTGTATATTCTGAGATAATGCCATGTTGTTTTTTTTGCACGGTTAAGGATTTGGTGGGGAAGACTGTGCTCACAGATTTTCAAGATGATTTTGTGGTGGATGCAGCTCCCATTGAAGAAGGGTAGGTCTTAAATCATATTCTGGTTTGCATATTGGGTATTAGTCTGTTAATCATGGGCTGGCTGAGCAAAAAAAGAACATATATTTGTTGATCTCCATACCAATATTTCTAGTTTTCAAGTCTATAAAACACTTGGAGAAACGGTTAAATAAGGCAGCCTCCTTATAGGTTGTCTCTCACATCTAGGACAAATCACACACCACAAACACTGTTACATTTCTTGAGGTGATTTGCTGTACCTACAGGACTTACATTCTCCCAGTGAAAGTTATGTACAACCTAGATGAAGATGATAACCAGACTGCGATTGCCATCAACTTGCTTCCTGTTGTGTCCAAGGATATTTCCATTAGTGGGGCAAAACAAATGCCCGATAAAGGACGGTAAGAGTGCATCTTAATGCCATTGGGGGTAGCCCACTGCAAATAATTAATGATTTTATTTAGTAGGGGATCTTCTCTTGTAACATTAAAGGAATAGTTCATTGAAAAAGTGAACTAGTCCTTTAATGCATTGATTAAAGAACGGGAGGTAAAGGATTGAAGAAATTCCTTATCTTTCTGTCATTTGTTATTCAAATGAAAATGCTCATACACAGTGTTACTAACAGACAAGCTGCCTAGCATCAAACAACCAGGAATCACCAGCCAATATTTTTAAAAGCAAGACATTAAAGTAATAGTTCACTGAAAAAGTGAAGTATTCCTTTATTAAATAAATTGAAGAACGGGAAGTAAAGGACCATCTGTTCTTTAATCAGTTGTGCAGTAGCCTGGAATGAAGGTGATTATATTTATCTTACTCGCAATCCACCGCTGAAGCGACAGGTCCCGACCACTTCCGGTTTCACTTTAACTATAGTGAGCATTAGCTTGCATGCTTTTTAAAAGATTGGCTGGAAATTCCTGGTTGTTTGATGCTAGGCAGCTTGTCAGTTAGTAACATTGTGTATAAGCATTTTCAACTGAATAATAAACAACAGAAATATAAGGAATTTCTAAACCTGATCTTCCCGTACAAATAATTGTTTGTGAAATAGCTTGATTGTGATAATAGTTCCTACTTATGACATGCTTATGTTACAGGATTGTTTCTCCTGTCTGCCTACCTCCATTTTTTCGCCTTCTGAGGCTTTGCATAGAAGAACAGCATGATGGAGATTTGGGGGAAATCGATGCATTATTAGGTACTTACCAATGAATCTTATACCTTTCAATTCGTTTTAGTAATGTTAATGTAGTCTTGCTGAGAGTAGATGAGCATATGGGAATAGTAAACAAATATGTTGGATTAATCATCTAACAATCCTTATCTAAGATGTGTATGTAGTCTTGGTTGGGGCAAAATTAGCACCATCTTTAACAATAACAACTTTTCTTGCATCTCCCTTTAAGTATACTACATTCACTGCTATGACAGGATCAAAATTCTTCCTCACCTCTTCATAAAAAACAAGCAAGTTAGCTTGGCAAGATGTATTTCTCATAAATCTATACTGATTTCCACTTATAAAATCAGTTCTTGAGACTAAGTCTAGAATATGATACTGTAAAAAATTTCCCACCACTGACTGACTTACAGGTCTATAGTTACCAGGCTGTGTTACATCAGCTTTTTTCCAATCCAGAGGCACAAAACCCAGTTACAGGGCTTTATTGAGGCTAATACACACGTGCGATCGGGGGGCCAACCCGTGACGCATGATCAGTATGCACGAACATTTTGGCCAACAATCAACAAGACCCAATTAATTAATGGTCATTTTTCCTGACAAAGGGATCATTCATGGCACGATTGTCATCTGAATCATTTGTGCATACACATCGTGTGTCACAGGTCGGCCCTCATAATCGCACATGTGTATTCGGCTTTAGGCTACCTAGAAACATATTACAGAGCTTATTATGATAACTAGATACTTGAATACCTTCGTTATATGTATGTTGGTGTATATATACATTCTATCGTGCTTTGTTCCTTTTAGGATGCCCGCTATATCTTACAGACCTAGAGATAACTGAAAAGATGGAATCTCTATCCAAACAAGAGAGAGAATTTCTTTGCGCTCTATTGTTTTTTGCAATTAACTGGTTTAGAGAAGTAAGTATGGGGATTATGTACTTAGAACATCATCAATATAAAGGAGCATAAAAAAGGACGATCACACTCCTGTCTGAACATTCTGTATATACATTTCTCAAGATACTACAACAAATCGTGTACTACATGTCTACAGAAACCAGAAAGTGACCCACCTTCATAATTGCAAAAAGAGGAAGAAAGGAGAGAATGTATAAAATATAACAAAAGGCACACATATCAAATTATATATTTAAAGGAATAGTTCACTCGAAATGTGAGCTATTCCTTTAAAGGGGAACTGTGGTCCAAAAATGACTTTAGGTAAATTGATAGGAATTGCTCTCCTGAGAATTTTTGCAATCTATTTTCATTGTTTATTTTGCATAGTTTTGAATATATTTACATTTTTGTGTGTGATATGGCAGCAACATCACCAGGTCCCCTGCACTTCATGCTTCCTGCTCTGAAACCATGTCAGTCAATCTGCCCTGTGTCTCCTCCTCCCCTTTGCAGCCCCCCTGGTCCCTCTCACTCGTGGACCCCATGGTCCCTCCAGTTGCAGGCCCCCCTTAGCCCATTCTCTTACAGCCCCATGTGGCCCCGACCACCCGCAGGTGCCATGGCCCCGCCCACTTGTGGGTGCATAAGCCCCGCCCGCTTGTGGTTGCACAAGCCCCGCCCACTCACACGTGCACAAGCCCCACCCACTTGCGGGTGCCGTGGGCCACTCAGACACCCCCCCCCTACAGAAAACTGTGGAAACAGCCTTTTCAGGCAGAGTGAGAACTGCCTGAAAAGGCTATTTTCACATAGTGGGAAAGAGAAGGGCTGTAGATTCCCTTGCCTACTCTTGTCAGGACTTCCACAGCGGAGAGGAGGAGGGACTTCCTGTCTCCCTCACACACTGAGGGAGTCTGAGGCTGTGCTTGCCGGCGGCACTGTGCAGGAGAAGCCTTAGGAATGTCACATGTCAGCCCCCCATCCATTAATTTTCTGGTCTGTCATTTCTTTATATCTTGGGTTGTGGAGCACGTAGAGAGGTGGCTCATTTTAAAGGTAGGAAACTGGCCTTTCATTTAAACTCAACTTGTTTGGAGACCACCGTTTCCCTTTAATGTATTGATTGAAGAGCGGGAGGTTAAGGAGCTATGCCTTACCTCCCGTTCTTTAATCAATTGACCAGGCGTGACGGACGAAGTAAGAAGATACCATACATGCGATCCTCCTCTGCATCAGTGACAGGTCCCGACCGCTTCCTGGTTCAGAGTAACTATAGCTAGCATGCATGATAACAGGAAGCGGTTTGGAATTTTCACTGCAGCGGTAAATCGCGTGTAAGGTAAATATCTTCTTTCTTCGTCCTTCGCTTCTGGTCAATTGATCGAAGAAAAGGAAGGTAAGGCATAAACAAAAAGGGGGGCTGTGGGAGCACTCCTATGGCAACATCATTATAACATATAGTGGAAGTGCTACTGATCTGACCAAAATATGATGATCAATGCACATTCCTGGGCCCCATATACGATCATAATATCTATGCTAGTGCAAACAGTAAAAACATGGGGGTTTTAGTTACAATTTTATACATAAAAGTGAAAAGCCTTCCAACCATGTCAAGGTAACCCCAGTTTTGGCTCCTGTTGCATGGCTACTTTACACTACTGTATGATATAGAGGCATACTGACTTTCTTTTTAAGTCAGACATTTTCAGGACCTTACTACTTGATTTTCAAACATTAAACATTATACAGGTGCATCAGGTGGGTCTAGCCACCCATTTTCCTTTCATTTTGTCAATACCTACTTTATTCCACATTTGTATGTGTTTTGATGTGTGTGGTTTTGTTGGACAAGTGGCATTCCCATATTTGTTATATTTCATTTATCTATTTTGTTTGTTCCAGGTTGTTGGTATATGTAGAAGTGGCCTATATTTTAATGTCCTATAGAATTTAAAGACCCCATTCTTGATTGCAGGACACTCTACTTTGCATTTATATACCTACACTGGTGCCTTATTTGCATATGTAATGCTGCACATTAAGTGCCATGTATGAGTATGTCAATCTGTTCCCGATTAAAGGTACCCATACATTAGTACTATCCCTCTGACCGATCCGCCACATTCAATATTCCTGGAACCGACTTTTGCGCTCTACTTTGCGACCGACATACAATCGTGAGGTCTCCCCTGGCCTCATTCATTTTGCGATCATATGTCAGTCTCAAAAGAATAATGGAAAAGGCGGTTCCAGGAATATTGATTGCATTTCGTGGATCGGTCGCAAGGTAAGTACTAATGTATGGGCACCTTAAATGTGTATAAAAACTTCTATACTTCTTTATATGGACACCAATTATAGTGTTATTTGTGTTATTTCTTATCAGATAGTAAATGCATTCAGCACTCAGCAGGATACAGAGATGAAGGTTAAGGTGTTGACAAGACTACAAAACATCACATGGCTGCAGTCAGTTCTGGAGAAATGTCTAGCAGGTGAGTAAATTAGGAACAGAGCAAACCATTTAACCTGACACATTAAAGTCAGAAATTTAAAAAGAAAAAAAAACAATTCTGATATAATTTTGATACATAACGTTGGAGATGATCCAGGGATATTTCCATTGTCAGGAAGGAAATATTTTTGCCTTCCTCTGGATCACCAGTTAGGGCTAGGCCTCACTAGTTCACTTTTAAGCTCAATTGCGATCCGATCGTGCTTTTTAAAGCGAACACCAGTGTGGCCCAATTGGACTGGCAACACTAGGTGTGTTGTGGCCATTTGCGATGTGATCTGTTGATCGAAGAGCATGCGATCACCATTTTTGGTGCGAATTTCATTTGCTCCAATCCCCGAAAGTAGGTGGGACTAGATGGACGTATTTTTATTCAACTTTAAATACTTTACTATACTTTGTATTTATACCCAATGTAAAAATAGAAATTCTTGTTTTTTAACCCTTTCAGTGCCAGCAGAATTCAATTCTATATTAGAAATACCCCCCAAAACTATATATTCTTGTAATCTAAACACCTTCAGCTCCAATGGTGGTGGTGCAGTTCTGCGTAGAATTTAGCACTTTTACTAGATTTTCTGGAAAAATGTACAAAAACAAATTCCAAAGTTAAAAATCATGGCAAATTCCCATGTAATATAAAAAAAACTTGTCAAGTGTCAATCTCCCAAATGCCTTGAATCAAACGGTAGGCCATATGCATGGTTATACATATGGACGTGGAAGCCACTAGTCACAAAGTGAGCCAACGCACAGTGGCCCAATAATGGCAACTTTCCAGATTTTTCAGTCTAAAAACCCCTCTAACTCAAAAATACCCCCCAAAACTATATATTCTCAGAATCTACACACCTTCAGCTAAGCAACGGTGACATTTTTACATTCATACCATCAATGGTATGGGTGTAGATATTCATAGAATTTCACACTTTTAGGAGATTTTCTGAAAAAATAAAGAAAAAACAAGGTTCAAAGTTAAAAATCCTGCCAAAACCCCAAGTAATGAACAAAAAAAACCCGACCAAATATCAATCTCCCAAATGTCCTGAATCAAATGGTATGCCATATGCGTGGGTGCACACAGAGACATGGCCATCATCTAACTCAAATGGGATGCATGCACAAGTGCAATTTCAAGAAATAAATCAGAGTGCTCTGTTATTTGAACAGACTACCCTTTTTCAAAGGAAACATCCCCGAAACTTGCAAATACCCCTCACAAACTCTAATCTACACACCTTCAGCTACGTAATATTTCAATGCTTTCAAACATACATGAAAAATTCCAGACACAGTGATCAATAGAACTGCTTTTAGAAGGTTTTGTAAAAAAATAAAATAAGATGATTCAAAGTGGGAAATCTTACCTAAACCTGCTTGGCAAGTAAAATAACCCACTAAATGTCAATCTCCTACATGTCCTGAACCAAATGGCATGCCATATGGGTGGGTGTACACACAAAACGCCCACCAACTACCGGTAGTATAGTAAGCTGTAATTCACTGATTGCTTACTATAGCTGGTACTGCACTGCGATCTGAATGTAGATCACAGTGCAGTACCTCAAATAGAGGTAGAGCAGCATTGTAGCACTCTAAGGGAAGACCCCAGTGAAGGAGGAAGTTCTATGATGTCACCGGGGTCTCTCTAACCAGCGATCTCCTTCACACATCGTGGGACCGGCAATTCCTATACAGCTTTAGAGGCAGCAATCCCCCACATCGCATTTTCATGAAACCAGTGGGGGATCGAGGGGACTAGGGGGGCACTTGAATGCTGCACCCCGATTGCCACTTGCTTCCAGATTTTTTCGTTTAAAGGGGAAGCCACAGAACGTGTACAGTATAAACATTCTGTTTTACTTAAAGCCTTTTTTTTTTTTTAACACAGAACATCTATATACGATCACTTAAAGGGCCAAAGATCAAAACAGTAAAAATACTTGTAATTGTGCCTGATAGGAAAATGCTATGGGATGTAAAATAAAACACAAAATACAAAAATTAATTAAAGGGGAACTGTGATCCAAAAATTACACTGCACTTCCTGCTTCTTGCTCTGAAACCATGTTAGTGGATGACCGTCAATCTGCCCTGTGTCTCCTCATTCCCTTGCAGCCCCCCTCCTCTTGCAAGCCCCCCTGGTCCCTCCATTTGCAGGCCACCCTTGGCTCCTTCCCATACAGCCCCATGTGGCCCCGCCCATTCACGATGCCCTGCCCACTCATGTGAGCCATGACCCTGCCCACTCATATGAGCCATGACCCCGCCCACTCATGGGTGACGTGGGCCACTCAGAACCCCCACTACAGAAAACTGTGTGAAAACAGCCTTTTCAAGCAGAGAACTCTGCCTGAAAAGGCTGTTTTCACATAATGGGAGAGTAGGGCTGTAGGGCTTTTCACATAGTGGGAGAGTAGGGCTGTAGATCAGTCTCCCTCACACACTTAAAGTTAAGGCTGTGCTCGCTGGAGGAGCAGCCTTAGGAATGTCACCTGTCAGTCTCCCACCCATTAACTTTCTGGTCAGTAATTTCTTTATATCTTGGGCTGTGGAGCACGTAGAGAGGTGGTGGATGGCTCGTTATAAAGGTAGGAAACTGGCCTTTTATTTAAACTTGTATGGAGGCCACAGTTTCCCTTTAAAAAAAAACTAAAAAAACCTTTAGGGAAATGCAATTTTCACTAAAAGGGACAGAATTCCTTGAATACATGGCCAATAGTATCTAATATATATAGTATCTTGATCAGTTTGGAATGTAATGTATCACATATATGTAAAAATATTGCTATATAATTGCTAAAATGCGAATTCCTGTTATTCTAATAAGGCATCAAGCTCTCCCCTGAAACTATCCTATAAACCTGCCAGTATTGCTAAAAGTGATCACATTACTAGAGATGGCCGAACTTTATAAAGTTCGGTCCATTTTCGAACTTCAGTAAAGTTTGAAAACGGACCCCATTAAAGTCAATGGGGAGCTAATAATTCGAAAAGTTAGGATGATTTACAGCCAAACTAACAATGGTAACTTACTGTAAATGGCTGTGGCACCTGGGAAATGGTCTAGGGAACATGTGACTATCACCAAAACCTGTTTAAACACTTTTTACTTTATGATCAGTCAATTGTCGGGTTTGCGCAAGCTTCATTCCGGGGTTACTGCTAACACCTTTATACTGCCTGTATTCATTAACCCTTCTCTGAAACCTCTTTAGCTCTATCATTTTTATTCTTTATTTATTTTTTATTCCTAAGATGTGCTGCATATTCTAGATGGTACCAAGGCTTTTGCAGCCTTGAATTATTAGCTACAAATAAGCCTGTTATTTTACTTTTTTACCTTTTCCAACAAGGATTTATTTATCACAGATACATTTATAGTACAATTAGCAAAAGGATTTTTATACTCCAAATGCATCACTGTTTATCTACATTGAATTCTTCAGCTTCTTTGCTGAAATTTTAAACAACAGCTCCATAGATATATTTTTTTTTATATTTATTTTTAAGATGAACTGATCTCCTTGAAAGTGTTTGTGTACAGATATATTGCTGGTATGTCTGTCCCATTGACAATATAAGTTCAGTCAAGAAGTCTAAATTGCCTTTTACAAACTCAATTAACTCTGTTAAATTTGTTTAACAACTTTACTAGGCAAATGCAAAACACACAACTTTGTCGATGGTGACTTCAAGAAAGAACCTTTACATGTAATATCTATCAGCCCTACCTCTGCATTGCTGCCTTTCATTTATAAAGCCAGAATAATAATACAGGTTATGCACTTTATTAAGCATTATATTTGGGTATAATCTTCAGGCTGATCATTTTCAGATGGTCCTCAGATTCTGTTCACAGAAATACAATATTACAAAAATGAGAACTAAACTTACATTTTTTAAAAACCTGATGTGAAGGTTTTTCTCCCCAGAACACCTATACATTGTAACATTCTTCTCTTGTAAGTTGCATTTAGTACATGTGAGAAATAGATTCTGTAAATAAGAAGGCTTTCATGTGATGTAGTGACAAGTCCTTTTTTTTTCGTAGGCTTGCCTACAAAAAAGAACAGACTTGTCACTGCATGAGGAAGCTCATTGGAGCGAAACGCGTAGCAGTGGTCACGTCATTACGTCTGGGACAGAGTACCTGGATTCGGCCGGTTCACGTGACGTGTGGAGAGGAGTGTTCGGAAACACCCCATTGGGAGAGACAGTGTGTTGTAGACAGCATATTACGTATACCCTTTAAGCGATCCCAAGTGCTGCGGCCACGGACAGAGTGTCTGGGGGACGGATAAGGGATACAGCCAGAATATCTGCTCCACGTGACGAGAGGGGGGGGGTGATGTATGAATGCTCTAAACAGTGACAGTCAGTTTCAACTATTGTGGTACATGCACTTTAATTAATTTGGCTTGAAAAAGTCAAATTACTGTTCTTTCTATTTCTTCTTCTTTTTCTTCTTCTGTTTTATTCTTCTGCTTTTTTGGACTGTATCTCCTCCCACAGTTTTTGAGCTAGAGACATGAAATTCGGTACAGACGTGCGGGGCATATAGGAGAAGTGTGCTTTCTTCTAGCTAAGGAATCCGCGGAAGCGTTACGGCATTATCGGTGAATTTCCGGACATTTTTTCCCATAGACTATAATGGTAACAATCCTCAAATGTGGATATTTCAAAACAGTTTTTTTCATGGTCATAAATACAAATGGTGATACCCCCAACCCCCCACACAAACCCAGGTACACCCACCGACTGACCTACCTTTCCATTCCCATGGAAGCCATATTTAAAAGGTAACTAAAGTCAAAAAAACTAATTTAGATTTATCCTCAATAAAAGATAGTTTTATGGTTGTAAACACAAAAAAAACATACCTGTTCACTACAACTGTTCACTACAAACTCATCATTCCCGTTATTGAGTCTTAAAATCTGCAGCAAACACACATATTCCCTTCCAAAGTGCAGCCCTTCAAGCCAAATTCAAAGTTTATACTTAAACTTTCCCTTTCTAGTTGGATAGTGCTATCCAGTTTTATTCAGATTTTTATCCGCTTTTTCTTGTTTTGGAGCGAGACATACTGATTTTAAGGGGACCCAATAGTCCCCTTTTTACAGGTTTTGCTATATTCTCAGGAGGGGCATTTTACCGGACAGACGTGATCTACCTGCTTTATCCTCCTTTCTTTGATTTTTTGGAGATTTTTTACATATACAGCTGGCCAGTGATGATTGTAGATTCCAAGAAAACAAAAAACAGGTGTGAGTGCACTCTAAACCAACCAGGGTGCAGACACCTCAGAGTTCCTCCCTTAGGAACATGAAAGTCCAAAGAAATAATACAGACGAGGGTCGCACTCAAATAAAGGGTGATTCTTTTATTTGTGACCACACATCCACTCACAATGTTTCGGGGGGATATTTTCCCCCTGGGGGCAGACGACCCTCTTATGTATTGGGGATGTGTTTTACTATTAAAATGTTATAGGTTTTTATATTTGTTGCATATTACTCTAGGGAAAGGGTGCTATATTATGTTTATCAGCTTATAATTTCGTAGATCTATTGGCACAATAACGCACCAATTTGTCTAGGATGTAATTGAAACACAGTAATGTCAAAAATTAATTTGTTTATCCCCTTAGTACTTCAAAATGTATGTTTTTTTTTGTTTTTTGTCCCACGGGCTGATACAAACATAAACCACATCCCATCCTCTGCATTCCTTTTTAAAACTTGTTTTTATTGACTTTGTTCTTTTAGTCACTCCTGGGTACATTCCACCAGCTGCAAACTTTGATTCTGAGCCTTTCGATGTGATACCTTCTGCTGTAGTCTCAGTCCCTGCTAAAAAGGCAAAGAAAGGTATTGATTTCTTTGGACATTTTCTTTAACTAAAAAAAAGTTAAACACCTTTCCCATTATTGGGTCAGCACATCTTTTAAAATGTGCTTGCAAGGTTCAGTGTACCAAATGGGATTGTGTATTCTATCAATGTAAAATGCATAGCAATAACATTGTCAATATTTACTCAGTGTAGCCTATGGAACTCGATTACATTCACTGAGGAGAGTAAATTCCTTTGAAATATTTCTTTGACGTAATGGTTATTTTTTTTTTATTAATGCATATTCCTGTTGAAATGGGTGTATTGCTGTTGTGTCAAATAAAACCAGATCTTTACTGATCAATGTATACTGTACATATATATGTATACATATATGTATACATTTTCTATATTTTACCAATTTTTTTAAAATATAGATATTTATATCCATCAGACAATATAAAAAAAATTTCACTCCATAAAACAGCACTGTTTATTTCCCAGGCAAAAAACAGACATCAGCAGGAAGTAAAAATTCATCCGCTGATAGCTCACAGCTAGAGGAACATCAGGAAACTGAACATTCAGAAGCAGAAAAAACTCAGCCAGAGAAGGTACAATGCATCAAACTCCTTTCCTATAATCTCATATACCGAGAGGAAATATGGATTCACCATATTTCCTCTCCTTTCATTTATCATAACATTACCTTGAAATACAGGGAGAAAAATGAAAGAAGATGATATTAATAGTATTCCTCTTTTTACTATTATTTTTTAAGTAAAGTAATTTTGTAATTGCTTAAATATTTCAACACTGGGGGGTGGAGCAAGATGGCACCGTGAGCGGACGTGTTTGGAGGGAGCTCCGCATTAATCAGCAGTAGAGGACCCAAACCAGTCCAGCCTGCAAAGGCACGCTGAACTGATGCAGGCCATAATGGAGACCAAAACCTCCCTCACGGTTCTCGTAGAGGAGGTAAAAAAGGTAAAAATTGATGTGGGCCTGGTTAGACACAATCTGCAGTCCCTCCACCAACGAGTGGGTGAGGTGGAAGATCGAGTCTCCCACATGGAAGACCAAATAACACATGTTACAAAAGATATGCATACCCTCAAAACCCAAATGTCAACGCTACAAGCCAAGGCCGACAACCTAGAAAACTGGGCCAGATGGCAAAATTTAAGGTTCCTAGGAATCCCAGAGGGCACCCATTCAGAACAATTTCTGGAGCAATGGATACAAGACCAGTTTGGACCGACATCATTGTCCCAGATGTTCGCAATCAAACGTGCACACAGAGTTCCAGCCAAGGCCCTGCCACCAGGCCCCAGACCAAGGCCGCTGATCGCCCGCCTGCTCAACTGCAGAGACAGGGCTCACATCCTCCGTATGGGAGTAAAGGGGAGCTAAGACTTGAGGGATCCAATATTTCCATTTTTCCAGATTTCTCGAGCTACAAAATAGGCAAGCTACCTACTTGGAGGTGAAACGAAGGCTAAAAACAGCCGGAATCACCTATTCCATGTCTTACCCAGCTAGGCTCCGGGTGGCCTATAATAATCGCAGCTGCAATGGAATGGCTGGAGGCCCTACCGCATTAGGAATATACCTTACCCACCGCAGTCGATCGTTTTATGGAATCCTCACAGATATTGTATTTTGTTGTTACCTGCCTGCAACTTAAGGGGCATCACCAAGACTTGGTATGTTCTTATTTACTACACACCCCATATATGCACTACCACCGGGCTAGTTGATGCACTGTTTGGACTAACCCAAGTGCTCCGGTAAACTTTTCACAGGGTAAATGGGTTGTTTGCATACTGTACTGTATAATCCCTTAGATAATAGACACCACAGAATCCATTTGTACCAATATGTCGAACCTTGATTTTAAAGCACCCGCAAATACTTTAATAATGTACAGCACCTCATAAACTATCGGGATCCCTGAATAGACATTGAAATGTGGGTCATATAGGTGGACCCGCTATGGTCACAACACCCTTGTTTGTTTCAAAAGCTCCCAGGTCAATATGCTATTTATAAGTTTATGGCGACACATTTTGAATCTACACATTTCCACAGGTTGTATAGATTTTACCACCCAAAAGAGATGGTTCAAGGGGTTGCACTCGGGTCTAATGATTACCTTTGTTCAAATACGTCATAATAATAACTGTGTGAATTGTAAACTAAAATACTTGAAATAACTTTGGAAGACAATATGTGTAAAGCCAAATTTAATGTGTACTACATACAGGAGTCATTTAACTCCCACAGTAAGTGACCTGCGATATTGGTCCCCTCCACTCGCTCCCCTTCAGTCCTTCTCAGCTCCCCGCCCTTCCTTTTTTCCCTCTCCCCACCTTCTTCCCCTTCCTCATCTGTTTGATGGGGAATATGATGCTTTATCTAATGTGAAATAAGGGGGGAAATATATCTATGGTCATAACATGTATATATGATGGGGGAAAATATAGAGATAAGATATCATAATGTGCCTTATTGTGTATATATGTGTACTTCTAGGGGTACATAGTTGGGAACTACAGTATGTGAGAATTATTTGCACTATGATGGGAGTTGTGTATATGCATATTGGGCTACAATTATCTAGACGGTAAGCATGACTAGCTTACATGCCATGCGATTACGTGTGGGGGGCTATGTATATATCCTGTGGGTCAACTCTTCCCTATACTAGTAAAAATTGAGAATGTCACTCTTTAAGGTATCTACATTATCAGCCCCTCCCCTCTAGCATTTGTGGCCTTTACGTCACCCCCTCTCTTGCTTCTCCAACACTAAACCATATCACTACCACTGTTTTCCCCGGGTGGGAATGGTTCTAGCGCTGGGCATTGTGGCGGGGCCCCCCCTCAATGCTAGCAGTTACTCGCACAAGCAGTTTTGCTTGACAGTTGTGCCACCTCTAAACTTTGTTGTAAGTTTTAATACAAATGTAGTGTTTCTTTGGAAGGGAATGCAAGTCTTGTAGAAGCCTTCAGGGTGGGATGGGTGGGAATTGGGATTTCGCAAACATTGTTATATACTACTCTAGAACATATATCAAGGGAAAACTTAAAACTCTATTTGTTGTGTTAATAACTAAGAAGTAAGTTATGTTGGTGGCACCGTGCTCAAATGTCATTATGACCACTATTTAAAATGAGTACGCCAATTAAATTACTCACTTGGAATGTGAGAGGTTTGAATGACCAGATAAAACGTATCACTGTACAATCTTTCATCAAAAACTTACTCACTTACTCCACGCAACAACCAGATATCTACAAAAAAGATGGGTTGGTTGGTCAGCGCATAGCTGTTTTCCAACATATGCCAGTGGAGTATCCATATTGATACATAAAAGATTAAAATACAGCATAGTTAAGGTGCAAACAGACGCTCAGGGGAAAACGGTGTTTATTGCTCTCACAATCGACAATGTACCATATGTAATTGCTGGTATTTATAACACTCCCAATACTACAACCGATCCAAAAAGCGATGGAGTAAAAGAACAACTAGTAATGTTCGAAGATGTGAATCAAGGCCCAAAGTCATACAAATTCAAATGGGACTCCTTTAAAGCATATATCCGCGGTTGCCTTCACGCCACAGTTTTACATATCAAAAAAATTGCGAATGAAGAGAAATCTGCGTTGGCAGCCTCAGTCCACACAGCAGAAGCTAACTACATAGCAAACCCTACTGATACAAATAGATTGGCATGGCAATCCCTCTCCAGGCAATATAATGCTATCATAAAAGAAAAAGCCCAAAGGAAACAATTTTTTATACGCCAGTTATATTACGAAACAGCGAATTTATCGGCAAAGCTGTTAGCACACCTTGCCAAAATAGACACAGCACAACAAACAATGATTGCCCTCAATACCGGGAACAACACCCAAGTAACATCCACACCAGATATTTTACATACCTTTAAGGATCTACACCTCAATTACATTATTACATTACACTCAATTACATTAATCCTCAATTATACTAGAGAAAATACAAACGGCCTTAACAACTTATCTTCTGGTTAGGGCTTGTTCACACTAGAAACTGACAGTAACGCACAGCATGTGTTTGTCAGTTTGTATCCATTTTTTTCATACATTTGTATCCATTTTTTAATAATGTGTACTCCATAGATTTCTATAGAAAATGCATGAAAAAATGGACAGAAATGCTGCATGCAGTGCGTTTTTTAAACGGACTGGAACGGAATATAACGCAGCAGGTGTGAATGATATTATGAAATCCTATGGGGGTTTACTGTCTGTCCATTTTTTTAAATGCACCTGCGTTTGAAAAACGGATACAAACTGATGTAGTGTGAACGAGCCCTAAGGCACCTGGCCCTGATGACATACCTATAGACATTTATAAACGTGTAAATTAGTGAAATTATAGCCCCACAACTACTTAGATTGTACCAACAGTCCTACGATGCAAACAAATTGCCATATTCTCTCTATGAAGCTAATATTATTTTACTATTAAAACCAGATAAAGATCCGACAGACTGTAGTTCATACAGACCTATTTCACTGTTGAACTCAAAAATACAGTCCATCATACATGAAGACCAGACTGGCTTTATGCTAGGAAAGTCCACCGCTATAAATCTAAGGAAAACACTCGCCTAATTGGTAGTAGATCATGATTATACAGGCAGGAGAGTAATGGTCTAGCTGGATGCCCACAAGGCATTCGACTCTATTGAGTGGGGGTACCTATGGGCATGTTGAAGGAGATTTGGTTTGGGAGAGCAATTTGTAAAGTGGATGCAGATATTATATATGAACCCTACTGCAACAGTTTCCGTTAATGGCGCTACATCTAGATCTTTTAATTTATACAGGGGCACCAGGCAAGGATGCCCCCTCTCCCTCCCCCTTTCCCCCCTTTCCCCTTTTTGCAATAGCCATTGAAGTGCTGGCAATGTAGATTCAAGCACATCCTCTAATCGCGGGATTCCGCTTGGGACACCTGGAAGAGCACATAGGCCTCTATGCGGATGATATGCTATTGTATTGGGAGAATGAGGGTACCCCGTTAACATCAGCAATGCAATTGATTAACACTTTCTGTATATTCTCGGGACTTACTATGAATTGGGGGGAATCGGTGCTTTGCCCATTAGATCTCCCACACAACGCACTGCAACCGCTACCTTGCCCAATATTGATAGCCAATACATTCAAGTACTTGGATATGACAGTCACGTCAAATGTATCTCCGTTTTATGATTTAAACATAGCACCCTTACTGGCCTTAACTAAATCCAAACTGCAAATATGGAGGCATCTGAATTTGATAGGCAGGGTCAACCTTATTAAAATAATTATACTTCCCAAACTCCTGTATAGCATTCAGCACTCTCTTGTATATATACCAAAGCATTTCTTCGCCTCAATAAACAGTATGTTGGTGTATCTGTTGTATACAATTAGATCAACTGGACTTGAAGTTTAGTTCTTGAAGACGTTTCGCTAGTCATCCGACTGGCTTTCTCAATTCAGAAAGCCAGAAAGCACAGCTTTCTCAGCACTGTAAGGGCAAAGAAAGTCAACAGAACAAGTTCTCTATTCTGTCATCCCAGAACACCCCCAAAGGAGAACAACTACCTTGGATACAAAAGGAGAGAAGTGTCACTTCATCAAACAAGAAGGAATGGGTGAGAAACTTGTCTAACAGGACTCTGACCCAGCCGGAAATGGAAGTCCTTGCTAAGGGCTTGAATTTTGACATCACTCCTAAAGCTATCCCTGTGGTGGATATTATAGCAGCCACAGAAGCCTCAATCCACAATAATAAGGTACCACAGAGTCAGGCAGAATAACTTTGCCTTAAGGTATCTGCAGCCTTAGCCAGTGCTAAAACTCCTTCATCTAACCTGACCACACAGGAAAGAAGAGCCTTAACATCCCTCAAGAAAGATTCCAGTATCACCATTCTACCGGCAGAAAAGGGAAGATGCACAGTGGTACTCAACACCTCAGACTACCATGATAAGGTGACCATGCTCCTGGCCGATAACAACACATATGAGGCTTTAACAAGGGATCCCACCAGCCGATACAAAAAAAAGGGTCGTAGACTTACTACAACAGCTTCAAAAGGATAAAGCCATTGATTAAGCAATGTATCATCGCCTCTACCCTGGTGAGGCACATCCATGCATATATGGACTCCCAAAGATACATAAGGAAGGGGCCCCACAAAGACCTATAGTCAGCAGCATCAACTCTGTAACATACAAGGTGGCAAAATATCTAGCCAACATCTTAGGACCATTGGTGGGAAGTTCTAAGCATCACATCCAGAACTCTCAGGATTTCACCAACAAGATTGAAAATATAGTACTCGGTGCAGAAGAAACTATGGTGTCCTATGATGTGACATCTCTCTTCACCTGTATACCCACCAAGGAGGCTGTTGACATGGTGAGAAAATGACTAGGCCAAGACAGCACTCTTACCAGCAGAACTTATCTCAATCCAGAACAGGTGTGTTCCTTACTGGACTGGTGCCTGAATACCACCTATTTCAAATACAGGGAAAAGTTTTATAAGCAAAAACACGGATGTGCTATGGGATCTCCAGTTTCACCCATTGTGGCCAACCTTTACATGGAGGAGGTAGAAAAACAGGCGCTTAATACATTTAAGGGCATAGCACCCAGCCACTGGTTCAGATATGTGGATGACACCTGGGTTAAAATCAACCAGAAGGAAGTACAAGCTTTCACAGAACACATTAATGCGGTAGACCAAAACATCAAATTTACAAGGGAAGAAGTACAAAACAACAAACTGGCTTTCTTGGACTGCTTGGTAGAAGTTAAGGAAAATGGTAAACTAGAAGTAGAGGTTTACAGAAAACCAACACACACGGATCAGTATTTGATGTTTGGCTCCCGCCACCCTTTAGGTCACAAGCTGGGTGTCATCAGAACCCTGCAACACAGAGCTGAGAACATCCCCACTAGCACAGAGGCAAAGGCGAAAGAAATGAAACATCTCCGAGGAGCCCTTAATACTTATGGATATCCAGACTGGGCCTTTGTGAAAAGAACATGAATACCAACAGTGAAGGGGAAAAGCAAGACAGGAGAAAGAACATGGTCATCCCATATGTAGTAGGGGTCTCTGAGAAATTAAGAAGAATTTTTTAAAAACACTGTATCCCTGTCTGCTTTAAACCGAACAACACACTGAGGCAACAATTGGTACATCCGAAAGACCCAATACCCAAACACAAGAAAAGCGACATCATATACGCAGTGAAGAATGCTCTGATTTGTATGTGGGGGAGACCAAACAGCAACTGCATCAACGTATGGCCCAGCACAGAAGAGCCAATTCCTCGGGTCAGGACTCAGCCGTGTACCTGCATCTTAAGGATACAGGACATACCTTTGAAGATTGTAATGTTAACATATTGGCAAAGGAACGTGACTGGTTCAAGAGAGGTGTTAAGGAGGCCATTTATGTGAAAATAAAGAAACCAAGCCTAAATAGAGGTGGGGGGGTTCGACACCAACTGTCTGCCATGTACAATGCTGTTTTGACACCTTACCCTGGGCGTTCCTATAACACCTCTTAGCCACTATCCAGTCACGCCCTTAACACCTGGCTGTGATATGCTAATTGGGACTTTCCAGGGTACATAATTGCCACAGATTCTTGTACAAGTCATTCTGAATTAAGAAAGCCAGTCGGATGACTAGCGAAACGTCTTCAAGAACTAAACTTCAAGTCCAGTTGATCTAATTGAAAACAACAGATATACCATGACCTGGATGAATGAGAACCTTCACAAGCAGTATGTTGGTGTAATTTTTATGGAGTCCAGGCAGAACTCGTATTAAACTCACCACCTTGCAAAAAACTAAGGAAAATGGGGGCTTGGCCCTACCTGATATGAGACTATATTACTTAGCTACACAACTTCGATATATACAAAACTTGGTATATCACCCAGGCAAACTAACTATTTCTGAAAAGATGCCATCTCAATATCTTAACGGGGGACTTTTTAGCCTTTCTCCATATGCCACGTCAACATATTGTGGGGTCTGGAACGGTTCTACTACAATTCTGGAAAACTTGGAGGGATATATGTGTTAAATTAGACATCCAAGGACCATTCCACTTCACTCCACTATGTAGAAACCATGCATTTCCTGAACTATTTGCTTTTCAGGGAGATGAGGATTATTCTAGGCAGGGAATCACCAAGCTGGGCCTAATATTTCAAAAAAATAATTTTTTGTCTTTTGAACAACTGCAATCTAACTTTAACTTACATGTACATGTACATACTATGCCCAGGGATTGGGAGGAGATGGCAGCATACTATCTTGTTTTCTCTGCGGCCAAAAACAGGCTTATTCAGCTCGATATCCTCCACCAATCATATATGCATTTAGTCCGTTTGCATCGAATAAATGTATCTAGATCAGACAGCTGCCCTAAATGTGGATACTCGGGCAAGATGTTGCCACTACGCTATTTAGTATATTGGGCAACCTCATTCCCCTAGACAATAAACTCCTGCTACTGGGAATACTTGGGGAAGAATTTCCAGATAGATACAAGTCCATTCTAATTAGAGAGATCCTATTCTATGCCAGAAAGGTTATCACTATTAAATGCATGGCACCCGAACCTCCTGATTTAACTCAATGGTTGAATCTAATAAATGCTGCAATACCATATCAAAGAGTGATGTACTCTAAAAGGAGATGTCCCAAAAAATTCTACAGAATCTGGAACCAGTGGTTTGAGGCATCAGATATAACACAAGTGTCGAGGTAATTAACCAAAATGTGTACCCTATATGACATACTAATGACTGATAATTATGTGAATGTGATAACAGATCCACAAATGGAAATAGTTTAAATAACAACAGTAGGAACTGTTTTAGTTAAAACAAGTTTATTAAGTTATATAAGCCATATTTAAGCCGTACCTGCAATATTACCTGTAAAAGCAATACATTTCGTGCCAAATATATGATATAATAACTTGTATAACCTATTATATATAAAAGGCTGTTAATTTGTACTGTAAAACACTATGTAATATTATATTATTACGATCTATGTGAAATGTAATTTATTTTGTACTGGCATTAATAAAACAAATAAAAAAAAATTTTTTTAACACTAATTGATCAAAAAGAAAAAACAACCCATCTATGGCTGGCTTATACCCATTTAACTAAAACCTGCCATGTATGTGTTCATATTCCAGGGTTCTAATCTACACTTCCATCTGATCCTGTGTCACATTGAACAGGGTTTAGCAAATAGTAAATAGTTTATGCATCATTAATATTTTGCCCATACCAAGCATTTGTGGTTTTATTTCCACAAACAGGAGAAGGAAGAAAGCAGTAAACCATCCATTAATATACACAACTACCGTGCATTTTTCCGGGAGCTGGATCTGGAAACGTTCACTATTCTTCAATGTGGTCTACTCACCAGATCCCTTCTGGACAGCGAGATGCAAACAAAGGTACAGTCTTTTGCAGCTGAGCAAAATCAACCTGATTCTGTTTGCATAGACTAACGACAGATAAAAAAACTAAACTAAATTTTAATCTTCTGGATCCTAATTAACATAATATTAACATTTCAGTAAACATAAGTAAATCTGGTGAATTCAACCCGCAACTCTTATGTATTTTGTCTTTCTAAAAGCAAAGCTTTATACCACTATCCCTATAGAGCTATTATGTAATAATTAGTACATATAGAAACCATATGCCACCAATGCATATGCAAAGAATACAGATATGTTAAGAAACTTTATTTTTGCTAGGAACTGGATTTAAAAAATGTTGGTAAAAATGGCTGACTATTTTGTTTTTCCCCAGTTAGGTTTTATGCAGTTCTAGCTGACTGGTAAATAAAATGCGGGGTTAACAAGCAGCTTTCAAAGTCTTACCAGAGATTTTCACATTGGTGTAGAGACATCTGTATAAAAAATACTGTGTATAGAGACAGTGAATACTGGGGCCAGGGGGCATGGCATGACCATTAAGTGCACACAATGCTCTTTGAAGACTGCATAGATACTGGCAACAACATGGAAGACCTCTTAGTTAAATAATCTATTTCTCACATGTACTAAATGCAACTTGAAAAGAATCTTACAATGGGGAGAAAAGCTTTCACGTTGTGAATTAATATATGGCACTCAGTCGTGCCTAGTTGATGATACGACCCGGCATATCATCAATGATGCCCAACTGAACGCCTATTTCCCCCATTCGAGAGGTCATACATTAATCGATAGTCTGCCGTTCAGTACACCATTGTGCGTTGCAGGTCAGCCCTTAAGATAGTAACTAACTCTAGAAATCCTGAACCATTAAGCATGTTCAATCCTAATCACTACTTGGAAAGGGTGTAAACATGTTAAGTATCACAGAATAACATTAACGCCAAGGGTTTGTCATTGGTTTGTAGTTGCTGAGCAATACAATGTACCCTGGTCACTAGGTAGATTGTTTCTATCTTTATTCTGTAGAAGACTCTATTGTGACTTAAAGTATAACAATTTGGTAAGTTTTATTATTCATTATGCCCTGATTATGTTCCATCCCGCTAGGCTACTGAAGTAGTGCAGTTGGGCCCAGCTGAATTGGTATTTCTCTTGGAGGATCTGTTTCGGAAGGTGGAACACATACTTAATTCCTCTGCAAAGAGGGTCACTTTCTTAAAGGTATGTTTTTGGTTACAATCGATATCTGCATTAGAAACCAGTTAAGTTATTGTAGTTTCATAAAAACGTTTTTTCTGTCATAATGAATAAATAAAATAAGCTATTAGCACGCACATAGAATTTGTGTATGAGTATTTCAAAAAAAGCAGATAATGTGGCCATTAACAGTATCAGTCATTCCATGTACTGATTACCTTCTTATCCTTAAAGGGGAAGTTCAGTGTAAAAAATGTCAATTGCTTTTTTGCCCTTTTCTGTACAATTTGGAAGAATATCTTGGTCTTTTACATTGTGTTTTATGTCTAATTGGATGCGTCAAACATGCTCAGATCTCTGCTGAGCTTCTAAATCCAAATCCACATGGAGACCATAAAGGATGCTATTGAAGGTCCTGCAAACAGAAAATCAGTACTTATTAAGCATTTATTTATACACACAGAAATCACTAGATGGGCAAATTATGGTAAATGGAATGAGAAAATACTCCCCTTTTTAAAAAAAAGTATTTGTGCTGAACTTCCCCTTTAAAAGCTGGAAGAAAACTCATTCATGAAACTTCCAGCTCTACAACATTGTCAAAGATTTGCAATAAATGGCTCAATTTTACAACCAGATTACTTGATTACTATTGTCTGTGCTGATGGTGCTGCAGTTCTCTTGGCTATTCTGACAGTTCTACCTGCCTTTATTCTCTGATCTACAAATTTACAACATTCCACAGTCTTTTATCCTTCATCTCCCATTGTTTGTCCTCTTATGGAACATACATTTTCCTAACCTTTTTTAATATTTTTCTGATACTAGTCAAAACAAGTGTTGGTAATGTTTGCAGGAAGTAATTACTCCAGGACACAGTATCCCTTTTATGTGACAAATTAAAGGAATAGTTCGCTCTCAAAGTGAACTAATCTTTTAATATATCGATTAAAGCCTGGGAGGTTAAGGAGCTATGCCTTACCTCCCGTTCTTCAACCAATAGCGCAGGGTCCAGGAACGAAGATAAGAAAAAATTTACCTTTTGCACGATCCACTGCAGCCACGCTTAAATCTCTGACCGCTTCTCTCTCCTGTACACCTTTAGCGCGAATTACGTATATGCACGCTATAGCTATACAGGAGAGGAAAGCAGTCTGAGATTTCAGCTTGGCCATGGGGGAAAGTTCAAAAGGTAAATTTTCTTATCTTCGTTTCTGGACCCTGCGATGTTGGTTGAAGATCGGGAGGTAAGACATAGCTCCTTAACCTACCTGGCTTCAATCAATATATTAAAGGAATTGTTCACTTTAAGAGTGAACTAATACTTTTAAGTTATCAAACTGAATAAGTGTCTTGCAAAGTCCCAAACATGTCAAGACATTATTTTGTTTTTAACACGAATTGCTGTAGTGCTAGTCTATTTTAAATACCTTAAATCTTCTATGTTGTCAGGGCAGCTTTTTCTACTTATACTACAGTGTATTTTTCTTCTTTTTAAAGGTAAAGGGAAATAAAGACATAGGATTCTCACACCTGTGTCAAAAGACTGCACAAGAAGTTGCTCAGAGGGTTATTGATATGTTAAATGCACTGTGCAACCACATCGAGAACATGCACAATTACTTCCAGGTCAGAGGTCATTTGTCTTTGGTATTATAATTTTCTCTTCCAAAAACAAGGGGGGGACGACTCTGCCACAGTGGGGGGGGGGGGGGGCTCTGGGCTTCTAGTGCCCGTTAATGTAACTGGCTTAATGTCTAGTTGTTATATAACAGTTTATTTTAATGGATAATGTGTAAAATCCTTAATAAAAACTTTATTGAACACTAGAATAAAACAATAAAAAAAATGTATTTTGCAGGCCCTGACAATAGAAAACAATGGTGTAGTTGATGCTCTGGGCATTGATATAAAGGAACATCAGTACATGTCAACCAGTTACACGTTGCTGCTGCAGGTTTTCCACACACTCTTTTGCTGGTAGGTTTTTGTTTCTGTATCTGTACTGTAAGTAGTATCTGCTAACATCTATTAAATACTTCCATATGAAAGTCAGTAAACCGTGTCATTGACCTTTTCAACTTCCTTGATTTTAATTTCATAATTGAGACTTAGCATGTGATTTAAAGATGGTGGTAATACTGAAAGTGGGCAACAAACCAATGGTAAAGGGGAAAAGACTGCTAGTAAAAAGAAAAGCTGTGTGCAGGAAGTTCTGCCTGTCTTCATGGTTCTCGGTGGTTTAAAAAAAGGAGATTATGTACTTATCGTAAAATCTGTTTCTCCGAAGCCTTGGGGGACCCAGGCACAGCAGGGGTTAAATATTTCACTTCTAGGAGCAGACACTGGAAGAAATGAGAAACACTCCCAGGCTTAGGTGCTCCTCCCCCTGTCTTATATACTGTGGCACCAGGAGCCTGGCTCCGTTTTGTCCCAAAGAAAGAAAGCAAAAGGATTGCTAATGTAGAAAGTTTGTAACCTTTGTCAACAAATCTCACACATAACTATAAAACCGTAGAAATGTAAACGAAAAATACGGGCAAAAGCAAAACTGAAATCTAATGTATCTAGAGGGTGGGTAGTGCCTGGGTCAGCTTCGGAGAAACAGATTGTATGGTAAGTACAAAATCTCCTTTCTCCATCAGCCAATAGTCGTCTCTGCCTCAGCAAAAACATCCAATCTTTAGAATTTAATGAACGTGTTTATTGAAGACCAGGTAGCCACTTTGCAAATCTGGTATACAAAGGCTCCACAACGAGCTGCCCATGAAACCCCCAAAGCTCTGGTAAAATGGGCTGCAACCCGCAAGGGAGGAGCAGCCCTGGATTCAGCATAACGGCGCAGAATGACACTGCGAATCCAGATGCTCTGGAGCTCTGGTTTGGATGTCCTTTCGCAGTGCTATGCCGCGATGGAAGAAGATGGATAAGGCAGAGATTTGGACCTTGAGAGCACTAATGAAAAGACCCTTGTTGAACCCAACCTGAAGAAACCATAGGAGTCTGGAAAGAACAAATTTACCTGGGGGAAAACCCCTGGAGGATGCCTGACCTATGTATCTCTGCCAGATACGATGATAAATTCTGGACCATGGCGGTTCACGCGTGGCTAGCATAGTTGGTATGACCTTGTTGGGAATGCCTCTCTTCCTTAAGATGGATGATTCAAGAGCCACTCCGTCAAATTGAGGCGCTGTTTGGGTGCAAGAATGGGCCCTAAGAGATAAGATCCGGACAAAGAGTACCAGGCCCTCCGTGGCCACCGTGGAGCTATAAGGATTGTTGGTGTCTTTTCCCGTCTGATTTTCTTGAGTAGCCGAGGGATCAAGGCTATTTGGTTTTTGGAAGGATCTTCCTGGGTTTCTGTACCCTGGAGATATAGAGTGAAAAGGACTGACCTTATTAGGGAGTCGACCGCTTCAGCTGTGAAAGTTGTTTCAGGCTCCTGTTCGGGAGTGTCGTACTCTACTTCACCTTCCTCGAGAAGATCTTTGTCCTCTTGGAGCGGTTCTTCTGCCAAAAGTGAAGTGAAGGGTTCCTGCGGCCTAGGAAGTCTGGAGTCCCTATCTGTAGTCACTAGTTGTCCGGATTGTAGGACCTGTGAAATAGATGCAGACAGAGTGGACACAGACAAAGCTTATGATTTAGCCCATGAGGGCTCTGCCTCCTGAGGGGTCCTCTGAGCAGACTCAATAGAGAGATTTCTGAGGGAATCTATGGATTCCTGAATAGATCTAGCCCAGTCGGGTTCTTGTCCGACTGGGGCAGATGGTTGCTCCTGGGTAGCATTGCATGTGGAGCACTGAGGGCCAGATTGGCCTGCGGGTAGTTTTTCTTGACAGATCGCACATACACAAGATGTTGCGACCAAAGAAACTTTGTTGCCCTTCTGGCGGGACGGGAGCGACCCCTTGCTGGTCATAATAGTTAAGAGAAAGTGGATAGAGGAAAAAGAGCCCCATACATACACATATATATATCTATATATATATGTATAGAGAATAGATAAATATATAAATAATTTTTTTTTTTTTTTTTTTATATAGCACAGAAGGGCGAAACAGGAAAAAAAATAGAAGAAAATAAACCTTACTGAAAAGGGAAGCCTCCCTAATGTAACCCTAAAAAAATTGGAAGAGCAGGAGACAGGGACCTACTGACTGCCAAAAGATAGGGATAGGAGCCCCAAAAGAGCAAGAGCCCGGAGGGAGGAGACTGATCAGCAGCAGAGCAGGAGATCTGAGGCGGGAAGGAAGCGAGGGGAGGAAGAAGGCCGAGGTTCCGCCCCCACGACCAATGAGGGATGCGGCAAGAAAGATTCTTTCCCACGAAAAAGTGCCAGAGGGGAAGCGCTCCCACCAAGAGGACCCAAGGTCCTACAGGTAGTTTCCCTGGGGAATGCCTGCTTTGGATAGGCAGTCCGGAATAGTAGGCAGAGGAGGAGATGGATTTTCCCACGTAAGGCGGTCGGGGGAGTTGTGCTCCCGCCCTTCCACTGAGAAGGCCCGGGGTCTAATTGGATCGTGTGGAAGGCTGATTCCAGGGAGTCCGGAGGATGCCTGCATTGGGAAGGCTGGTCGGAGAGCTCAACACAGCAGGTAGGTCTGCTGCTGGGAGAGTCCAAAAGAGGGTCCTTTGTATTTTGGCCCTGTGCCACCTTCATGGGGAGACCATGCAGTGGAAGCCTGATCCTTCCTAGGTAAGGCTGTTGCCAGCACTAGAAGTGGGTGCTTAGGCCACTTCTGTGTGGGATATAGGGGGAAGAGCTGGAGGTAAGGAGTCTCCAGCTGTTCCTGTTGGAGTATCTTCTTTTAAGGATAAATAAATGTTGTAGGGATAAGTAGTGCAACTTCTGAGCGGACACTTGAAAAACTTAGCCAGGCTCCTGGTGCCACAGTATATAAGACAGGGGAAGGAGCACCTAACCGTGGGAGTGTTTCTCATTTCTTCAAAATCCGCTCCTAGAGGTGGAATACTTAACCTCTGCTGTGCCTGGGTCCCCCAAGGCTGACGGAGAAAAAACTCTTTAAAAGTATATACAAATAACTTTTAGGAACATTCCAAGGAAGTGAGCATTCTGGGAATGCAGAACATGAAATGGCAGCTCACTACTGACCATCCATCAAAAGGATATGAAATCAATTGATTTTTTTTTTTTTTAAAAATGAAGAATATGTACTATGTAATATAACTGCTTGTGAAGGTTCTCATTCATCCAGGTCCTGGTATATATGTTGTATTCAGTGTTCTTTAGTTTAGTTCTTGAAAACGTTTCGCTAGTCATCCGAATTGAGAGAGCCAGTCTGAACTGAGAAAGCCGGTCTGAACTGAGAAAGCCGGTCTGAACTGAGAGAGCCGGTCTGAACTGAGAGAGCCGGTCTGTGTAAAATAGATAATCAATTAATTTTTAAAAATGACTTCAAAACATTGATAAGGTAAAAGATAAATATTCTTATAAATTATAGTTATTAAGATTAGTTAACCCTTTCACTGCCAGGAGATTTTCATTTTTTTTTTTTGCGTTAACTGCCAGAAGAATTTTCAGGATTTTGCCCTTAATCGCTTTAGACTAATTTTACAGTAGGAAACCTTGCAGTAAATAAGGAATATTATACATTGTTTTTTTCAGCACAAAGTGTACTTTAACATGGTAACAGAATTTTGTAACTTTTCTGGAAATTTTACTGGAATTATGGGTAAAATATGTAAAAAAAATAAAAAATTTGCAAATTTTCATGGATTTTTTCCATTTTTACTTATAGTTATCTTACGGTTACACACAAAAATCTTACTGTTTCTAAAAGCTCTGATACTCCCGAGTACAACGATACCAGATATATGTAGGCACCCCACTTTTCCTGTACAGGAGACCCCCCCCCCAAACTAAAACTGCACCTTCAAGAATATTACACCAAATTAAAATGTATAACCACTTCTGACAGTTAACATAGAATATCTACCAAATTAACTAAAATATCCACACAAGTGAGATATTTTTAGAAACTACACACCCACAAGATTTTATGAGTGAGGTTAGTTTCGATCAAAATGCAGATACCCGGACGCAGCTCTTCGTCCAATTGTAAGTTATTTTCGCACAGTTTCTTTTTTTTTTTCCTCAACTGTAAAATCAGAGACAAAATCAAATGCGAATTTCAGCTAAAAACTGTGGAGGAAAGTTAACGCATCTCAAATATGAAAGCCTAATGCCTCCCGAATAAAACGGTATGCCACATTCATGGGTGTACCCGAGACATGCTACCAACAAACCCAGAGCGTGACCAGTGGCCAAGGTCATAGCAGCAAAATAAAATTAGCCAGTTTTGTATTTGAACAGTCTGCAGTTTTTCCCACGAAATTCCCCCCCCCCCAACTCAGAAATACCCCCCACAAACTATATATTCCTGAAATCTACACACCTTCAGCTATGTAACGCTGTAGTTTGTTCATTCATACCATCAATGGTGTGGGCGCAGTTCTTCGTAGAAGTTTGCACTTTTACCAGATTTTCAAAACAAATTAACATCAAACAACATTCAAAAAGGTAGAAATCATGCCAAAACCCCATGGAATGTAAAAAAAATTTACCAAATATCAATCTCCCAAATGTCCTGAATCAAAAGGTATGCCATAAGTCTGATTACACACGCGGACGTGGAAGAGAAAAGCCACAAAGTGAGACAATGCATGTTGGCTCAGAAACAGCGAAACTAGACCACCAGGGGCAGCATGGTACAGTTCTTAGGGAAGACCCCGGTGAAGGAGGAAGTTCTGTGAGTCACCGGGGTCTTTCTTTCCGGCTCAGAAGAGAGCTCCACGTGGGACCGAACTCCTCCTATACGGTCACGGCAGAAACTGTGAGTTTTCTCCCGATCCCCCCCTTGGATTTGGACACAAACGAGGGGGGATCGAGGGGGGTAGGGGGGCAGTCGAATGCTGCCCCCGAATGGCGGAAGGGGGGGGGAAAATTTTTTTGGGGAGGGGGGAAGCCACAGATCGTATATTCACGATCTGTGGCAGTTTGTGCATTCACTGCACAGATCGTGAATATACGATCTGTGGCAGGGAAAGGGTTAAAGCTCTTGGAGCTTTATTTATTCAAGGGGGCAGGGCACAGCCAGGCAGTAAAGATGTCAATCACCCACATCCTTTGCATAACCCAGCCCCGTTCTATAAAAGCAAAGCTTATCCCTCTTTCACTGTATGACTTATTGATCATCATTATGATGCTGCATAGGAAAAAAGCTTTGTCTAGTGCTGTATGCTGATACCCATCTCTAAAAATACTGAAAAGGATAAACGCCAGTCATTTTTCAGTGTACCTTTTAAGTTTAGAGAGGCTGTGTAAATTGAAATGGACATGCCCTTTAAAAGAATTTCCAAGTGACAGATTCAGGAGCCACTTAAAAAATAATTTCACTTGGAAAAAAAGTGCATAAAGGCTTGAAACATGTTTTGGTTTGTGCCTTTATTCAAGCTATAAATAAATCACGATCTGTGGCAGTTTGTGCATTCACTGCACAGATCGTGAATATACGATCTGTGGCAGTGAAAGGGTTAAAAGGATTTTTTTGGGAAAAATAAAAAAAAAACAACTAAAAGTAGGTGAGACAAATAAAAACCAATGTCATATATTGGTAAAAGGGAAGGAATTCATAAGGATAGTTTGAAGCTGCAGTAGGTATTGTTCAGACAGTGATTTGGATTGAAACAATCATTTACAAAAATTAAGTATGAGACAGAGAACCCCCAAAAGCTAGATTCCGTTTAACTTGCATTTAGTAAAGATGTTCCCTAGCTCTGTCTGGATCCTTACAAACAACCGATCCAGAGACGCGACTCCCAGCTACTCGTGGTAACGGCCATGACAGTAACATCATGGCCAATGGCTGACAGCCATTACCGAACGAGCCCCTGCTGCTCGTGCATGTAAAGGGCATGTGCAGTGGCAGAGTCATGGACTAAGCGTGGTGGATCAGGGGATTTTAAGGATCCTTACACAGCCTGGGAGCACCTTTGCTAAATGTAATTTAAATGGTACCTAGCTTTTGGGGGTGTTCTGTCAGATGGGTGGACATGTCCTTTAAAGGGTAACTGTGGTCCAAAAATGACTTTAGGTAAATTGACAGGAATTGCTTTCCTGAGGATTTTTGAAATTTACTTTCATCATTTATTTTACATAGTTTTGAAGATATTTATATGTGTGATATGGTTGCAGCATCACCAGATCCCTTGCACTTCCTGCTTCCTGTACTGAAACCATGTAACAGTCCCTCTTCCGTGTTTCCTCCTCCTCGTGGCGACGGGGGCCCCCATGGCCCCTCCCCTTGCAGCCCCTTGGGCCTTTCCATTGCAGCCTCCCGTGGCCCCTCTCACTGGGGGACCCTCCCATTCGGGGCCCCTGCCACTCGGACACCCCATGGCCCCTCCCACTCAGGGGCCCCTCACTTGGGGGCCCCTGCCACTTGGGCCCCCCCATGGCCCCTCCCACTCGGGAGCCCCTCTCACTTGGGGGCCCTGGGGCCCCTGCCACTTGGGCCCCCCCATGGCCCCTCCCACTCGGGAGCCCCTCTCACTTGGGGGCCCTGGGGCCCCTCCCACTCAGGCCCTCCCACTTGGCCCCCCCACTCGGGGGCCCTGCCACTCAGGCCCCCCAGGGCCACTCGGGGGCCCCCCCCACTTGGGGGCTCCCACTTGGGGGCCCCGGGGTTCTCTCCCGATCTCGCTCCCTATCTTTTGTATTGGCACATGCGCGTCAATACAAAAGATAGGGTGCGCGATCGGGAGAGAACAGCTGTTCAGTGAAGGAGCGGCTGCGAGAGGAGCGGGGCGAAGGTAAGTTCCAGGTCCCCCGAGCGTCCTATTATTCACAGGGAGGTGAGAATAAGCGTTCTCACCTCCCTGTGAATAATAGAAACGGATGGCACATAGTTCTTTTTATGGGTTTAGCCTTTCCATTGCAGCCTCCTGTGGCCCCTCTCACTGGGGGCCCCCATGGCCCCTCCCACTCAGGGGCCCCTCACTTGGGGGCCCCTGCCACTCGGACCCCCCCATGGCCCCTCCCACTCGGAAGCCCCTCTCACTTGGGGGCCCTCCCACTCAGGCCCTCCCACTTGGCCCTGCCACTCGGGGGCCCCCCCCACTTGGGGGCTCCCACTTGGGGGCCCCGGGGTTCTCTCCCGATCTCGCGCCCTATCTTTTGTATTGGCACATGCGCGTCAATACAAAAGATAGGGTGTGCGATCAGGAGAGAACAGCTGTTCAGTGAAGTGAGGCTGCGAGAGGAGCGGGGCGAAGGTAAGTTCCAGGTCCCCAGAGCGTCCTATTATTCACAGGGAGGTGAGAATAAGCGTTCTCACCACCCTGTGAATAATAGAAACGGATGGCACATAGTTCTTTTTATGGGTTTAGTGTTCCTTTAATGAAATAAACTTTTATATGTGAGTTATTATTGAATAAAAATCTTTTTCTTTCATTCAAGGTATTTGAAGTAAAGCTAACATTTACAGATACTGACAGGATTAAAATAATTTAGATTAGCCTAGCCTAGTTTAATTCCTGGATTTTGTTGTACAAAATGTAAATCGCTTCTAAGCTTTTGTCATTAGAAGCCAGTCTGTCTTTTTTATTATGCAGAGAATGTGATCTTCCATAGACAATGGAAAGACCTTAGAAAATGAAAAAGAATACCAACTACTATAAGAAGGGTTTTGTTGTGGTTGCAGCACTCTGCGGCATTATATTTATGTAATAGAGGGTGCCGTGACATAGAAGCATTGGTAGTAAGAGCAATTTTACATTCGCTAAGCTATATCTCTTTTTGCCCAGGAATGGATTTTTCCAGCATGAAAATCGGAAACTGTTAAAAACTGCTCTTGGCATCATGGCTGGCAGGCTGAAAGAGACAGAAGCTGAACCTGCCCTTGAAGACCTTGTAAGGTAGGAATTCGAGTGTTAGTGTTTATTATTACAGTATTTGTGTATTGATTTCTGAAGTTATGATTGGTTTACAAACTCACTGTACTCATAATTCCTGGTTCCAGGATTCCCAGTATTGTTTACTGTGTTTGCATATTGTTCGTCCTGATGTGTTATTTACTGTAGATTGTACTATGTTTCTTTCAGTCAGAGCTTCAGCTACTTAAAGAACCTGCATAGTAGTGTGCCTACTTGTTCCTCAGCTCTTTGCCTCACCCAGCTGCTTATTGTTATTGCAGCGAAAGCAAATGTACTGCAGTACAAGGGGGAAATAGGTAGTAAATACATTATTGTGCTTTATGTATTTTTTACTAATGTTATATGTATATTTTTATTTCTGATTCCTGTTCAGTTAAAATTGACTTTTTTTCTTAATGAAATAGCATCGCTGGCAAAACAATTCCTCTGCCAGTCATGGATTCAACCCAGTGGTGAACATGAGAAAGGCATTCGATACCATGAGAACCTGCAAGGCCTTCTGTGGTAAAAGGAAAAAGTGATGTTTTGTGTTGTGTACAAAACCTGTGTGTAAAATGTTCACTGAACAAAAAGGTGTGACATTTGTTTCTGTATTTGTCCTGGTAATTATTCAGAATCTCCATCCTCTTAAAGGAGAACTATTATGTTCTTTTTACCCTCAAACCACCTCGCTCTCCTATGGGTGCCCAGGGCGAGGACCTGAAGTTTGGATCCCAGTTCCAGTCTAGCCCCCCTCCCCCACAGACTGGCACTGTGAATACGGACTTTGAAAGCATGTTAAGTCAGATTTAGGGAAAACCAAGGGGTGAGGACCAAAACCATTTGGTACTATTAGGGGAGCGAGGGTGGTTTGGGATGCTAATAATAATCACAACTTGATTTGACATGTTGGGTGTTCCTTTAACTGAATATTTGCTTCTCTCTGTTTTGTGTTTGTTTCCTATTAACCATCCTGTTTCTGATTTTTCTTTTAGTATCTACCTTGAACACACTGATGATGTCCTTAAAGCGATCGAGGAAATATCTGGAGTTGGGGTGCCAGAGCTCATTAATGCAGCAAAGGATGGAACATCATCCACTTATCCTACACTCACCAGGTAAAGTTTACTAAACTATAAAGGAGCATATTCATTTTGTAAAATGTTATCTTCCTAAACTTCTTTACCCACCCATAATTCTTACATACAATTTGATCCATATCATCCTTCATTAAAGGGGAACTGTGGTCTACATACAAGTGGCCTTTTTTCCTCTCCCTAAGGAGTCCATAAGGAGAGGAAAGGACGGAGAATGGTTGCAGGTCTTAATTAGCTTCAGAAAAGATCAGCTTGTATGGTTTTGGGCGTTATAGGCTTGTAAAGTGTAACTTTACAAGCCTATAACTTAAGACCCAGAGAAGCTAGACACAACATAATAGGCTTTTTTGTAATGTATGAGAGAGCTCTTTTCAATATGGGGCACTTGAATGGAGACCACAATTCCCTTTAAGAGCATTTAAATTATGTACAATATGCAGCAAATTAATGACTGATGATTGCAAAGATTATATGCAGGGCAGATTGAAATTTCTCACATCCATTTTAGGTTTACTGAAAAATTGGAATCAACCCCAAGGGTATTGCATTATAATGGAGTACATATGTAGACGCAATCAGGGAGATTCAATAAAAGTTATCGTTTAAAACGGTGCTAATTTTGCCACAACCAATCAGATTTTATTTAACATTTGAAAGCTAACATCTGATTGGTTGGGGCAAAATTAGCACCATTTTAAACGATAAGAACTTTTATTGAATAACCCTGTATGTGTTTTTGTAAACTGTTTAGAATTCTGCCTAGTAAGAAAGTAATAATGTTTCATGTGAATCAGGTATTTCTAATTGTTGAAGGTGTATTTTTTCTAATAAAGAATGTTAACTTTTGTTAGGCAAACATTTGTAGTATTTTTCCGGATACTGATGGACAAACTGGAGAAGTGTATAAGAAATATAACAAGCAGCAAGAACTCTGAATGTCTGCAGGTATGGCTTCTTAAAAGAAAGTTCATATAAAACCTTTGGAACTGGGGCCCTGTCTTAATAAATCTATAATTCCCACGGAGGTAATTTACCACTGCAGGTCCACCACCTTCCTTCTGGGTGTATGTGCACATATTGTACAGGTAGGAAGAAGTTGGGGCAGTGTCATCTGCACTCGCTTGTAAATTTGAAGCTGCAGTGCTGGACTTGGGATAAAGAGGGGAGGTAGGAGTAGTGACCACCTGAGAATTCTAGATTTTATTGAGCAAATGTTATAATACATGTTATATATAATGTAAATTGCTGAAGTTGTTATTAACGCCAACTTGTAAATATATAATCCGAATAGGTGTCTATTATTTCATGTATTGCTACGGTCTTTTTACTGTATTTTGTATTACCATAGTGTACATTAAGAGAAGATAAATTGCAACTGTACACAGAAGTTACACATCAAAACCCAAATGTTTACTTTGAATGACATGGACACTGGTTCTGTAAACCACCAGATAAAAGAAGATAAATGAAACCGAATTCTTGTATTGCGGGATGTTGTTTAGAAGAGCAGTAGAGGGAGAGATCAGCCTAATTTAATGTCTTTCCTTTCCAGAGTTCTGCACTGAATTTGAATAGGTTATTAATAATAACAAGACAATTTGTTCTATAAGAGAAAAAAATCTTACGGATGTGAGTTGCTTGATAATTCTATCACTATTGACACAGAAATGTAAAAGGGTAACAAATAAGATTTCCTATTGTCACACATACATAATATCTTACAATATGCTAGCGATAACATGAGTAAAAGTAGAATTCCCAGTTTACAATAAACTGTTTTTTGTGTAAGGCACAAACTGAGCAACTTCTGCATTGGAATTTGGCTGTCCGAGATTTCCACATTCTTGTTAACTTGGTTAAGGTAAGTTTTGATGTGGTTTATGCTGGGAATATTAAAACAATACAAGAATTCAACTATTAAATAAACATTTAATGACCTAGTGTTTGTCTTTCTAGGTGTTTGATAGCAGACCAGTGCTAGGTGTATGCTTAAAGGTAACAATTGATTTTATATTTTTACTTTTGATGGGTTACATGTTTATAAGGTTTTAAAAAAAAAAAAAAGATGCTTTTGCACTTAATATCTGGTCTGTGTTTGTGTCACAGTAAATGGTCATGACTTTGTCTGGGATAGTGGATGTGGTTTGTGGTAGGTGTGGGTGTGGGGCGCTGACTAAAGCTCCTTACAATGCTCTCTCTCGCTCACGGAATTTAGAATGGTGGCAGTAAGTGCAGAGCAGGGGGGGAGGGGATCGCAAGCTCTAGGGGCACACTGCTTCATGGCAGGCGTGCACCTGGGAGTGAGCTTTTTTATGCTGAAACATTTTATCAAATGCAAACAGGTAAATCTTTCCTGTGAAATCATTTGTATCTGTAGTTTCTGACCTTTTAAGTCAAGGAAAAAACATTTTTACACTACACGGGTTCTAGAACATTATTGCTTAATCCTTTGAGGTTTCTGTCTATGCTTTTGAGGTAGTAAATATCCCTTTAAGACCTTTAGGGGTCCAATTCCATTTAACCATCCAAGGTGAGAAAACTGTGTATAATTGCATTCACAGAAAGTTTGTTGTTTTTAATGTGAAAACATTAAATTAGATTTGCAGTCTTGATTTGATTTACGTTTTACACTTAATATATATGTTTATTTTGTTTATTTTCTCAACTTTCAGTATGGCCGTTTGTTTGTGGAAACCTTTTTGAAGCTTGGTATGCCACTTTTGGATTGCTGCTTTAAAAAGCACCGGGTGGGTATAACAAACACACAATATATTTTTTGTTGTATTTAGCTGCTATTCATAGGGAAACCCAGGCCAACTGTGAGTGCAGACAATATCTGTCAACAGCAGGGCTGCATTTAAGAAAAGATCTCTGGGACATAAAGACTTGTAAAATTGCCCTATCTCAACCTATAATTCAATACATGTAATTAGAACTTAGATGTTTGTGTTGCTGCACTTCTGCAATCCAAGACGTGTTATGCTCAAGCTCAGTATCCCCCTTCCTCTCTAAACCAACTCTTCCTTAATTCTGACCAGATTAAAGCCTCATGCACATGTTTCAGAGTTCATAAAGGAATAGGAGACAGATCCACAAAAATGGTGCAGTGATAGTTGGGAGGTAATAAGCTATTTTAAAATGAATTCTCCTAGTATACTTGCCCTAAGTCCATGACTATGCACTGTAACAATTATAGGAGTTCCTCTTTAGCAGCTAAATGCTGTTTTGTCTCTATTTTTTGGTTTACACTTATTAATACAGGAGAACATCTTTAGCGGTTGGGTATTGCTTTTTCTCTACTTTCTATTGCTTTGTATACTCAAACTATTTTTAATTAGAGTCATAACAACCAACAAATATTTATACGTGGGAAGCATAGAAATTGTGTATGAAATCCCTTACTCTGCTTTATGGTTGCCCTATTTTAGAAAAGCAAGAATTTGAGAGATTGCCTGTTTCTGATTTATATATGAAACAGACGATATTTTATGGGTAAGTGTTGGAAGTGGGAGAATTACAGACGGTCACTTATATCTATATGATGAACATTTCCTGCACGTAAAATTAAAGAGTTGTGCTTTGCTGAATATATGACCTTTAAATACAGAATGCTGAATCTAATCACATCAGCATCTTTATTCCCACGTCTTTCACACTGGGACCAATCATCAACCAATCTGTCTTTGGCAGAAGTTCATTGAAGATCTTGCCATGTTTTCAAATCTGTGTGTGGTGAGCTCACTTATGACTGGAGGATGCAGAGATTAATTGGTCCTAGGTGCCAGTGTTAAAGGAGTGTCTCCTCCTTCAGAGGTAAAAAGGAAATGAGCATGTCTAGCCAAAGCACAACAAGGGAGGTAAAAACAAACACGTGTAGGCTGGAGTTATGAATAGTCATTTGTATTTAAGTACTAGCATTTAGTAATAATATTGTTTGCCTTTTATGTACATAATACTTTTATATTTTGCAGGAAGATGTACAAAGCTTGCTGAAAACATTGCAGCTTAGCACAAGACAACTTCATCATATTTGTGGACACTCTAAGGTAAAACCTTCAAGGGCAACTATATTCCCCAAATATTGCCCCCCTGACATTTTTGCAGTTCAAACTACATTAAGCAGACAGGTAGGGGACCTTACTCCTACCTTCCATTTTGCTCCTTAAGCCCCATGGTGTCCAAAAGCTGATTGTGTAGCAACTGACATCTCATTACTCCTAAATAATAATAGTGACAGAGGTAACACTCAGACAACAACCAGTTTAACCACTAATGGCAACTTTATAAAATGTACCTACATGACATGTTTCAAGCATCAAGTGCTCTTATCTTCATGCATGAGTGGATGGATACATAGATAGAGGTAACCATACCAGATAGTACCAGTGTTGTGGACCATTTGCACTGTAAGCGCATTTTACTCCTCTCCCTGCTAGCTTCCCCTCCTTATCTAACTGAGTGCACTGTGTGACTGAAATAGTTGTACAAGTAAGGTTTCCTACTTCCCTACACAATGCCTACCTCAACTGCAAAAATGCTGGGGGGGGCACTATAGTTGGCCTATAATATCTGTTATCCCGCTAAATAAGATGTGTACTGATCTGATAACACCCATTTTCTATATGTTAAGATACACCAGGATACAGGACTAACCAACCATGTACCAATGCTCAAGAAGACCTTGGAACTGTTTGTGTATAGAGTGAAAGCCATGCTTGTCCTGAACAACTGCCAGGAAGCTTTTTGGCTGGGGAATCTCAAAAACCGTGACTTGCAAGTAAGGAAATGTTTTTACCAGATCAAGCTGAACTTTGGATTAAGTATGAATTCATGTTAAATGTTTCGCTTTACAGAATTCTGAACATAGTGATTTCCTTTCAGGATTTTTATCAGATTTTTCTAGGATTATGGACACATAAACACATGTTCCCAGAAGCTGTATTATCTAAATAAAAAGTCAATGTCAATGGTGTCATTTGTCTGTCAGTATAGTCTGTCTGCGCTGTAGATTCCTGGTTCAAATACAGGCAGGATTTTGCCTTTAAAAGCAAGGGGGATATTGGGAGATGTGATGCAGTCACAGAAATAATATGGCATCTTTGCCCTTATTCATAAAAAGTCTACAGTGGATTCCATGGCACGTGTGTGGGCCCCTTTTTTTCTCCTATAGCTGCTTAATAATGACTTGTGAGTGGGGTACGGTACAATGCATATTTACTGCCATTTGTATTTGGTATTGCTAAAGCTACATCATTTAGATACTGTTCTAGCTGTTTCATAGATAAGAATAGTAACTGTTTTTTTTACTTCCATTAGGGTGAGGAGATTCTCTCCCAAGTGTCCAAAGATAGAGAAGCTGAAGATGAACAAGAATCGCAACTTCCCGCAGAGGAGGCAGAAGAGGTATTTATGCAAACTATGGGCCTTATTCAATAAGAGGTGCAATGGTTCTTAATCTGCAACAACCAAATCATAGTTTATCAAATGTTTTCTAACTGTAGCAGATCAGTAAAAAGGTATCATGCGATTATTTCTGAATTCAGTTTGATCAACTGGACTTAAAGTTTAGTTCTTGAAGATGTTTCGCTAGTCATGCGAATGGCTTTCTCAATTCAGAATGAATTTACAAGGGAAGAGGTACAAAACTGGCTTTCTTGGACTGCTTGGTAGAAGTTTTGGAGAATGGTAAACTGGAAGTAGAGGTTTACAGAGAACCAACCCACACAGATCAGTATTTGTTTGAATCCCACCACCCTTTAGATCACAAGTTGGGTGTCATCAGAACCCTGCAACACAGAGCTGAGAACATCCCCAGGAGAAGGCTAAAGAAATGAAACATCTCAGAGGAGCCCTTAAAACTTGCGGATATCCAGACTGGGCCTACAAAGGAAGTAGAAGGAAAGAAAATAACATGTATACCAACAGTGAAGGGGAAAAGTAAGACAGGAGGAAGAACATGGTTATCCCATATGTAGCAGGGGTCTCCGAGAAACTAGAATTTTCAAAAAACACCGTATCCCTGTCTGCTTTAAACCAAACAACACACTGAGGCAGCAATTGGTAAATCCAAAAAACCCAATACCGAAACACAAGAAAAGCGGCATTTTATACGCTGTGCAGTACAGTGAAGAGTGCTCTGATTTGTATGTGGGGGAGACCAAACAGCAACTGCATCAACATATGGCCCAGCACAGAAGAGCCAATTCCTCGGGTCAGGACTCAGACGTGTACCTGCATCTTAAGGAAAAAGGACATACCTTTTGAAGATTGTAATGTTAACATATTGGCAAATGAACATGACTGGTTAAAGAGAGGTGTCAAGGAGGCCATTTATGTGAAAATAAAGGAACCAAGCCTGAATAGAGGTGGGGGGGTCAACACCAACTGTCTGCCATGTACAATGCTGTTTTGATACCTTACCCTGGCCGTTCCTATAACACCTTTTAGCCACAATGCAATCACACCTTGCATTCAGAAGGTCCCTAACACCTAGCTGTGATATGCTAATTGGGACTTTCCAGGGTACATAATTGCCAACAGATTCTTGTACAAGTCATTCTGAATTGAGAGATCCAGTCGGATGACTAGCGAAACGTCTTCAAGAACTAAACTTTAAGTCCAGTTGATCTAACTGAATACAACAGATATACCATGACCTAGATGAATGAGAACATCCACAAGCGATTGAACATCCACAAAAGATTGTTTGAGGCATATAAATAGCTCGAGAAAATTTTCCCACCTCCTTGTTAAATAAGCCTGTAAATGTATACTGCATTTTGAATAAAATATATACTAAGACTGCTGGTAGCGTTAGCAGAGCATATTTTTTACCTCTATTTTTCTGCAGGAGGAAGAGGCTGAAGAAAGTGACAAAGAAGCTGAAGAAGAAGATGAAGATGAGGAGGATTCAGATTAAAAGCAAAAAAAAAAAAATCACATTTTCAGTGATTCCCTAATGTTTGGGGAAAGACAGTAAAAGAGTTGCTGAGTTTTTCACAGATGTGAACTATGTGAAAAATTTAACCAAATTAGACGAATAGAATAACTGTTTAACCGGCCCAACAGGTATGGGGGTTGATGCAATAAGAGGTTTGCCTGTGCTACTAATTTGCAACAACCAATCAGATTTTAGCAATTCTGATTGGCTGCTGAAAAAAAACAGCATGGAAGAACAGTTGATAAGCCCAAACTAATTGTGTAGTATATATGGGCCCTTTCCAGTTACAGTTTTTTTAATTACCCTGTTAAAATACAGTGCCTATAGTGTGTAGAGGTGACAGACATATGTAAAGCTATGATGACCACATAGTGAATATATGCAAACAAAACAATGTACTATAGTACGTAGTATTTTTTTCATGCGAAAAGCATTAGTAAAATTACAAAGCAATGGCATCACCTATTTCCAGTTCCTATTTTGTACAGTATACTATTTTTTGTTTACAGTTTAAGAATATTCATGTAATACCATTCTCTGATGCAGATGGAATAAATGACTTTTAATCTTTTTGTTTTTTATGTTTGTAACGAATAGCGTTAATCCTCAACCTACTATATACATATACTGTATTTTTTTTTTGTGTAGTAAATTCCTTGGAATCTTTTCTGTAAATAGTTACCTTTTTTCCATTTGAAAAATATGGCAAAATTAAGCACGTTTGTTCTCAGCCCTTGGAAGCCTTTTTTTGAAACAACATTGCAGGAATGATCAATACTTTGGTTATGAATTTCCAATGATGCATTCAATGTTTTTCCATTTAAATGACCAAATAATGTAATATAAAAGTTACTTACGGGGCGTGGCTAGCAGTTCCAGGGAGAGGTCGCATGCACTAAGAGCTCCTGGGAGCTGCCATGTAAATCCACTATTTAAGAAGACTTACAGGGCTGGAAAAGCGACAAAAGGTGAACCAAACGAACCTACAATGGGGAGAAACAAAAACAGAACAAAAAAAACAAACACAAAAACACTTACCCAGTACTTTTCAGAAGAGAAGGGGAGGCCTCTGGAAATCCAAGATGGTGGCACCAATGAAAAGGCCGCGTGTACACCGGACTCCTCAGCAGCACCAGTTCGGACTCCTAAAAAGACAAAAACACACAAATGGGATCAATCGGACAGTGCACAAACACTTTTTGAAAGCAAAGACATTATGCAAATGCAAGGAAATACCAGTAGTGAGGATGAATGCTCACTTCCATCAGATGGCTCGGTTTCCAGCAAAAGTAAGCAAACTTTTCTTTCTGCATGTGATATTATAATTCATGAGGATCAAGAAATAGACCTTGTAAATAAGGCTACTACCTCACCAATAAACTTGGATATAAACAGACCCTCCATCATACAAAATGAAAGCGAAACTAAAGCAAAAAATCTTTTGCAGCACTTTCCAGCTACAGAAAGACCCATATCTGAAGCTGTAATGAGAGTTACTCATATCTCAACATAATGCATTTAAGATGGACATATCTGAAATGCTTAACTCTGTAAAACAAGATATTACAGAAATTGCTCAAAGAACCTCACATATTGAATTTAAAATGGAACAGTTCACTAATTCATTTAATGAGCTAGCAGATGCTCATAATCAACTAGATGACTCAGTATCTTTTTTGCTGAATAAAGTTACAGATCTGGAGGATAGATCCAGGAGAAATAACTTGAAAATAAGGGGAATACCAGAGTCAATCAAAAATAATGAACTGGAACAATATGTACAGGAATTACTGGAAACTATTTTGCCAGATATTCCATCAATCAGCATACAACTAGACAGAACACATAGACTGTTTAGATCCAAAAAAAGCACCACCAACTGCTCCTAGATATGTTATTACGTGATTTTATTTTTTCCAAACAAAGGAACTGTTTCTAAAAACAATCAGGAACAAAAGGGATCTACCAGAAAAATACAACAAGCTACAATTCTTTGCAGATCTTTCCCAAAATACAATGCAAAAAAGAAGATCCTTTAAAATCCTCAATCATAACTCGATTACATACAGATGGGAATTCCCATTATGAGAGAAGGAAAAATCATCAAACTTTCTTCGCCTAGAGAGGCAATACAAAAATTCCAGGAATGGAATTGGAGGATTCCAGAAAAAATAATCAAAGAATTTAAAAATGAAAAAGAGGAAAGAAAACTACCACAAGATTGGATTACAACTCCCCCCCAAAAAAAGGGAAAAGGAAACCACAATATAATCAAGTCAATTTGGACAATAAATTCACCTCACCCTAATCAGGAACATTCAAAAAAAAAAAAAACATCCAGCCCTAACTATCCTATAAGACATACTGTACATACTCGAGTATACCCAATTTCACCTAAAAATCTAATAAAAGTTGTTGACTCGAGTATAAACCGAGGGTAGAAACTTGGCATTCAAGATGTTTGGAAACTACAACTCCCAGATAATAAAGCATGCTGGGAGTTGTAGTTTCCAAACATCTTGAATGCCACCCTCACTTGGCATTCAAGATGTTTTGGAAACTACATGTTGAAAATAATGATACGGCCTCGGAGTCTCTGATTGACAGCTGGTTCTCAAAGCAATATAGAAAATCTTTAAAATAATGGTTTTGACAACTGTAATTTATAATGTAATGTAATAATATAATTCGGATTTCCTCCTGCATTTAATAAAGCAATATTAGCTTTATATCAAAATCCATCAGTACAAGTTCTAAAATCCCAGATGCTCTCTAGCCCATTCAATCTAACCAATGGAACCATGCCCTTATCACCTTTAGTTTTTGCGTTGTTAATGGAACCACTTGCACGGGCAATAAGACAGGATAATAATATACACGGTATACAATATAACAAATCAACTCATAAAATTGCATTGTTTGCAGATGATATCATCCTCACGATTAGAAATTCAATCCAATCTCTGCCACACATCCAAAAATATATAGAAATATTTAATAAAATCTCTTACTATAAGATAAATGATACAAAATCACAAGTAATACCTGTAAATATTTCGGCAACTCTCAAATTGTTCTTAACAAGTAAATACCAGTATAATTGGAAAATAAAATAAACTACTTATTTGGGAATAAATATGGCGGAGACCAACTCCGATTTATACCAAAATAATTATGTTTCACTCCTTAACAAAATTCAGAAACAACTGGCGGACTGCAATCATGCCTCTTTAACTTTGACAGGGAAAATAAACACTATTAAGATGATGATCTTACCTCAATTCCTATATATATTTAGAGCAATACCAGTTCCACCAACATATTTTGTGCAAGCTCAAAGTATAATAACGAAGTTTGTGTGGAGTGACAAAACCCCAAGAATTAATAGGAAAACTTTAGCTAAAACAAAGGAAACAGGAGGTATGACACTACCCATACGCAAAGATTATTACCAGGCAGTAGTAATGAACCAGTCAAGAATATGGTGGCAACAAAGAGCAAACTCTCAGGAATGTTTAATATTGAACAAGAAGAGGTAAAACCTTTTAATCTAAAACAAATATTGGGAGCAATCTTGTTGGGTTCTAGGCCTAGAAATAAATTGTTTTGGTCTCCGACAATACAGGCTACTATAGAGGTATGGGAGAATATGTCTAGAAATACACAGCTATTTGTGGATTATTGCAATGATATTGTTATTTCCAGCATTGAACTCTGCATTCCAAACTTAAAATTATCATGGGACAAATATAATTTAATATCATTATACCAATTGTTCGAGAGAGGTCAATATATATCATTTTCGAAATTAAGGTAGAACTAAACCCAATTTTTTGTACTCCAGAATCTGAAAACAACCCCCCTAAAAACACCAATAAGCTATAAAATCCCACTTCAGTAAATCGTATTATAGTAAATGTAATCCTGTTAAGAACTGGATGAAGTATCTGTGTGTATGTGCAGTGTCAGACCACACCTCCTGAACTCAGTCACATGCTTCCTTGCTTTACCTGTCTTGTAAAATGATTGGCTAGAGATTATTAATGGGTGTGACCAACTGTAACTAGGTTCTGACATAGCTAAGGACTGAGCATGTGCAGAACATAATGGTCGTTGACCAAACTGTGATACTAGAATGCTGTGAAGTAAAGTACAAACCATATGTTATTTAAGTAAATTTCCCAGTGTCTGTATCAAAATGAGAGGTAAGACACAGATTATTGGTTTTATATCAAGGTGTTCTGCCTTCTGGTTCAGTGTTGTTCTGCGGCTTTAGTTGTCCTTTAAGCGAAAAGTACAATATGCCCAAAACAAAATTCTACAAACATGTCCGGATACTGTCATATTTATCTAGGAATGTATATTTCAAGGTAAATTCCGAACCAGAAAGAGTAGATTATCCTTTGGAAATGTTGTTGAAACCCAAGTCAATTAAATTATTTTATATAGCTATAGAAAAAAAGAATTTGATGGAATCAATGGGTTGGGTGAAAAAATGGGAATCTGAGTTTGGCCATTCATTAACAGAGGAACAATGGCAAAACGCCCTATCCATTCCTTTTCAACTATCTAAATGTGTATCTCATTGGGAAATGTACAGATATCATAGAACACCAGAAACCCTTGCGAAATGGTCAAGCAGAGACAGGAACATTTATGCATGTCTGGTGGGCCTGTACAAAAATTCAAACAATCTGGTTGCAGATACAGGACTTTCTTGCAGACTTATTCCAACAACCATTTATATTGACACCTGAACTGTCATTGCTACTGATCAACTTAGACCTACAGCCCATAGAACAAAGGACAATAGTTTTCCATACAATAATCATAACCCAACTCCAGATTGCCAAAAATTGGTTATCCACAGCTGTAACTAATTTACAGGATATAACAGCTAAACTCACGGTTAATATGCAGTATGAAAAAATGTTTTTTATAGTTAATAATAATTTCCCTGTTTTATAAAAACTGGAAACATTGATATATAGATAACAGATCACACACGAGACCCATATGTGTGGTCTGATAGATTAGGATTATAATAGAATAGTCTGTTTATAGGCATTCTCCCAGGGTACCTAAAGTTTAAAGTTATTGTTAATGTAAGTAGTAAGATGCATATTGAGATTACACAGTCCGTGATTGGCTGCTGAGCGGCAGCCAATCACGGACGCGACTGCCGGTCCCGCCCCTCTGCTTGCATTTTGCAAGCAGAAGGCCGGGAGCGCAGCGGGGGAAAGAGGAGAGGTAAGTAAGGGTTTGGGGGGCTTTCTGAATATAAAAAATACCCGGTTGGGGCTGGGGGACATGGGGGAGCAGGATATAAAAAAATACATTTTAGGGTGGACATACCCTTTAAGATTAAAGGACAACTTTTAATCTTATTACTTTGAGGTGATACAAGAAGCACTATGCATCGCTATGCATACTCCTTGTTAAGACATGATAAAAGTAAAAAGGAAAGGAGGGGGGGTATGTATGTTAAACAAAGAATTGAAGCCAAATCTAAAAGATGGGGGGGGGAATAAATGATAAGGCGGAAACAGTATGGGTGAAACTGTGTACAGGAAGCAAGAAGGTGGGTAAATTAATTGTTGGTGTTTGTCATAAGCCACCAAATGCCAGTGAGAAGGCGGAAATTTCTTCCTGATTCCAAACTCCAATCGGAAAGTATCCCTGGATAAACCTGAACTACAGTATATGTATTATTACCAGTAATTCTCAATATTTTTTTTAGGAACTTATCCAGCCCATTTTTAAAGCTATTCAATGAACTTGCCATTACCACATCTGCTGGAAGACAGTTCCCCAGTTTCACCGTTCTCACTGTAAAGAAACCTTTCCTAGCCTGAAGATGAAACTTTTTTTTTTCTAATCTTAAAGGATGTCTATGATATGACCTATAAGTGAAACAAAACAGCTGAATAAAGCAAGACCAACTCCAAAACATTTTTTAAGTTCTGTATATCAATTGTAAAAAGAGCAATAATGTGGGACCATTAAATAATGGGGTTAAGATGGTTATAGGGAATGCCAAAAAGGCTAATGTATTAAACTGTTTTTACCCCTCTGTATACACTAGAGATTCCTGATCTTTCTAGAAGATAGAATATAATTTTAATTCTAGAATTATGACTAATAATATAAATGAGGAATATTAACTCTGGATGGACAGACAGTATGGTACAGAAACAGACAAGCATATCAAATCTCCAGGACCTAATGAAATACATCCTCAGAGTTTAGTCCAGTTTTATCTAGACCACTGACTTATAAGTAGGCATTGAGAGAAAGGTGTCTGTGTGTGCTGATGACATTAAATTATGTAGAGCTTTGGAAACCTCAAATGATGTGCAAGTGCTGCAAGCAGACCTAGATAGATTATCAAAATGGGCAGCAGAATGGCAGATGGGATTCAATGTTGATAAATGTAAGGTGATGCATTTAGGGTTTAACAATCCTTGTGCCACCTACACCATAAATGTTTCTGTGTCTATATTTATTTCATGTTTTGACTTGGCTGACATGCTGAAACATTTTCTAAAAATTAAATGGATTTTATGATATTGCATTCATACAATTTCCATTGTTCTATGCATGGCCAACTTTACATTTTTAACTAAAGATAAATGTATCTTTTTACAATAAAATAAATCCATGGTAAGATCAGAAGATTGATAAACTACAGCCAGAAAAATAAATAAATGTTTAGATCTCGTTGCTGTAATAATATCAATAATAAATAGCAAAGCAGTGAAAATGTGTTGTCTATTATTCACCAAATAATCAGAATTCCCTTTCAATTCAATCTTGTGTTGTGTTTAACATCGTTTTAATAAATTGCACTAAATAAACGGTTTCCTTTTTCTATTAAAAAAATTATTTCATTATATTTACGGGGAGATTCAAATAAAGTTCTTATCGTTTAAAATGGTGCTAATTTTGCCCCAACCAATCAGATGTTATTTACCATTTGAAAGCTAACATCTGATTGGTTGGGGCAAAATTAGCACAATTTCTAATGATAAGAATTTTTATTGAATCTCCTGTAAATGTTTAATGAGAACAAATGTCTCTTTGATCAGTTGAGTTTCTGCAGGACAGAATGTTGGGAAACAGGAAAAGGAACAGGAGTGCAATCCTTTATTATCTGGGAACTGGAGGAAATTGGGACTACACATTCCCATCCCATCATTTCTATATATCAATCTACTCAAATTTGTTCCCCTTAAAGGGCATGTCCACCAATAAAATAAAAAATGTACATACAGCTGCATGTATTTACTAACCTTCCCCAAAGATGCTCCTGAGCATAATAATAAGTACCCTGGGTGAGGACCTAAACCACTAGCTCCTCACTGCTAGGTTACAGTCTTTACCAACCATAATACTGTAAATTTGCCTTTCCAGTTCAGTCTAACTCTGTCCCTCTGACTGTCAATGCCATGCCCAATAGGAAGACACACTCTGCAATAAGTATGTCTTCCCATGTAGACTGGCCACTGAGTTAAACTTTCGGTAAGTATGTTAACTGTAAGAGACTTTAACCAGGGGTGAGGAGTGGGGAGGGTAAGTAGAAAGTTACGTAGCATGTGTACAGTTTAAATTGAATTGGAGATTTGGCCAAACCCATAGGATTTTTGTATTCCACCCAGAGTATGGATTACTTACAGCCTCTATTACATAAGCAACCTTTTTAACTGTACACACTTGACCAATAGATTAGTATATCGGTTAGTTGGGTTTTCAGCTGTTCACGACCGCCATCCAACAGTTCGTTCATCTGAATTAGATTAATGTGCAATCGGTCCTCTATTATTGTATGGGTGTTCGTAAATATACGATGGCTGATGTAGATCTAAAATTTATGACCGTAATAATTGAATTATGACTGCTGTCGTAGATAAATTTTGTAATGCTTTTTTCCCCCCGCACTTTTATAAAAATGGCCCATAGTATAGGATCTCATGTGTACAAGCAGTCATACTAACAAGTTCAAAAGACATGTGGATATCTTTAAAGGATAATTATAGTGTCCTGCTTTCCCTCCCACCCCCCTTAAAAGTACCCAGGGTGAGGACCTGAACCGCTAGGTCCTAACCCCTGGGTTTGCTGTATTTATTTTAAACTAAGCCAGCAGCAAAGTTGGTCTTTTAGTGCCTGTCCTCCCCCTTCCTACTCTGGAATGGGAAGACACACTTCTACAAGAAGCATCTTCCCATTGGCCAGTCCAAGCTAAGACCGGCACTAGGAGACCAACTTTGCTGGCCTAGTAGTGCAGGTCCTCAGCCTGGTTACTTTCATATGATGGGGGTATAACAGAAAAAAAAGTCAGGAAATGTTTTTTAACATTGAGAGCATTAAAACTTAAGTTTCTGACACTTCAGGCTGTTTTTTCTCCCTACACTTGGGCATTAATGGAGTGTTGAATTTAGCAACCATATTTCTTCGATTATACGTAGGGAACTTCCAGCAAGTGTGGTAATGACAAGTTCATTATGTTACTAATGGAATGGATACATTTATAAAATTGAAAAATATTGAAAATTAATGGTATTAATACGTATAGTCCTGGTTTATCCAGGGATATTTCCGATTGCCATTTTGAGTCAGAAAGGACCCCCCTCTCCATCATGTGGTTTGTTTTTTTTGCCTTGTTCTGGATCAGTTGTTAGGGCTTATGAGAAGGCTAAAGAGGTTGGACTGGATAGATGTATGTCTTTATTCAGCGTCCAATACTATGTAATACTAGTAACTGTAACTACCCTTTGGTACCTACATTTTTATGTAAGAGTGATATCTTTATGTTAGAGCTAGAAGTTTACAACGTATGGCGTTTAACCTATTCTCCCTGGTAGTTCTCAGGACTTCGCACCCTTGCAGGAGTTTGAGGTGGTCTCGCAGAAGGATGAGTTAGACTGGAATGACAAAGGGATCTTTTGGTTATTATTACTGGAGATAGTGTACCCAGGGGGGAGGACTTAGCAGTTCAGGTCCTAACCCTGGATACCTTGGCCAATCAGGATGGAACAAGGTTTCTGACCTGCTTATACCTTTTAGTTACTTTTTGGAGGCAGAATGTTGCAGGGAGGGGGAGTATCCTTCTAGGAGAGACTGAGGGAGGGCCTGCTGTGGGGTCTGAACACCAACATGAACGTTCCCTGTGTTTGTTTACAGGACTGACCCTCTCTCCACACTGTGAGCCAGGATTTCCCTTCTAATGAGACTCTCCATGTAGTGATCTCCATATCCAGACAGCAGGGAGAGAGTTGATCCATCTCATTCAATATCCTAGGGAATGGGGATAAGGGCTAGAGCCAGGGTAGTAACCCCTGCATTGCCAGGAGGATTAGATTTGGACACTGGATTGGATCTCTTCGGCCTTTCTAGCTCAACCAACAGCACAATTGGGATGAAAGCTGCCATACTGCTCTCCCCTGCATCTGCTGTACCTCACTGGATCCATTTACTGTTTTGCCCTAATAGATGTTGGTGAGATATTGTTACGTTACACCCCCAGGGTGCCTCAGCATCACGTTTTAGCACATTAATGGACAAGTCCAGACTCAAAATAAAATAGATTCATATTCAGCACCCCCAAACTTAGTTTCATTTAAAGCTCCTTAGGATAATTACAAAGTCTGATCTCTCGCCCTGCAGGTTCTGCCTCCTCTGATGCTGTTGTGAGCTGGTTACAAGCTTGCACAGGAGCAGGACAGGCTGTTTTGGTAACAGCAATTAGCTATTGGCTGAGATGTCACTGTCATGGTTTTGAATGACGCCCACTACACTGAAGCAGCAGAAAGAGTGAGAGAGCTGTGGAGAGGGATCGGGCTTTGTAAGTTTCTTTAGGAGCATCAAATGAAACGGTGTAATGATAATCACTATCCACTAGGAGGTGGATATGAATATATTTTTTTTTTATTTTGAGGCTGGCTGTACCCTTTAACCCTTACTACATCACTCTGGTACCAGTAGTTTCATTCATTTATTATAGTGTTGTATATACATTACTATAACTGTAAGCACAGTAAAGCAAGAGATAAGCTGTCAGCCTTTGGAATCACAAATTACAGTGAGGTGAAATTAAGATGCTTTTAAATCTATTAACAAAACTAACAATTTTAACCCATCAGGTAAAAACTTTTAGTAATATTTTGAGGTTGAATAAAGACATCCATATAGTCCAACCTTCTTTTTCTAGCATGCATAATTGTAACATCCTATCTGTCCCCAGTTAGTTGCCCTTCTCTGAACCCTTTCCATATTCAGGATATCCTTTTTGTACACAGGTTTTCAAAATTGCACTTTATTATCCGAAAGAGACTTTACGAGTGACTTGTAAAGAGGACAATAATATTTTTGAATTCATACCTCTCTTTATACAAGACAATACCATGCTGGCTCTGGCTGTTGCCGCCTGGCACTGCTTGCTACCTTTAAGTTTGTTATCCACCAATACTCCAAGATTCCTTTCCAACAGGGATTCATTTAACACAGAGCCATTTATAGTATAAGCAGTGCAAGGATTTTTAAAGGGCATGTCCACCCCCAAAACTATAATATAACCCACTACCTTACATCTCTGCTCCAAATGGTTCCTATGCAGTGCTTGTCCAAAATCCAGCAATGTGAATAGTAGGAGCCTGTTTTCCTATGTAAATGTTTCTGCCTCTCCTGTAGCCTCCGGGAGAAAAGTAACATGCGCTGTAGAGCCGATTCCTCCCCTCCCAACTACCATCTATATCCATCGGGCTGCCGTTTTAGTGTACCGTTAAAACCTTTTTCTGTAGTGTAGCTTACCCCTCCAAACCCGAACCGCACTGTCCCTTTTTTAAAAAAACTCCTCAGAACATTACTTACCAGCCCGGGATCAATAGCAAACTCAATAGCCAGCAGCCACGTCTGTGATTGGCTGACTCAGCCAATCACAGATGTGGCTGCCAGCCAAGCCCCCAATGCTTCGGTTTCCGGAAGTTGCATTGGAGGCTGAGGCCACGGGATCCCTGGATGGTAAATGTTCTCAGGAGTTTTCTCTTAAATGGACAGTGCGTTTAGGGTTGGGAGGGGGGAAGCTACATTACAGAAAAAAAATATTTTCATGGTGGACATGCCCTTTGAACCCAAAATGCATCATCTTACATTTATCAACATTGAATCTCATCAGCCCAATGTGACAATCTATCTAGATCCACCTGCAACAATTGCTCATGATCTGTAGCTTTTAATGGTCAACAAAGGTAGAGACCTTGCTGACAATACCCACATCCAAATCATTAATTTTGGACATATCAAATAGAAGTAGGTTTGCCCTAACTCACACCACTTCGAACTTTCATACACATTGACAAAGTCCCATTAACAATTACTCTCTGCATCTGATCTATCAACCAACTTTCTATCCATGTACAAAAGTGCCACCAAAGCCCAACAGACCTTAGTTTATACACGTGTGGTACTGTATCAAAAGCATTAGCAAAATTCAAGCATACTACATCTATTGCTATGCCAGAATCCAAATTCCTACTCACTACCTCATAAAAGCCAAGCAAGTTTTTTTAACAAGATCTGTTCCTCATAAATCCATGCTGGTTACTACTCACTACTCTAGAATATGTTCCTGTATTAAACTTTCCAATAACTTCCCCACCACTGAAGTTAAATTTACAGGCCTGTAATTACCCGGCTGTGAACGACTACCCTTTTTGAATATTGGAATACACCCAAGGATGTATTTTATTTGGTCCAGGAGAATTATTAATGTTAACCTTATTTAGTTATCTGTCTGTCTATCTATGTCTGTCTATCTATCTATATATCTCTATCTGTCTATCTATATATCTATCTATCTGTGTGTCTGTTTATGTCTATCTATCTGTCTGTCTATCTATCTATCTATCTGTCTGTCTGTCTGTCTGTCTGTCTGTCTGTCTCTGTCTGTGTCTATGTCTATCTGTCTACCTATATATCTATCTATCTATATATCTATATCTGTCTGTCTGTCTATGTCTATCTATCTGTCTGTCTATCTATCTATCTATCTATCTATCTATCTATCTGTCTGTCTGTCTGTCTATCTGTCTGTCTGTCTGTCTGTCTGTCTGTCTATCTATCTGTCTATCTATCTATCTATCTATCTATCTATCTATCTGTCTATCTATATATCTATATCTGTCTGTCTGTCTAGTATCTATTTAGCATTTATCTGTCTATCTCATTAAAAGTTAGTGTGTGTCATTTTTTTCATTCATATTATAATTATTATTAGTAGTAGAATTACTGGAGTCTGGACTTGGATTGAAAGTAGATGGTACACACCAGTAGTAGTAGTTACGCCACTGTGTGCAAGTACTGGGATTTGCTGTAACTGGAAGGGTATAATCTTGTATTTCATTTATGTTGTACTATATATATTGTATATATCTGTATATTTAAAAATGTTAATAAAAATAGTTAAAAATAAAAGTGTTTACCTCTGTTTATTTACAAAGATAATCTAACTGCATGTCCATGTAAACGTCAGTTTCCCCCTATACATGTTTCCCTCTTTTAATCTGTAATAACTATGTCCCCACTATCAGGGCGATGCACCGAGCGCCGCTATCGGCAACCCAGTGCAAACAGCCCGGTGATGTTATATGCCGATGCGGCGCTCGGAACATCACTACCTGGCCATTTTCTATTCCAGCATTTTTAAAGTGCCGCAATCAAATGCCGTCAAATTTCGGCATATAACATCGCTTATGGCTGCGTTGTTAACTTTTGCGTTAGTCACGCAGCCGAGAATTGCTCCCCTGGGAATTTTTGCAATTTATTTCCATTGTTTATTTTGCATAGTTTTGAAGATATTTACATTTCTGTGTGTGATATGGCAGCAGCATCACCAGGTCCCCTGCACTTCCTGCTTCCTGCTCTGAAATTGTCAGTCAATCTGCCCTGTGTCTCCTCCTCCCCTTTGCAGCCCCCCTGGTCCCTCCCACTCATGGACCCCATGGTCCCACCAGTTGCAGGCCCCCCATGCCCCATTATCTTACAGCCCAATGTGGCCCCGCCCACTAACGAGTGTCTAAGCCCCACCCATTCACGGGTGTCTAAGCCCTGTGGGTGGTTGATGACTCGTTTTAAAGGTAGGAAACTGGCCTTTCATTTAAACTTCACTTGTTTGGAGACCACAGTTCCCCTTTAACTTGCTGTGTTAAATCTGCTCTCGGGGTGTGGCCTAGGACCCAATGCTGCTGGAAGCATAGAACCAGAGCTCCAGGGTACAAGGTGGTAAGAAAGACCACAAATAGGCACAAAAAGCAACCAGAGGAGGATCTAACTGCTGGATATCACAATCACAGACACAGATGGGGAGAAACAACAGGAAAGACAACCCGAAAGCGGCTAAGCTTACCGACTTATTCCCCAGCCAGACAGAGTCCCATGAGGCATTCCAAGATGGCAGCCACACCAGGAGTTCAGCAGAGACCCTCTGAACACAACTCTCCTAAATGGCCTAAAACAAGCAAAGGTACTGTCCACCCCTAAAATTGATTTTTAATATGCTGCTCCCCCATGTCCCCAGCCCCACCGCATAAATATTTTTTTCAGAAAGCCCCCCAACTCTTACTTACCTCCCCTCGTTCCTCCGCCGCACTGCCGGCCCTCTGCTTGCGAGAATGCAAGCAGAGGGGCGGGACCGGCAGTCGCGTCTGTGATTGGCTGAGCGGCAGCCAATCACGGACGCGGCCTCGGTCATTCAGTGCAGCGGAGGAAAGCGGAGAGGTAAGTAAGAGTTTGGGGACTTTTTGAAAAAAAAATATGCGGTTGGGCTGGGGGACATGGGGGAGCAGCATATTAAGGGGGTTTTGCGCTAGGGGGAGGGATAGTAGAACGGAGGGAGAGGGAGGGGGAGGGAGGGGGAGGGAGGGGGGAGAAGGGCTGCAGTGCGCATGCAAATATCTACCGGAGGCAAGATACAGAGAGCCCTGCTATCCTCCTGGTGGTTAGTTTTGGGACTTTGGGGGGGGGGGGTTTACAGGAGAACCCTATGGAGCTGGGATGTGAGTAAGGATTAAACTACACACATGGGGGCCAGTAGTTGGGGGATTATAGTTTTTGGGGGTGGACATGCCCTTTAACTTACTAAAATCCTCTCAGCATGAAGTGACTAACTCTAACAAACTTCTGATAATAACAAATCTGATTCAGATGAAATCAGAGCCATGCAAGCCCACCCCTCCCACTTCCCCACAGGTCTCACCCAGAGAACTCACTCTGAACTTATTGTTATATCTGATGAGCTCAAACAAAAAACATCAGTGAATGTGTGTGTGTCAGACAGCCTGGATTCTATCCCTGTCTCAGACCAACCTGTTACAGATTCAATACTCAAAACAATGCTAATATCCCAAGCTAGGGCACTAATGAAAGACATGAGTGGAATGATATCTGTATTACAAAAAGATATAAATGATCTGGGGGAGAGAACTTCACAGTAGAGGAAAAAATGGGAGAATTCTCTGAATCATATAACACCCTTGTGGATGCCCACAATGAACTAGACGAACAGTGTCACAGCTAAAAACAAATAGCAGACCTGGAAGACAGAGCAAGGAGAATAAATAAAAGCTAGAGGAATACCAGAGTCTATTAAACAACCAGAGCTGGAAAAATATATCACAATTCTTCCAAATTCTGTTTACCAGATGAAAACAATTTTACAATTGACAAATACACAGACTATATAAACCCAAATCAATCCCAGGGGACACCCCTAGAGATGTCCTAATGAGAATGCTTTATTTCACTGTGAAGAAAAAATACTATTCGCTATGAGACAAATGGGAATTCTGCCGACAGATACAAAAACTTACAACTATTTACCGATTTATCACCGACGACGCTACAGGCCAGAAGAGAGTTCTCAGAAATCACCAAAACGCTGAGAGCTAATAACATAATCTACAAATGGTATACCCTACCAAACTACATATAGTTAAAATGGAATGTCACACATGGCTCTAACTCCTAAATCAGCCACAGAGTTACTTAGATCCTGGACCTGAACTTAGCTCACTCACCTTTAGATCAGAGATCCCACAGACAGAGATCCCCCCCTCTAATACAGCAGGAGTGAGGGCCACCACCACAAGCACAACAAACAATTAATGGACCCTTCAAACTAAACTACCGACGATATGAGATAGACGATGATACCAAATAAACAAGAAAAATCCAAATTAATTTATTTACCAAGACAGGTACCTAAAACCAAGATTTAACAATGGACTTAAAAATCCATGGACTACAAATATTCAAAAGTACCCAAAAAGATCAACCCAAACCTACCAGTACAATGAACCCCACGGGATTAAGAACTAAACACCACAAGCTATGGACATAGTTACAAATAAAAGAAAATATGAACCCTCTTATTACCAGGAACTTAAGATGGCGAAACATTGTATTCAAGAAAAAGATCCGAACTGTTCAACTCAACTCACAAGTGGTAAATTTCTAAGCATGAGTTTAAACCTTAAAATGGAGAAAATACAAATATGTCACAATGATCCTTTACTACCAGATTATGTATAACACTTGGGGTGAGATTATCACCTAACTGCTGACATAATACATGTTTAAATCTTATGCCTATGGGGGGGAGAGGAGGGGGGGGGTGGAGGGGGAGGAGGGAAAGGGGAGGAAGGATGAGACGGGGGGGGGGGGGCGGCCCACAAACAATTCATTAAGATATATACCCCTAGATAAGGGAAGGTTATGGGTGGAGGGAGGTGAAGGGGGAGATTGAATGGAGATGCAGAATTTACTCCCACCATAATCAGTGCAACAAAAGGGGTTATACCTAAACCTGTGATGATTACATCGAATACTTTAAGATCCAAGTAAATATACTTATATATATATATCATACAGACAATAAGCAATTTATATGCCTATGTCTATTACCCTCCTACACTAAAGATAATATGATGGTATATGATAGGAAAAATCTACATTGAATGGGTGTTGGGGGAAAGTGGAACAACTGTATTGCTGTAAAGATATATTACGAATAACAATGTTTTTTGGTTTCCCCCTGGCTTTCTTTTCCAATAACGTGAAATGAGCTTTTGTCTTAACCGTGCTGTAATATGATTATATGATACAATAAATACTATCAGGGTTATTCAATAAAAGTCTTATTGTTTAAAATGGTGCTAATTTTGCCCCAACCAATCAGATGTAGCTTTCAAATGTTAAATATGATCTGATTGGTTGGGGCAAAATTAGCACCATTTTAAACGATAAGAACTTTTATTGAATCTCCTGTGTAGTTACTATAATCCCCCAGGTATATCGATTGCAGGTCATGGTGGTTCCCACCCCCCCCTGACACAGGAAAATCTATAGTAAAGGGTTATTACTCGGGAATGAGACAAATACACTAATGGGATATTGTTGGTTTGATTATGTTTTATGATACAATAACTATTGTATATCTCAAAACTAGGCCCCCTCTAGTATAATACTACAAAGCACAGGGATTAATGCATGTGTGATGGATATGCCATCCTCCTACTTTGTTACTTTGTTGTTTCACTTTCTTGTTGGGATAGGAGTGGGGGGATGGTGGGGGGGAAATAAAACAAAACAACTGCATTGATGTGAAAATATACTATATTGAGATTATGTTTATATAGTATAATATCCGTTATACACATCAGATATACCCTCCCCTAACCCGTCGTCCCTTGCTGTGTGCTGGGAGATCTCATAGATATAGAGGCAACACATGTTTAAACAATAGATTATTCTAGATTTGGAGGGTTTAACCCAAGTAGATATACCACTAAGAATTAATACCACCAAGACCACTACAAACCCCGACAAAATCTAATAGTGGACTAAGTGGAATCAGACCATTACCCACTGAAACCCACTACATCCAGGGGTATAATACCCCACCTTTTGTTGTTAACAATGTTCTTATTATTTTATGTTTATATTTAGTTATTATGTTTACAGATGCATCCAAATCTTTATCTACAATACACGTACCCATACCACTACTATCAAATAACAAATGCAAATCAATTAACAACCAAAACACATTAACCATATTCAGAACTCTACTATACACAATCCTATGTAATATAAAGATAACTAAGCCTTAATTATACCTGACAATGACAATTAAAATAATGTCATTTAATGTAAGAGGCCTGAATTCTCCATTTAAAAGAAACTGGATCTGGAAAGAAGCAATAAAATACAAAGCCGACATAGTATGTATCCAGGAATCACATTTCAAAAAAGATAAACCCACCCTAATTTACTACATATATTTCCCTACATATATTTCTTATCAAACGAAAAGAAAAAGGCAGGAGTGATAATCGCAATAAAAGACACTGTAGCGTTCCAAATGGAGAAGATAACAACAGACAGCTCAGGAAGATATTATAATACTAAAATTTACTAAAACAATAAACCAATAACTATACAAATATATACGCCCCAAATAAAAAACAAATCAATTCATTAAAAAAGTGATTAACAAGCCCAACACACAACTAAACCATAACACACTAATCTGTGGGGACTTTAATCTAGTAACAGATGTAGATAGGGACGCAATCAATACCAAAAAAACAAGACCCAAAAATAATCTAATAAACTTATTATTACAAGATTCTATACGATACTTGGAGATGTTTAAACGCTTTAGAAAGAACTATACTACTACTACTCACACATACACCACTCTCTAGTATAGACATGTTCATAACCATAAATGGCTCCTATGAAAAATGTAGAAATTCTGACAAGAACTCATTCAGACCATGCACCTATAATAGCCCAAATACAAGACGATAACCCCTCCACAACACAAACCATGTGGAGACTAAACCCCTACTTAATAGCAAACAAAGACACCAACCATAACAAAACAAAATAGAAGAATACTTTCATTACAACGATATAGAAAACAGACAATACCCATGTGAACGCCCTAAAGCATACATGAGAGGGATATTACTACAAATATCATCCACACAAATGAAAATTAGATTAAACACAGACAAACCAATAGACAAATTAGGAAATTAGAGTCAATCCAAAAACAACACTACAATAGACACCAAAACAAACTAACTGATTTGGAAATCAACTGCACAACCTAGATTAATATAATTTAAATGCCAACTAAGAAGATTAAAAGCTCAAAATTACACCAAAACAACAAAGCCGGTAAATTCTAGCCCAAAGACTCAAACAAAGATATTCAAAACAGAATCCCATATTTATACGACAACTCAGGACATAAAAAAATAAACCCCCAGGATATCACTAATGCCTTTAGTAAATCTATGAAAATCTATACAACATACACAAAGAACCTAACATATATCTACCCAACAATGAAGAAATATCAAAATATCTAGACAAACTGCACTTGCCACAATAAATAACGAAGATTTAGAGGCGTTAAACAAACAAATCACATTAGGAGAAGTAACCCCAAACAAACTCAAAAACAACAATCCCCAGGCCAAGATGGCTTTGGAAATGAATATTATAAAACATACACTGAAATCATCTCTCCATACCTGGTAAAATTATACAACACAAGCATGAAAGAGGCCACTTTCCTAAGGAAATGATGCAATCACTAATCTACCAATCCTTAACAAGGAAAAGACCACTCTGAACTTACAAACTTTAGACCCATATCTCTTATTAATTCAGACATAAAAATTTTTCAAACATTTTAGCCAATAGATTATCACATCTCTTACCCTCAATAATTGATTCAAGCAAGTGGGGTTCATTCCAACAAGACAACCTAATGAAGCACTAGAAGAACAATCAACTTAATAAATTGGATAGAAAAACGTAAAATACCTGCCATAATTATAGCCTTAGACGCAGAAAAGGCATTCGACCGAATAAATTGGACATACATGTCAGAAGTTATCCAAAAATTCGGCATCAAAGGAAATTTCTCACAAAGCAATATTCTCATTATATAAAGACCCCACGCGTTGTATATTCATCCAACATGCCATCTAACCCATTTGTAACTAACAATGGAACTAGACAAGGCTGTCCTATGTTGCCTCTTATATTCGCAATGGCTATAGAACCTTTGGCACAACACATAAGATCAAACCCTGACATATCAGGTCATATAAAAATCAACAATAACAAATTAATTTATTTGCCAATGATATTATATGACCCTCACTAAATCAATCCCCTCATTAATAACATTGAGATTAGCCATCAAAAACTTTAGCAAAATATCTTTTTATAAAATTAACGAATCTAAATCTACTATATTAGATTTTAATATATCACCACCCTCAAACACCTATTAAAAGCAAGACACCCTTTTAATTGGGCAAAATCAACAATAACCTACTTAGGTATACAACTAACTAACAAAGTAACAATTTATACTCTACCAATTTCCCCCCCCCAAGAGACGCAATACAAGAAAGCTCAAAAACTGGAATCCCAATTCCTTACCTGGTCAGCAAGAATCAATTATTAAAATGATAGTACTACCTCAACTCCTATTATGTTTAGAACAATTCCCATCATTATACCCCAACAATATTTTAAAGAAATACAACAAATAACTAATCAATTCATATGGAACTACAAGAAACCCAGAGTAGCAACAACACATTAACCCAACCTAGAAATGAAGGAGGCATGGCTCTACCAGACATAAAAGAATACTATAACGCAACAATTCTAGAACACCCAAAACATGGTGGACCCACCATCCAGAAACAAATCTATTACCTTAGAAACAAATAATATATAATCAGAAACAAAACAGAATCACCTCATTACCACAGTTAACAGGAGCAATTATGTTAGGACACAAAACCCCAAAATCAAACTACCCCATCATACAATCACAATTCGCAACGAGAACACATCACACAAACCTTGGATATACCCTCTCTATAAATATATAGATATCACTGCCCTGGAACTTTTAATCCCAGATATCAGACTGATAATTGGAAAAATTCAGGAATAATGAACTTATTCTTTCTCTACCAAAATGGAATCCAACCAATTCTCAGAATTACAAAAGACACACCAAATCTCTAAAAACGACTTTTACAATATTTACAATACATAGCTACCTAAAAAAGAAACAGATACATCTTCAATCCATAGACAACAATTCACACAACAATACGAATCCCATAAATATCCCACATGGAATATCCATCCTATACAAAATATTACCCAAAAGAAGAAACCAACAAATTTAGATTTGTTAAATCATGGAACAGAGACCTTAATGAAACAATCGAAGATCTCACCTGGAAACAAATTTTTGATATACCATACAAACTTTCGAAGTGCACCTCCCACTGGGGAAAATAATCGCAAAATACTATATAGAATGTATATCACCCCAGAAATGGAAGCAAAATGTCACAAAGTATCACCCCCCTATGTTGGAGGGAATGCAATCGTAAAGCAGAACCTATTACATATATGGTGGACATGCCACAAAATAAAGAAAGTATGGAATAAAGTAAACAACTTAATACAAAGCATTACACCACCTCAATATAAAATTAACCCCCAAATTAGCTTTGTTAAACATAGGACTTACAAATCTACCTTACAACATACAAACTATCATTTCATATACTCACCATTCCTAGAATTTTGATTGCCAGAAATGGAAAGAAATTCCTAAAATAAAAGAATTTATATGTTAAACCAAACATGCACTATGTAAAAACATTCTAATACTCACAAAACAAATTTGAATCTTTCTATAGGAGATGGGAAATGTGGTATATAGACCAAAATCCATGTAAAAGGTATAATAAATTAACTTATATCAAGTGAAAGAAAACTGAAAGAAAAATATTTACGTGTAATGTAGGTATAATATGAAAATTATATTTATGTTTTATTGTTTTACTGTTATATTATATAATTATTATAATTGTAATAATATAGAATTTGAAACTCAATAAAAAATTCATGATTTAAATCTGCTCTCCTTGTTCTGCTGAAATGTGTAACATTGCATCTAGTACAGACCCTGAACTCAGCTCACTCTACCTAGAAACAATCAGTATTCAATAAAAGTTCTTATCGTTTAATGGTGCTAATTTTGCCCCAACCAATCATATGTAAGCTTCAAATTTTAAATAAGAGCTGGTTGGTTGGGGCAAAATTAGCACCATTTTAAACGATAAGAACTTTATTGAATCTCCCTGAATGTTGTAAAAAGGTGATGGATGGAAGGGGAGGATGAGCTCAGCTAATAGTACTGAGGGCACGTTCTAAAATGCCAGGTAAAAGCTCTGCAGACTTTATAACATGACCCTGTGACTAGCAGCCATGGATCCCTATCCCTGCCTCTTTCTTCCTTCCACCCAACTCTCCAATTAGAACTTTAGAGTAGGTGAGGAAGTGAACAATTCAATGGAGGAGACATGAAAGCAGGTACATACTGTATATCATGTTAATGCTGGCAGCTGAAATGTTAAGGCAATACCTGGGATTGCTGGAACTGAAGTGGTAATGCCAATAATCTTGGAGGGCTAGGCAACACTACTGCACTTTCAAGTGATCTGATTACGTTTTTAAAATCGCACAGTAGAGGTGGCCAACACTACTTTTCAGATCAAATTTTCAATCATTTTGGCCAATCGAAAATTTGATTAGAACTGATCGTCATTTTCCATCTTGCCCCAATGATCTTTCGATATTTCAGCGTAGAATCTGGAACATGGGGAAGATCTTTTTATTTTTTTTCCGGAGTGGTCTATGCATAAATCTGAAAATCTCCTAGATATTTCAGCTGATTCATTCAAAATATTACTGCCAGTATGGCCAGCTTTATAGCCCCACCAAGGGATAAGTGAATAAAGGTGTATTATTGCAATATTGTTGGAAAATATAGATTGTGTACCAATAACAACTCACATATACTTTTAAGCACAAACACCTTATTCTCTCACACTTTCACATATAAATATATTTACATTCACCAATGTCACACAACTGGGCAGGGCTGCACACAGATAAAACAGTGCACTAGCGTTAAATAACGTCAGTGTGCAGTATTCTATAATGGCTTCTATCTAAGATAGTTCTTGAAAATGTTTTGCTAGTTATCTGACTGGATTTATCATTTCAGAATGACTTGTACAACAGTCTATTGGCAATAAGTACCCTGGAAAGTCCCAATTAGCATATGACAGCCAGGTGTTTAGGAACCTTCTGAATGCAAGAACTAAACTTTAATTCCAGTTAATCCAACTCAATACAACAGATATACCATGACCTGTATGCATGAGAACCTTCACAAACATAGCTATGTGTATGTAGAGGGCAAAATAATGGTAAAAGGTGCATTTACAATAAAAAACAGATAAAACCTTTATTTATTAAGAGAAATAAATAAGGTGGGGGAGGGGGATACCCAATAACAATAACTGCAAACACCAGTCGGCACAGATATAACCAGTACTGACAGTAATACCAGTGAAGTAGGGAAGTCTCCATAGTAATGTTCAGTGGTGGTCCCGGGGTTTGTAAATCTCCTTTGCTTACATTGATTATTTTATTTATCTTTTATATTTGTTTAAAGAAAAGGAGTGTTAACATGTCAGCGTTGAAAGAAGAAAGGTTTTATTTAATGGGCATGTCCACCCCAAAAACAAAAACCTATTCAACATCTGTGCCAATTCTACAATCCACCCTGGAGACTGCAACATGTATTGTGTCCTGCTGTCCTCCCTAACTTTGTCACTTTTGCTCCCACTAAACTATACATTATGCCCTTAGCATTAGCATGACCCATCAATGCATGGTCATGATGTTAGTGATCATAGCCACGAATGACAGCAGAGTGGTGGGACAGCCCCAACCTTGCGGAGGACAGACAGACATTTTGCATTCTCTAGGGAGTTTTGGAGGGCTGTAGAGGAACGTTTGTGGTGTTCATGCTATTAAATCCAGAAAACAAAATTTACTTGGGTCAGGTCCCTCTATATATGACTAGTTATATTGCCATTATTTTGTTTTAAAGAAAACTATAGGGCATATACAGTTTAAAGAATAAACATTTAAAACGAAAAGACCCTTGGTCAGGGAGGTAGGACTGGTAAATCCTACGTCCCAATCGTTTCTGTGAGGAGCATCAGCACGAGGAAAACGCTTCTGATAGGATTTCTTTAATACAGGAAAGCCCAAGACACTAACCTGCCAGATGGAAACTTACGTGATGGTGCTCCTCAATAAATAATATTGGGAGTTAGGAATAAATGGACTTTTCATTTTTAAAAGTTTATTTTTACTGTCGGCACTGGTGCACAAGATTTCTGGTAAGAGCAAATCCCAAACTAAAATAAATGAAATGACCATTTTTAGGAGGAGGGGTTCAGGCCTCTCATTCCCTTTAAAGGATAATTCTACTTGTGTAGTAACTGGCTTCTGAAATAAGTGTTAGCGCGGCTTTAAGACACTTTTTATAGAGTTTGCACTTCCTTAAGGACAAAATATTCTGAGCTGTAAAAGGATTCAGAGAGAGGAAGCAGCAAAGAGAGAAGTGCAGGTCACATGTATATTTCATTTCCTTGGATATTTACAACTTTGTGATTCATTTTAACACATTGTGACAAGATACCGCGTGGACCACAGAATTGTCACTGCCTAGAGACAATTTCCCAGGGATGAGTATGGACCAAGGTACCGTACTAGGCACTACATAGCATAGATTGTGCTAGAATTACTGATCTCCATACAGAAATATAGAAACTGCATTCAGGTCTATGTATATCCAAATGATCACAAATTACAGACAATAATTACTTATTGAAGTCTATTAGCCCTGGGAAGTTAGTTAGCATCATTAACGTGTATCTTAGCACCTTCTCTACCTATCAGTAGCAGGTTAGCAAAGGAGTTAATCATTCACATGGTTTATCTGGGTAAACCAAGGATTTCCATAGGGGATTCCTAAAAGTTATTTCATTGGCAGTAACAAAACCAGTGCACTACTAAAGTATTAGCCTTGCCCACATCCACTAATGAATGCCTTTCGTATATTTACATTTTCTACATTTCTAACTATAATGAAGCAGTCATGATAAGGAGTGCACCTCAATGACTCGTGTCTCCTCTTCTGTAGGCTATGGGCATCCTGCTAGATGAAGGGAGAGGAGGGCAGATTGTTAAAGTTCTGGATTGCCCCACAGAATGAAGGTCTATGGACAGTGATTGTCCCTAGAATTATTGCTGCAGATGTGAAGGGTAAAGGCTGTTACACATGTACGATCATGTACCAAACAGCCTTTTGTGAGATGACAATTTAATGTTAATGCCCATTCATTAAACAATCGTCGCGAAACGGACCTTCAGTAACCCTCCCCCCCTTCAAGCTAACTTGTACTATGACTCTTTTGGTAATCAATATATAAAGAATGATGTGAATATTGTAAATTATAACAGGATTTCCATGGACATGCAGAAGTTATAAGTATTCATATAGTAATTGGAACATTATTCTTTTACAGGTGCAAACCTCATTGTAGTAAATATATTTCCCTGTGTATTCTTGCTCCTGTCTGTCTCTGTACACAGCTTAGCACGGTGGACAGTTCTGTGGGCAGTTACTGTAGTACAGGGTTACATTAAATTTGTATAAAGGTGACAAACTTCTATTCGGCCATGGTCTGGGCTCTATATGGACAATGTCCCCCCGTCCCTAAACTATTAGCAGGGCTCAGCAAGTGATACCAGGGAGAATCAGGGAAAAGTGTGAAGATAACTATCATATCATATCAATAATGTTCTATACTTGGAGTGCACACTCCAAGTATAAAAACAATGGCCACACTTCTTACATATACTATCAAAATATCTATATAGGTAGGGAACCTATACTACAGTCTCCTATCACAAAGCACAGGGCCTTGTATTTCCATAATGAAAAAATCCAACCTTTATTTTGTTCACATAATTATACACAGATTCTATATTAAATCTATATTATATATTATAGAAGTAGTATAGTTCCCTACGTATATAGATATTTGATGGAAACTATCATATCAATATTTGCAGTACCAGAGCAGCAGGTAAATTACGGCACCTTTAACCCCCCCATAAAAACACCCAGGAGCCCCTAAACAAAGCCCTGTTCTGGTTCAGACACTAGGACTAATGTGTCCTGAATACATTGAACTACAAATGTAATAGACACAGCAGACTGTTAAATCAGTCATGAAGACTTTCACTAATGTTTCTTTGTTACTTGCAGGATGGAAAGTACCACGCGAGCTTCACCTATATGAAAACCTTAAAGGAAGCTGAGTTTTTTTAATGTGGCCGTTCTATTATCAATCAACACTATTCCACCATGAGAGCTAAAGCACTGATCCTAATGCTGGGATCCTCAAGTGAGTGATGAGTATGGAATAATTGTATATAGTGTAGATATTCACATATTGTTTATTCTACTTGCAGACATACACAGTCATAATAGTTTAGTCTGAATATCATTGAATTCATTACTGCAGTGTTGTTATATTGATAGTATTAGATGATGATAGATAGTATAGATAGATGATAGATAGATAGATAGTAGATAGATAGATGATAGATATATGTGTGGATTGAGAGTGATAGATAGATGATAGTGATGTGTGTGGGATGTGAGGGTGTGATGTGTTGGTGTGGGGGGGGGGGAGGTGTGGCGTGTGATTGTGTGTGTGTGTGTTGATTGTGTGATGTGTGTGGTGTGTGTGTGTGTAGCTTGTGCGCGCGCTGATGATTTTTGGTTTTCTACTTTCTTTCCCTTGATGCCTCGTTTCGGTATTTTGTTCTGTTTTTGCGGTGAGCCTTTGGCTTTTGCCCCCCTTTTTCTGTAATTGCGTTTTGCTACTTTTAAGGTCTGTTTTTTTTTTGTGAAACGAGCCATTACTATGTTATGTAAATACGTGGCCATGGGAAGTTCCTTTATTCCTTTAAATTTCTGGCCTTGTATTGTGAGTTCCTCTCTGTTTGCCTTACACCTACATTTCTCAAGTTTTTTCCTTCACACACAAGTTACATGTTACAAATGAATTGAAAATTCTGCTGTTAGGGCAAAAAGATTACGGCAATACCTGAAGTTAGTAATCAGAAATATGCCCTGCTGTGATTTTACTGAATACAAAAGTGTTGTTTCCCATTGGTCAGACCCTGGACTGGGCGAGGGGGCGTAGACAACCAATCAAGGGGAATTTCCATATTGAGATACATGGATCAGGCAAAGCCCCTACCCTGGAGGTTTAGGAATGTTTAAAGCAGTCTTCTCCATTTTGAACTTGTAATAGTTTTCAACTTACTGTTGTGCTTATATACTCCTGTTATATTACGCTGACAGTAAAATGTGTTTCAGCGTCTCTCCCACAGACCATTGATGTGTTCCAGATGCCAACTGCGAGTACACCCAGGGTAGCTCTGTTACCTTACACTGTATACACACCCTGAGCAGCACGGATAATGATACTTCTGGCTGGTACACTTGGTACAAACATGTCTTGGGTGGGCCTGAGATTTCAAACACCAATGAAGATTTTAGAGGAAGAGTCTCCAAAGTAACTCAAAGGAATTTTTATTAAATAGATTACAAATGTTCAGCTGCACAATGTAAATACACAGGATACCGGAATGTTATTTTGTGTAGTTGCGTACAAGTTTAACAAGACAATTAAAGGAAACGGGAACTGGACATTCCTCATATGGAAAGGTGAGATTTCTTATACGGACAAGTTCTGCTAAATCGAAGCCAAGCACTTTGACTTAAAAGCAGTTATCTTTCGATCACCTCTCATTTTGCTTTGGCTGCTGGGAAATGTACATGTTGTGTTTTGTTGCACATGCCCAGTCCTAAATGACTGTGGGAACTTGTTACAGTAGGTCACACACCATTGGTAGTCTTACATACCGTGATAGTCCGATTAGGTAAGGGATGGTATGATATAAGGGGAAGAAGCGTGGCAGTGCATGATCGCACATTTTATTTTTCCTTAGTTTTTACAGTAAATTGGTGGCATTCGTGGTCTTTGGGGGATAATTTCAGATTATGGAGTTGTTCTCCTGTAACAACCAGGAAAGTGAGGCTCAGCTACTTTACCCAGTAGTGCTTTATAAATAAATTATACATACACCACACCTTTTTAGAATCTTGTCAGGCCCCCGGACTGGGTGAAGGGAACGCAGGCAGACCATCATTGAATAGAATTTCCATGTGTGAGGTACATGAGATAAAGGCAAAGCCCATGAGTCAGCTCCTAACAGTTTAGGCCCTCACCCTTTTAATACCCAGGTCTAACATACCTCACAATGTCTTTAGTAAAAAAATTTCAGCTGTGCTCAAATTATTTTTTATTAAATAGATTAGCAATATTAAGCTGCACAATGTAAACAGAAGGTAGACAGCAGTCCAACACTACTTGCTATCAATGCACATTCCTAGGCCCCATACAATATCATATTATCTGCCACTGGCATACTTTATAACAAGGGGTTTTAGTATACATTACTGTGATCACATGGATGAAAAGCCTTCCAACCACGTCAAGGTAACTCCAGTCTGGAAGGTCCTAACCTTTTTTTAATTATGATTTGAAAACATTGCATGTTTCATACTTGCACACTGGATCATTAATACAGGCTTTCTCACTTGCCCACTGGCTTTTTATTGTGCGGCAACAGGCCATCCTCCAGTTCTTTATATTAAACATAGGCCCTCCCATTAAAGGGCGTGGAACTACTCCTAAACTGTCATCTCTGCTGCGGAGGCAAAACCCAAGAACATACAGGAAAAGCAGAGCTTAGCAGTGCAGTTCCATACGATAGACTGTCAGCCCTAAGCATACCACATTTACCTTTAATTCAGGGCTTAAGTTCAATATAGTTTAGTTAATTATTTACTTATCTTGGTTTTCTTGTGTTGTTATTTGTAGAATCCAGAATCCAGAATACATTTCCTTTAACTGGTCTCAGGCTTCTGATTCTCTGCTGCTTATCCCTACATCAGCGGGAATGTCTATTTTGTGCATCAAACAAGGTAAGATGCAGAGAAAGGGAATCATGTCCTTAATAGACTGGGGCTTCAGGCTGGAGACCAAAAATATTGGCTGCTTTTTTTATGACTGTGTGGGTGGTATTGACAAGGGATCGATACCTTAACAACATACATATGTAAAGGCATCTGTGGTCACCAAACAAGTAAGGTTAATAAAAGTCTGCAGTGTTTCCTTAAAATAAGCCCGGGCAGCCTGTGAGAAATTATATTGTGAATAATTAAACTAACTGCTTCCAGTAGCTTGATTGACATCATCTTACCCTCTGCTATTCCCGTCCCCACAGGGTCTGAACATGCTCACTTAATGAGGCCCATACACGAACCAACACTGTTCGTACGAGCGAGATTGGGCCGATAAACTTTCCCCGTTGATCCAATAGGGGCCTTGTACGTTGCCTTGCACACCTGCAGGTCTGCGCAGCCACAAAAAAACCGGATGGGCCATGGCTTGGGCATCACTGCAATGACCTCCATCTACAAACTTGTCTTAATACTGTGTACACTGTAATCTGCTCAAAATAGCCTAATGCTAATTTTAATTGTGCAAAGTGACACCTTAGGTTTCTCTTACACCATGGGACTTTGTCAAATGTATAATTCCAGTAGCCCTGTATAACGTTTTGCTATGGCCAGTGAGGACTTTAAGAAATAACCGGACTTATTTCCTCTTACTTTCTTTTCAGGTTCAGCTCTGAGAAGGAAGTTGTAAGTTTGACAATCTTCCATACAGTATATCTTAGAAGGGTTTCCAGATCTGCGTTAAAATCAAAGCGCTTTAAAAAACACATATAGCAAGACTGAGTAGGCAGTAATGCAGTTTAAATGCTTATCAGTTTGTTACAGTGCAGCCTGCTAACTACATTTATTAAGAGCGTCCTACAATCAGCAGGTGATCTGGAAACCCTTAGTGTTTTCTGTAAAATTCCCTGCATATAAGTTTTTTATAGATACAGAAACATGAAATTAATAATCCAATCAGGGGCATAAATGCGGGGCCTGGGTCCCCCTGCGAGATTGGAGCCCGGGCCCCTGACACAGCCCCTCGCCAGATCGGCAAAGGTCCGTGATCAGCTGTTTACACACGCTGATTGCAAGCATGAAGTAAACATACATGCAATCAGCTGTTTAAGGACGGGAACCGAACCGAGGTGGAGGTCCGTATTTAACAGCTGATTGTGCGTATATTTACTTCATGATCATGGACCTTTGGTGCGGGCCCTCTTACCAGTCACGGGGGTGGCGGGGGGAGTACATCGGCCACTGAATCCAATGATCAACCAAATTTCTCCTTGATATTTTTTTTCAAGTTTTTTCTATTTGTGACTGTAAAACCAGCCTGTGATTAATTTGCTATTTTCCCAGGGTTCAGTATCACAAGCCCGATCAATGGACCTGTACACCTTTAAATATAAAAATATTACATTGCAGGCCCTCACTACATGAAGAACCACCTGAAATTAAAGGGGATGAATAATGTAAAAACAACTGTAGGATAGAAATCCTACTATGGAAATAGTGTACCTGCAAAGTGCTTGGGAATTCCCTTATTTCATAGTAAGTAAAAAATAGTTAATTCTGCACCACAGTAACATTAATTACCAAGTACATTAAAGCCCCTTATCTATGTATGTACAGTATAAATGGTGAACATGAGCACTTTTACATTAGTTTATTTATATGGGCCTGCCACCATACTTAACCTATGTACCCTATTACACACCCAACCTAGGGCTAGTGGGATTTGATCGCGATTTCCATCTGATCGTGATTTTAAAAGCGCCGATGTGCGTCACTGCGCATACAATTTGTTATCTGAATGCATGCAATACACATTTTTCACAATCGCATGTGCTCTGATTGCACAACATTGTGCGATCGCATCGCACAGCAACCACATATGACGTGCCAGAAACCTTGCACTTGCATGCGTGTTTCCGGTGCACTCTGATGCGCTCTAGTGGTGGTCTCAGCCTGTCTTTATTATTGTGGTAGGAAACTACACAATACCCAGAGGTAACCCACACATGTACATGGAGAACATGATATCCCCTGTGCAGATTGGTCAAACTGAACCCTGGACCATCAACCAGGACAATTTTTATGTTTTGTTGTCAAATATTTATTGCTCTATAGAAATGTGTTTTTTTTAAAAAATTAAACAGGTTTTCCTGATGAAATACGTGGCGAAGTTTAATTTAAACTGGCCATAAAACCATGGTCACACAAAGGAGTGGGCTTCCGTATGATGCATCATATGTGACATCTAACACAATTTGCCCATTAAAGGGATACTATAATCCCTGTCCACCCACCGCTAAAGCCCTAATATCACATAACTTCCCAAGCTTTCCGGAGAAAATCTTCCGATTGTGTTTGCAACATTTCATGGCTTATTGAGCTCTTCATGAAGAAGGCTAGTGTAGCAATTGTAAGTCATTGGCCTGACATCACATAATAGAAGGCCATAAGTAGAATAGAAACCAGAAACTTTAATGATCTTCTTTCAGAAGAAAGGAGCCAAGTAAGTATTAAGATCCCGGGGTTGGAGGTGGACATTCCCTCTAAGTAAAAGCATTCTGTCTGTACTGTTAATTAGGTCCTGAATCACATCTCAGGTGTAACCTGTGAGGTGTTAATAAAACTAAATTAAATTAGTTTCTAGACAACTTTTTATTTACTATAGTTTTGTTTTGCTTAATTAATTTAAAGGGTCGGTTAACGTAAAATGATTCCTTTTTAAATAACTATATGCCGCGTATAAGACGCTGGGCGTATAGACCCCCAACTTTCCAGTTAAATATAGAGTTTGGGATATACTCACCGTATAAGACTACCCCTCTTTCTACGCATCCCAACACCTCCTTCTCTGACATTGGTAAACACAGAAATCATGCCTCCTTCATCGATCTGGCCCACCCCTGTATCCAGCCACTCGCATGAGTAGCAGCCAAACGCAGCCTCCTGGTTCCTGGTCACATGACTGTGCGCTTCACAGTAATCCAGCATCTACCTCCAGCCTGTCCCACAGTTTCCTGCAGACCACAGCAGTACAGGTCAGGATACTATAAATTAAGCCCTTACCTCTCTCCCACAGCCTTTTGAATTTCCATGAGATATGCAGTATACCTGCTTTCTCACATTGCAAATTATTTCTCCAGCCGGGAAGCTGCTTAACCCTCAAAGCACATTTGACAGGACAGGCAGTCTGGACAAGATCTCGGCTCAGTCACAGGCTCCCGGTTCAAAGGGAGGGGGGAGATGAAGTTGAGGGGGGAGCCCTGAGGTTGCATCACTACCCTCCCCGCGTGTAGTCAGCTGACCGCCGAACCAGGAAGCTGCCTCGCTGCATCATTTGTTTTCTTACACCCCCGTATAGAACGACCCCCGACTTTTCAGAACATTTTAAGGGTTAAAAAGTCGTCTTATACGCCACATATACGGTAATTCATTAAGAACAGTAGCACTTGCCCCTATATTAGAAACATACAGGGAGATTCAATAAAAGTTCTTATCGTTTAAATGGTGCTAATTTGCCCCAACCAATCAGATCAGATCTTAGTTAACATTTGAAAGCTAACATCTGATTGGTTGGGGCACAAATTAGCACCATTTTAAACGATAAGAACCTTTATGAATAACCCTGATAGGCTGTGTGGCGAGTCTGAGCAGGGGAGACAGACTGTCAGCAGAGCAGCGGCTTGTGAGTAACAATAGAGAAGGAGCAAGTGGTCCTGCTTCCTTATTAATTATATTTTCATTTAAAAGGAGTCATATTGCAGTTTTTTAATTGTCAAACAAGAAATTAAGAAATTAATTAAGAAATTAATTAACATTACAAAAAAAGCATTATAAGAAACCCCTTTAAATGTGAACCTTCTGTGCTGAAGACAAAACCACACATTTATCTAGATATTACTGTCAATGGAGAATAATTTTAAGTAAATTAAACTTTACCAAAGTTTCCTGTAGTTGTAGTGAAATTCCTTAGATGTCTCTCTCTCTCTCTCTCTCTCTCTCTTTTTTTTTTTAACACGTTGGAGGAGAAATGTCACTGGGGAAAACCTCACTCTGAACATTACTTTGAGAGGTACTGTAAGTGAGAAATCATGTTGCCTTAGTGCTAGGCACACATGAGTTTTTGCTGCATTTTACGTCCGTTTGTGCTTGTGATTTTCAATGCCGTTTTTTTCTACTAATCGCACTGTGTGTGCTGCCATCCGCGCTTTTCTAACGCATGCGAACACAATTCTCCCAGCTATCACTCTACCATTTTTGTTGAGCTGTGCCCCTATTTATTTACATATCCAGTCTGAAACATCTTAATTTCAGCTGTCAATCAAGGTCCTATGGGCCATATTTAAAAGGTGCTGTTCGCTTTTTAGGGATTCCACTCCTTTAACGATCATTAATTTACGATCTATGAATCTATGATAGCGATCGTAAATGTCCGATAACGATCAGAAAACTACCACCACAATCATAGATTTACTATTCCCCATAGAATGACATTGTGGTATTTTACTACCCCACAGTATTCTATACCAACGTTTGTAAATTAGCGAACGTTTGGCGTAAATGTATGATCACACCGTACATTTACATTACATTACCGATAATGCCAAGCGATACAGTGGGTTTAATAATATGGCCCATAGTATAATAAACTCTTGTTATATTAAAGTTTTGCTGTAGCGGAATGGTGACAGTTGGTATGTCAACTGCATGGTGGGAAATCCCCTCTCCCAATGCTGCCTGATAGGGATTACTAAGCATGCTTTCCCTCCAGAGAGACAGGAGAGACAGATGTCTAGCTGGCTGACTGAGCTTGAGCAAAAAGTACTAATTGTAGTCATGTAGCAACATAAACCCATCAGGGTGCCGACCCACGATGCACGATGTGTATGAACGGCCATTAGGCCCATGTAAGTTGCCAAAGAATATCATTGCTTATTTTACACCGCACGGTAGCCTATGACTGAACTTTTGGAAAAACTTACAGGGAGATTCAATAAAAGTTCTATTTTTTAAAATGGTGCTAATTTTGCCCCAACCAATAGATCTTTTTAACATTTGAAGCTTACATCTGATTGGTTGGGGCAAAATTAGCACCATTTTAAATGCTAGAAGAACTTTTATGAATAACCCTGTTAGTATTTTATTTAGTGTACAATACAATGCTAATTTTTTACGCTGTGGAAGCGTATAAAAAAGCCACAAATCAATACGACATCATTTTTCTTTTTACCAATAATCCTCTGGGAAACGCAAGGGCAAAGGCATGTAAAGCAGCACAAACTCACAGAACTTTTTGTGTGTTGTAACGTGGCCTCAGCATTAATCTTAATTTTTTTCAAACCAGTTTAATGATTTAATTTCTTTCCTTCAGAAGAAAATACTGATAGTGTTCTAAGATCAGCTGCATATCGGTAATTTCTTCATCTTCAATGCCTATGTTGTTAAGGGTATAATTTATAAAGTGCGATATTGCAGACTGCGTTACCCTGTTGCAATTTATCACCAGATTGAATTTTTGTGCACAGTTGGTACGTAAAAAAAAAACAACGCATACTAAATTGTACTTGGGTACCACATGGTTTTGGGGATAAGTGGCCAACTTAGATTTACCAGAGGCAATTTTACAACAAAAAGAATCACTGTTACCCCTATACATCCAGCTGTGTCAAATTTAAAAGCCAGGTTGTGTCAAAATCAAAAAACATGCTAAGTTGTGGGCTGAATTTTATTAGATACTTTGTTCACTAGATTAGTTAGTATATTTTTAATTAAATTTAGAAATTCGTTCAGTGGTGCGTTTTCAATATGATCCATTAAAGAACTAAACCCACATTTTTACACTGCAGATCTGAACATATGCCCCCTAAAAACACCAATACCATTTTAAATGCAATACTGTAAACAGCAATAAAGTAAATGTTACCACTGGAAGAACTGATGAAATAACTGGTATGTACAGTGATGACGTGACTGCCACACCCTGATCTCAGTCACATGCTACCCTTGTCAATTCTGTCCTGTAAAGGATTGGCTAGAGGCTATCTATTGTGTGACCAACTGTTAAATTTCCTGCAGTATCTTATGTGATATCTGATGTGTGCCCGACCTTAAAGGGTAGGTACACTGTAAAATCTACTTTAGCTTATTGATAGCTGTGGCTTTTAATCAAAAGTGGTGGTTTATTTGTTCTTCTGTTAGCCTCCATACCCTACCTTTACCTCATGAGTCTTGCTGGATTCCTGCTCCTCTCTAGTTTTTATGACTGCCCCCATTAATTGTCCACATTTACATCACTTCCTTTACCAAGTAAAAAGCTGCCGTTTCACTTATTCGCGCACACGGGAAGTTAGTGATTATGATGGCATCACGCGCCCCAGCTATAAGTCTGTAAATCTTATGCCTGACTTCTAGCTGGTGGGTGTGATGACATCATTGGGAAGCGATTTTTTAATGGCAGCCCTAAAAACTAGACTCATGCGTAAGGTAGGGTTATGGGAGGCTAATAGAAGAACAAAAAAACACCACTTTACATTTAAAGCCACAGCTATCCATAAGCAAAGTAGATTTTACAGTGCACAAAACCCTTCAATTGTAAGTTCTAATTAAATTTAGTACAATTCTACCAGAGCAATCATTTTTCTACCACTCAATTTGTCACAGTCATAAAATAATGCTGCAGTTGTAAAATATGATTTCCATTTTACGACCACAACATAAAATATTTCTAAGTAAGATACTTGCACTAATATCAATTATCAATACTTTATAAATGATGTCTCTGGACCTATTTGCATTAAAATCCTCTGTCTGAAGAACATTGTGCACTGTATAAATTGTTTACAGGAAGCCTTCAAAGAGAAGACTCAGCACAGGGCAGTTCACTGACCCTGTCATTGTTCCCTGGGAACAGTTTTTAGTCTGCTGTTCATGTCTATGCAAAATTAAATTTCCCAGCAAAGACAAACGAACTCTGTAACTTGGCTGTGCTATTCTGTTTTTAATGGAGTTCTCCATTAAACATTAAGCTTGTCCTGTTTCTTTTGTTCTGAATGTTCTCTCTTAGAACATACAGCCTTTTCGAAGATGAGCATCAGGGAGCGGACCGCTCCGGAATTAGGACTCAGCTGGTAGGTGTCATCACAAAACTTTTATTTCATCATATGTAACATCATCAAGCTGTAAAAGCATCACAAAGGTGCAACAAACCAGTGGTCTGACGCGTTTCCCGCATTCCTGCCGCTTCATCAGAGACCCATAGAGGGAGAGAATATCCCATGTTCCCACTCCCTTAAATATCCAAAACCCCCAATTAACCAATTATGACTAATTGGTAATATATCTTGCAAGGTGATACTTATAAACTTGTGTATCCAAACCATACAAACCATGGTTGTGCATCTCCCTGTAATTAATCAATAAAGATCCCTCATATTGTGTATGTGTTTGCAATTGTATAATGATTTAATAATTATGTGTAACTCTATAGTGTTCCGTATATCTAAAAAACATTATCTAAAAACATTATGCTGTGTGTGCATCATATATTAATATCCAATGAATTAATAAAACCAGCTAACCGTCGCGATAAAAGCACTAAATGTGAAATATATAAAATTTTATAAGTAACATATATTAAAACATATTAACTACAATTAATAATCAGTTATTATGATCACCATCCTATCATTATCTGCTGATTCCATAGTTAGATCTGCACAATATAAGTGTGAATATAATATTTAACATGTGAACAGTCTTATCCTATTTATACATCAATGGTACCACTTAATAATAGAGGAACAGTGCACTTTATATAAAAAACTAACAATATATTATATATAATATACCTCAAGATATGTATATTTCATCATTATATATGTCAACCTCATTCGACATAATATATATATCCGTAGGGACTATACATATAATCCTGCAAACCAAGCTAATACCTCTATAATTATTCATAATATACCGTAATAGCAATATATTGCAATAATTATAAGTTGACAATGGGTCTCTACGCATAAGCTTGAATATCACAAAGCCTTATATAAATCCATATATCTATATACCATAATATAAATAATCAATAAAGATATTGTCAGTTGCATATCCCATGCTTTTATCACGGTTTATACATGTAACACCCCATGGCTCACGGCAAATATTAATACGTAAGAGATACTGAAATTATCTATTGCTGGTTTCATATAATCCAATTAATCCAGTTAGTCCATATAGCAACTAAGTTTTTCCATTTCGCAAAATCTCTCTCAAAAAGAGGGACCAGGATGGGAGAAGGTAGGAAAAAGGCCCACAAACAATTCATTAAGATATATTACCCCTAGATAAGGGAAGGTTATGGGTGGGAGGGAGGTGAAGGGGGAGATTGATATGGAGATGCAGAGATTTACTCCCACCATAATCAGTGCAACAAAAGGGGTTATACCTAAACCTGTGATGATTACATCGAATACTTTAAGATCCAAGTAAATATACTTATATATATATATATCATACAGACAAATAAGCAATTTATATGCCTATGTCTATTACCCTCCTACACCTAAAAGATAATATGATGGTATATGATAGGAAAAATCTACATTGAATGGGTGTTGGGGGAAAGTGGAACAACTGTATTGCTGTAAAGATATATTACGAATAACAATGTGTTTGGTTTCCCCCTGGCTTTCTTTTCCAATAACGATGAAATATGCTTTTGTCTTAACCGTGCTGTAATATGATTATATGATACAATAAATACTATCAGGGTTATTCAATAAAAGTTCTTATTGTTTAAAATGGTGCTAATTTTGCCCCAACCAATCAGATGTTAGCTTTCAAATGTTAAATATGATCTGATTGGTTGGGGCAAAATTAGCACCATTTTAAACGATAAGAACTTTTATTGAATCTCCCTGTATGTTACTATATATCCCCCAGGTATATCGATTGCAGGTCATGGTGGTTCCCACCCCCCCCTGACACAGGAAAATCTATAGTAAAGGGGTATTACTCGGGAATGAGACAAATACACTAATGAGAAGATATATGTTGGTTGTGATTATGTTTATATGATACAATAACTATTGTATATCTCAAAACTAGGCCCCCTCTAGGTATAATAACTACAAAGCACAGGGATTAATGCATGTGTGATGGATATGCCATCCTCCTACTTTGTTACTTTGTTGTTTCACTTTCTTGTTGGGATAGGAGTGGGGGGGATGGTGGGGGGGAAATAAAACAAAACAACTGCATTGATGTGAAAATATACTATGATTGAGATTATGTTTATATAGTATAATATCCGTTATACACATCAGAAATATACCCTCCCCTAGACCCGTCGTCCCTTGCTGTGTGCTGGGAGATCTCATAGATATAGAGGCAACACATGTTTAAACAATAGATTATTCTAGATTTGGAGGGTTTAACCCAAGTAGATAGTACCACTAAGAATTAATACCACCAAGACCACTACAAACCCCGACAAAATCTAATAGTGGACTAAGTGGAATCATGACCGATTACCCACTGAAACCCACTACATCCAGGGGTATAATACCCCACCTTTTGTTGTTAACAATGTTCTTATTAATGTTTATGTTTATATTTATGTTATTATGTTTACAGATGCATCCAAATCTTTATCTACAATACACGTACCCATACCACTACTATCAAATAACAAATGCAAATCAATTGAACAACCACAACACATTAACCATATTTAGAACTCTACTATACACAATCCTATTTAATATAAGGATAACTAAAGCCTTAATTATACCTGACAATGACAATTAAAATAATGTCATTTAATGTAAGAGGCCTGAATTCTCCATTTAAAAGAAACTGGATCTGGAAAGAAGCAATAAAATACAAAGCCGACATAGTATGTATCCAGGAATCACATTTCAAAAAAGATAAACCACCCTAATTTACTACATATATTTCCCTACATATATTTCTTATCAAACGAAAAGAAAAAGGCAGGAGTGATAATCGCAATAAAAGACACTGTAGCGTTCCAAATGGAGAAGATAACAACAGACAGCTCAGGAAGATATTATATAATACTAAAATGTACTATAAACAATAAACCAATAACTATAACAAATATATACGCCCCAAATAAAAAACAAATCAAATTCATTAAAAAAGTGATTAACAAGCCCAAACAACAACTAAACCATAACACACTAATCTGTGGGGACTTTAATCTAGTAACAGATGTAGATAGGGACGCAACCAATACCAAAAAAACAAGACCCAAAAATAATCTAATAAACTTATTATTACAAGAAGATCTATACGATACTTGGAGATGTTTAAACGCTTTAGAAAGAAACTATACCTACTACTCACACATAACACACTCTCTAGTATAGACATGTTCATAACCGATAAATGGCTCCTATGAAAAATGTAGAAATTCTGACAAGAACTCATTCAGACCATGCACCTATAATAGCCCAAATACAAGACGATAACCCCTCCACAACACAAACCATGTGGAGACTAAACCCCTACTTAATAGCAAACAAAGACACCAAACATAACATAAAAACCAAAATAGAAGAATACTTTCATTACAACGATATAGAAGAAACAGACATATACCCTATATGGAACGCCCATAAAGCATACATGAGAGGGATATTACTACAAATATCATCCACACAAATGAAAATTAGATTAAAACACAGACAAGACCTAATAGAACAAATTAGGAAATTAGAGTCAATCCAAAAAACAACACTACAAATAGACACCAAAAACAAACTAACTGATTTGAGAAATCAACTGCACAACCTAGATTTATATAAATTTGAACGCCAACTAAGAAGATTAAAAGCTACAAATTACACTCAAAACAACAAAGCCGGTAAATATCTAGCCCAAAGACTCAAACAAAAGATATTCAAAACAAGAATCCCATATTTATACGACAACTCAGGACATAAAAAAATAAACCCCCAGGATATCACTAATGCCTTTAGTAAATACTATGAAAATCTATACAACATACACAAAGAACCTAACATATATCTACCCAACAATGAAGAAATATCAAAATATCTAGACAAACTGCACTTGCCACAAATAAATAACGAAGATTTAGAGGCGTTAAACAAACAAATCACATTAGGAGAAGTAACCCAAACAAACTCAAAAACAACAAATCCCCAGGCCAAGATGGCTTTGGAAATGAATATTATAAAACATACACTGAAATCATCTCTCCATACCTGGTAAAATTATACAACACAGCAATAGAAAGAGGCCACTTTCCTAAGGAAATGATGCAATCACTAATCATACCAATCCTTAAACAAGGAAAAGACCACTCTGAACTTACAAACTTTAGACCCATATCTCTTATTAATTCAGACATAAAAAATTTTTCAAACATTTTAGCCAATAGATTATCACATCTCTTACCCTCAATAATTGATTCAGATCAAGTGGGGTTCATTCCAACAAGACAACCTAATGAAGCCACTAGAAGAACAATCAACTTAATAAATTGGATAGAACAACGTAAAATACCTGCCATAATTATAGCCTTAGACGCAGAAAAGGCATTCGACCGAATAAATTGGACATACATGTCAGAAGTTATCCAAAAATTCGGCATCAAAGGAAACTTCTACAAAGCAATATTCTCATTATATAAAGACCCCACAGCGATTGTATATTCATCCAACATGCCATCTAACCCATTTGTAATTAACAATGGAACTAGACAAGGCTGTCCTATGTTGCCTCTTATATTCGCAATGGCTATAGAACCTTTGGCACAACACATAAGATCAAACCCTGACATATCAGGGATCAATATAAAAAATCAACAATACAAAATTAATTTATTTGCCAATGATATTATTATGACCCTCACTAAATCAATCCCCTCATTAATAACATTGAGATTAGCCATCAAAAACTTTAGCAAAATATCTTTTTATAAAATTAACGAATCTAAATCTACTATATTAGATTTTAATATATCCTACACCCTCAAACACCTATTAAAAGCAAGACACCCTTTTAATTGGGCAGAATCAACAATAACCTACTTAGGTATACAACTAACTAACAAAAGTAACAATTTATACTCTACCAATTTCCCCCCCCCTAAGAGACGCAATACAAAGAAAGCTCAAAAACTGGAATTCCCAATTCCTTACCTGGTCAGCAAGAATAGCAATTATTAAAATGATAGTACTACCTCAACTCCTATATATGTTTAGAACAATTCCCATCATTATACCCCAACAATATTTTAAAGAAATACAACAAATAACTAATCAATTCATATGGAACTACAAGAAACCCAGAGTAGCAACAAACACATTAACCCAACCTAGAAATGAAGGAGGCATGGCTCTACCAGACATAAAAGAATACTATAACGCAACAATTCTAGAACAACTCAAAACATGGTGGACCCACCATCCAGAAAACAAATCTATTACCTTAGAAACACAAATATATAAATCAGAACAAAACAAAATCAACTCATTACCACAGTTAATAGGAGCAATTATGTTAGGACACAAAACCCCCAAATCAAACTACCCCATCATACAATCAGCAATTCAGCAACGGAGACACATCACACAAACCTTGGATATACCCTCTCTATAAATATATAGATATCACTGCCCTGGAACTTTTAATCCCAGATATCAGACTAGATAATTGGAAAAATTCAGGAATAATGAACTTATTCTTTCTCTACCAAAATGGAATACCAATCCAATTCTCAGAATTACAAAAGACACACCAAATCTCTAAAAACGACTTTTACAAATATTTACAAATACATAGCTACCTAAAAAAGAAACAGATACATCTTCAATCCATAGACAACAAATTCACAACAACATATACGAATCCCATAAATATCCCACATGGAATATCCATCCTATACAAAATATTAACCCAAAAAGAAGAAACCAACAAATTTAGATTTGTTAAATCATGGAACAGAGACCTTAATGAAACAATCGAAGATCTCACCTGGAAACAAATTTTTGATATACCATACAAACTTTCGAAGTGCACCTCCCACTGGGGAAAATAATCGCAAAATACTATATAGAATGTATATCACCCCAGAAATGGAAGCAAAATGTCACAAAGTATCATCCCCCCTATGTTGGAGGGAATGCAATCGTAAAGCAGACCTATTACATATATGGTGGACATGCCACAAAATAAAGAAAGTATGGAATAAAGTAAACAACTTAATACAAAGCATTACACACATCAATATAAAATTAACCCCCAAATTAGCTTTGTTAAACATAGGACTTACAAATCTACCTTACAACATACAAACTATCATATTTCATATACTCACCATTACTAGAATTTTGATTGCCAGAAGATGGAAAGAGAATTCCTAAAATAAAAGAATTTATATGTTAAACCAAAACATGCACTATGTAAAAACATTCTATATCTCACAAAACAAATTTGAATCTTTCTATAGGAGATGGGAAATGTGGTATATAGACCAAAGATCCATGTAAAAGGTATAGATAAATTAACTTATATCAAGTGAAAGAAAACATGAAAGAAAAAATATTTACGTGTATATGTATGTATAATATGAAAATTATATTTATGTTTTATTTGTTTTACTGTTATATTATATAAATTATTATAATTGTAATAATATAGAATTTGAAACTCAATAAAAAATTCATGATTTAAATCTGCTCTCCTTGTTCTGCTGAAATGTGTAACATTGCATCTAGTACAGACCCTGAACTCAGCTCACTCTACCTAGAAACAATCAGGGTTATTCAATAAAAGTTCTTATCGTTTAAAATGGTGCTAATTTTGCCCCAACCAATCATATGTAAGCTTCAAATTTTAAATAAGAGCTGGTTGGTTGGGGCAAAATTAGCACCATTTTAAACGATAAGAACTTTTATTGAATCTCCCTGAATGTTGTAAAAAGGTGATGGATGGAAGGGGGAGGATGAGCTCAGCTAATAGTACTGAGGGGAACAGTTCTAAAATGCCAGGTAAAAGCTGCTGCAGACTTTATAACAGTGACCCTGTGACTAGCAGCCATGAGATCCCTATCCCTGCCTCTTTCTTCCTTCCACCCAACTCTCCAATTAGAACTTTAGAGTAGGTGAGGAAGTGAACAATTCAATGGAGGAGACATGAAAAGCAGGTACATACTGTATATCATGTTAATGCTGGCAGCTGAAATGGTTAATGGCAATACTCTGGGAAAGTGCTGGCACTGAAAGTGGTAATGCCAATAATCTTGGAGGGCTAGGCAACACTACTGCACTTTCAAGTGATCTGATTACGTTTTTAAAATCGCACAGTAGAGGTGGCCAACACTACTTTTCAGATCAAATTTTCAATCATTTTGGCCAATCGAAAATTTGATTAGAACTGATCGTCATTTTCCATCTTGCCCCAATGATCTTTCGAATATTTCAGCGTAGAATCTGGAACATGGGGAAGATCTTTATTTTTTTTCCGGAGTGGTCTATGCATAAATCTGAAAATCTCCATAGATATTTCAGCTGATTCATTCAAAATATTACTGCCATGTATGGCCAGCTTTATAGCCCCACCAAGGGATAAGTGAATAAAGGTGTATTATTGCAATATTGTTGGAAAATATAGATTGTGTACCAATAACAACTCACATATACTTTTAAGCACAAACACACTTATTCTCTCACACTTTCACATATAAATATATTTACATTCACCAATGTCACACAACTGAGCAGGGCTGCACACAGGATAAAACAGTGCACTAGCGTTAAATAACGTCAGTGTGCAGTATTCTATAATGGCTTCTATCTAAGATAGTTCTTGAAGATGTTTTGCTAGTTATCTGACTGGATTTATCATTTCAGAATGACTTGTACAACAGTCTATTGGCAATAAGTACCCTGGAAAGTCCCAATTAGCATATGACAGCCAGGTGTTAGGAACCTTCTGAATGCAAGAACTAAACTTTAATTCCAGTTAATCCAACTCAATACAACAGATATACCATGACCTGTATGCATGAGAACCTTCACAAACATAGCTATGTGTATGTTAAGAGGGCAAAATAATGGTAAAAGGTGCATTTACAATAAAAAACAGATTAAAACCTTTATTTATTAAGAGAAATAAATAAGGTGGGGGAGGGGGATACCCAATAAGCAATAACTGCAAACACCAGTCGGCACAGATATAACCCAGTACTGACAGTAATACCAGTGAAGTAGGGAAGTCTCCAATAGTAATGTTCAGTGGTGGTCCCGGGGTTTGTAAATCTCCTTTGCTGTACATTGATTATTTTATTTATCTTTTATATTTGTTTAAAGAAAAGGAGTGTTAACATGTCAGCGTTGAAAGAAGAAAGGTTTTATTTAATGGGCATGTCCACCCCAAAAACACAAAACCTATTCAACATCTGTGCCAATTCTACAATCCACCCTGGAGACTGCAACATGTATTGTGTCCTTGCTGTCCTCCCTAACTTTGTCACTTTTGCTCCCACTAAACTAAATCATTATGCCCTTAGCATTAGCATGACCCAGTCAATGCATGGTCATGATGTTAGTGATCATAGCCACGAATGACAGCAGAGTGGTGGGACAGCCCCAACCTTGCGGAGGACAGACAGACATTTTGCATTCTCTGAGGGAGTTTTGGAGGGCTGTAGAGGAACGTTTGTGGTGTTCATGCTATTAAATCCAGAAAACAAAATTTACTTTGGTCAGGTCACTACTATATATGACTAGTTATATTTGTCATTATTTTGTTTTAAAGAAAACTATAGGGCATATACAGTTTAAAGAATAAACATTTAAAACGAAAAGACCCTTGGTCAGGGAGGTAGGACTGGTAAATCCTACGTCCCAATATCGTTTCTGTGAGGAGCATCAGCACGAGGAAAACTGCTTCTGATAGGATTTCTTTAATACAGGAAAGCCCAAGACACTAACCTGCCAGATGGAAACTTAACGTGATGGTGCTCCTCAATAAAATAATATTGGGAGGTAGGAATAAATGGACTTTTCATTTTTAAAAAGTTTATTTTTACTGTCGGCACTGGTGCACAAGATTTCTGGTAAGAGCAAATCCCAAACTAAAATAAATGAAATGACCATTTTTAGGGAGGGAGGGGTTCAAGGCCTCTCATTCCCTTTAAAGGATAATTCTACTTGTGTAGTAACTGGCTTCTGAAATAAGTGTTAGCGCGGCTTTAAGACCAATTTTTATAGAGTTTGCACTTCCTTAAGGACAAAATATTCTGAGCTGTAAAAGGATTCAGAGAGAGGAAGTTCAGCAGCAAAGAGAGAAGTGCAGGTCACATGTATATTTCATTTCCTTGGATATTTACAACTTTGTGATTCATTTTAACACAAATTGTGACAAGATACAGCGTGGACCACAGAATTGTCACTGCCTAGAGACAATTTCCCAGGGATGAGTATGGACCAAGGTACCGTAACTAGGCACATACATAGCAATAAGAATTGTGCTAGAAATTACTGATCTCCATACAGAAATATAGAAACTGCATTCAGGTCTATGTATATCCAAATGATCACAAATTACAGACAATAATTACATTATTGAAGGTCTATTAGCCCTGGGAAGTTAGTTAGCATCATTAACGTGTATCTTAGCACCTTCTCTACCTATCAGTAGCAGGGTTTAGCAAAGGAGTTAATCATTCACATGGTTTATCTGGGTAAAGCCAAGGATTTCCATAGGGGATTCCTAAAAGTTATTTCATTGGCAGTAACAAAACCAGTGCACTACTAAAGTATTAGCCTTGCCCACATCCACCTTAATGAATGCCTTTCGTATATTTACATTTTCTACATTTCTAACTATAATGAAGCAGTCAATGATGAAGGAGTGCACCTCAATGACTCGTGTCTCCTCTTCTGTAGGCTATGGGGCATCCTGCTAGATGAAGGGAGAGGAGGGCAGATTGTTAAAGTTCTGGATTGCCCCACAGAATGAAGGTCTATGGACAGTGATTGTCCCTAGAATTATTGCTGCAAGATGTGAAGGGTAAAGGCTGTTACACATGTACGATCATGTACCAAACAGCCTTTTGTGAGATGACAATTTAATGTTAATGCCCATTCATTAAACAATCGTCGGGCGAAACGGACCTTCAGTAACCCATCGCCCCCCTTCAAGCTAACTTGTACTATGACTCTTTTGGTAATCAATATATAAAGAATGATGTGAATATTGTAAATTATAACAAGGAGTTCCATGGACATGCAGAAGTTATAAGTATTCATATAGTAATTGGAACATTATTCTTTTACAGGTGCAAACCTCATTGTAGTAAATATATTTCCCTGTGTATTCTTGCTCCTGTCTGTCTCTGTACACAGGCTTAGCACAGTGGACAGTTCTGTGGGCAGTTACTGTAGTACAGGGTTACATTAAATTTTGTATAAAGGTGACAAACTTCTATTCGTGCCATGGTCTGGGCTCTATATGGACAATGTCCCCCCGTCCCTAAACTATTAGCAGGGGCTCAGCAAGTGATACCAGGGAGAATCAGGGAAAAGTGTGAAGATAACTATCATATCATATCAATAATGTTCTATACTTGGAGTGCACACTCCAAGTATAGAAAACAATGGCCACACTTCTTACATATACTATCAAAATATCTATATAGGTAGGGAACCTATACTACAGTCTCCTATACAATAAAGCACAGGGCCTTGTATTTCCCACATAATGAAAAAATCCAACCTTTATTTTGTTCACATAATTATACACAGATTCTATATTAAATCTATATTATATATTATAGAAGTAGTATAGGTTCCCTACGTATATAGATATTTTGATGGAACTATCATATCAATATTTGCAGTACCAGAGCAGCAGGTAAATTACGGCACCTTTAACCCCCCCATAAAAACACCCAGAGGCCCCCTAAACAAAGCCCTGTTTCTGGTTCAGACACTAGGACTAATGTGTCCTGTAATACATTGACATACAAATGTAAATAGACACAGCAGACTGTTAAATCAGTCATGAAGACTTTCACTAATGTTTCTTTGTTACTTGCAGGATGGAAAGTACCACGCCAGGCTTCACCTATATGAAAACCTTAAAGGAAGCTGAGGTTTTTTTAATGTTGCCGTTCTAGTATCAATCAACACTATTCCACCATGAGAGCTAAAGCACTGATCCTAATGCTGGGAGTCCTTCAAGGTGAGTGATGAGTATTGGAATAATTGTATATAGTGTAGATATTACACATATTGGTTTATTCTACTTGCAGACATACACAGTCATAATAGTTTAGTCTGAATATCATTGAATTCATTACTGCAGTGTTGTTATATTGGGATAGATAGATAGATAGATAGATAGATAGATAGATAGATAGATAGATAGATAGATAGATAGATAGATAGATAGATAGATAGATAGATAGATAGATAGATAGATAGAGAGATAGATAGATAGATGATAGATGATAGATAGATGATGGATAGATAGAGAGAGAGAGATTAGATAGATAGATAGATAGATAGATAGATAGAGAGAGAGAGAGAGAGAGAGAGAGATAGATAGAGAGACAGATAGATAGATAGATAGATAGATAGATAGATAGATAGATGATGGATAGATAGATAGATAGATAGATAGATGATGGATAGATAGATAGATAGATAGATAGATAGATAGATAGATAGATAGACAGACAGACAGACTGATAGATTTATTGAAGTTTTCATACTTTCTTTCACTTGATGAACTCGGTTTCGGTAAATTTTTGTTCTGTATTTATAAAGCGGTGAAAAGCCATTTGGCTTAATTGACACCAAAATAATTTAAAATCTAAGATAAAGTAAATGCAGTTTTGCTACTTTTAAGGTCTGTAAATATATTTTTATTGAATGAAACGAGCCATTACTATGTTAATGTAAATACGTGGCCATGGGAAGTTCCTTTATTCCTTTAAATTTTTCTGGCCTTGTATGTGAGTTCCTCTCTGTTTGCCTTACACCTACATTTCTCAAGTTTTTTCCCTTCACAACAAAGTTACATGTTACAAATGAATTGAAAATTCTGCTGTTAGGGCAAAAAGATTACGGCAATACCTGAAGTATAGTAATCAGAAATATGCCCTGCTGTGATTTTACTGAATACAAAAGTGTGTTTTCCCATTGGTCAGACCCTGGACTGGGCGAGGGGGCGTAGACAAACCAATCAAGGGGAATTTCCATATTGAGATACATGGATGCAGGCAAAGCCCCTACCCTAGGGAGGTTTAGGAATGTTTAAAGCAGTCTTCTCCATTTTGAACTTGTAAATAGTTTTCAACTTACTGTTGTGCTTATATACTTTCCTGTTATATTACGCTGACAGTAAAATGTGTTTCAGCGTCTCTCCCACAGACCATTGATGTGTTCCAGATGCCAACTGCGAGTACAACCCAGGGTAGCTCTGTTACCTTACACTGTAACTACACCCTGAGCAGCACGGATAATGATACTTCTGGCTGGTACACTTGGTACAAACATGTCTTGGGTGGGCCTGAGATTTCAAACACCAATGAAGATTTTAGAGGAAGAGTCTCCAAAGTAACTCAAAAGGAATTTTTATTAAATAGATTAGCAAATGTTCAGCTGCACAATGTAAATACACAGGATACCGGAATGTATATTTGTGTAGTTGCGTACAAGTTTAACAAGACAATTAAAGGAAACGGGAACTGGACATTCCTCATAGTGAAAGGTGAGATTTCTTATACGGACAAAGTTCTGCTAAATCAGAAGCCAGAGCACTTTGACTTAAAAGCAGTTATCTTTCGATCACCTCTCATTTTGCTTTGGCTGCTGGGAAATGTACATGTTGTGTTTTGTTGCACATGCCCAGTCCTAAATGACTGTGGGAACTTGTTACAGTAGGTCACACCCATTGGTAGTCTTAACAATACCGTGATAGTCCAGATTAGGTAAGGGATTGTATGATATAAGGGGAAGAAGCGTGGCCAGTGCATGATCGCACATTTTATTTTTCCTTAGTTTTTACAGTAAATTGGTGGCATTCGTGGTCTTTGGGGGATAATTTCAGATTATGGAGTTAAGTTCTCCTGTAACAAACCAGGAAAGTGAGGCTCAGCTACTTTACCCAAGTAGTGCTTTATAAATAAAATTATACATACACACACACTTTTTAGAATCTTGTCAGGCCCCCGGACTGGGTGAAGGGAACGCAGGCAGACCAATCATTGAATAGAATTTCCATGTTGAGGTACATGAGATAAAGGCAAAGCCCATGAGTCAGCTCCTAACAGTTTAGGCCCTCACCCTTTTAATACCCAGGTCTAACATACCTCACAATGTCTTTAGTAAAAAAATTTCAGCTGTGCTCAAAATTATTTTTTTATTAAATAGATTAGCAAATATTAAGCTGCACAATGTAAACAGAAGGTAGGACAGCAGTCCAACACTACTTGCTATCAATGCACATTCCTAGGCCCCATACAATATCATATTATCTGCACACTGGCATACTTTATAAACAAAGGGGTTTTAGTATACATTACTGTGATCACATGGATGAAAAGCCTTCCAACCACGTCAAGGTAACTCCAGTCTGGAAGGTCCTAACCTTTTTTTAATTATGATTTGTAAACATTTGCATGTTTCATACTTGCACACTGGATCATTATAACAGGCTTTCTCACTTGCCCACTGGCTTTTTATTGTGCGGCAACAGGCCATCCATCCAGTTCTTTATATTAAAGGCATAGGCCCTCCCATTAAAGGGGCGTGGAACTACTCCTAAACTGTCATCTCTGCTGCGGAGGCAAAACCCAAGAACATACAGGAAAAGCAGAGCTTGTAGCAGTGCAGTTCCATACGATAGACTGTCAGCCCTAAGCATACCACATTTACCTTTAATTCAGGGCTTAAGTTCAATATAGTTTAGTTAATATATTTACTTATCTTGGTTTCTTTGTGTGTTGATTTGTAGAATCCAGAATCCAGAATACATTTCCTTTAACTGGTCTCAGGCTTCTGATTCCTCTGCTGCTTATACCTACATCAGCGGGAATGTCTATTTTGTGCATCAAACAAGGTAAGATGCAGAGAAAGGGAATCATGTCCTTAATAGACTGGGGCTTCAGGCTGGAGACCAAAAATATTGGCTGGCTTTTTTTATGACTGTGTGGGTGGTATTGACAAAGGATCGATACCTTAACAACATACATATGTAAAGGCATCTGTGGTCACCAAACAAGTAAGGTTAAATAAAAGTCTGCAGTGTTTCCTTTAAAATAAGCCCAGGGCAGCCTGTGAGAAATTATATTGTGAATAATTAAACTAACTGCTTCCAGTAGCTTGATTGACATCATCTTACCCTCTGCTATTCCCGTGCCCACAGGGTCTGAACATGCTCACTTAATGAGGCCCATACACGAACCAACACTGTTCGTACGAGCGAGATTGGGCCGATAAAACTTTCCCCGTTGATCCAATAGGGGCCTTGTACGTTGCCTTGCACACCTGCAGGTCTGCGCAGCCACAAAAAAACACGGATGGGCCATGGCTTGGGCATCACTGCAATGACCTCCATCTACAAACTTGTCAATTAATACTGTGTACACTGTAATCTGCTCAAAATAGCCTAATGCTAATTTTAATTGTGCAAAGTGACACCTTAAGGTTTCTCTTACACCAATGGGACTTGTGTCAAATGTATAATTCCAGTAGCCCTGTATAACGTTTTGCTATGGCCAGTGAGGACTTTAAAGAAATAACCGGACTTATTTCCTCTTTACTTTCTTTTCAGGTTCAGCTCTGAGAAGGAAGTTGTAAGTTTGACAATCTTCCATACAGTATATCTTAGAAGGGTTTCCAGATCTGCGTAAAATCAAAGGACGCTTATTAAAAACACATATAGCAAGACTGAGTAGGCAGTAATGCAGTTTAAATGCATTATCAGTTTGTTACAGTGCAGCCCTGCTAACTACATTTATTAAGAGCGTCCTACAATCAGCAGGTGATCTGGAAACCCTTAGTGTTTTCTGTAAAATATCCCCTGCAATATAAGTTGTTTATAGATACAGAAACATGAAATTAATAATCCAATCAGGGGCATAACTGCAGGGGCCTGGGTCCCCCTGCGAGATTGGAGCCCGGGCCCCTGACACAGCCCCTCGCCAGATCGGCAAAGGTCCGTGATCAGCTGTTTAAACACAGCTGATTGCAAGCATGAAGTAAACATACATGCAATCAGCTGTTTAAAGGACGGGAACCGAACCGAGGTGGAGGTCCGGTATTTTAAACAGCTGATTGTGCGTATATTTACTTCATGATCATGGACCTTTGGTGCGGGCCCTCTTACCAGTCACGGGGGTGGCGGGGGCAGTACATCGGCCACTGAATCCAATGATCAACCAAATTTCTCCTTGATATTTTTTTTCAATGTTTTTTCTATTTGGTGACTGTAAAACCAGCCTGTGATTAATTTGCTATTTTCCCAGGGTTCAGTATCACAAGCCCCGATCAATGGATTCCTGTACACCTTTAAATATAAAAATATTACATTGCAGGCCCTCACTACATGAAGAATCACCTGAAATTAAAGGGGATGAATAATGTAAAAACAACTGTAGGATAGAAATCCTACTATGGAAATAGTGTACTCTGCAAAGTGCTTGGGAATTCCCTTAGATTCATAGTAAGTAAAAAATAGTTAATTCTGCACCAACAGGTAAACATTAATATACCAAGTACATTAAAGCCCCTTATCTAATGTATGTACAGTATAAATGGTGAACATGAAGCACTTTACAATTAGTTTATTTATATTGGGCCTGCCACCAATAGCTTAACCCTATGTACACTATTACACACCCAACCTAAGGGCTAGGTGGGATTTGATCGCGATTTCCATCTGATCGTGATTTTAAAAGCGCCGATGTGCGTCACTGCGCATACAATTTGTTAATCTGAATGCATGCAATACACATTTTTGCACAATCGCATGTGCTCTGATTGCACAACATTGTGCGATCGCATCGCACAGCAACACATATGAGCGTGCCAGAAACGCTTGCACTTGCATGCGTGTTTCCGGTGCACTCTGATGCGCTCTAGTGTGGTCTCAGCCTGTCTTTATTATTGTGGTAGGAAACTATCACAATACCCAGAGGTAACCCACACATGTACATGGAGAACATGATATCCCCTTGCAGATGTGGTCAAACTGAACCCTGGGACCATCAACCAGGACAATTTTTATGTTTTGTTGTCAAATATTTATTGCTCTATAGAAATGTGTTTTTTTTAAAAAATTAAACAGGTTTCCTGATGAAATAACAGTGGCGAAGTTTAAATTTAAACTGGCCATAAAACCATGTCACACAAAGGAGTGGGCTTCCGTATGATGCATCATATGTGACATCTAACACAATTTGCCCATTAAAGGGATACTATAATCTCCATGTCCACCCACCGCTAAAGCCCTAATATCACATAACTTCCCAAGCTTTCCGGAGAAAAATCTTCCGATTGTGTTTGCAACATTTCATGGCTTATTGAGCTCTTCATGAAGAAGGCTAGTGTAGCAATTGTAAGTCATTGGCCATGACATCACATAATAGAGAGGCCATAAGTAGAATAGAAACCAGAAACTTTAATGATCTTCTTTCAGGAAGGAAAGGAGCCAAGTAAGTATTAAGATCCCGGGGTTGGAGGTGGACATTCCCTCTAAGTAAAAGCATTCTGTCTGTACTGTTAAATTAGGTCCTGAATCACATCTCTAGGTGTAACCTGTGAGGTGTTAATAAAACTAAATTAAAATTAGTTTCTAGACAACTTTTTTATTTACTATAGTTTTGTTTTGCTTAATTAATTTAAAGGGTCGGTTAAACGTAAAATGATTCCTTTTTAAATCAACGTATATGCCGGCGTATAAGACGACTGGGCGTATAAGACCCCCAACTTTTCCAGTTAAAATATAGAGTTTGGGATATACTCACCGTATAAGACTACCCCTCTTTCTACGCATCCCAACACCTCCTTCTCTGACATTGGTAAACACAGAAATCATGCCTCCTTCATCGATCTGGCCCACCCCTGTATCCAGCCACTCGCATGAGTAGCAGCCAAACGCAGCCTCCTGGTTCCTGGTCACATGACTGTGCGCTTCACAGTAATCCAGCAATCTACCTCCAGCCTGTCCCACAGTTTCCTGCAGACCACAGCAGTACAGGTCAGGATACATATAAATTAAGCCCCTTACCTCTCTCCCACAGCCTTTTGAATTTCCATGATGATATGCAGTATACCTGCTTTCTCACATTGCAAATTAATTCTCCAGCCGGTGGAAGCTGCTTAACCCTCAAAGCACATTTGACAGGACAGGCAGTCTGAGACGAAGATCTCGGCTCAGTCACAGGACTTCCCGGTTCAAAGGGGAGGGGGGAGATGAAGTTGAGGGGGGAGCCCTGAGGTTGCATCACTACGCTCCCCGCGTGTAGTCAGCTGACCGCCGAACCAGGAAGCTGCCTCGCTGCATCATTTGTTTTCTTACACCCCGCGTATAAGACGACCCCCGACTTTTCAGAACATTTTAAGGGGTTAAAAAGTCGTCTTATACGCCAGCATATACGGTAATTCATTAAGAGACAGTAGCACTTGCCCCTATATTAGAAACATACAGGGAGATTCAATAAAAGTTCTTATCGTTTAAAATGGTGCTAAATTTGCCCCAACCAATCAGATCAGATCTTAGTTAACATTTGAAAGCTAACATCTGATTGGTTGGGGCAAAATTAGCACCATTTTAAACGATAAGAACCTTTATTGAATAACCCTGATAGGCTGTGTGGCGAGTCTGAGCAGGGGAGACAGACTGTCAGCAGAGCAGCGGCTTGTGAGTAACAATAGGAGATAGGAGCAAGTGGTCCTGCTTCCTTATTAATTATATTTTCATTTAAAAAGGAGTCATATTGCAGTTTTTTAATTTGTCAAACAAGAAATTAAGAAATTAATTAAGAAATTAATTAACAGTACAAAAAAAAGCATTATAAGAAACCCCTTTAAATGTGAACCTTCTGTGCTGAAAGACAAAACCACACATTTATCTAGATTATTACTGTCAATGGAGAGATAATTTTAAGTAAATTAAAACTTTAACCAAAGTTTCCTGTAGTTGTAGTGAAATTCCATTAGATGTCTCTCTCTCTCTCTCTCTCTCTCTCTTTTTTTTTTTAAACAGTTGGAGGAGAAATGTCACTGGGGAAAACCTCACTCTGAACATTACTTTGAGAGGTACTGTAAGTGAGAAATCATGTTGCCTTAGTGCTAGGCCACACATGAGTTTTTGCTGCATTTTACGATCCGTTTGTGCTTGTGATTTTCAATGCCGTTTTATTTCTACTAATCGCACTGTGTGTGCTGCCATCCGCGCTTTTCTAACGCATGCGAACACAATTCTTCCCAGCTATCACTCTACCATTTTTTTTGTTGAGCTGTCCCCTATTTATTTACATATCCAGTCTGAAACATCTTAAATTTCAGCTGTCAATCAAGGTCCTATGGGCCATATTTAAAAAGGTGCTGTATCGCTTTTTAGGGATTCCACTCCTTTAACGATCATTAATTTACGATCTATGAATCTATGATAGCGATCGTAAATGTCCGATAACGATCAGAAAACTACCACCACAATCATAGATTTACTATTCCCCATAGAATGACATTGTGGTATTTTACTACCCCACAGTATTCTATGACCGAACGTTTGTAAATTAGCGAACGTTTGGCGTAAATGTATGATCACACCGTTACATTTACATTACATTACCGATAATGCCAAGCGATACAGTGGGTTTATAAATATGGCCCATAGTATAATAAACTCTTGTTATATTAAAGTTTGCTGTAGCTGGAATGGTGACAGTTGGTATGTCAACTGCATGGTGGGAAATCCCCTCTCCCAATGCTGCCTGATAGGGATTACTAAGCATGCTTTCCCTCGCAGAGAGACAGGAGAGACAGATAGTCTAGCTGGCTGACTGAGCTTGAGCAAAACAAGTACTAGATTGTAGTCATGTAGCAACATAAACACATCAGGGTGCCGACCCACGATGCACGATGTGTATGAACGGCCATTAGGCCCATGTAAGGTTGCCAAAAGAATATCATTGCTTTATTTTACTACCGCACGGTAGCCTATGACTGAACTTTTGGAAAAAACTTACAGGGAGATTCAATAAAAGTTCTTATTGTTTAAAATGGTGCTAATTTTGCCCCAACCAATTAGATCTTATTTAACATTTGAAAGCTTACATCTGATTGGTTGGGGCAAAATTAGCACCATTTTAAATGCTAAGAACTTTTATTGAATAACCCTGTTAGTATTTTATTTAGTGTACAATACAATGCTAATTTTATACGCTGTGGAAGCGTATAAAAAAGCGGACAAAATCAATACGACATGCATTTTTCTTTTTACCAATAATCCTCTGGGAAACGCAAGTGCAAAGGCATGTAAAAGCAGACACAAACTCACAGAACTTTTTGTGTGTTGTAACGTGGCCTCAGCATTAATCTTAATTTTTTTCAAACCAGTTTAATGATTTAATTTCTTTCCTTCAGAAGAAAATACTGATAGTGTTCTAAGATCAGCTGCATATCAGGTAATTTCTTCATCTTCAATGCCTATGTATGTTAAGGGTATATTTATAAAAGTGCGATATTGCAGACTGCGTTACCCTGTTGCAATTTATCACCAGATTGAATTTTGTGCCACAGTTGGTACGTAAAAAAAAAAACAACGCATACTAAATTGTACTTGGGTACCACATGGTTTTGGGGATAAGTGGCCAACTTAGATTTACCAGAAGGCAATTTTACAACAAAGAAATCACTGTTACCCCTATACATACAGACATGTGTCAAATTTATAAAGCCAGGTGTGTCAAAATCAAAAAGACATGCTAAGTTGTGGGCTGAATTTTATTAAGATACTTTGTTCACACTAGATTAGTTAGTATATTTTTAATTAAAATTTAGAAATGCGTTCAGTGGTGCGTTTTCAATATGATCCATTAAAGAACTAAACCCACATTTTTACACTGCAGAATCTGAACATATGCCCCCTAAAAACACCAATACCATTTTAAATAGCAATACTGTAAACAGCAATAAAGTAAATGTTACCACTTGAAGAACTGGATGAAATAACTGTGTATGTACAGTGACTGGCCACACCCCTGATCTCAGTCACATGCTACCTTGTCAATTCTGTCCTGTAAAAGGATTGGCTAGAGGCTACTAGTTGGTGTGACCAACTGTTAAAATTTCCTGCAGTATCTTATGTGATATCTGATGTGTGCACGGACCTTAAAGGGTAGGTACACTGTAAAATCTACTTTAGCTTATTGGATAGCTGTGGCTTTTAATCAAAAGTGGTGGTTTATTTGTTCTTCTGTTAGCCTTCCATACCCTACCTTTACCTCATGAGTCTTGCTGGATTCCTGCTCCTCTCTAGTTTTTAGGACTGCCCCCATTAGATTGTCCACATTTACATCACTTCCTTTACCAAGTAAAAAGCTGCCGTTTCACTTATTCGCGCACACGGAAGTTAGTGATTTATGATGGCATCACGCGCCCCAGCTATAAGTCATGTAAATCTTATGCCTGACTTCTAGCTGGTGGGTGTGATGACATCATTGGGAAGCGATTTTTTAATGGCAGCCCTAAAAACTAGACTCATGCAGTAAAGGTAGGGTATGGGAGGCTAATAGAAGAACAAAAAAACACACTTTACATTTAAAGCCACAGCTATCCAATAAGCTAAAGTAGATTTTACAGTGCACAAAACCCTTCAATTCTGTAAGTTCTAATTAAATTTAGTACTATTCTACCAGAGCAATCATTTTTCTACCACGTCAATTTGTCACAGTCATAAAATAATGCTGCAGTTGTAAAATATGATTTCCATTTTACGACCACAACATAAAATATTTCTAAAGTATAGATACTTGCACTAATATCAATTATCAATACTTTATAAATGATGTCTCTGGACCTATTTGCATTAAAATCCTCTGTCTGAAAGAAACATTGTGCACTGTATAAATTGTTTACAGGAAGCCTTCAAAGAGAAGACTCAGCCACAGGGCAAGTTCACTGACCCTGTCATTTGTTCCCTGGGACAGTTTTTAGTCTGCTGTTCATGTCTATGCAGAAATTAAATTTCCAAGCAGAGACAACAGAACTCTGTACTTGGCTGTGCTATTCGGTTTTAATGGAGTTCTCCATTAAACATTAAGCTTGTCCTGTTTCTTTTGTTGCTGAATGTTCTCTCTTAGAACATACAGGCCTTTTACGAAGAGTGAGCATCAGGGAGCGGACCGCTCCGGAATTAGGACTCAGGCTTGGTAGGTGTCATCACAAAACTTTTATTTCAATCATATGTGAACATCAATCAAGCTGTAAAAGCATCACAAAGGTCAAACAAACCAGTGGTCTGACGCGTTTCCCGGCATTCCTGCCAGAGGGAGAGAATATCCCATGATTCCCACTCCCTTAAATATCCAAAACCCCCAATTAACCAATTAGTGACTAATTGGTAATATATCTGCAAGGTGATACTTATAAACTTGTGTGTATCCAAACCCATACAAACCATGGTGTGCATCTCCCTGTAATTAATCAATAAAAGATCCCTCATATTGTGTATGTGTTTGCAATTGTATAATGATATTAATAATTATGTGTAACTCTATAGTGTTCCAGTAATATCTAAAAACATTATCTAAAAACATTATGCTGTGTGTGTCATACATATATTAATATCCCAATGAATTAATAAAAACCAGCTAACCGTGCGATAAAAGCACTAAAATGTGAAATATATAAAATTTATAAAGTATACATATATAATATTAACTACAATTAATAATCAGTTATTATGATCACCATCCTATCATGTATCTGCTGATTCCATAGTTAGATCTGCACAATATAAGTGTGAATATAAATATTTAAATGTGAACAGTCTTATTCATATTATATACATCAATGGTACAACTTAATAATAGAGGATACAGTGCACTTTATATAAAAAACTAACAATATATATATATAAATATACCTCAGAGATATGTATAGTTCATCATTATATATGTCAACCTCATTCGACATAATATATATATCCGTAGGACTATACATATAATCCATGCAAAACAAGCTAATACCTCTATAATTATTCATAAACTACCGTAATAGCAATATATTGCAATAATTATAAGTTGACAATGGTCTCTACGCATAAGCGTGAATATACACAAACAGCCTTATTATAAATCCATATATCTATATAAACATAATAAGTATAAATAATCAATAAAGATATTAGTCAAGTTGCATATCCCATGCTTTTATCACGGTTATACATGTACACCCCATGCTCAGACGGCAAATATTAATACGTAAGAGATACTGAAATTATCTATTGGCTGGTTTCATATAATCCAATTAATCCAGTTAGTCCATATAGCAACTAAGTTCCATTTCCAAAATAAGACCTTGTGGACTTAGTGTTTGTAACCTAAAGATCCAATAGGCCTCTGTTTTCAATAGCCTCTTGTGTAGATCCCCTTTACGTATAGTTGGTCGTACCTTATCTATAACCTGAAATTTTATATTATTACTACTCCTATGTTCTTGAATCATATGGGCCGAAATTGCTGATTTTTTGTCCCCTTTCCTAATCGCATTGATATGTTCCATGATTCTTACCGCTGCAGCTCTAATTGTTTTTCCTACATATTGCTTATAGCATATTTGACATGTAGCCATATAAACCACAAACGTAGATTTACAATTTACATATTGCGTTATATCAAAAACTTCTCCTGTAGTGGTGCTCTTAAACTTATTGGACACCTCCAAGTATTTACACAGATTACATCTGGGGTATCCACATATATAACATCCTTTCTCCATAAGCCATGGTTTCTTTGTATTTCCACTAGTTTGTTTTATAAAAAGACTGGGAGAGACTATGGATCCTATGCTTTTTCCTTTTCTGTATGTAAATCTGGGGCAAGGGCCTATACAGTCCTTAAGCTTCTGATCCATCATGAGTATGCCCCAATGTTTTTTAATAATCCTGCGGACCAAAGGGCTATGTTGAATGTACTTATGAAATATGGAGATTTTCTAATCGTTTTCTTATTATCAATTCTTAGTGTGTTTTAATAATTGGCTTCGTTTCAACAAAACCGCCTTATCATATGCATTTTTAATAATGTTAGTATCATAACCCCTCTCTATAAGTCTGTCCCATAAACACATAGCTTGGGTATTAAATCTCTCCCAACTACTGCAAATTCTTCTTAATCTTACGAATTGGCCATAAGGTATGCTATTAATGGTGGAAACATTATGTGCAGATGATGCTTGTAACAGTGTATTACGAGAGATAGGTTTCCTATACAGATCTGTGTATATCTTGCCATCCTTGGCCATTAGTGTAACATCCAGGAATTTTATATTGTTCTCCTCTATTTGATAGGTGAATTCTACACCCCACCCAGTGTTATTGCAATATTCACAGAATGCTAAGGCTGTTTCTTTATCACCGTCCCACAATATAATGAGATCATCTATATACCTATATAGAAATACTATATTAGATTTGAAGGGGTTGTGATCACAGAAGATGGATGCATGTTCCCACCAACCCATGAATAGATTGGCATAGGTTGGTGAGAAACATGCACCCATCGCGGCCCCTCTTGTTTGGAGGTAGTATTAGTTGTCAAACATAAAATAATTGGATGTAAGTAAGTATTGTAAAGCTTCCAAAATAAAAATTTCTTGTTCTTTTGGGTATAAATTATAGTATTGCAACCAATATTGAACTGCTTCAAATCCCTTTATATGATCAATGGATGAGTATAATGCTTTAACATCCAAAGTTAGCCATCTGTATGTATCTTTCCATTGTATATGTTCTACATGGTTCAATATATCAGTGGAATCTTTCAAATATGTTGGTAACCTGAGTAGCATGGGCATTAATAATATATCTATATATTTGGATAATGGCTCATTGCACGAGCCTATTCCAGACACAATTGGTCGTCCTTTGACATTCTCCAAAGATTTGTGTACTTTGGGTAGGGTGTGGAATATTGGTGTAACTGGGTGTTGTACCCAAAGGAAATCCTGTTCCTGTTCAGATAGAATATTGAGACCTACCCCTATATCAATGATTTTCCGTAATTTGTTTTTAAAGACCATAATGGGGTCATGTGGGAGTTCTTGATATATGTCTCTATCAGATAGCTGCTCCATAATGTCATTGTAATAATCCTGTGAATCCTGAACCACTATAGACCCCCCCTTATCCGAATTTTTCACAACTATGGAGTGGTCTTGTGCTAGATTCTTTAGGGCCAATAATTCATTATGGGTAAGGTTATTACATTTGAAATTTTTAAAACGCTTATTGTGATCAGTCATTTTAAGGATGTCTTCCCATACTATTTTATAGAACAGGTCTATATAGTGACCCTTACTATTCAGGGGGTAGAAGGATGATGGATTTTTGCACTTAATGTGTATAACACTCTTATGTGTATTGTCCTGTGATGTATCATTTTGCTCTAGTATGTCATGCAAGGTAATGAGATTATGTATGTCAAGAAATTCCTCAGAGATATAATCATTACCACTATTTGCTTCTACCGTCTCCCCTTTAGTGGAGATTGGTTGTTTATCCTCAGCTCTCATGTCCCTATCGTTATCCTCAGAAAAATGTCTCAATAATACCAATTTACGAATGTATCTATTGAAATCAATAAGTATATCAAACAACCTAATAGGTGAATCCAAAACAAAATTAAGACCCTTATTTAAGACTCTAATAGTATCCTCAGACAGGCTTTTAGTAGAAAGATTGATAACATTATTAATATCATAATTACAATTTTTAATAGTTTCATATTTTACAGGTGTACCCTCCTTGGTGGATGCACCTGTACAAGTTAGAACCGTTTCCTGACATTTCTCTTTTTCAGGATTGATGGTTTCAAGTGACTTGTGGGGAAACCTTCTTCTTCCCCGAGACCCCTGTGCGTCCTGGTTATTTTCCCTGACGCACATTTGACTGTAGCCTTTCTTTGTAGGAACGTCTCGTGTGCGTTTTGGGGGAGTATTCAGAGTCCTCATCGGAACCGCTGCCCGAAGGGTCAGTTCCCGTAAATGAGGTACCCGAAGTTATATATCCCTGTGTGTCAGTGTCTGCGTTCTGGCAATGCACTACTTTCTTTCCCATCCCATAATGTTTCTTGTAACCATCAAACCTCTGATCACGGTTCTCAAACCCTTTGTTTTTTCTACCGGTCGCCCTCATATTCTTAATGGGGTCCCTCCATAAATACACCTTATTATTATCATAATCAATCTTATCACGTTTGAACTTTTTAAATTTATAAGACTTGATTTCACTCTCCAAGTCTAACAGTTGGTTGTTAATATCTTCACACTTGTTCTCATATACCCTTTGGCTGTATTTACATTTCAAATCATTTTTTATAATTTCAATAGATTGTACCATATCCTTATACCTAGCTCCATTATAATCATTGATTAATTGCATTAAACGAAAAGAACAGATGTTGTTCCATGATTGTTTAAACTCTTCTGAGACCATTGAAAAAGTGGGAAATTTCTTTATCCTTAAACCTCTTGGAATGCGTTTTACTTTCATATAGTTCTCGAGGGTTGTAATATCCCACCAGAGTCTTAATTCCTTATTCATGGACTTCTCCAAATCTCTGAAGGAGTTAAAAGTTAAGTCCCCATCTGTGTCTGATTGATAATTAGTAGTGTCTGTATCAGCCATGGAAAAGACTGTGTTAGCCTGTTTAAGCCTGTGTTCCAAAGATCCCACACAGCTAGGGTTAATGGAGTTGCCCTCCTTTGTGTTATCATGTGAATGAATCATCATGCCTTGTTATATCGAATGTAAGTTATACGTTAAGTATATCCTATTGACACGGATTAACCAGTTCCGAATAAGATTAGTATCAAATAGCTGGACTCCTTGTAGGTATATATTCAAATAATCACATCTCTCCCATATCAATGTCCAGTATTCTGGGGCTGCTACAACTAACTGGTATACTGGTCTTGCTGAAAACATCACTGAAGACAAACAAAGAAACATATACCAGATTCCAAGTTAGGAGCGCTCACCCGTGGTATCCGTGTTGATTCCACACCAGGCCTTTTAGATTACCATAAAGTAGCGGATATTACAGTTTAACATTTTATAAATATGATCCCTATTCATAAAAAGCCTGGATGATGACAAAGGGTTGTGTTGAATAAGTTTCATTTCACGTGTCTTCATTTTTTTCTTTTCTTTTTAGGATCCAAGGATTGTTAACACTCACTACATTTTGGATAACTCACAGTATGGCTATATGTCAAGAGAGCAGCCGAACATAATTCCAAATATGCAACAGGAAGAAATGGAATACATATACATTACCTAAATTACTTGAAATACACATCTGCTAAATACCAAGATTTAAGTTATATATATATATATATATATATATGTAAAGGGTATCTTTACTCTAAAAAAAAAAAAAAAATAGATTTTTTAAAAATAGTACATTTTGATACAGCAATATTCCACTTCTTCAAAAAGGTTTTTTCAGATATTAAATCTGAGCTGTAGATTCTGAGAAATCATCATTTTAATCACAGCATTTACAGGGCAAGACCTGTCACTCAAGGAGCAGAAATTATAATATGTAACCCATGCTTGACTTCCTTGCCTGCCAGCACACTTTCTGCAACATTTAAAAGAATCAGCAGAGGAAAGACAGCAGGGGGGAGGGAGGGGGAGAAGTGTTAACAGAGCAGGGTCCATGGTGAGGCTGTGCAGAACACATAAGTGTCGCAGACACTAAATGAAGGCAGCGAGTAAGGGAGTTGGGGGGATAAGAAGCACTCACTAAACATTAATAATTTCATGACAAAGCAAGCACTGATAAATATGTCATCATTTTACTTGTCTCAAATTGTAGTTTCAGAAAATATAAAGTTGTTTCGGTGAGTATAGTGACCCTTTAAGTGAATTTTTGCTCAACCAGTCCAAGTTTGTGTTTTTTGTTTTGCTGATTTGTTTTTTGTGATTCAGCCACATCTATAATAACACCACAATAGATGTTATTTTATTTTGTGCCTTTTCTATTAGATAAAAATGTCAATGTACAATTACTTTGCTTTCATTTTATTATAATTATTTTCACTTTACCATACAGAGGGGACTAATGGGCCACATTCTCATAGTCATAAATGATGACTCCATCCTAAAACACCTTTGTCAATAACTTTGCACCGGCTGCACCCAAAGATGTGATCCAGACCTGAATTATTATTAACTTTATTTTTATAGAAATTTTAACATTTTATATATTATTTAAGGATTGTCCTGAAATGAGTAAATTTAAGTTTAAAGAAAAAAAAAAAGGGGGGGGGGGGGGGGGGGAGTATAATACTTCAAATTCTGAAGCAGACCTCAATTTAAAGGGCAAGAAATCTTTAAACCTCCCATTCTTGACCTCTGAAAACTTTTTGCAAATATTCTGAAAGTTTTTTTGGGAGGTTCAGATTGTGTAGTTAATAGTTTGTTATGGGCGTGAACATGCCCTTTAACAGTAAGGGTGAGGCCACGCTAGCGCGTTTTCCCCACGTTTACGCACGCTTCACGATGCGCATGTGATTGTGCGTCTGTTCGCGTTTTGGTAACGCATGCGCTCACCATTTTTGGTGCGTTAACGCATGTGTTTCCATAATGCAAAAAAGCATGCGCAAATGCACAAGAATCGCGCACACAATCCTGTGCAATAACGCTCGCGAATTTGTGCGCGATTCATGTGCGTTGCGGTAGACTTGTTTAACCTTAAATTATTTTTAAGAGGACCATAATTCCTCTTTAAAAGGGTAAAGCCCCCAACATATTTAACACTTAAGAGAACGAGACCACAAACAGAAAAAATTTTTTAATAAAAACACAAAGGCATCCAATATTGCTATTTTGAAACAAATGTTGCTATCCAATTAAATAACCATAAACAAAAACAAATGGGACCAATACAAATAAATACACGATGTGCAATGATAAAAAAGGTAGACAGCCTGCAGCAGGTCCTTCAGTAGTCCCTAACCTAAATACTAACCTTAAATACTCAAAAAAAAGTAGTAATAATAGAAGAAAATATTAGTTTGGTCTACGTCCCTTGTTTCTCTATAGTTTCGCAGTTTATTAGATAGGGGTGAACTCGCTTTCATTTTTCAAAGAAGCAGGAATATATAGTTAATATATAGTTAACCTCATTCACCCCATAGGAATGAGCGATGACACCTAAATTGTTTTCTAACTGGCACAATGTTAGCAACACATTGTACTGCAAAAAATACTCCAAGATTTTAGTGAAATAAACCAATAAAGATTATTCAGAATCCCTTCTAAAACAATTAAAATGCCATTATTTTGCCTTAGGATTAGACAATGGAGGGCTAAAGGGGTGCCCAACTCGTGTCCTCACAAGTTGCAAATTTGGGATGGTATATAAAGGAGCAGCTTGGTGAGGGATTAACTGCGGTAAGGAACCATGTGTTACTCCTAGTGCAGCTACCAGATGGGAACCCTTTGACCATGAGATATCCAACCAGTGGGTCTCCCAATGGTAAACACAAATTTCTGAGGATACTGGGGCTTTTAGTTAAGCTGAATACAATTTGTAATTACTGTACACCTCATATATGCTGCCAAAAAGACAGGAAACCTTTTAAACAGTACTGGTAAGTAAACAATCAAGTGTATGTAAACAGCTTCCATCCAGAATGGATTCATAGAGTCTGCTCAGTTTTCAGAATATAGACGTCTGCATCTCTTTCTTAAACATGCCTTCAAAGTTCAGATCTTTAGTCATAAGATCATCTTCCAGATCCTCAAGGGCCCATTGGTGGTCAGTTAATTCTAGAGCCTCCCATTCAGTCTGAGAAAAAAAAAAAAAAAAAGAAAACATCCATTTTAATGTCAAGGAAATGTAGAGGAAACACTCAGTTATGTGTCATCCAGACACTCAATGAAATACAGCAAGTCAGTACTACAGCAAAGAGAAAGTCTAGGCTGAGGCCGGATGGCAATGTGTGCACATGTTAACGTCCACTTTCAATACGATCCGTGCAATGCCGCACAACCAGAGAAAATGTTCTGCAAAAAAAAGTAAGCAGGAAACTGCTACACCCACATAATAATTTCAAAGTATCCAATATAAATGAAAGATTGATTTAATTTCAATGAATAACAATGATTGGTTGTCATCTCCTATCTTTGGCTGCCCTAATAAGGTCGAGAACAGAGGAGTGTACGTGTGCACGAGTTACACCACAACTGCCACTTTGCATAAATAGGGTTCAGACCAAATTCAAGTGTTATGCAAAGCACAAGACGGTCAGTTTACATGAACACATTACAGCTTATTTGGTTTACGATGCAGGGAAAAAGAAAAAGACTTGTAATGAAGGGCCTGGCCTTACAGGCTTTACAAAAAGTTCTAGCAATACATTGAATGTAACATATGTTTAGGCCAATGCCACATATGAGCATTTGATGTGGTGTGCAATGTGCCACAATTTTAAAATGATAAGAAGGCACCTACAGCCCCTTAAGTTTTACATCATTTGTGCAAACAAACTAACACACTTTGCTCTACCGCACATGTGGCTTTTATTGAGCAAAACCACACTATTACCATACACAACATAATAATGTAAAAAAAAATTAGGAGCGTTTACTACCTTAAATGCCTTGTTGGTGTCTGCTGGCATTGCCATAGCTGCTCCAGTCATTTGCTCTTGCATCACACGGGACTGATCTGCGGCTGAGAATTTAAAGCACAAATATATCAATATATGACACAATATGGAATGATCGCTTTATTAACATTTTACATGAATAAGTCATTTGTAAACAAACATTTCTACTACAGAAGAAGCAACCATTAACCCTTTCCCTGCCACAGATCGTATATTCACGATCTGTGCAGAGAATGCTTTAACTGCCACAGATCGTGAATATACGATCTGTGGCTTCCCCTTTAAAAATAGAAAAACACCGCGCGCTAGGGCCGACCCGGGGGCAGCATTCAGCTGCCCCCCTATCCCCCTCGACCCCCCCTCGGTTGTGTCCAAATCCGAGGGGGGGATCGGGAGTTACAGTACCTCCAATGCCGTGATCGTATAGTGCTGCCGGTCCCACGTGGATGAAGAGGAGGAAGCGGAAAGGGAGACCCCGGTGACGTCACGGAGCTTCCTCCTTCACCGGGGTCTCCCTTGAAGTGGTAGGAGACTGCCCCTGGTGGTCTAGTTGAGGTACTGCAGCTTGATCTCAATTTGATCATGCTGCAGTACCTAGTATAGAAAAGCTGTCAAGCTGCCAGCTTTTCTATACATTTTGTGAATGGAACTCAAAGTTCCATTCACAAATAGGATTTTTTCTAAGTCTTTGCTACTTAGCGAAGACTTAGAAAAAAAATGGGGACAGAGATCAATATTTGGTGATCACTTCTGATCACCAAATTATTGATCTTTGCCAATGAATGAAAAATCACTTCCTGGAAAATGATTTCCGGGAAGTGATTTTTCCGATCGGATTTCGAATTGGAAAACGGGCATTTATGCCCGTATTCCAAGTTCGGTATCATTCCCTAAGATGATCTGATGATTATCTTTGGGAATGATCGGGGAAAAAAAGGGGAAATACACACAAAAAAATTCTTAAAGTGATACACACACACTTTTTTTTTTTTTACCCTAAAACTATAAATTAGAAAAAAAAGTTGTCTTCTCCAAGCTCCCCAATGTCCCCAGTGATATCGGTAAAGTAAACGCGGATACTTATTTGTTCGATTTCAAGGGAAACTAAGCCTATATTTTATAAGGAAATTTTGCAGAGGTACCAAATAAAGACCGTATTGAATTTTTAGGATCAGTAAAGTGTGCAAAAACGTGTGTGACTCTCCATACTAACCGACTTCACTAAAATACCACTAAAAGGGGGAGAGTGTGTGTGTGGGGGGTGGGTTGTGGCGTTTTTAAAAAATTTTCTTGTAACTGCACTTCTAAATGCGTCCCATTTGAGCTAGTTGGTGGCCTCGTCTCTGTTTGCACCCACGCAAATGGCACACCGTTTGATTCAGGACATGTGGGAGATTGCTATTTAGTGGGGTTTTTTGCTGGTCAAGTGGGTTTAGGTAGGATTTCAACCCTTGAATCATCTCATTTTATTTTTCACAAAATCTCGTAAAAACACCGAGTTCTTTGGATCGCTGGGTCTGGAATTCTTCATGCATGTATGAAAGCATGGCACCGTAACGTAGCTGAAGGCGTGTAGATTCCAAAAATATATAGTTTGTGGAGGGAATTTCCATGTTTCGGGACTGTTTCCTTAGAAAAAGTGTAGGCTGTTCAAATTACAGAGCACTTTGATTTTTTCTTGTAATTGCATTTGTGCATGCGTCCCATTTGAGCTAGTTGGTGGCCACGTCTCTGTGTGCATCCACGCATATGGCATACCGTTTGATTCAGAAAATGTGGGAGATTGATATTTAGTGGGGGGGTTTATTTGCGGGGGGCATTTCAAAGTTTTGGGGCTGTTTGAAATTACAGAGCACTTTGATATTTTTCTTGTAATTACACTGGTGCATGCGTCCCATTTGAGCTAGTTGGTGGCCACGTCCCTGTGTGAATCCACGCATATGGCATACCGTTTGATTCAGGGCATTTGGAAGATTGATAATTGACAAGTTTTTTTTACATGACATGGAAATTTGCCATGATTTTTAACTTTGAATTGTATTTTTATAATTTTTTCCTGAAAATCTGGTAAGAAAGCGAAATTGTACACAAAACTGCACCCACACCATTGGTGGTATGCATAAAAGAATCACACCATTGTGTAGCTGAAGGTGTGTAGAGTCCAAGAATATATAGTTTTGGGGGGTATTTCTAATATAGAGGGGTGTTTAGTCTGACAAATCTGAAAAGTTGCTGTAATTGGGCCACTGTTCATTGGCTCACTTTGTGGCTAGTTGATTCCACGTCTGCGTGTGTAACCATACATAGGGCATACCGTTTGATTCAGAACATTTGGGAGATTGATATTTGGTAACTTTTTTTTACATTCCTTGGGGTTTTGGCATGATTTCTACCTTTTGAAGTTGTTTTTGTTCATTTTTTCAGACAAATGCGAATTTCTACGAAGAACTGCGCCCACACCATTGATTGTATGAATGAACAAACTACAGCGTTACGTAGCTGAAGGTATGTAGATTCTGAGAATATATAGTTTTGCGGGGGTATTTCCAAGTTAGAGGGGTGTTCAGTTTGGAAAATCTGGGAAAATGCTGTTATTGGCTCACTGCGCATTGTTTTACATTTTGACTAGTCGCTTCCACGTCAGTGTGTGTAACCACACATATGGCACACTGTTTGATTCAGGACATTTAGGAGATTGATATTTGGTAAGTTTTTTTTACATTACATGGGGTTTTGGTGTGATTTTGTAACTTTGAAATGTATTTTTCTCTATTTTTCCAGAAAATTGTGTAGAAATGCGAAATTCTACGAAGAACTGCGCCCACACCATTGATGGTATGAATGAACGAACTACAGTGCTACATAGCTGAAGGTGTTTAGATTTCAGGAATATATAGTTTGTGGGGGGTATTTCTGAGTTATCAGGGTGTTTTGTGGAAAAAACTGCAGACTGTCCAAATTCGGAGTTGGCTAAATATTTTCGCTGTTTCTGAGCCATCGTGCATTGTCTCACTTTGTGGCTTTTCGCTTCCACGTCCGCGTGTGTAACCACACATATGGCATACCGTTTGATTCAGGACATTTGGTAGAATGATATTTAGTAACTTTTTTTTAGATTCCATCAGGTTTTGGCATGATTTCTACCTTTTGAAGTTGTTTTTTGTTCATTTTTTCAGAAAAGTGCGAACTTCTACGAAGAACTGCGCCCACACCATTGATGGTATGAATGAACAAACTACAGCGTTACATAGCTGAAGGTGTGTAGATTTCAGGAATATATAGTTTGTGGGGGTTATTTCTAAGTTACGGGGGTGTTTTGTGGAAAAAACTGCAGACTGTCCAAATTCGGAGTTGGCTAAATATTTTCGCTGTTTCTGAGCCATCGTGCATTGTCTCACTTTGTGGCTTTTCGCTTCCACGTCCGCGTGTGTAACCACACATATGGCATACCGTTTGATTCAGGACATTTGGGAGATTGATATTTGGTACCTTTTTTTTACATTCCATGGGGTTTTGACATGATTTCGACCTTTTTGAACGTTGTTTGATGTTCATTTTTTTTTAAAATCTGGTAAAAGTGCAAACTTCTACGAAGAACTGCGCCCACACCATTGATGGTATGAATGAACGAACTACAGCGTTACATAGCTGAAGGTGTGTAGATTTCAGGAATATATAGTTTGTGGGGGGTATTTTTGAGTTGGGGGGGTGTTTTGTGGAAAAACTGCAGACTGTTCAAATACAAAACTGGCTAATTTTTTTTTGCTGCTACTGACATTTGGCACTGGTCACGCTCTGGGTTAGTTGGTAGCCATGTCTCTGGGTACACCCATGAATGTGGCATACCGTTTTATTCGGGAGGGGTTAGGCTTTCATATTTGAGATGCGTTTGAACTTTCCTCCACAGTTTTTAGCTGAAATTCGCATTTGATTTTGTCTCTGATTTTACAGTTGAGGAAAAAAAGGAAAATGTGAGAAAGTAACTTACAATTTGACGAAGAGCTGCGTCCGGGTATCTGCATTTTGATCGAAACTAACCTCACTCGTAAAATCCTGCGAGTGTGTAGTTTCTAAAAATATCTCACTTGGGGGGATAGTTTAGATAATTTGGTAGATATTCTATGTTAACTGTCAGTAGTGGTTACACATTTTAATTTGGTGTAATATTCTAGGAGGTGCAGTTTTAGTTTGGGGGGGTCTCCTGTACAGGAAACGTCGGGTACCTACATATATCTGGTATCGTTGTACTCGGGAGTATCTGAGCTTTTAGAAACAGTAAGATTTTTGTGTGTAACCTTAAGATAACTATAAGTAAAAATGGGAAAAATCCATGAAAATTTGCAAATTTTTCATTTTTTTAACATATTTTACCCATAATTCCAGTAAAATTTCCAGAAAAGTGACAAAATTTTGTTACCATATTAAAGTACACTTTGTGCTGAAAAAAACAATGTATAATATTCCTGATTTACTGCAAGGTTTCCTACTGTAAAATTAGTCTAAAGCGATTAAGGACAAAATCCTGAAAATTCTTCTGGCAGTTAACGCAAAAAAAAATGAAAATCTCCTGGCAGTGAAAGGGTTAAATATTGATTTTTATTTACAGATGGGACACAGGTGCCTGAATCCTGTCCCCTTCTCATGACACAATTACCTGCTGTTTTGGAACTACTTCGATATGCAAATTATCCTCAGACTCTAGTATGATCCTCCCATTCCCAGAAACTGATGCCCCTTGGTGAGGTCATAAAAAAAGTGCAAGAAGTGTCAGATGATGGTGGATTATATTAATTAGGAGCCAAGGGGCAGACAGTAAAAGTTAGTGCTTGGGGAAATTATCCACATACAGAGTGATAAAGCCCACAATGGCATATATACAGTAAGTGCTTGTCCCCTTAATGTTTATTATCCTGGTACCTGTATTAGCAAGAACTGGACTCCAAAATGGCAGCTTTAGTGCTGTGTCACACATACAGAGATAATTACAGGGTCAAATACTGCACAGGCACAGAATAGGTTTCTCTAAGTGGAAGGAACACATGCAAATTGATGAAATATTTGGTTTATTAAAAAAAAGTAGGTTTCAACTTCCTGTTTTGTTGAGATTTCTCCTTTTTCAAGATGGACTGCCTAGACCCTGCCCATGTGTTATTCCTTGTGCAGCTTTAGTTGCCCTTTAAGTATGGCTTCCATGGGAATGCAAAGGTAGGTCAGTAGGTCGGTGTACCCGTATGTGTGGGGGATTGGGGGTATCACCGTTTGTATTTATGACCATGAAACAAACTCTTTTGAAATATCCACATTTGAGGATTGTTACCATTATAGTCTATGGGAAAAAATGTCCCGAAATTCGCCAATAACACCGTAACGCTTCCGCGGAATCCTTAGCTAGAAGATAGCACACTTCTCCTATATGCCCCGCACGTCCATACCGAATTTCATGTCTCTAGACTCAAAAACTGTGGGAGGAGATACGGTCCAAAAAAGCAGAAGAATAAAATGGAAGAAGAAGAAATAGAAAGAACAGGACTTTGTTCTTTATTAATTTGGCTTGAAAAAGCCAACTATTTATAATAAAGAAGCGCCATTTCCTATGTTAATGCACGAGACAAAAGAAAATATGAGCACACTTGACTAATCTTCATAATGTTTACATGGTAGTAAAATTAGCCAAAACTGCCAATGCATTTGGCTTGCTAATACATTACCATCACCAAAATGCCATCTTAAAGGATGCTAATACAAACCCTTTTAGCAACATTTAAAAAAAAAAAAATTCCCACGGAATTTAGGGTCAAAACAGAGTTATCACCACTTTAAAGGGGAACTGTGGTCTCCAAAGGGGACCTGACGATGCTGCTGCCATATCACACACAAAAATGTAAATATCTACAAAACTATGCAAAATAAACAATGGAAATAAATTGCAAAAATTCTCAGGGGAGCAATTCCTATCAATTTACCTTAAGTCATTTTTGGACCACAGTTCCCCTTTAACCCTTTCAGTGCCAGCAGAATTTCATTTTTTTTGCGTTAAGCGCCAGCAGAATTTTCAGGATTTTGCCTTTAATCGCTTTAGACTAATATTACAGTAGGAAACCTTGCAGTAAATCAGGAATATTATACATTGTTTTTTTCAGCACAAAGTGTACTTTAACACTGTAACAGAATTTTGTAACTTTTCTGGAAATTTTACTGGAATTATGGGTAAAATATGTAAAATTTGCAAATTTCCATGGATTTTTCCCATTTTTATTTATAGTTATTTTAAGCTTACGCACAAAAATCTCACTGTTTCTAAAAGCTCTGATACTCCCGAGTACAACGATACCAGATATATGTAGGTACCCCACTTTTCCTGTATAGGAGACCCCCCCCAAAATAAAACTGCACCTTCAAGAATATTACAGCAAATTGAAATGTATACCCGTATATACTCGAGTATAACCCGACCCGAGTATAAACCGAGGTACCGAATTTTACAGGAAAAAAAAAATAAAATTAATTGACTCGAGTATAAACAGAGGATAGAAGATATAAAACTGCTGCCTTCTTATTCTGTATTTTTTTGAGGCTTTAGTTGCCCTTTAAATGGACTGGATATGGCTATTACTGTATGGGAATACTGCTGTTTATTTAAAAGACATTCTAAATTCTCATTCCTTGGCACTCCTGATGTTTGGAAACTACAACTCCCAGCATGCTTTATTAGCTGGGAGTTGTAGTTTCCAAACATCTACACCCTCACCCTCCCACCTAATTCAAAGGGTACCTTCTGTGTGTATCCATCTGTGGGCTCTCCAGTGTGCATCCGGGCTTCCTGTCTGGACACTATACCGTTATGTATGTGCCAGCATACAAATTGAATCCTGTAGTGATCAGAAGTGATCACCAAATTTTGATCACTGTCCCCATTTTTTTCCTAAGTCTTTGCTAAGTAGCAAAGACTTAGAAAAGATCCTATTTCTGAATGGAACTTTGAGTTCTATTCACAAAAAGTATAGTAAAAGCCGTCACACTGACAGCTTTACTATACCAGGTACTGCACTGTGACCTGAATGGAGATCGCAGTGCAGTACCTCCTCTAGACCACCAGCATCCTACCACTCTTAGGGAAGACCCCGGTGAAAAGGAAGTTCAGTGACGTCACCATGGGTCTCCCTTAACGCAATCTCTTCCTGCTCTGCTACGGACCGGCAATGGGCTCCCGGTAAGCACTTCAAAGAGTGCTAGCTCCCAATCCCCCCATTGGATTTTCATGAAACCGGTGGGGGATCGAGGGGCACTTGAATACTGCTCCCCGATTGCCCATAGCACTTCCAGATTTTTTATTTATTTTTTTTTAAAGGGGAAGCCACAGAACGTGAATATATGTTCTGTGGCAGTTTGAGCCTTTTCAATGAAGAACGTATATTCACGTGCTGTGGCAGTTAAAGGGTTAAAATTAGTTGTATTTCATAAGTACTGTCAGTACACTGGCCTCTTATCTGCTTTAAAAGCCAGCACACAATGTAATTGTACATTTCTATAATTTATTCACTCTCTCAGCACAGTTTGCTGCTCGCTGAATAATACAAAATTAAAGCTCTTTTTAAACAGTATCCATTAAAGAAGAACATTGCAATCTATTCAAAAGAAACTGAAGGAAAGAAGGGTACAAAATACTTAAACGTTAACATTGCAGTTCGAAATAAACCTAGATCTCAACAGACTAAGGCACGTTATTACCATTATCTTGTCCCAGAATCAGGGAATATATGCTTCGCAGCCCAAACACATTGAGAAAGTACCATGAAGCTGAACTAACCCTAAAAAATAAAATACATAGAAGTAAAAAAAGATATAAATTAGGAAATGTTTAATTTCAAATCAAATATTTTTATAATTTTAACATAAGAAAGGGAAAGTCCTAACTTGTATTAAATTTCATTATACTGAGATGGCTTTGGTTGGGACTGCCAGCCATTGCCCTGAGTGGCAGACACAACCCGGAAGAAGCAGGGACAAGCTGTGAGCTGCGGCAAGGCGGACCAGTACAATAGCAGAGCTAAACTAACTCTCTGGTTTGCTGCACTAAGTAAATGATAAAATAAAGCATCTGTTTGGTGTACGGTGTACTCCACTACTATTTATGCATGAAAATTTTAAGGTGGAATATAAAACAAGCTGCAAGTATGGTGAGAAAGCTACAAGAAACCACTTTCTAAGATTATGGGTCATCTAGATCTAGATAATTTCTTTCCACAAATATCTTTTCTGTTTTATTTACAAACGATCCTTACCATGATGCATCCAGTGACAGGAGCTCTATTCCCTGCTGCAGCATTGGCTTGAAACGGAGAGTCAAAGGAAATGGTACTTTTGCTATATAAAAAAACAAAATACATTTTCTGATCCATCCAGATTACATTAAATAATATGTAGGAGACCCAAACCAGAAAGTGCAATAATGGTTAAAAAGACAAATACAAACCGTGTTTAATACAAAGCCACGCCTCTTACTTTCAACATTCCGCAAATGCAGTAATCACTTTCCATCTGTTACTGCATAGCAGGAATGTAGATGGTAAGATGTGCTTCCCTGTGCCTTCTTTGAAGCAGTGGAAAGTGATTAGTTAGATTATACTCTATATTGGTGCTCTTCAGGGACTTTTAAGTTATGATTTTATTTAAAAGGAACACTAAACCCCCAAAAATAACTCTGTGCCATTCGTTTCTATTATTCACAGGGAGGTGAGAACGCTTATTCTCACCTCCCTGTGAATAATAGGACACTCGGGGGACCTGGCACTTACCTTACCGCCGCTCCACTCGCAGCCGCTCCTTCACTGACAGCTGCTCTGCCCCGACCGCGCGCCCTATCTTAGGCGCATGCGCGCCAATACAAAAGATAGGGCGCGCGATCGGGAGAGAACAGCTGTTCAATGAAGGAGCGGCGGGTTAGGTAAGTTCCAGGTCCTCCGAGCATCCTATTATTCACAGGGAGGTGAGAATAAGCGTTCTCACCTCCCTGTGAATAATAGAAACGAATGGCACAGAATTATTTTTGGGAGTTTAGGGGAGTTTACAGTCCCTTTAACCATTTGAATAATACATATACACAATTTGCCATGTAGCCGGATTTTATTTTCTTGTAAATAAATTTTACAGGTTTTTTACTTACTCGTCACAAACCCTGAAAATGTCATGTTGATCCAACCACCAATTAAAATCATTGGAAGCACATTGGTCACATTTCCTTTCATCATGTCTGTTAACATGGTTGGGTCTAAAAAAAAAAAAGTAGGGATAAATCTATTAAAGGCAAGGTGACAGATCATAGTGGTACATTTTCAAGAAATAAGCGTCCAAAACTACGACCTTGAATAACAGCCCCTATTCATTATTAAAGGGTATGTCCACCCAAAAATAAACTTTTTATATGTTATTTATATAATAGCACCAACCTCAAATGCCATGTTGATTTTTCTAAAAATCATTTGCTTTGCCCAATATTTAATGAGATATATATCAGGCTGCACTTCCGCTCTACTTCCTCCTTAGGTGACCCCGCGCTGCAGCTTAGACAAAAAAAAAAAAAAAAAAAGATTCTTGTGTGTGTGTCTCTCTCTCGAATGGCTGCAACATCTTAATCCCGGATTTCTTCCGTACACATAACTTTACAACTGCGATTGGTTGCTTGGGAAAAGAGGGCGGGATCCAGGGGCCAGATCATTACTGATGCAACTTCCTCTGTGCTCACTGCTGGATGTTAACAGACATGCGCGAGAACATGAAAAGAACAAAGGCAAGGTAATGTAACCTGTCTGTTCATCGCTGTATTGGTCCATGCTGCAGGATTAAGCCAGCTACAAATGTCTGTAACTTTTGAACCACTGGACCGATTTACATGCTGTAAAGTTTGTTTTGGAGCACTTATTTGGGCCAAATAAATATAGTTTTGGGGTGGACATGCCCTTTAAAGCAGAGGAAACCAAACAAAAATCACACTAAACTTTGAAAATGATGGTCTTATTTTAACTTTCACATTTTTACAGTATTTTATCTTTTTATTGCCCCTTCTTCCTTCTAGAATATTATTACTCTAGTGGTTATTTCATTCATAAAGAAAGGTTTAGATGTTTGCATTACCTGTCATTGGAGATGGTGGAACCACCTTCCTTTTTGTCTTTTTAAAAAATCCATCTTCTGAATTATTGAAAAAGAACTTCCTCATTAGGAAGGACTGAAATGAGAAACACATTAAGTTATTAAAGAAAAGCTGTGTTTATTTTGGGTTATTTTTTAACAAGTTTTATTCTTAGCCTAAAATCACATATGCCTTTGCTAGTATGTGAAAAAGTAAAATATTTTTGACATTTTGGTGCCCATGCTCTTATTCTGTATTAGACAGGCAAAAAGGTATAAATTTGATTGGCTGCTGCAAATTGAGAATTATTAAATAAGCCCTCAAGTATCCATCAGATAACTGCAGCAGAGACTCTACTCTTTTTTGATAGGCAGTATTATAGGCATAAATAGAAGACCCTTCAAACAGTTAATCGCCAGGGATAAAATTGTGTGTTTAAGGGCATGGCCACCCCCCAAATCAAACATTGCCCACACTGTAGGGAGCCCCCCAACCCTAAACTCCATATTCAAATCGAGCCACAATTGTACTTATCCCCCTTCGTTCCCTATGCCTAAGCCTCTTTTGTTTCTTTCGGGAACAGAAAATCAGAAGAGGCGTGACCAGCAGACGCGTCTGTGTCTACATGACATCTTTATCCTGATAAGAGATTTTAGAGGAAGAACTACTGCTAAGTATGCAATTCAATGAAAATTAAAAAAACTTTCTGAAATGTTTTTTTTGCCTTCCTCTGAATCAAGTCAGACAGGAAATTTTGGTATTGACAAGTAGGTTGAACTAGATGGATGGATGGATGTCTTAATTCAAACTGAAATACTATACAATACTAAGACAGTAGAAGATTATTACACATCATCATATGAGCCATGAGTGAAAAAACTAAAATACATACATAATTATTGTACAATGTCAATAGCTATTTTTTATTTGCTACATACATCCCTGAAATACATTCAAAGAATAAAGAGGTTAGAATCCAGATAAACATCAAATACCTGTTTTGGAATGTATTTCCCATTCTCTCTAAGAACCCGACTACGAATAAGGACCTGACTGGAAAAAAAAGCAGAGCAAAGTTTAATTTGACTGTATAACGAGCTTTCATAATATTTGCCAATTTATACTGAAAGGTTTTAAACAAGGTTTAAAGGAAAACTGTGATAAGAAAATACATTTAAGTAAGCAAGGACCCCCGACGGCTGAGCGCTACATGCAACAAACAGCCGTTTCGTCCGAGAATCGTCCATGTGTATGCGTTCGGTCGGTGGTCGTTCGCCGATCCGCCAGGCAGATCAATGAACGACCCCCCCCCACTGAATGCGTACACACAGATGATTCTCGGCCGAAACAGCCATTCATCGCGTGTAGCGCTTGGCCGTCGGGGGTCGTTGCTCGCTAGAAAATTGAGCATGTGTACGAATCTTTACCCTTCAAACAATCCCTCATTTGTCTCATGTTTTGATCAGAAGTAATTCATTCAATTGATTGGAAAAGAATGAACAGAGGGTAGTCCAAATATCTACCAGTCTATAAACCGCCCAATTCTAAGCAGGTACGATGCCCAATTTTACCAACCACAAGACGATGACACATGCCTTATTTGCATTAGGACATGTCATCACTGACCGGAAACCATTCCTCTGAGCTGTTATCCACCATCCCAAATCATTCTAAGACATAAAGAATGAACAAACGGATCACAAAAAAGGAGGATGGAAGTCAACAAATATCATGGGGTAAGTGCAATTCACACGTACAACATACAAATGTTGCCTTTGTCATTTCAAATAAATTATTAGCATTTTTGGTGCTGCACAAACATTACTTTGGTAAAAACAACTAATAAGATGTACATACAGGGCTATGTACTTTGCTGTGTCCTATGGGTGATTTATGAAAACAACCTGTGAGTACTAGGGGTCAGCTCCCACAATCCACCTTAGCTGGGAAAACCCCCAGCTAAGTGTCTGTGTACAGGCACATTCTCTGTAGTGCTCAACAGATCAAAACAAAGAAGTTGCAGCCTTGCTTCCTAGAAGCGGACAACCAATCACAGTACAGCACAGAGATCCTCCCTGTCCCTGACACAGAACAGGGAATTCAGTTTTTTGTTTTCAAACACATTCAATGTTCCAGTCCAAACAAGGATATAATCCTTTGCTTTTCATTCAAAAATAAAAGTAATCTTTGCATTGTATTTCATAGATAGCATGGATGTAAGAAACAGAATAATAACATTTCAGCAAAAATAAAAGTAAGTCTGGGAATAGAACCTGCAACTTGTACATTTACGATGTCTTTCTAAAAGCAGAGCTCTTGCCTCTAGGCTAACAGAGATAGTATATAGAACAGTGGGACATGTAGAATCTTTTACTATAAACATAATGGAAACAAAAAATAAAGGAAAAATAAAGGTGCACAACCACGGAGTAAGCTGAACACTTAGGTACATTTAGGAGCTTCATCTTTTGTTTGGGACACAATAGAAACAAAAAAGGAGAAGTTTGGGGTATTGAACTTGTGACCTTCTGAAATGTATATTTTAAAACCTGGAGCCTTACCCAGTGCGCCACCACTGAACAGAGTACCCAGATACATTTGGGGGGCTTATTTTTTGCTAAATGAATCCTAAAAAAAAAAATTGGAATATGGAAGTCCCTGATAAGACTTTGAAAGCCGCTTATTACCCTGCAGTTTATTTTCCAGCAACTCACACTGAATGGTTAATAAATTATGGTAACAATCAGCTTTCAACGTTCAGACATATGTATAGAAAACTTTCTGTGCATGGAGACAGTGAATACTGGGGGGTCAGGGGGCGTGGTTCTTTGAAGACTTCATGGGCTGTGGGTTTTACTGAAAAAAACAAGAAAGCCGTCTTATATACAGAATCTATTTCTCAAATGTACTAAATGCAACTTACCAGAGAAGAATCTTACAATGTATAACTGTTCTGGGGAGAAAACCTTTCACATTAGGATTTTAAAATCTTTAAGTTTAGTTCTCCTTTAACGCCAGCTATCTGCCAGCATTAGAGATTACATCTTAAAGAGCCATTATCAGCTTGGTACATTGTGTTAGTTCTGTCTTAATGTCACATTGGCACATTGGTTAACATGACTTTAAGACACAAATAGCAATTTTCTGAGCAGAGACCAAATATTGGGTTGTGAGCACCAACCAAAGACACATGGGTAGGCCGAGTGTGATGAACTAGATTTGGACACGGCGGTGGAACATGTACATGGATATTTATACCGGGTATAACGGTATGAGGCTTGTAATTATTTGTGTGTATTGCGTGTGTCATGCTGGTAACACTGTATACTTGATATACACATGGAGAGGCGATGACAGGACTTACCTGTCCGACACTTGCTCCTGGGTCAGTTTCTTGTCGCTCTGAAGGAGAATGGACACATAATGTCTAATCATCCCTACAAAGAATGTGATGAACACAATAGGAAGGACAACCCAAAGGCGGATATTGGAATCCAGTAACAGCTCTGGTTCAGCCATGGTGACCGGGGACCTACCGAACAGAACAAAAGGGGAGAAGGCCGGTCACTACAATGAAGTCTATGGATCGTCACACGGTACAATCCATTTGCAGGTGCCCGTGGGGAACATCCGCTCATCCTCCATACGGATCCAGTTCAGGAGAATAACGAGGCCCGCCAGGCTTTGTCTGTGGCTGCCGGGAGCATTGGGGTTGTGTGAGGAGATTTAATTATTAACAAGGCCCCGGGTCCGTATAATCCAGCGCTGCTATGGACACTTACCGCAGATGTCTCCTTTCTGATACTCCAGTCAGTCCGTGATGGCCGACAGTCTTACCCACAGCACTAATGGGAAGGGGACAGAGCGGCGTGTATATGAAATGCCCCGTTATACCATCCTATATGGTCACTAACCGTTAATACCCAACAAGCACCGCACTAACCAATCCCCACCTCCTGCTATTGGGAACTGGTTACTGCTCTCTACTTCCGGGATCCGGCCTACAGTGTCACGTGGTTGGGGAGACTGGAAGTGGGATTTGGCTGTAATTTTGCTTTTTAAATTGGAACTATTCCCCTTTGTCACCTTATCGAACCTACTTTGTCTGTGTTTGCCTGTCTGTCTGTGTGAGTGTCTGTTTGCCTGTCTACCTGTTTGTTTGCCTGTCTGTCTGTGTTTGCCTGTCTGTCTGTGTGATCGTGTTTGCCTGTCTGTCTGTGTGATCGTGTTTGCCTGTATGTCTGTGTGTCTGTCTGTGTGTTTGCCTGTCTGTGTGCGTGTCTGTCTGTATGTTTGTTTGTGTGTCTGTGTTTGCCTGTCTTTCAGTATGAGTGTCTGTCTGTGTGAGTGTGTGTCTGTGTGTTTGCCTGTCTGTGTGAGTATCTGTGTGTATGTCTGTCTGTGAGTGTCTATGTGTATGTCTGTCTGTGTGCGTGTCTGTCTGTATGTTTGTTTGTGTGAGTGCCTGTCTTTCTGTATGAGTGTGTGTCTGTGTGAGTGTGTGTCTGTGTTTGCCTGTCTGTGTGTGTGTATGTCTGTCTGTGTGTTTGCCTGTCGGTGTGTTTGTCTATGTAAGTTTCTGTATGTTTGCCTGTCTTGTCTGTGTGAGTGTTTGTGTGAGTATCTGTCTGTGTGTTTGCCTGTCTGTCTGTGTGAGTTTGTGTGTTTGCCTGTCTGTGTGAGTGTCTGTCTGTCTGTGTGTTTGTGTGTGTCTTTCTGTGTGAGTGTCTGTGGGGTGGGTGTTTGCCTGTCTGGGTGAGTGTCTGTTTGCCTGTCTGTGTGTGTTTCTGTCTGTGTGTCTGTTTGCTTGTCTGTGTGTGTCTTTCTGTGTGAGTGTCTGTGTGTTTGCCTGTCTGTGTGAATGTCTGTCTGTGTGAGTGTCTGTGTGAATGTCTGTCTGTGAGCTTCTGTCTGTGGGAGTGTCTGTATTTGCCTGCCTGTCTCTCTGTATGAGTGTCTGTTTGTGTGAGTTTGTGTCTGTGTGTTTGCCTGTCTGTGTGAGTGTCTGTGTTGTGTTTGTCTATATGAGTTTCTGTGTGTTTGCCTGTCTGTCTTTGTGAGTGCTTGTTTTTTTGTCTGTGTGAGTGTTTGTGTGAGTGTCTGTGTGAATGTGTGTTTGCCTGTCTGAGTGTCTGTGTGTTTCTCTGTGAGTGTCTGTGTTTGCCTGTCTGTGTGAGTGTCTTTGTGTGTGTTTGTCTGTGTGTTTGCCTGTTTGTGTGAGTGTGTGTCTGTGTGTTTGTCTGTGTGAGTGTCGTGTGTTTGCCTGTTTGTGTGAGTGTCTGTGTGTTTGTCTGTGTGAGTGTCTGTGTGTTTGCCTGTTTGTGTGAGTGTCTGTGTGTTTGGTTGAGTGTCTGTGTGAGTTTCCGTGTGAATGTCTGTGTGAATGTTTGTGTGTTTGCCTGTCTGAGGGGCATATTTATAAAGGATTGTCTTTTTCACCAAATAATTAGCGCAGCACATCGCAGCGAAAACAGCGCCATTTGGGGCTTCGTTTCCCTTATTTATAAAAAGAAAAAGAGTGAAAAGTATCGCAGCGAAAACTTAACGCATCTAAGAAGACTGCATTGTGAAAACCATTCGAAACCAGAAAAGCCCACTAAAATGATGTCAAGTTCAAAATGGCCACCTCACATTTACCAAGAAGTCAGCCATGTCTTATTTAGTCAATCTTCTTAGAATTTCTCAATTGGAATACAATTTTCTTTTGCACTGCATATTCGCCTTTGTAATGCGCGTTCACCTTTCTAATGCGCGTTCGCTTTTCCAAGGCATATTACATTCTAATAGCCGATCGCCTTTCTAATGTCGCTTTTCCAAGGCATATTACACTCTAATTCGCGATCGCCCTTCTAATGCGCGTTCGCTTTTTCAAGGCATATTACCCATTAGAATGCTTTTCGCTCAAACAATGACTTTTGACCACCTTCAGGTCGCGCTAATCTTTCGCTCTTTTTAATGCAAAAACCACCTTTGCTCTTTTATAAATCGCGTTATGCCTTTTTGCTCCTTTTTCGCTAAAATTACCATTGCGAAGTAGGCGAAAAGGGTTTAGCGATAGCTCGCGGAACCGGTTTCGCCATTCGTTAACGCTACCTTTATAAATAGCGTTAACTGTCTTTTTGGCGAAAACCCATGCGAAAAGCGAATGCGAAAACATTACGCTACTTTTCGCTCTTTTATAAATATGCCCCTGAGTGTCTGTGTGTTTCTTTCTCTGTGAGTGACTGTCTGTGAGTGCCGGTCTGTGTGAGTGTCTGTGTTTGCCTGTCTGTCTGTGAGTGTCTGTCTGTGTGAGTGTCTGTCTGTGTGTTTGTGTGTGTCTTTCTGTGTGAGTGTCTGTGTGTTTGCCTGTCTGTGTGAGTGTCTGTTTGCCTGTCTGTGTGAGTTTCTGTATGTGTGAGTGTCTGTTTGCCTGTCTGTGTGTGTCTGTCTGTGTGAATGTCTCCGTGTGAGTGTCTGTCTTTCTGTGTGAGTGTCTGTGTGTTTGTCTGTGTGAGTGTCTGTTTGCCTGTCTGTCTGTGAGCTTCTGTCTGTGTGAGTGTCTGTATTTGCCTGCCTGTCTGTGTGAGTGTCTGCCTGTGTGAGTGTTTGTCTGTTAGTGTCTGTGTGAGTGCCTGTCTGTCTGTGTTAGTGTCTGCCTGTCTGTCTGTGTTAGTGTTTGTGTGTTTGCCTGTCTGTCTGTGTGTTTGCCTGTCTGTGTTACTGTTTGTGTGAGTGTCTGTCTGTGTTACTGTCTGTCTGTGTGAGTGTCTGTGTTTGCCTTTCTGTCTGTGTGAGTGTCTGTGTGTTTGTGTGAGTGCTGTGTTTGCCTTTCTGTCTGTGTGAGTGTCTGTTTGTGGAGTGTCTGTCTGTGTGAATGTCTGTTTGCCTGTCTGTCTGTGTTTGTGTGTCTTTCTGTGTGAGTGTCTGTGTGTTTGTCTGTCTGTGTGAATGTCTGTGGTGAGTGTCTGTTTACCTGTCCGTCTGTGTGAGTGTCTGTATGAGTGTTTGTCTGTGAGTGTCTGTGTGTTTGCCTGTCTGTCTGTGTTAGTGTCTGCCTGTCTGTGTTATGTCTGTGTGTTTTCCTGTCTGTCTGTGTTAGTGTCTGTGTGTTTGCCTGTCTGTCTGTGTTTGTCTGTGTGAGTGTCTGTCTGTGTTACTGTCTGTCTGTGTGTTTGTGTGAGTGTCTGTTTGTTGGGAGTGTCTGTGTTATGTCTGTCTGTGTGTTTGTCTCTGTGAGTGTCTGTCTGTGTGAATGTTCTCTGTATGTGTTTGTCTGTGTGAGTGTCTGTGTTTGCCTGTCTGTCTTTGAGTGCGTCTGTGTGTTTATACCTGTTTGTGTGTGTCTGTGGTGAGTGTATGTTTGCCTGTCTGTGTTTTGTCGTTTGAGTGTCTGTCTGTGTGAGTAATTGTCTGTTTGAGTGTCTGTGTGATTGCCTGTTTGTCTGTGTGAGTGTCTGTCTGCTGTGTGTTTGCCTGTCTGTCTGTGTGTTTGCCTGTGTTTGTGAGTGTCTGTGTGTTTGCCTGTCTGTGTGTGAGTGTCTGTCTCTGTGTGTTTGCCTGTCTGTATTTATCTGTCTGTGTGTTTTCCTGTCTTTGTGAGTGTCTGTGTGTTTGCCTGTCTGTCTGTGTGGGGTGTCTTTCTCTGTGTGTTTGCCTGTCTGTCTCTGTTTGTCTGTCTGTCTGTTTGCCTGTCTCTGTGAATGTCTGTGTGTTTGCCTGTCTCTGTGTTTTTGCCTGCCTGTCTGTGTGTTTACCTGCCTGTCTGTAATGAACTGGAGGGTGTAGTGCAGGTACCAGTAGGTGGGCACGGTTGGCAGGTACCAGGAGATGCCGCCATGTACCAGTTGGTACACAGGGCAGGTGCCAGTAGGTGCACATGGTAGGCGCCAGTAGGTGTACAAGGAGCTACCACTAGGTGCGCTGGGTAGGTGCCAGTAAGTGTAATAATACATGTATTACACTACAATTTATACACTAAAAGAAATTAATACTCCCTACTCTCTCATTATCCCTGGTTAAAGTCTCTAACTTTGTTAACATAGGTAATATACTTACCAAATCTTTAACCGAATCTTGGTCAGCCCACAATCCAGCCAATGGGAAAACATGCTTCTTGCAGAGTGTGCCTTCATGTTGAGCTTGTCGGTTGGGGGCTATACAGGAACACAAAAATCCATAGCGTATGCTCACATCTACCATACATTCACACACGTATAACAGCAGAAACACACACATACACAACTATATACACAATCACATATGTGCACACATAAATATATATGTTGTACCATGCACCGTGTAATTTAAATTTAAAAAATCTGCAATTATCCTGAAAATAAGTAAAAACAGGTGCACCTGGGTCCCCTACTCAGGTAAAAGCCTAGAAATGGTGGTACATAAAGTATCACCACAATAGGTAAACAAAACAAAAATACACAGTGTGTGAAAGCCAAAACAAAATATAAAACAATAGGTCACCAGGAGTTTATTAAACCCTAAAATATGCAGTTTATAAAATATGCACGTATATAAATGAGCTGGCCAGCTCTAACCTACATAGATACTAGCAACTTAGAATATAAATACCAATACAAAATATATAATAAGATCTAAAATATGGGTTGCAGGTCACCAACTCCAAGACTTGAAGAAATGCAGTGTGCAAAAAATGTAAAAGCAGAGTACATAACTCCAGTCCTCCAACAATAGGAATAAAAGTAAAAGGACTGCAGGATCAAACATAAAAGTCACATATGCCAGATATTCGGAACAATAAAGTAAAAATTGTCCGATGTGTGCGCACACCACGGTCCAACAGAGACCGAATAATAGCAGTACTACGGGGTAAGAACGGATGCACTATACATCACTATCTCCTAAAACTGTTCATGTACAGGTAGTAAACAGAGGTCTCTCCGATCCCCCGGACTTTTCACTGATTTTCGTCTGTGGTGGCGTGCTCTTGGGATCAGGCAGGAGCGCGTACAACAATACCTCCGATGCGTCACTGTAAATGTCACAAACTAGGGCCAGGTGGTAGCTTCCTCGTGCTCATAAGTATCCCCATAGTGTACCGGATCTCAGCGTCAACACTACGTGTTTCGCTCTAAGAGCTTCATCAGGTAGTGACGTCAGTACACCAGCCTTCCTCTCTTATTGGCCGGACCTTCCCTATCAAGGGATAGATAAAGCAGCCCATATGTACCTATCAAAATATCAAAAAGTTGTGGATATCCAACAGGTAAGTTAAGAAGGTGCACTCCCTGAAACCTGTGCCATATCAGGTGAGTATATAATCCATATCAAAAAGCAGGGGGGCACACTTGAAGAAAATCACAAATTTTCATTTTTAAGTGCTCAACATGCAGGTACACAACGTTTCGGTGGTCCAACCTGAGGAAGGGGTTTGACCCCCCGAAACGTTGTGTACCTGCATGTTGAGCACTTAATAAATGAAAATTTGTGATTTATCTTCAAGTGTGCCCCCTGCTTTTTTGATATGGATCATATGTACCTATCCAATAGGACCATTTCCATGCATCCAGTTCCGAGAGGGAGTCCTGTAATAAATATACTATACACATCTTCTATATAAAACAACATATATATACCAATATAAATATATCTTAAAAACCCCAACAGCCAATTCCATTGGTCATTAAGACTATTAGGTTGCATGCTTTTACCAGTATATGGATATGTATTGCTGTTCCAGTTTTAAAAGTTCTGAATCCTCTCCCCTAAAGAAATGTCTATTTATCCCCCCCAGTGCCATAAAAAAACTTCGTTCTAACGAGGACATATGTTTATCTCTATAGTGCTCATAATAATGCGAACAATACCTTTTAATCCACAAATTGTGCATGTTCCATGTTCAGATATAGCTCCCATATCCCTATTTGTATTACCGAGAGAGCAAATAGCTTTCCTGTGCTCCCCAGTTCTTATAGTTAATTTAATGTACCATTATTGCAGGTACATTTGATACCATATGTGACATTTTGTGAATGACAGTTATAAAAACAAAGTCCATTTATGTTCACAACCTCCTATTTTAGTAGATTCTTTACCCATAACCACATATTTACAATTTTTCAGTAGTGGACCCCCATTATAACTGTATTAGACGTGCATGTAAAATCGGCCGTCATGGATGAATATAAATAATAATAAAATCCAGAATCGGATTTTCGGACTAATTATGTTTCCTCGCGGCCAGGCGGCATCCAAGATTGCAAATACATGGGCCAGGTCGCAAACCTTGGCGACCCTGGTACCTATGCCACTGGAAAGGCAAATGATGAGCTTCTGTAACAGAAATGGAATATAAAAATATCTAAATGTCATTTACATCTTAGGTTTTTTCAGCGGTATAAATCTTCAGTTAATTGAAAACAAATAGAGATTCGTCTTTCCCAGCATCCCTGGACTAAAATTTTCCTCTTGATCCTCGTTGGCTCTAGTTATTTTGTTTCTGGTCATCATCACGCCCCACACTTCATGCTTTACCCTCCTAAGATAATTTGAGGGGTTACAAAGACTTGTTTAGTAAAAAGTAAGAGACTTACCTGTCACTTAAGGAATGTATTCGGACTTGTAATTCCAACATCGCAGATGTACATCCCAGTATCTGATGGTACCACTTGGTGTTCTGGATTGTTGGCTGATTTCTTATTTCTAAATCAATCTCACTCTTCTTGGTGGTTCTTCCTCAGAATCCGCATTGTTATCCGGTACCTCAGGCCCACCCACACATGTCTGTGTCACTTGTACCAGCTAATGGTTTATATTCTCCCAGCTGCTGAGGTTGTAATTACACTCTAAGGTGACTGGCTGTTATTAATAGAGTTCACCACAGGACCTGGGACACGTGGAGTCTATCACCTCCAGCCAGGTTTACAGACCTGACAGTGTCTATCACCCCCAGCCAGGGTTACAGAACTGACAGTGCCTATCACCCCCAGACAGGGTTACAGAACTGACAGTGCCTATCATCCCAGACAGGGTTACAGAACTGACAGTGCCTATCACCTCCAGCCAGGGTTACAGAACTGACAGTGTCTATCACCCCCAGCCAGGGTTACAGAACTGACAGTGTCTATCACCTCGGGGTTAATAAGTACATTTGGGGGAAGGAAGGGGTTAATAAGTAATTGGGGAAGGAAGGGGTTAATAAGTGCATTGGGGGGGAAGGAAGGGGTTAATAAGTACATTGTGGGGGTAAGGAAGGGGTTAATAAGTGCATTGGGGGAGGAGGGGGTTAATAAGTAGTGTGGAAAGGAAGGGGTTAATAAGTACCGGGGGGGGTGGTGTGTGTTAATAAGTACATTGGGGGGAGGAAGGGGTTAATAAGTACATTGGGGAAGGAAGGGGTTAATAAATTACGGGTGTGAGAAGGAAGGGGTAATAAGTACATTGTGGGAAGGAGGGTAATAAGTACGTGTGGAGAAGGGGTATTAAGTACACGGGGGGAGGAAGGGGTTAATAAGTGCATTGTGGGAGGAATGGGGTTAATAAGTACATTGGGGGAAGGAAGGGGTTAAAGTACATGGGGGAAGGAAGGGGTTAATAAGACTGGTGGGATGGAAGGGGTTATTAAGTACACGGGGGGGGAAGGGGTTAATAAGTGCATTGTGGGGAGGAATGGGGTTAATAAGTACATTGGGGGGAGGAAGGGGTAATAAGTACATTGGGGAAGGAAGGGTTGTAATAAGTACATTGGAGGAAGGAAGGGGTTAATAAGACATTGGGTGGAAGGAAGGGGTTAATTACATGGGGGGAGGTTATGGGTTAAAGTGCATTGGGGGAAGGAAGGGGTAATAAGTACATTGGGGGAAGGAAGGGTTAATAAGTACATGGGAGGAAGGAAGGGGTTAATAAGACATTGGGGAAGGAAGGGGTTAATAATTACATGGGGGGGAGGTATGGGTTATAAGTGCATTGGGGGGAGGGAGGGAAGGGGGTTAATAAGTACATTGTGGGGAAGGAAGGGGTTAATAAGACACTGGGGAAGGAAGGTGGTTAATAAGTAACTTGGGGAGGAGGAAGGAGGGGGTTAATAATTACATTGAGGGGAGGATGGTAGGGGTATGGGTTAATAAGTGCATTGGGGGGGGGAGGAAGGGGTTAATAAGTACATTGTGGGAAGGAAGGGTTAATAAGTACATTGGGGAAGGAAGGGGTTAATTAAGTGCCGGGGGACGACGAAGGGGTTAATAAGTACATTGTGGGAAGGAAGGGGTTATAATAAGTACATTGGGGGAAAGCAAGGGGTTAATAAGTACATTGGGGGGAAGCAAGGGGTTAATAAGTACATTGGGGGAAGAAAGGGTTAATAAGTACATTGGGGGAAGGAAGGGGTTAATAAGTAAATGGGGAGGAAGGGGTTAATATAGCGGGGGGAGGGGTTAAGTAAGTACATTGGGGGAAGGAAGGGGTTAATAAGTACTTGGGGGAAGGAAGGGCTAATAGTACATGGGGAGGAGGGGTTAATAAGACATTGGGGAAGGAAGGGGTTAATAAGTACTTGGGGGAGGGGTTAATAAGTACATTGGGGGAGGAAGGGTAATCGGAGTTAATAGTACATGGGGGAAGGAAGGGCTTTAATAGACATTGGGGGAAGGAAGGGGTTAATAAGTACATTGGGGGGTAAGGAAGGGGTTAATAAGTGCATTGGGGGAAGGAAGGGGTTAATAAGTACATGGGGGGGAAGGGGTAATAAGTACAGTGCGGCAAGGAAGGGTTAAAAGGACACGGGGGGTTAATAAGTACATTGAAGGAAAGGAAGGGGTTAATAAGTACTTGGCGGGGGTTTAATAAGTACATTGGGGGAAGGAAGGGGTTAATAAGTAATTGGGGGAAGGAAGGGGGGGTTAATAGTGAATAAGTCCCCCCAAGTACTTATACACCCTCCTCCTTCCCCCAATGTACGTTATAACCCCTTTCCTCCCCCCGATTGTACTTATTAACTCCTTCCGTGCCCCCCGATGCACTATTAACCCCTTCCTCCCCCACAATTGACTTATTACCCCTTTCCTCCCCCAATGACTATTAACCTCCTCCCCCAATGTACTTATGAACCCCTCTCTCCCTTACAGGTACTTATTAACCCTTCCCCTCCCCCCAAATGTACTTATTAACCCTTGGCTTCCCCAAGACAAACGTCTTCAAAGGACTTATAACCCCTTCCTTCCCCCAATGTCTGTATAACCCCTCCTTCCCCCAATGTCTTAAACCCCATCTATTAACCCTTCCTCCCCACAATGTACTATGAACCCCATCTTCCCAATGTACTTATTGGAACCCCTCCGTCCCCAAAAGGACTGATTAAACCCTGCCTGCCCCACAATGGGACTGATGTAACCCTTCCGGTCCTTCAAGGTACTTATTAACCCCTTCCTTCCCACACAAGTACTATAACCCCTTCCTTCCCACCAAGTGACTATGTAACCCCTTCTTCCCCCAAGTACTTATCAACCCCCCCCCCAAGACTGAGAACCCCCCGCCCCCCAGAAAAAACCCCGCTGCCCAAGGTAAAGACTCCCTTCCCCCCACGGAAACCCCCCCCCAACGGGACTAAACCCCGGCCGGCCGCAAGACAAACCCTCCCCCAATAAACTGCCGTGTACTATAACCCCTTCTCCCCCCCGACCTGAGGACTTATTTAACCCCTTCCTTCCCCCGATGCACTTATAACCCCTTCCTCCCCAACACACTTATTAACCCCTTGCTTCCCCCAATGTACTTATTAACCCTTCCTTCCCTCAATGTACTATTAACCCTCTTCCCCGCATCTGTACTTATTAACCCCCTCCTGCCCTTCAATGTACTGTATAACCTTTTCCTTTCCCCATGACTTATTAACCCCTCCTTCCCTTCAATGTACTTATTAACCCCTTCCACCCCAATGTACTTATTAACCCCTCCTTCCCTTCAAGTGCACGTAGTAAACCCTACTTACCTTCCCCAATGTGAACTGATTAAGCCGGCGTGATCCTTCCCTTCGAAATGGTTAGGTAACCACTGTTCTCCCCCCAATGTACTTAGGAACCCTTCCTTCCCTTCAATGAATAGTTAAACCCCTCCTTCCCCCAATGTACGGTATAACCCCTCCTTCCCAAATTGTCCCCCTGTAAAGTACCCCCGGACGGCGGGGGTAATACAGTACGCGTTCTTAGGAGGAGGCTGTGCAGGACAGCAGAGTGCTGGGAAATGTAGGCTGGAACCAGGAACTAGATGCTGCTGGGGATGTAGGCTGGAAAACAGGACAGGTGCTGCATGGGATGTAGGCTGGAAACAGGAGCAAGTGTGCTGGGAACTGAAGGCGGAAAAGGGCAAGGTGCTGGAACTGAGCTGAGGATACTGGAACAAGGTGCTGCTTGGAATGTAGGCTGGAAACGGGAGTAGGTGCTGCTGGGAAACTGTAGGCTGGATAAATGGAACAAGGTGATGCTGGGAACTGTAGGCTGGAAACAGGAGCAAGGGGCTCTGGGACACTGTAGGCTGGAAACAGGAGCAAGGTTCTGCTGGGAACTGAAGGCTGGATACTGGAACAAGGTGCTGCTGGGAACTGTAGGCTGGAAACAGGAGCAAGGTGCTGCTGGGAACTGTAGGCTGGAAACAGGAGCAAGGTTGCTGCTGGGAACTGTAGGCTGGATATGGATACTGGATCAGGCAAGGTAGGTACTGGATACTGGAACAGGCTAGGTAGGTACGGAATGGATCACTAGGTAGGTACAGGTAATGAGGATACAGCAAGGTAGGTACTGGATACTGGTACAGGAAAGGTAGGATACAGGCAGTACTGGTAACAGGCAAGGTAGGTACAGGATACTGTTACAGGCGAGGTAAGTAGTAGGAGCAGGAGCGAAGCAGGGATCCAGTCAGGTGAGTAAGGAGCCAGGGTAGCAACGCTACTATCGGGCGCCGGGTCAGGAGGAGCCGGCTTTTAAAATCCCGCGCCGCCGGCGTGTCGGCGTCGTGACGTCCGCGACGCCGCCCACCCGGAAGTGCAGAGCGGCGCGGGACCAGAGCGGCAGGTAAGTCGTGACAAGCTGGGCCTGGTTAAATAGGGTAAATAGTCCCATTGGCTAGTATTTAATACTGTATTAATATAGGTGATAGGGTTTTTTATATATGTATTGCACATTGCCACTTTGTGATAATGTAATACACAAGAGATGAATTATACATAATAGCAGAAATTCATGTTTATAAAGTTGTTTTATGCTAATTGAGGCTACACACTATTTGCACCTTGGGGGTGTTGTGTTGTATATTACAATATATAATTAATAATACTTATATAGCAATTAATATATATTAATTATTTGTCCTGATGAAGCGAACAGGGTTTCGTCGAAACATTGATAATAAAGTCACGTGTTTTGAAGTCAGTGTGCCGGGAGTTACTTACAAATATATAATATAGTACTAATAAAAAGATAGCCCGTACTAATATAAAATATATAGCAAGTACTAATATAAATATAGCCCAGTACTAATATAAAATATAGCCCAGTACTAATATAAACTATAGCCCAGTCTAATATAAACTAAGCCCCAGTATTAATATAAATAAGCCCGTTACTTATATAAAATATAGCCCAGTACTAATAATACAACTATAGCCAGTACTAATAATAAAATATAGCCCAGTTCTAATATAAACTATAGGCCCCAGTACATAAAAGATACCGATACTAATATAAATATAGCCCAGTTACTAATATAAACTATAGCCCAGTATTAATATAAACTATAGCCAGTATACAATATAAACTATAGCCCAGTACTAATATAAACTATAGCCCAGTATTAATATAACTATAGCCCAGTACTAATATAAAATATAGCCCAGTACTAATATAAACTATAGCCAGTACTAATATAAAAGATAGCCAGTACTAAATAAAATATAGCCCAGTACTAATATAAACTATAGCCCAGTACTAATATAAACTATAGCCCAGTACTAATATAAAATATAGCCAGTACTAATTAAACTATACCAGTACTATATAAAATAGCCCAGTACTAATATGAAATATAGCCCAGTACTAATATAAACTATAGCCCAGATAATATAAAATAGCTAGTACATATAAAATATAGCCCAGTACTAATATAAATTAGCCCCCCCAGTACTAATATAAAATATAGCCCAAGTACTAATATGAAATATAGCCCAGTACTAATATAAACTATCCCAGTACTAATATAAAATATGCCTAGTACTAATATAAAATAGCCCAGTACTAAATAAACTATAGCCCAGTACTAATATAAAAATATAGCCTAGTACTAATATAAACTATAGCCCGGTCGTGGGAAAGTGCAGTCCCAAATGTGTCCTTCATGCTGTGTATAGCCGTTATAGAGAGAACGCTCGGGATTGTGTGTATTCTGATTTTAAAAAATGCAGACAGGATGTTTACAGATCATCTGTCATCTTTCAAAACTCGTTCAGGTGTGACCCAGCTTAAACGGACAATTATACTTTACCTCTCCCGCTCTCTTCTTATATCCACGCTCTCTACCAAGGGTGAGGACAAGTCGTAAGTCTCACCCCTGGGCTGTTTGCACACTCTGTTATACTTACACAGCACTGCTCCGCTCCTTCGTCTGCTTCCACAATGGGTCCAATAGGAAGACACACTCCTTGCGAGAGTATCTTCCTATTGGGCCTCATTGCCGACGGAGATGTGGGGCGGAGCTTAGTGGATCGGCGTTGTGTAAGTATAACAGCGTAAGTAGGAAACAGGGGTGAGAACTTAGCGACTTAGGTCCCACCCTTGGTAGAGAGCGTGGATATAAGAAGAGGAGCGGGGAGGAGGTAAGTATAATTGTCCTTAAGACCTGGAAGTACCAAACCCCCCCTTTACCCATACTACTAACTTAATTAAAGACATACAAGAGCAGTTTCTTTTTTTGGATAACTGGTCGGCCACAGCTTTATTAATCTACACCAATGCAAATTACACAACATTTCGTACGCCTTGCTATTAAGTATCTTTTTAAATTTTTCAGTCCCGTCCGTTGATTGACTTCAATTCCTACCTCTCTTTTATGATTTAAAGCCCTTGAATTTCACCCCTTGCAAGGACGTATCCGACACACAGAACTGTGTACCCCAACACAGAACTCCAACGCCACCCAGCAAAAAAAGGGCCTGATCTATTTCGCACTCTATTCCCGACAGGAAAATATCTATTTCAATACGTTTAGATGTACTCCATCCAGCCTTGTAAGGAACAGAGACCTCTGGGTAATTCCAGCTCTCAGGCTCATAAGGATCCAAGCACAGATGAATCAAGTGCGATGCGCATCGCATACTAAGTCCATCCGTGTAGAGGACACGGCGAGAAGAGCGATAGATCAGGCAAGTTCTCTAACATTCCGCGCTCCTACACATATTGAAGAACGGGAGGTAAGACACAGCTTCTTTACCATCTATTTTTCAATAAAACAGAATACAAAGAAATGATTTCAGTGGAGATACCCTTTAGAAGGAACCAAGCTCGCTCAATGGCAGACGGATCCCAAACCCTTGCCAACTACTGAGGGACTATTTAAGACCATGTTACTACCAATTATCAAAAAGTCATTGTCCGCTGCATGAATAACAATAATCATTAGCTGACAATTCTACTTTTCTCCACCATACTAATATGTCCTCATATGAACGATTCTGACAGAAACAACATCCTAAAAACCAACCCTCAACCCTGTTGAGCCCAACTTTTGGCAAACTAACTTTCTGCTTACACAGCCCACAAAAAATCCAAAGCAGAACTAGCAAGAAAAATACAGTACCGCAAAAGACTTGTATATGACATCAATACCAAACTAAGCTTAAAGAAATAGTTCACTTCAAAAGTGAACTATTCCTTTACTGCATTCATTGAAGAACGGGAAGTAAAGTAGCTATGCCTTACGTCCCGTTCAATAATTTAGAAGGAGCCAAGAATGAAGCGAGAGGAAATTTACCTTGCACACGATCCACCACAGCCCCACTGACAGGTCCCATCTGCTTCTGCTTCACCTTAACATAGCGTGCATGCATGCTAATGCACATCTCGGTAATACATGTTTCTGTGTCACTGTCTGTGCAACCAAAAAGAATGGACCATGTTATTAACTCTTGAACTTTATACTGTGGGGATGGAAAACCATTTCCACTGTATCTATTTCAATCCCAAGAAGGATAGACAAGTGATGGGGCCCTCTGTTTTTTTTTTCATATAGTGGGACTTCAAACTTGTTCATAAAGAATGAAAAGTATTTAGTAAAAACACTGGTCTGTCCTAACTGGGCCTATGAATAAAAAGTCATCTAAATAATGGATGATAGCCATTACCCTGTCTGTAGCATATCCACTCCAAAAAGGAACTAAAGCTAGGTACACACTGTACAATCTTTCCTACTGACCGACTGTTCGAGACTTTCATCCGGTCGGCTAGGAGGAAGGACTGTCGGGCGTGGCAAAAGCAGCTACGTCCGACATAGAGGTTGTGTTTTTCCGACCTGTCTGATCATTCGTTCGTTCAATTTTGCCGCCATACAATAATTCGGGCCAACCGACTGGAACACTGAAATGTCGGTCGGTCGGGCCGAATTTTTGCATCGTGTGTACCTAGCTTAAAAATTTAAAAATAATAACATTGAGATTTTTACATGCAATCTAGCAAGTTAAAACAATCTGGGTGCACCAGCAGTATCCGAAAGACTGACTCTATTACCGACTTAGCTAAGAGAGCGCCCCTCAACTGCCTTCCCTTGCCTGCCAAATGAAACAAAGTTCGCGGCGCTTCCCCTTTGTCAATTTTTTTCATTTACAGATTCACCCTCTGGGGACAAATGGTAAATCATGCAGAACTTACCTTGCTCCTTCTTGGGCACCAGTCCCAAAGCAGAAACCCTTAAATGATCAAACATCACGGGGCTCCACATCCCCCCAAGAAAACCTCCTGCAGTAAGTTTTACAAAGCCAGATCTGGCGTTTGAACTGATTTGAAATTTGAGCAAAACTGTGAAAGGGGGAAAACTGAAAGGAATAACAAACCATTAGAAAAAACTCTTCTAATGATTTTGTTTCCTCCATCTTGGCGTACATTTGTAACCATGGCCCCATCCTAGCTGCACTAGCATCCTTTGACCTTGACGCTGCTGGGTTGCCCTGTGTTGACCCCTGTTTCCGAAAGCATTTTGTTGCAGATTGACCCCCCACCGAAAAAGGAGCATTCATGCCAAAAATTACAGTCCAGCAGTTTTCAATGCCCCACATAAAAAAGCCAACAAGGACCTGATTTAGGGGAGCTAACCGCTTTGCGTTTTTGTGGGGACAACCCTCATTAAGAACTGAAATGATCCAACTGGGTCGTCCTCAATCTGTGTTCTTTTGCTAGTGCAGGAGCTGGTACCTCCAAAAAGGAACCGTGGACCTGGCATACACAATATCAAGTCACCTTCCTCGGACCTCCATTCCGCAAGGAAAGACACATAGGGAGGGTGTGGTATGGTGCTTCCTGGTCACTGGCAAGCATAAAATTCCACATGTGTACTCAGGAGAGCCCAGGATTGTGCAGGGTGTAGTGGTTAGACGCACTGGCCCGAATAGGGGCATAATAAGTAATAAATACATTAAGTAGATATAAAGAGCTTAAATCCTAAAACTAAAAACATAAAGCACACAAAGCTTACGGTCTAATATCTATAGCTCTATTAACTTATTTTAATACTGTGCAAAATGAAAGGACTGGTTTAGAAAAGTCGCGCTTGCGCACATTGTTTAGGGAGGAACTGCAGAAGACACAGTGCCAGCGTGGCAGGATTGCCCTCCCTTAGGGTTCGAAACAGGAGGCAGGAGTAAGTGTCCAGTCTCCATTTCAATTATAATTAAGGAAGGGTTTTTTTTGGGTGAACTAATGTTAAGCATTTGTAAACAGAACCAAACCACTTGAACACAAGGTCACATTAAACTGATGTACATTTAGAAACTATGGCCTGTTACATCCTGTTTACACTTTCAAAAATACATTCCTGTAACACCACAATGGTATAGTGGTAGATATAGACAAGACATCTCACTTTGCAGACTATGGTCCGTGTTCTTGTTCGTTACCTCAAACATCTAAATCTACTACAAAGAGCAGCTTGTGAAAATCTTACATTGTCAATCCCATAACATTGAAATAATCCTCCCAGCAGAACCTTCCATCCATAACAGCACAAGACGGTTGGGACTGCTCCTTATACTGGGAGTCGTGCAAGGTTAGTAGGGGAGAATCATTACAAGGTGCCAGGTCATGCTTGGTGTTTGTTGACAAATGGAAAGGACAATGAACAACTTTCATGTCCTTTATTTCTGCCACATACTGGATAATGGTTTATATTTTTTGAAAATATATATAGGAAGATGCTAGTTAGTGACCATTTCTCTATAGGGGTTGGTAAGTTAAAGGGTATGTCCACCCACATCGAAAATTTAGTATCTGGTTGGAAAAGGCCGTAAACCTTAACCTTGCAAGGTTTACAGCTGCCAAGATGCCCCCAGATATACTTACCAGCCTTCGTTCCCCCAGCGTAATGCCTTAGCCAATCACAGGAGCGGATGCCGGTTGAGCGCTCCTGCTTGACTTCCATGCTTGGAAAAAGCACGGGAGTTAAGGGAAGTGTCGGGGGAACGAAGGCTGGTAAGTAAATTGGGGGGCATCTTTGGCAGTTGTAAACCTCACGAGATTGAGGTTTACAGCCTTTTCCAAGCAAACGCTAAATTAAATGTTTGGGGGTGGACATACCCTTTAAGGCTGTAATTATTTCTTGTTTTAGTTCCTGTATTTACTCTGTTTATTGAATTAGACATCCCTCCTTATGATTAGAGATGGCCGAACTTACTTAAGTTTGTTTGTTTCCGAACTTCAGTAAAAGTTCAGAAACTAACCATTAAATTCTATGAGAGAAAATAGTTTGAAAAGTTTAGATAAAGTACAGTAAAAATAACAATGGTAACTTACTGTAAATGGCTGTGGCACCTGGGAAATGGTTGGGAAACAGTCCATATCACCAAAACTTGTTTTCCCCCACAATTTGGCAATTGTCGGGTTTCTGCATGCTACATTCGAGGGTTACTGAATTGAACTCTACATCGAGGGTTACCGAATTCGAATGCTAAATTCAAGGGTTACCAAAGTCTAACGCTAGATTGAGGGATTTTTACTGAAAATGACATTATATTTGAGGGTTATCGAAAAAGAACGCCACATCTGAGAGTTACCAATGAACATTCGAGTGTATGGAAAATCGAACATTACTTTCGAGGGTTACCGAAAACGAACATTACATTCGAGGTTTACAGAACGATACATTCAAGGGTTACGGAAAACATCGAACATTACATTCGAGGGCTACAAAGACAAACATTATATTCGAGGGTTACCGAAAACTAACGCTGCATTCAAGGGTTCAGAACAATACAATCGAGGGTTACGGAAAACCGTACATTACATTTGAGGGTTACTGAAAACAACACTACATTCGAGAATTCTCGAACAATACATTCGAGGGTTATCAAACAATGCAAAAGAGTAGAGGAGCACACTACTTCAGTGAATATTTCTTTATTTGTGCCAAACAACAGCATACAACGTTTCGGGATCAGGCCCCTTCATCAGGCCTAGAGTCCTGAAACGTTGGTATGCTGTTGTTTTTGCACGTATAAAGAAATATTCACTGAAGTAGTGTGCTCCTCTACTCTTTTGCCTTGCTGGATATTGAAGCCCTGGGAGTAGGGGGTGAGAGGATTGTACCTACCAACTTGTCTGGCTAATGAGCCTACACGGGTGTGTCAGTGTACATTTGGACCTTTGGTTATCAAATAATACATTCATGGGTTATTGAACAATGCATTTAAGGGTTATTGAACAATGCATTTAAGGGTTATTGAACAATGCATTTAAGGGTTACCGAACAATACATTTGAGGGTTATCGAACACTACATTCAAGGGTTACCAAATGATACATTCAAGGGTTATCGCAATTCATACGATCCATTAAAGGGTTATTGCTGAAACCCCACATTCGAAGGTTATGGCTGAATTTCGAATATTTTGTGGGACCCCCTTGTGCATTTGGAACATTCACTTTTTAAAAACCATGGCCACTTTATGCTGTGTCTTTAGCTAATTAAAATTGACCCGTACATAGTGTTTAATTGCTATAAGTATAACACCTAGAGTAAAATGATAGAGGGATTTCAATCACCCCCTAAACCCTGAAACTGCAATAGAAGAATTGTGAGAGATGTAAGACTAATCTGAAATGCTCTGCCACATCTGTTAACCCCTTTCTATTCCTAGTCCTTCCAGTTAGCAACTGCAACATGGATGTGATAGTTGATGTCACAGCCAATGACTGAATACCCTTCCCCCATGCTGCATCCTTGAGCATGTGAGAGCTTGGAGTGCATTAAGAGGAAGCAGAAACTTTTTAAAAAACAGAGGGAAGGGGGAAACATTTTGCTGCATAAAATCTTAGTTCATGTCTGTCAGCACTCTATTGTGGTTTGGGGGTGATTTACCGCTATATATATTCATACACATACATATATATAAGCATAGAAGTCCACCGCACTCCGTTCCAAACTCAGCTGCCTGGGTGCTGCATGACAGGTTCATATAGACATCGATACAAATTCCAAGCACTCCACAGACAACAAAAGTAGGTCTGTGGCCTACACGTTTCTGCCCGACACAGCAGGGCCGTCCTGTGTCGGGCTGAAACGCGTAGGCCACAGACCTACTTTTGTTGTGAATAAAGTGTTGAGATATTAAGTCCGTGGAGTGCTCAGAATTGTAACGATGTCCACACATATATGTATATATAAAATCTAATGGAATAACTGCACATCACCTGTATTGAAGTACTTGGTGCAAGTGCGATGGGAACCCAGCTGGATTGTTCCAATATATAGCCTAGCTTATAGACACAGCACCCAGGATTTAATTCATGCAGATAAAAGTTATTATGTTACCAGTTGCATCAATATGGCAAAGTTTCGCGGAACCATTACGGTCCCCTTCTTCAGGCAAGAAGCGATTATAAATTACAAGTTAAGCAAACCCATTTATAGGACTATACAGGAGAAATGACATACTGCATAATCCCTCCCCTCAAGAAGACACAAACTAACTCTGAAAACCTGTGAAACAAGATAGAACACACACATAACATATGTTCTATCTAGTATACAAGACAACAGTCCTGGGCTGCAATTTAAATAAACAAATAGACATCAAAGTCCCTGTTTAACCCTTATGGGGACATGGTGTCGAGCCTGTGGATCCACAAACCTCTCTGGCGCAGTTTAAAGACCCTATCTCCTCGCCTAGCTGGCAACTGGACTAATTCTAAACACATTATATTTATTTCTGTAATTCTGTATTCTTGATGTCTCTCTAGGAAATGTTTGGAGACTGGTAGCTTTTCATTTTTCGATCTAATGCTGGACCTATGTGAGAGATTATGATTTAATAGGTGTCTCCCCTATGTACAATTGGCCACATGGACACCAGAGGGCATACACTACAAATCTGGTGTCATACGTATAGTGTCCTCTTAATTTAAACACTTCAACGTAAGCGGGTGTTTAAATTCCTCACTCTTATGGACAAATTTGCAATGAGGCAATGTAGTCATGGGTACATCCCCATGCCTTTAATTACAAAAAGGTTGGTTTTAAACGTTTGATTAGTTGATAAAGAGACCTAACTAATGTTTTCCCAAGGTGATTCTCCCTCCGATCCAAGAAATCAATGGGGGTATGGCGAATTCCGAAACATGGATAGTTGTGCTTTAAAATGCATCAGAGTTTGCGCACTACATTGTGAGGCTGGTGCATAATGTATATTGTATGTAAATTTAAATACAAGTCTTTTAACTTCTCCTTTAAAGCTTGATATTTAAAAAATGTAGTAGTGAATTCTGGGTAAATGCCTGTAGTAATAGGTTATTTGTACATTTTTTAACACTGTGTTCCTACTGTTTTTCTGCCTTTGCAATGCAATCTCCAAGATACACAACTACTTAGTAAATATTTATAGATATAACACAGAAAACAGCGCACACCCATCTCTGGGCCACCAGAAAATACTGCTAGGAATCTCTGAACCCACGTCCCTTTTATTGGTCAAAATAATCACACAAAGTTTGGGGCCATGCCTCTTAGCAGGTGTGAAAACCAAACCACTAGATCACCTGCATGTGCATAATATATAAAGTTTATACTATGTGACACTATAAATAGGTCATCTAGTGGGTTAGTTTGCACACCTGATGAAGGGGGTGGCTCCCTGAAACATTGTGTGAGATTATGTTGACACAATAAACGGGAGTATTGCTTTAAGCACAACATGTGTCTCAGAGATTTCTTTGTTGCTGGTAAATATTTATAATCTATAGTGTCTATTTTCCCATCATTCCCTGCATGTCCAGGGTCCCTCTCACAGATGATCCAGTTTACCAGGTCCCAGAAGTAACCAGCAGTGAAGGCAGCACTGCCACCTTACAGTGTAACTACACAGCCACCAACGTGGTAATAAACATTGGATGGTTTACGTGGTACAGACATTTGGTGGGGGGTCCGTTGTCTCCAACAACAATAAAGATTTCATTGGCAGAGTCAGTGTAACTACCCAATTGGATTTATCAATAAGAGATCAGCCAACATTCAGCTGCATAAAGTGGAATTATCAGATACTGGAGTTATATCTGTGAAATCTCATTAATATTCAACCAAACAGAAAAAGGACATGGGAATGGAACCTTTCTCATTGTGACAGGTGAGGGTTTAATGAATATTTATTAATATTGAGAAACTACAAGTCATTTGAATTCTTCATTACTACATTTTAATGTACGGTATAACATGTGTTTACCATGTTTTCCTAGGTCAAACCGATAATAATTATATATACCATATGTCATATCAAAGCTGCTTTTCTGCCTCTTCCTTAAGGCATATTATGCCTGTGTCCAAATATGCAGTGTCAGTTCCCTCCATGTGAGCGCGCCACCACCCGCATATTTGGACACAGGCAAGAAACGAGGTCCAGCAAGTCTCGGGGGCGGGAGCTTACCTGACAGCACACAGTATCCAAGATGGCCAGCACTTTACAAGGGCACAGTTAGGCTCTGGGAGATGTAAAAAAAAAAAAAAAGCAGTAAAAGGTTCTATTTAATTCAATTATTTGTTTTTTGACTGAGTTATCCTTTAATAATGAAGGATTAAGATTAAGAATTTGTATCCTATATGGTCCTTTTTATCCCTGACAATATACCTTACCTTTACTGCTCTATCTACACAAGCAAAATTGCTATACTTACTAAAAATCTCCTCCTACCATCTAGAATATCTTGCCCCATTCGAAAAGCTGCACCACCCCATGATAAAGTATCCATACCTGGCTAACAGCCAGTGGAAAAGTCACAGTTCTAATTCTCTGTTTGAATTTGGGCTAAACACAGATTAACCCTGCAAATTTGGTTTAGATTAGTACATTTAAAAATCAGTTAGACAATCTGTGCCATTGTAATTGTAGAATTAGCCATAACAGTGACCATCATTAAATACCACAGTTTATCTATTTAACAACAGAGCCAAAAACACCATCAAGCTACAGTATTTTTTGGGCCAAAGCCAGCAATGTCTATTACCCCACAGCCCGGGTTACAGAACTGACAGTGTCTATCACATCCAGCCAGGGTTACGGAACTGACAGTGCCTATCACCCCCAGCAGGGTTACAGAACTGACAGTGCCTATCACCTCCAGCCAGGGTTACGGGACTGACGGTGCCTATCTCCCAGCCAGGGTTACGGAACTGACAGTGTCTATCACCTCCAGCCAGGGTTACGGGACTGACGGTGCCTATCATCCCCAGCCAGGGTTACAGAACTGACAGTGCCTATCACCCCCAGCCAGGGTTACAGAACTGACAGTGCCTATCACCCCCAGCCAGGGTTACAGAACTGACAGTGCCTATCACCCCCAGACAGGGTTACAGAACTGACAGTGCCTATCACCCCCAGACAGGGTTACAGAACTGACAGTGCCTATCATCCCAGACAGGGTTACAGAACTGACAGTGCCTATCACCTCCAGACAGGGTTACAGAACTGACAGTGCCTATCCCCCCCAGACAGGGTTACCGAACTGACAGGGCCTATCTCCCCCAGTCAGGGTTACAGAACTGACAGTGCCTACCACCCCCAGACAGGGTTACCGAACTGACAGGGCCTATCTCCCCCAGTCAGGGTTACAGAACTGACAGTGCCTATCACCCCCAGACAGGGTTACCGAACTGACAGGGCCTATCACCCCCAGTCAGGGTTACAGAACTGACAGTGTCTATCACCCCCATACAGGGTTACAGAACTGACAGTGCCTATCACCCCCAGTCAGGGTTACAGAACTGACAGTGTCTATCACCCCCAGCCAGGGTTACAGAACTGACAGTGCCTATCACCCCAGCCAGGGTTACAGAACTGACAGTGTCTATCACCTCCAGCCAGGTTACAGACCTGACAGTGTCTATCACCCCAGCAGGGTTACAGAACTGACAGTGCCTATCACCCCCAGACAGGGTTACAGAACTGACAGTGCCTATCATCCCAGACAGGGTTACAGACACTGACAGTCCTATCACCTCCAGCCAGGGTTACAGAACTGACAGTGTCTATCACCCCAGCCAGGGTACAGAACTGAACATGTGCTGCCTGTCTGTGTGAGTGTCTGTTTGCCTGTCTGTGTGAGTTTCTGTCTGTGTGTCTGTTTGCTTGTCTGTGTGTGTCTTTCTGTGTGAGTGTCTGTGTGTTTGCCTGTCTGTGTGAATGTCTGTCTGTGTGAGTGTCTGTGTGAATGTCTGTCTGTGAGCTTCTGTCTGTGGGAGTGTCTGTATTTGCCTGCCTGTCTCTCTGTATGAGTGTCTGTTTGTGTGAGTTTGTGTCTGTGTGTTTGCCTGTCTGTGTGAGTGTCTGTGTTGTTTTGTCTATATGAGTTTCTGTGTGTTTGCCTGTCTGTCTTTGTGAGTGCTTGTTTGTTTGTCTGTGTGAGTGTTTGTGTGAGTGTCTGTGTGAATGTGTGTTTGCCTGTCTGAGTGTCTGTGTGTTTCTCTGTGAGTGTCTGTGTTTGCCTGTCTGTGTGGTGTCTTTGTGTGTGTTTGTCTGTGTGTTTGCCTGTTTGTGTGAGTGTGTGTCTGTGTGTTTGTCTGTGTGAGTGTCAGTGTGTTTGCCTGTTTGTGTGAGTGTCTGTGTGTTTGTCTGTGTGAGTGTCTGTGTGTTTGCCTGTTTGTGTGAGTGTCTGTTTGTTTGGTTGAGTGTCTGTGTGAGTTTCCGTGTGAATGTCTGTGTGAATGTTTGTGTGTTTGCCTGTCTGAGGGGCATATTTATAAAGGATTGTCTTTTTCACCAAATAATTAGCGCAGCACATCGCAGCGAAAACAGCGCCATTTGGGGCTTCGTTTCGCCTTATTTATAAAAAAGATAAAGAGTGAAAAGTATCGCAGCGAAAACTTAACGCATCTAAGAAGACTGCATTGTGAAAACCATTCGAAACCAGAAAAGCCCACTAGAAAATGATGTCAAGTTCAAAATGGCCACCTCACATTTACCAAGAAGTCAGCCATGTCTTATTTAGTCAATCTTCTTAGAATTTCTCAATTGGAATACAATTTTCTTTTGCACTGCACATTCGCCTTTCTAATGCGCGATCGCCTTTCTAATGTCGCTTTTCCAAGGCATATTACACTCTAATGCGCGATCGCCCTTCTAATGCGCGTTCGCTTTTTCAAGGCATATTACCCATTAGAATGCCTTTTCGCTCAAACAATGACTTTTGACCACCTTCAGGGTCGCGCTAATCTTTCGCTCTTTTTAATGCAAAAACCACCTTTGCTCTTTTATAAATCGCGTTATGCCTTTTTGCTCCTTTTTCGCTAAAATTACCATTGCGAAGTAAGGCGAAAAGGGTTTAGCGATAGCTCGCGGAAACGGTTTCGCCATTCGTTAACGCTACCTTTATAAATAGCGTTAACTGTCTTTTTGGCGAAAACCCATGCGAAAAGCGAATGCGAAAACATTACGCTACTTTTCGCTCTTTTATAAATATGCCCCTGAGTGTCTGTGTGTTTCTCTGTGAGTGACTGTCTGTGTGAGTGCCGGTCTGTGTGAGTGTCTGTGTTTGCCTGTCTGTCTGTGAGTGTCTGTCTGTGTGAGTGTCTGTCTGTGTGTTTGTGTGTGTCTTTCTGTGTGAGTGTCTGTGTGTTTGCCTGTCTGTGTGAGTGTCTGTTTGCCTGTCTGTGTGAGTTTCTGTATGTGTGAGTGTCTGTTTGCCTGTCTGTGTGTGTCTGTCTGTGTGAATGTCTCCGTGTGAGTGTCTGTCTTTCTGTGTGAGTGTCTGTGTGTTTGTCTGTGTGAGTGTCTGTTTGCCTGTCTGTCTGTGAGCTTCTGTCTGTGTGAGTGTCTGTATTTGCCTGCCTGTCTGTGTGAGTGTCTGCCTGTGTGAGTGTTTGTCTGTTAGTGTCTGTGTGAGTGCCTGTCTGTCTGTGTTAGTGTCTGCCTGTCTGTCTGTGTTAGTGTTTGTGTGTTTGCCTGTCTGTCTGTGTGTTTGCCTGTCTGTGTTACTGTTTGTGTGAGTGTCTGTCTGTGTTACTGTCTGTCTGTGTGAGTGTCTGTGTTTGCCTTTCTGTCTGTGTGAGTGTCTGTGTGTTTGTGTGAGTGTCTGTGTTTGCCTTTCTGTCTGTGTGAGTGTCTGTTTGTGGGAGTGTCTGTCTGTGTGAATGTCTGTTTGCCTGTCTGTCTGTGTTTGTGTGTGTCTTTCTGTGTGAGTGTCTGTGTGTTTGTCTGTCTGTGTGAATGTCTGTGTGAGTGTCTGTTTACCTGTCCGTCTGTGTGAGTGTCTGTATGAGTGTTTGTCTGTGAGTGTCTGTGTGTTTGCCTGTCTGTCTGTGTTAGTGTCTGCCTGTCTGTGTTAGTCTGTGTGTTTTCCTGTCTGTCTGTGTTAGTGTCTGTGTGTTTGCCTGTCTGTCTGTGTTTGTCTGTGTGAGTGTCTGTCTGTGTTACTGTCTGTCTGTGTGTTTGTGTGAGTGTCTGTTTGTTGAGTGTCTGTGTTAGTGTCTGTCTGTGTGTTTGTCTCTGTGAGTGTCTGTCTGTGTGAATGTTCTCTGTATGTGTTTGTCTGTGTGAGTGTCTGTGTTTGCCTGTCTGTCTTTGAGTGCGTCTGTGTGTTTAACCTGTGTGTGGTGTGTCTGTGGTGAGTGTATGTTTGCCTGTCTGTGTTTTGTCTGTTTGAGTGTCTGTCTGTGTGAGTATTGTCTGTTTGAGTGTCTGTGTGATTGCCTGTTTGTCTGTGTGAGTGTCTGTCGCTGTGTGTTTGCCTGTCTGTCTGTGTGTTTGCCTGTGTTTGTGAGTGTCTGTGTGTTTGCCTGTCTTGTGTGAGTGTCTGTCTCTGTGTGTTTGCCTGTCTGTATTTATCTGTCTGTGTGTTTTCCTGTCTTTGTGAGTGTCTGTGTGTTTGCCTGTCTGTCTGTGTGGGGTGTCTTTCTCTGTGTGTTTGCCTGTCTGTCTCTGTTTGTCTGTCTGTCTGTTTGCCTTATCTGTCTGTGTGTTTTCCTGTCTCTGTGTTTTTGCCTGCCTGTCTGTGTGTTTACCTGCCTGTCTGTAATGAACTGGAGGGTGTAGTGCAGGTACCAGTAGGTGGGCACGGTTGGCAGGTACCAGGAGATGCGCAGGGCATGTACCAGTTGGTACACAGGGCAGGTGCCGTAGGTGCACATGGTAGGCGCCAGTAGGTGTACAAGGAGCTACCACTAGGTGCGCTGGGTAGGTGCCAGTAAGTGTAAAATACATGTATTACACTACAATTTAACACTAAAAGAAATTAACTCCCTACTCCTCTCATTATCCCTGGTTAAAGTCTCTACCTTTGTTAACATAGGTAATATACTTACCAAATCTTTAACCGAATCTTGGTCAGCCCACAATCCAGCCAATGGGAAAACATGCTTCTTGCAGAGTGTGCCTTCATGTTGAGCTTGTCGGTTGGGGGCTATACAGGAACACAAAAATCCATAGCGTATGCTCACATCTACCATACATTCACACACGTATAACAGCAGAAACACACACATACACAACTATATACACAATCACATATGTGCACACATAAATATATATGTTGTACCATGCACCGTGTAATTTAAATTTAAAAAATCTGCAATTATCCTGAAAATAAGTAAAAACAGGTGCACCTGGGTCCCCTACTCAGGTAAAAAGCCTAGAAATGGTGGTACATAAAGTATCACCACAATAGGTAAACAAAAACAAAATACACAGTGTGTGAAAGCCAAAACAAAATATAAAACAAATAGGTCAACCAGGAGTTTATTAAACCCTAAAATATGCAGTTTATAAAATATGCACGTATATAGAATGAGCTGGCCAGCTCTAACCTACATAGATACTAGCAACTTAGAATATAATTACCATAACAAATATATAATAAGATCTAAAATATGGGTTGCAGGTCACCAACTCCAAGACTTGAAGAAATGCAGTGTGCAAAAAATGTAAAAGCAGAGTACATAACTCCAGTCCTCCAACAATAGGAATAAAAGTAAAAGGACTGCAGGATCAAACATAAAAGTCACATATGCCGATATTCGGAACAATAAAGTAAAATTGTCCGATGTGTGCGCACACCACGGTCCAACAGAGACCGAATAATAGCAGTACTACGGGGTAAGAACGGATGCACTATACATCACTATCTCCTAAAACTGTTCATGTACAGGTAGTAAACAAGGTCTCTCCGATCCCCCGGACTTTTCACTGATTTTTCGTCTGTTGGCGTGCTCTTGGGATCAGGCAGGAGCGCGTACAACAATACCTCCGATGCGTCACTGTAAATGTCACAAACTAGGGCCAGGTGGTAGCTTCCTCGTGCTCATAGTATCCCCATAGTGTACCGGATCTCAGCGTCAACACTACGTGTTTCGCTCTAAGACTTCATCAGGTAGTGACGTCAGTACACACAGCCTTCCTCTCTTATTGGCCGGACCTTCCCTATCAAGGGATAGATAAAGCAGCCCATATGTACCTATCAAAATATCAAAAAGTTGTGGATATCCAACAGGTAAGTTAAGAGTGCACTCCCTGAAACCTGTCCATATCAGGTGAGTATATAATCCATATCAAAAAGCAGGGGGGCACACTTGAAGATAAATCACAAATTTTCATTTTTAAGTGCTCAACATGCAGGTACACAACGTTTCGGTGGTCCAACCTGAGGAAGGGGTTTGGACCCCCGAACGTTGTGTACCTGCATGTTGAGCACTTAAATAAATGAAAATTTGTGATTTATCTTCAAGTGTGCCCCCCTGCTTTTTTGATATGGATCATATGTACCTATCCAATAGGACCATTTCCATGCATTCAGTCTCGGAGAGGGAGTCCTGTAATAAATATACTATACACATCTTCTAATATACAAACAACATATATATACCATATAAATATATCTTAAAAACCCCAACAGCCAATTCCATTTGGTCATTAAGACTATTAGGTTGCATGCTTTTACCAGTATATAGGAATATGTATTGCTGTTCCAGTTTTAAAAGTTCTGAATCCTCTCCCCTAAAGAAATGTCTATTTATCCCCCCCAGTGCCATAAAAAAACTTCGTTCTAACGAGGACATATGTTTATCTCTATAGTGCTCATAAATATGCGAACAATACCTTTTATCCACAAATTGTGCATGTTCATGTTCAGATATAGCTCCCATATCCCTATGTGTATTACCGAGAGAGCAAATAGCTTTCCTGTGCTCCCCAGTTCTTATAGTTAATTTAATGTACCACTTATTGCAGGTACATTTGATACCATATGTGACATTTTGTGAATGACAGTTATAAAACAAAGTCCATTTATGTTCACAACCTCCTATTTTAGTAGATTCTTTACCCATAACCACATATTTACAATTATTTCAGTAGTGGACGCCCATTATAACTGTATTAGACGTGCATGTAAAATCGGCCGTCATGGATGAATAATAAAATAATAATAAAATCCAGAATCGGATTTTCGGACTAATTATGTTTCCTGCGGCCAGGCGGGCATCCAAGATTGCAAATACATGGGCCAGGTCGCAAACCTTGGCGACCCTGGTACCTATGCCACTGGAAAGGCAAATGATGAGCTTCTGTAACAGAAATAGGAATATAAAAAATATCTAAATGTCATTTACATCTTAAGGTTTTTTCAGCGGTATAAATCTTCAGTTAAATTGAAAACAAATAGAGATTCGTCTTTTCCCAGCATCCCTGGACTAAAATTTTCCTCTTGATCCTCGTTGGCTCTAGTTATTTTGTTTCTGGTCATCATCACGCCCCACACTTCATGCGTTACCTCCTAAGATAATTTGAGGGGATTACAAAGACATGTTTAGTAAAAAGTAAGAGACTTACCTGTCACATTAAGGAATGTATTCGGACTGTAATTCAACATCGCAGATGTACATCCCAGTATCTGATGGTACCACTTGGTGTATCTGGATGTTGGCTGATTTCTTATTTCTAAAATCAATCTCACTCTTCTTGGTGGTTCTTCCTCAGAAATCCGCATTGTTATCCGGTACCTCAGGCCCACCCACAACATGTCTGTGTCACTTGTACCAGCTAATGGTTATATTCTCCCAGCTGCTGAGGTTGTAATTACACTCTAAGGTGACTGTGCTGTTATTAATAGAGTTCACCACAGGGACCTGGGACACGTGAATCTTCTGTAATAAACATAATGGAGTAGAGAACAAATAGATAACCATGTAATTAATATGTGCACATGATAATATAAATGAAGAAATGGAATGTGATATAAACCACAGATTTCTTTACAAATGGTACAAAAACTATTTCAATTCTACATTAAAGGGCATGTCCACCCCCCCAAACTAAAATTTAACCCACTGCTGGCCCCACTGTGCAGTGTTAAAAATCCTTACCATAGTCCTCTGCTCCAAATGGTTCTCCTGCAGTGTCTATTCAAAGTCAAGGAAACTGAAGAGTAGGAGCCTTCCTGTGTGTGAAAAATGTTCTGCCCCTTCCCTGTCCTTCTGGAGGATGCGCAGGAAGCCCTTTCCCTCACTCCCTCCCCCCCCCCCCCCCCCCCCCCTGTCTCTACACATATAAATAAATAAATAAAATCTATTCTATAAATAAAATCCTTTCTGTGATGCAGCCACCCCCTCTCAACCCTAACCGCAGAAACGTACTTAATTAGCCACGTTCCTTCCGCTTTCTCAATTGCCAGCAGCCGTGTCTCTGATTGGCTGACTCTCAGCCAATCACAGATGCGGCTGCTGCTCCAGCCGCTGGTGACACCCCAATCCTGAAAATATCAGTAGAGGCCATGACCACAAAGGCATTTAAGTAAGTTATCTGGCACTTTTTTACAATATAAAGCATGCGGCTAGGGTTGGGAGGGGGGGGGGGGGGAGTTTTTATTAAATAAAACTAAAAGAGATTTTATGGCGAATACTCAGTTTTTTTTAACTGTTAGTTAAATAAATTAAAATAATAATAATAATATAATAATAATACACTAAAAAAAATAAGTTAATAAATAAAGTCATGCTTTGGGAGATTTCCTGTAGTTTTGTCCTTTGTACAGTTAGTAGAGATGGTATAACTGCCACGGAGCCACTGAGTACAGGACAATTCTGCTTTTATACATGTAGCAAGGTTCTCATTGGGCATCTTCCAATACCCAGTTTATAACTTCCTGTGATACACTTAGTACATCAGAACCTTGAATTTCAACGTTTATTTCTGGGGGTGCAGAGAATGTAACACCCAAGGGGAGCCCTAACTTTATCCTTTCTTACAGATATAAAGGGACACCCCCCCCAACAGCCACTTTATCAACACAGTAAGGGTGGCCCTATTCTTTCTATTTTAATTCCCCTCATAAGTGCACCGATTGACTCCTTCAACTCTTAAAGGACAAATTAAAATTTATCCCAATGCTGGCCCCGCTGTGTAGTGTAAAAAAAATCCTTAAATTACATGTCTTATGATGTTATGATTCTCCTGCAGTGCCTGTCCAAAGTTCAGAAAAGTAAAGAGTAGAAGCTGTCTGTGTGTTATCCAGATCCCTGCTTTTTTCTTTGCTCACTGAGGAATCTAACATGCACAGGGGAGCCCCCCCCCCCCCTCCCTCTATCCCTCTGGATAGATCCATGTTGCTTGGTGCCCTCGACATTGCCAGTCTGGCCCCTGTTTGCAACTTTCGGCAAATAGTAGGCAGGGAGCAGAGCACGGGACAATTTTTGCTGCTTTTTTTAACAAAAAAAAGTTGGCTGTGGGCTGGGGTGTACTACAGTATATGAAAAGTTACCCTTTAAGGAATGCTGTTAGTACTTATATATACTTATATAAAATATAGTCCAGTACTAATATAAAATACAGCACCAGCTCTAATATAAAATATAGCCCAGCATTAATATAAAATATAGCCCAGTACAAATATAAAAAATACCCCAGCTCTAATATAAAATAAAGCCCAGCATTGATATAAAATATAGCCTAGTACAAATATAAAATGTAGCCCAGTACTAATATAAAATATAGCCCATCATTAATATAAAATATACCCAAGTACTAATATAAAATATAGCCCAGTACTAATATTAAATATAGCCCATCATTAATATAAAATATACCCAAGTACTAATATAAAATATAGCCCAGTACTAATATTAAATATAGCCCAGTATTAATATAAAATATAAACCAGTACTAACATAAAATATAGCCCAGTACTAATATAAAATATAACCCAGTATTAATATAAAATATAGCGCAGTACAAATGTAAAATATAGCCCATTACCAATATATAATATAGCACTAATATAAAATATATCCCAACACTAATATAAAATATAGCTAGAATATAGCCCAGTACTAATATAAAATATAGTCCATTACTAATATAAAATACAGCACCAGCTCTAATATAAAATATAGCCCATCATTAATATAAAATATACCCAAGTACTAATATAAAATATAGCCCAGTATTAATATAAAATATAAACCAGTACTAATATAAAATAAAGCCCAGTACTAATATAAAATATAGCCCAGTACTAATATAAAATATAACCCAGTATTAATATAAAATATATCCCAGTACTAATATAAAATATAGCGCAGTACAAATATAAAATATAGCCCATTACTAATATATAATATAGCACTAATATAAAATATAGCCCAGTACTAATATAAAATATAGCTAAAATATAGCCCAGTGTTAATATAAAATATAGCTAAAATATAGCCCAGTACTAATATAAAATATAGCTAAAATATAGCCCAGTACTAATATAAAATATAGCCCAGTACTAATATAAAATTTAGCCCAGTACTAATATAAAATATAGCCCAGTACTAACATAAAATTTAGCCCATTACTAATATATAATATAGTACTTGTATTATATTGTAAAGGTTGCTGCACTCATCCAACTAAATTTCAATAACAGGTGCCACCAGGTATGTAACTAAATTCATTACATCAATGTATTGTAAATTTGTAAGTAACTCCCAGGCACACTGACGTGACTTTATTATCAACGTTTCAACGAAACTCTGTTCGTCTTCATCAGGACAAATAATTACAAAGTAGTGCTCAAATTTATAGACCATCATGTAATATAAACCACACACCCCCAAGGTGCAAATAGTGTGTAGCTTCAATTAGCATAAAACATACTTTAAAACATGAATTTCTTGCTATTCTGTATAAGTCATCTCCATTTGTGTATTACATTATCACAAAGTGCATCACAAAATTAATATATAGTAGATAAGCCCCCGAAACCTAGAGATCGTTTAAGTCTAAAGCTGTAAATTGGCTCCTACACGGAGCTATTATACTTACATGCTCCTCCTCGCTCCACCGCCGTGGCTCTGCACTTCCGGGTAAGGCAGTCAGTGTCGGCCGTGACTGTGACATCACGGCCAATCACTGACTGCCATTCCCGGAGCAGTCTCCACTGCGGCTGCTCGGGAACATTAAAAAAACAGAGCAGCCACAGTGGAGACTGGGAGAAGAACCCGGAAGCGGCGGTGGAGCGAGGAGCATGTAAGTATAATATCTCTGTGTGGGAGCCGAATTACAGCTTTAGACTTAAACGATCTCTAGGTTTTGGGGGCTAATCTACCATATATACATTTTTCAAAAGAGGGGTGGACAGTCTCTTTAATGTCATGGTCCAGTTTTATACATTCTTTTTCTAATGGACCCAATTGTGCACGCACCTCTTCTATTACTAGAAGCATTAAATCCATTGAACATTTGTTCAGTATCTCACACCACTTCTCACAAAACTGCTTATTGTTTCGTCCTATGGTGGGTAAGTTTTTAATCCGAAAGCCTCTAGGAATTCTCTTATTCCTGTAATATTTGGATAGGGTGATTCCATGTAATTGGGTCTCAATGTATCGCTTTTTGTTTTTTTTAAATAAAAACAACCATACTCTGTACAGTGTCGTTTCCAAATGCCTTATTGAAGTTGCTGTTAAATAAAATACGGTCCTCATCTTTCTGCGTAAATCCTCTTGTTTTGGACCTCTTTTTATGGTGAGAGACAAGGTTGACAAAGTCCAAAAACCAGAATGTGTCCCATTTATAGTACAACATAGCGAGATGGGTGGGGCTATAAAAAGAAAGACAAGTGGCTATTGGAGAATAATAGAGAATGACCCCAATGTCAAGAAAATGAACAAACCACAAGTAATATTTAAGAGGAACAAAAATCTAACAGACCTTTTAGTATTGGCAGACCCAGTCTCTAAGTATAGTAATATATGTACAACAAAACAGAAATGTGGATTCACTAGATGTTATGGGGGCAGTATGTGTAATTTTATGATGGAAAATATATACTTTTGTCACCTACATAATGGACAAAACATTAAAATTACAGGGAAATATGACTGTAATACAGATTATTGCATCTCACTCCTTTTAAAAGACGATTTGCGACTCATAAGTCACATATTAAAACAACAAAGGAGAGATTGGTTAAGAATGAACTAAAGGGAGACGAGAACCCAGTGGTGTTACATTTTTCCAAAGAAAACCACCCAGTGAGTTCACTAAAGGTAATGGTCATTGACCAAGTTAAACCTTTACACAGGGGTGGGGATAAGGGCAATCATCTCCTCCAAAAAGAGGCAGAGTGGATATATAAATTAAATACAATAGCGCCTAAAGGCCTCAATACACAGTTCTCTTTTAAATGTTTTCTATAAAGGCTTGTTTTATTACCCCTTGCTTTTAAGTACCAAGTACCAGAAATATTATGCTGGTGTAACAAATGGGGGGGGTTGTTTAATAAGTACATTGGGGGAAGGAAGGGGTTAATAAGTACATTGGGGTTAATAAGTACTTGGGGGGTGTTTAATAAGACATTGGGGGAAGGAAGGGGCTATAGTACATTGGGGTTAATAAGTACTGGGGGGTGTTTAATAAGTACATTGGGGGAAGGAAGGGGTTAATAAGTACATTGGGGGAAGGAAAGGGGTTATAAGTACTTGGGGAGGGGTATAATGTACAGTGGGGAAGGAAGGGGGTAATAAGTACTTGGGGGGTGTTAATAAGTACATTGGGGGAAGGAAGGGGTTTAATAAGTACATTTGGGGGGAAGGAAAGGGGTTATAAGTAATTGGGGGAGGGGTAATAAGTACATTGGGGAAGGAAGGGTTAATAAGTACATTGGGGGAAGGAAGGGTGTAATAGTACTTGGGGGGGTTATAGTACATGGGGAAGGAAGGGGTTAATAAGTACATTGGGGAAGGAAGGGGAAGGGGTTAATAAGTACATTGGGGGAAGGAAGGGGTTAATAAGTGCACTGGGGGAAGAGAAGGGGTTAATAAGTACATTTGGGGGTAAGGAAGGGGTTAATAAGTACATTGGGGAAGGAAGGGGTTAATAAGTACAGTGTGGAGAGGAAGGGGTTAATAAGTATCCTGGGGGGGGAATAAGTACATTGGGGGGAGGAGGGGGTTAAAAGTACATTGGGGAAGGAAGGGGTTAATAAGTACAGTGTGGGAAGGAAGGGGTTAATAAAGTACATGGGGGTGTTAAAAGTGCATTGGAGGAGGAAGGGGTTAATAAGTGCATTGTGGGGAGGAATGGGATTAATAAGTACATTGTGGGGAAGGAAGGGGGTTAATAAGTACGTTGGGGGAAGGAAGGGGTTAATAAGTCTGTGCGGAAAGGGGTTAATAAGTACATTGGGGGAAGGAAGGGGTTAATAAGTACATTGGGGGAAGGAAGGGGTTAAAGTACAATTGGGGGAAGGAAGGGGTTAATAAGTACATTGGGGGAAGGAAGGGGTTAATAATTACATTGGGGGGAGGTATGGGTTAATAAGTGCATTGGGGGAGGGAAGGGGTTAATTAGTACATTGTGGGGAAGGAAGGGGTAATAAGTACATTGGGGGAAGGAAGGGGTTAATAAGTACATTGGGCCAAGTTAAACCTTTACACAGGGGTGGGGATAAGGGCAATCCTCTCCTCCAAAAAGAGGCAGAGTGGATATATAAATTAAATACAATAGCGCCTAAAGGCCTCAATACACAGTTCTCTTTTAAATGTTTTCTATAAAGGTTGTTTTATTACCCCTTGCTTTTACGTACCAAGTACTAGAAATATTATGTGGTGTAACAAATGGGGGGGTGTTGTTTAATAAGTACATTGGGGGAAGGAAGGGTTAATAAGTACATTGGGGTTAATAAGTACTTGGGGGGTGTTTAATAAATACATTGGGGGAAGGAAGGGGTTAATAAGTACATTGGGGTTAATAAGTACTTGGGGGGGGTGTTAATAAGTACATTGGGGGAAGGAAGGGGTTAATAAGTACATTTGGGGGGAAGGAAAGGGGTTAATAAGTACTTGGGGGAGGGGTTAATAAGTACATTGGGGGAAGGAAGGGGTTAATAAGTACATTTGGGGGGAAGGAAAGGGGTTAATAAGTACTTGGGGGGAGGGGTTAATAAGTACATTGGGGGGAAGGAAGGGGTTAATAAGTACATTGGGGGAAGGAAGGGGTTAAAGTACTTGGGGGGGTTTAATAAGTACATTGGGGAAGGAAGGGGGGGTAATAAGTACATTGGGGGAAGGAAGGGGTTAATAAGTACATTGGGGGAAGGAAGGGGTTAATAAGTGCATTGGGGGAAGGAAGGGGTTAATAAGTACATTGGGGGTAAGGAAGGGGTTAATAAGTGCATTGGGGGAAGGAAGGGGTTAATAAGTACAGTGTGGAGAGGAAGGGGTTATAAGTACCTGGGGGGGTGGTAATAAGTACATTGGGGGGAGGAGGAGGGGGTTAAAAGTACATTGGGGGAAGGAAGGGGTTAATAAGTACAGTGTGGGAAGGAAGGGGTTAATAAGTACATGGGGGTGTTAATAGTGCATTGGGGAGGAAGGGGTTAATAAGTGCATTGTGGGGAGGAATGGGATTAATAAGTACATTGTGGGGAAGGAAGGGGTTAATAGTACGTTGGGGAAGGAAGGGGTTAATAAGTACTGTGTGGGAAGGAAGGGGTAATAAGTACATTGGGAGAAGGAAGGGGTTAATAAGTACAGTGTGGGAAGGAAGGGGTTAATAAGTACATGGGGGTGTTTATAAGTACATTGGGGGAAGGAAGGGGTTAATAAGACATTGGGGTTAATAAGTACTTGGGGGGTGTTTAAAAGTACATTGGGGGAAGGAAGGGGTTAATAAGTACATTGGGGGAAGGAAGGGGTTAATAAGTACATTGGGGGGAAGGAAGGGGGTAATAATTACATTGGGGGGGAGGTATGGGTATAAGTGCATTGTGGGGAAGGAAGGGGTTATAAGTACATTGTGGGGAAGGAAGGGGTTAATAAATACATTGGGGGAAGCAGGGGGTTAATAAGTGCATTGGGGGGGACGAAGGGGTTAATAAGTACATTGTGGGGAAGGAAGGGGGTTAATAAGTACATTGGGGGAAGCAAGGGGTTAATAAGTACATTGGGGAAGCAAGGGGTTAATAAGTGCAGTGTGGGAAGGAAGGGGTTAATAAGTACATGGGGGGGTTTAATAAGTGCATTGGGGGAGGAAGGGGTTAATAAGTGCATTGGGGGGAGGAGGAAGGGGTTAATAAGACATGGGGGAAGGAAGGGGTTAATAAGTAATTGGGGGAGGAAGGGGTTAATAAGTACAGTGTGGGAAGGAAGGGGTTAATAAGTACATGGGGGGGTTTAATAAGTGCATTGGGGAGGAAGGGGTTAATAAGTACATTGGGGGAGGAAGGGGTTAATAAGTACATTGTGGGGAAGGAAGGGGTTAATAAGTACATGGGAGGGGGGTTTAATAAGTACATTGGGGAAAGGAAGGGGTTAATAAGTACATTTGGGGGAAGGAAGGGGTTAATAAGTACATTGGGGGAAGGAAGGGGTTAATAAGTGCATTGGGGAAGGAAGGGGTTAATAAGTACATTTGGGGGTAAGGAAGGGGTTAATAAGTGCATTGGGGGAAGGAGGGGGTTAATAAGTAGTGTGGAAAGGAAGGGGTTAATAAGTAACGGGGGGGGGTGTGTGTTAATAAGTACATTGGGGGGAGGAAGGGGTTAATAAGTACATTGGGGGAAGGAAGGGGTTAATAATTACGGTGTGGGAAGGAAGGGGTTAATAAGTACATTGGGGGAAGGAAGGGGAGTATAAGTACAGTGTGGGAAGGAAGGGGTTATTAAGTACACGGGGGAGGAAGGGGTTAATAAGTGCATTGTGGGGAGGAATGGGGTTAATAAGTACATTGTGGGGAAGGAAGGGGTTAATAAGTACATTGGGGGAAGGAAGGGGTTAATAAGTACTGTGTGGGATGGAAGGGGTTATTAAGTACACGGGGGGGAGGAAGGGGTTAATAAGTGCATTGTGGGGAGGAAGGAAGGGTTAATAAGTACATTGTGGGGAAGGAAGGGGTTAATAAGTACATTGGGGGAAGGAAGGGGTTAATAAGTACATTGGGGGAAGGAAGGGGTTAATAAGTACATTGGGGAAGGAAGGGGTTAATAATTACATTGGGGGGAGGTAGTGGGTTAATAAGTGCATTGGGGGAAGGAAGGGGTTAATAAGTACATTGGGGGAAGGAAGGGGTTAATAAGTACATTGGGGAAGGAAGGGGTTAATAAGTACATTGGGGAAGGAAGGGGTTAATAATTACATTGGGGGGGAGGTATGGGGTAATAAGTGCATTGGGGGAGGGAAGGGGTTAATAAGTACATTGTGGGGAAGGAAGGGGTTAATAAGTACACTGGGGGAAGGAAGGGGTTGTTAATAAGTACATTGGGGGAAGGAGGGGGTTAATAATTACATTGGGGGAGGTATGGGTAATAAGTGCATTGGGGGAGGGAAGGGGTTAATAAGTACATTGTGGGGAAGGAAGGGGTTAATAAGTACATTGGGGGAAGCAAGGGGTTAATAAGTGCACGGGGGACGACGAAGGGGTTAATAAGTACATTGTGGGGAGGAAGGGGTTAATAAGTACATTGGGGGAGAAGCAAGGGGTTAATAAGTACTTGGGGGAAGCAAGGGGTAATAAGTACATTGGGGGAAGAAAGGGGTTAATAAGTACATGGGGGGAAGGAAGGGGGTTAATAAGTACATTGGGGGAAGGAAGGGGTTAATAAGTACTTGGGGGGAGGGGTTAATAAGTACATTGGGGGAAGGAAGGGGTTAATAAGTAAATTGGGGGAAGGAAGGGCTAATAAGTACATTGGGGAAGGAAGGGGTTAATAAGTACATGGGGGAAGGAAGGGGGAATAAGTACTTGGGGGAGGGGTTAATAAGTACATTGGGGGAAGGAAGGGTTAATAAGTACATTGGGGGAAGGAAGGGCTTAATAAGTACATTGGGGGAAGGAAGGGGTTAATAAGTACATTTGGGGTAAGGAAGGGGTTAATAAGTGCATTGGGGAAGGAAGGGGTTAATAAGTACATGGGGGAGGAAGGGGTTAATAAGTACAGTGCGGAAAGGAAGGGGTTTATAAGTACACGGGGGGTTAATAAGTACATTGAAGGAAAGGAAGGGGTAATAAGTACTTGGGGGGGTTTAATAAGTACATTGGGGGAAGGAAGGGGTTAATAAGTAATTGGGGAAGGAAGGGGGTTAATAAGTGTAATAAGCCCCCAATGTACTTATACCACTCCTTCCCCCAATAGGTACTTATTAACCCCTTCCTCCCCCCGATGTACTTATAACTCCTTCCTTCCCCGATGCACTTATTAACCCTTCCTCCCCACAATGTACTTATTAACCCCTTTCCCCCCAATGCACTTATTAACCCATTCCTTCCCCCAATGTACTTATTAACCCCTTCCTTCCCTTCAGTGTACTTATTAACCCCTTCCTCCCCAAATGTACTTATTAAACCCTTCTTCCCCCAATGTACTTATTAACCCCTTCCTTCCCCAATGTACTTATTAACCCCTTCCTCCACACGGTACTTATTAACCCCTTCCTTCCCAATGTACTTATAACCCCCAATGTCTTACTTAACCCCTTCCTCCGCCCACATGTACTTATTAACCCATCTTCCTTCCCATGTAGTTATTAACCCTTCCTCCCCAAAAGTACTTATTAACCCCTTCTCCCCCCAAGACTTATAACCCTTCTTCCTTCAATGTACTTATAACCCCTTCCTTCCCACAAGTACAATTAACCCCCTCCTTCCCCAATGGACATTAACCCCTCTTCCCCCAATCACTGTTTAAACCCCTTCCTTCCCCAAGTACTTAATAACCCTTCCTCCCCCCAATGTACTTATTAACCCCTTCCTTCCCCAATGTAATTATTAGCTCTGCATCCCATGATATTAACCCCTCTTCCCCTAACGTACTGATAACCCCTTCACTTCCCCTAATGTACTTAGAACCTCTTCTTCCCCCAATGTACTTATAACACTTTCCTTCCCCGACGTAATTATAACCCCTTCCTCCACCCACGAGGTACTTATTAACCCCTTCTCCCACGATGCACTTATTAACCCCTCTCCACAACACATTACACCCCTGCTCCCCCAATGTACTTATTAACCCCTCTTCCCAATGTACTTATTAACCGTCGTTCCTTTCCGCACGGTACTTATAACCCCTTCCTTCCCATTCAATGTAACTTATTAACCGGTCCGGCCAAGGACTGAGGAACCCTCTCGGCCCCAAGGACGGAGGAACCCCGGCCGTGCCCCAAGGGACGGAGGACCCCCCGGAAGGATCGGAGGACGCCGTGCCCGGTCAAGAGAGTGACTTACCTCGCCGTCCCCAATGTACGTTATAACCCCGGGCGCCCCACAAGGACGGAGTACGGCGCGGAGGTAGAACCCCTGCTCAGGCCCCCAAGGGACGAGGAACCCAGGCAGCCCGGAAAGGGACAGGTAGGCACCCCGCAGGAAAAAAAGGGGAGGAGAACCAGGAAGTCCCCAATGTACCCCCTGTAAGTACCCCCGGACGGCCGGGGGTACTTACAGTACGCTTTTAGGAGGAGGCTGTGCAGGACACAGAGGCTGCTGGGAAATGTAGGCTGGAACCAGGAACTAGATGCTGCTGGGGACTGTAGGCTGGAAACAGGAACAAGGTGCTGCTGGGAACTGTAGGCTGGAAACAGGAGCAAGATGCTGCTGGGAACTGAAGGCTGGAAACAGGAGCAAGGTGCTGCTGGGAACTGAAGGCTGGATACTGGAACAAGGTGCTGCTTGGAACTGTAGGCTGGAAACGGGAGCTAGGTGCTGCTGGGAACTGTAGGCTGGATAATGGAACAAGGTGCTGCTGGGAACTGTAGGCTGGAAACAGGAGCAAGGTGCTGCTGGGAACTGTAGGCTGGAAACAGGAGCAAGGTTCTGCTGGGAACTGAAGGCTGGATACTGGAACAAGGTGCTGCTGGGAACTGTAGGCTGGAAACAGGAGCAAGGTGCTGCTGGGAACTGTAGGCTGGAAACAGGAGCAAGGTGCTGCTGGGAACTGTAGGCTGGATACTGGATACTGGATACAGGCAAGGTAGGTACTGGATACTGGATACAGGCTAGGTAGGTACAGGATACTGGATACAGGCTAGGTAGGTACAGGATACTGGATACAGGCAAGGTAGGTACTGGATACTGGATACAGGCAAGGTAGGTACAGGATACTGGATACAGGCAAGGTAGGTACAGGATACTGGATACAGGCGAGGTAAGTAGTAGGAGCAGGAGCGAAGCAGGATCCAAGTCAGGTGAGTAAGGAGCCAGGGGTAGCAACGCTACTATCGGGCGCCGGGTCCAGGAGGACGCCGGCTTTTAAAATCCCGCGCCGCCCGGCGTGTCGGCGTCGTGACGTCCGCGACGCCGCCCACCCGGAAGTGCAGAGCGGCGCGGGACCAGAGCGGCAGGTAAGTTCGTGACAGCTGGGCCTGGTTAAATAGGGTAAATAGTCCCATTGGCTAGTATTAATACTGTTATTAATATAGGTGATAGGTGTTTTTTATATATGTATTGCACATTGCACTTTGTGATAATGTAATACACAAATGGAGATGACTTATACATAATAGCAAGAAATTCATGTTTTAAAGTATGTTTTATGCTAATTGAGGCTACACACTATTTGCACCTTGGGGGTGTGTGTTTTATATTACAATTATATAATTAATAATACTTATATAGCAATTAATATAATTATATTAATTATTTGTCCTGATGAAGACGAACAGGGTTTCGTCGAAACATTGATAATAAAGTCACGTGTTTTGAAGTCAGTGTGCCCGGGAGTTACTTACAAATATATAATATAGTACTAATATAAAATATAGCCCAGTACTAATATAAAATATAGCCCAGTACTAATATAAACTATAGCCCAGTACTAATATAAAATATAGCCCAGTACTAATATAAACTATAGCCCAGTACTAATATAAACTATAGCCCAGTATTAATATAAACTATAGCCCAGTAATTAATATTAAACTTAAGCCCAGTACATAATATAAATATAGCCCAGTACTAATATAAAACTATAGCCCAGTACTAATATAAAAGATAGCCCAGTACAATATAAAATATAGCCCGAGTACTAATATAAACTATAGCCCAGTACTAATATAAACTATAGCCCAGTACTAATATAAAATAGCAGCCCAGTACTAATATAAACTATAGCCCAGTACTAATATAAAATATAGCCCAGTACTAATATAAAATATAGCCCAGTACTAATATAAACTATAGCCAGTATAATATAAAAATAGCCCAGTACTAATATAAAATATAGCCCAGTACTAATATAAACTTAGCCCAGTACTAATATAAAAATAGCCCAGTACTAATATGAAATATAGCCCAGTACTAATATAAACTATCGCCAGTACTAATATAAAATATGCCTAGTACTAAATAAAATAGCCAGTACTAAATAAACTATAGCCCAGTACTAATATAAAATATAGCCTAGTACTAATATAAACTATAGCCCGGTCGTGGGAAATGTGCAGTCCCAAATGTTCTTCCTATGCTGTGTATATGCCGTGTATAGAGAGAACGCTCGGGATTGTGTGTATTCTGATCTTTAAAAAATGACAGACAGGATTTTACAGATCATCTGTCATCTTTCAAACATCCGTCATGTGTGTACCCAGCTTAAACGGACAATTATACTTACCTCCTCCCCGCTCCTCTTCTTATATCCACGCTCTCTACCAAGGGTGAGGACCTAAGTCGTTAAGTCCTCACCCCTGGGCTGTTTGCACTTACTCTGTTATACTTACACAGCACTGCTCCGCTCCTTCGTCTGCTTCCACAATGGGTCCAATAGGAAGACACACTCCTTGCAGAGAGTATCTTCCTATTGGCCTCATTGCCGACGGAGATGTGGGGGCGGAGCTTAGTGGATCGGCGTTGTGTAAGTATAACAGCGTAAGTGGAAACAGGGGTGAGAACTTAGCGACTTAGGTCCTCACCCTTGGTAGAGAGCGTGGATATAAGAAGAGGAGCGGGGAGGAGGTAAGTATAATTGTCCTTTAAGACCTGGAAGTACCAAACCCCCCCTTTTACCCATACTACTAACTTAATTAAAGACATACAAGAGCAGTTTCTTTTTTTGGATAACTGGTCGGCCACAGCTTTATTAATCTACACCAATGCAAATTACACAACATTTCTGTACGCCTTGCTATTTTAAGTATCTTTTTAAAATTTTTCAGTCCCCGTCCGTTGATTGAACTTCAATTCCTACCTCTCTTTTATGATTTAAAAGCCCTTGAATTTCACCCCTTGCAAGGACGTATCCGACACACAGAACTGTGTACCCCAACACAGAACTCCAACTGCCACCCAGCAAAAAAAGGGCCTGATCTATTTCGCACTCTATTCCCGACAGGAAAATATCTATTTCAATATCGTTTAGATGTACTCCATCCAGCCTTGTAAGGAACAGAGACTTCTGGGTAATTTCCAGCTCTCAGGCTCATAAGGCATCCAAGCACAGATGAATCAAGTGCGATGCGCATCGCATACTAAGTCCATCCGTGTCAGAGGACACGGCAGAAGAGCGATAGATCAGGCAAGTTCTCTAACATTCCCGGCTCCTACACATATTGAAGAACGGGAGGTAAGACACAGCTTCTTTACCATCTATTTTTCAATAAAACAGAATACAAAGAAATGATTTTACCAGTGGAGATACCCTTTAAGAAGGAACCAAGCTCGCTCAATGGCAGACGGATCCCAAACCCCTTGCCAAACTACTTGAGGGACTATTTAAGACCATGTTACTACCAATTATTACAAAAGATCATTGTCCGCTGCATGAATAACAATAATCATTAGCTGACAATTCTACTTTTCTCCACCATACTAATATGTCCTCATATGAACGATTCTGACAGAAACACATCCTTAAAAACCAACCCTCAACCCTGTTGAGCCCAACTTTTGGCAACTAACTCTTCTGCTTACACAGCCCACAAAAAATTCCAAAGCAGAACTAGCAAGAAAAATACAGCTACCGCAAAAGACTTGTATATGACATCCAATACCAAACTAAGCTTAAAGAAATAGTTCACTTCAAAAGTGAACTATTCCTTTACTGCATTCATTGAAGAACGGGAAGTAAAGTAGCTATGCCTTACGTCCCGTTCAATTAATTTAGAAGGAGCCAAGAATGAAGCGAGGAAATTTACCTTGCACACGATCCACCACCAGCCCCACTGACAGGTCCCATCTGCTTCCTGCTTCACTTTAACTATAGCGTGCATGCATGCTAATGCACATCTCGGTAATACATGTTTCTGTGTCACTGTCTGTGCAACCAAAAAGAATTGGACCATGTTATTTAACTCTTGAACTTTATACTGTGGGAGATGGAAAACCATTTCCACTGTATCTATTTCAATCCCAAGAAGGATAGACAAGTGATGGGGCCCTCTGTTTTTTTTTTTCATATAGTGGGACTTCAAACTTGTTCATAAAGAAATGAAAAGTATTTAGTAAAAACACTGGTCTGTCCTAACTGGGCCTATGAATAAAAAGTCATCTAAATAATGGATGATAGCCATTACCCTGTCTTGTAGCATATCCACTCCAAAAAGGAACTAAAGCTAGGTACACACTGTACAATCTTTCCTACTGACCGACTGTTCGAGACTTTCATCCGGTCGGCTAGGAGGAAGGACTGTCGGGCGTGGCAAAAGCAGCTACGTCCGACATAGAGGTTGTGTTTTTCCGACCTGTCTGATCATTCGTTCGTTCAATTTTGCCGCCATACAATAATTCGGGCCAACCGACTGGAACACTGAAATGTCGGTCGGTCGGGCCGAATTTTTGCATCGTGTGTACCTAGCTTAAAAATTTAAAAATAATAACATTGAGATTTTTAACATGCAATCTAGCAAGTTAAAACAATCTGGGTGCACCAGCAGTATCCGAAAGACTGACTCTATTACCGACTTAGCTAAGAGAGCGCCCTCACCTGCCTTCCCTTGCCTGCCAAATGAAACAAAGTTACGCGGCGCTTCCCCTTTGTCAATTTTTTTCATTTACAGATTCACCCTCTGGGGACAAATGGTAAATCATGCAGAACTTACCTTGCTCCTTCTTGGGCACCAGTCCCAAAGCAGAAACCCTTAAATGATCAAACATCACGGGGCTCCACATCCTCCCCAAAGAAACCTCCTGCAGTAAGTTTTACAAAGCCAGATCTGGCGTTTGAACTGATTTGAAATTCTGAGCAAAACTGTGAAAGGGGGAAAACTGAAAGGAAATAACAAAACCATTAGAAAAACCTCTTCTAATGATTCTTGTTTCCTCCATCTTGGCGTACATTTGTAACCATGGCCCCATCCTAGCTGCACTAGCATCCTTTGACCTTGACGCTGCTGGGTTTGCCCTGGTGTTGACCCCTGTTTCCGAAAGCATTTTGTTGCAGATTGACCCCCCACCGAAAAAGGAGCATTCATGCCAAAATGTACATAGTCCAGCAAGTTTTCAATGCCCCACATAAAAAAGCCAACAAGGACCTGATTTAGGGGAGCTAACCGCTTTGCGTTTTTGTGGGGACAACCCTCATTAAGAACTGAACTGACTCCAACTGGGTCGTCCTCAATCTGTGTTCTTTTTGCTAGTGCAGGAGCTGGTACCTCCAAACAGGAACCGTGGACCTGGCATACACAATATCCAAGTCACCTTCCTCGGACCTCCATTCCGCAAGGAAAGACACATAGGGAGGGTGTGGTATGGTGCTTCCTGGTCACTGGCAAAGCATAAAATTCCACATGTGTACTCAGGAGAGCCCAGGATTGTGCAGGGTGTAGTGGTTAGACGCACTGGCCCGAATAGGGGCATAATAAGTAATAAATACATTAAGTAGATATTAAAGAGCTTAAATCCTAAAACTTAAAAACATAAAGCACACAAAGCTTACGGTCTATATATCTATAGCTCTATTAACTTATTTTAATACTGTGCAAAATGAAAGGACTGGTTTAGAAAAGTCGCGCTTGCGCACATTGTTTAGGGGAGGAACTGACAGAAGACACAGTGCAGCGTGGCAGGATTGCCCCTCCCCTTAGGGTTCGAAACAGGAGGCAGGAGTAAGTGCTCCAGTCTCCATTTCAATTATAATTAAGGAAGGGTCTTTTTTTGGGTGAACTAATGTTAAGCATTTGTAAACAGAACCAAACCACTTGAACACAAGGTCACATTAACTGATGTACATTTAGAAACTATGGCCTGTTACATCCTGTTCTACACTTTCAAAAATACATTCCTGTAACACCACAATAGGTTATAGTGGTAGATATAGACAAGACATCTCACTTTGCAGACTATGGTCCGTGTTCTTGGTTCGTTACCTCAAACATCTAAATCTACTACAAAGAGCAGCTTGTATGAAAATCTACATTGTCAATCCCATAACATTGAAATAATCCTCCCAGCAGAACCTTCCATCCATAACAGCACAATGATCGGTGTGGGACTGCTCCTTATACTGGGAGTCGTGCAAGGTTAGTATTGGGGAGAATCATTACAAGGTGCCAGGTCATGCTTGGTGTTTGTTGACAAATGGAAAGGACAATGAACAACTTTCATGTCCTTTATTTCTGCCACATACTGGATAATGGTTTATATTTTTTGAAAATATATATAGGAAGATGCTAGTTAGTGACCATTTCTCTATAGGGTTTGGTTAAGTTAAAGGGTATGTCCACCCCACATACGAAAATTTAGTATCTGGTTGGAAAAGGCCGTAAACCTTAACCTTGCAAGGTTTACAGCTGCCAAAGATGCCCCCAGATATACTTACCAGCCTTCGTTCCCCCAGCGTAATGCCTTAGCCAATCACAGGAGCGGATGCCGGTTGAGCCGCTCCTGCTTGACTTCCATGCTTGGAAAAAGCACGGGAGTTAAGCGGAAGGTGTCGGGGGAACGAAGGCTGGTAAGTAAATTGGGGGGCATCTTTGGCAGTTGTAAACCTCACGAGATTGAGGTTTACAGCCTTTTCCAAGCAAACGCTAAATTAAATGTTTGGGGGTGGACATACCCTTTAAGGCTGTAATTATTTCTGTTTTAGTTCCTGTATTTACTCCTGTTTATTGAATTAGACATCCCTCCTTATGATTAGAGATGGCCGAACTTACTTAAGTTTGGTTTGTTTCCGAACTTCAGTAAAAGTTCAGAAACTAACCCATTAAATTCTATGAGAGAAAATAGTTTGAAAAGTTTAGATAAAGTACAGTAAAAATAACAATGGTAACTTACTGTAAATGGCTGTGGCACCTGGGAAATGGTCTGGGAAACAAGTCCATATCACCAAAACTTGTTTTCCCCCACAATTTGGCAATTGTCGGGTTTCTGCATGCTACATTCGAGGGTTACTGAAATTGAACTCTACATTCGAGGGTTACCGAATTCGAATGCTAAATTCAAGGGTTACCGAAAGTCTAACGCTAGATTGGAGGGATTTTTACTGAAAATGACATTATATTTGAGGGTTATCGAAAATGAACGCCACATCTGAGAGTTACCAAATGATACATTCGAGTGTTATGGAAAATCGAACATTACTTTCGAGGGTTACCGAAAACGAACATTACATTCGAGGTTTACAGAACGATACATTCAAGGGTTACGGAAAATCGAACATTACATTCGAGGGCTACCAAAGACAAACATTATATTCGAGGGTTACCGAAAACTAACGCTGCATTCAAGGGTTACAGAACAATACAATCGAGGGTTACGGAAAACCGTACATTACATTTGAGGGTTACTGAAAACAAACACTACATTCGAGAATTCTCGAACAATACATTCGAGGGTTATCAAACAATGCAAAAGAGTAGAGGAGCACACTACTTCAGTGAATATTTCTTTATTTGTGCAAACCAACAGCATACAACGTTTCGGGACTCTAGGCCCCTTCATCAGGCCTAGAGTCCTGAAAGTTGTGTATGCTGTTGTTTTTGCACGTATAAAGAAATATTCACTGAAGTAGTGTGCTCCTCTACCTTTGCCTTGTTGGATATTGAAGCCCTGGGAGTAGGGGTGAGAGGATTGTACCTACCAACTTGTCTGGCTAATGAGCCTACAGCGGTGTGTCAGTGTACATTTGGAACCTTTGGTTATAAATAATACATTCATGGCGTTATTGAACAATGCATTTAAGGGTTATTGAACAATGCATTTAAGGGTTACCGAACAATACATTTGAGGGTTATCGAACACTACATTCAAGGGTTACCAAATGATACATTCAAGGGTTATCGCAATTCATACGATCCATTAAAGGGTTATTGCTGAAACCCCACATTCGAAGGTTATGGCTGAATTTCGAATATTTTGTGGGACCCCCTTGTGCATTTGGAACATTCACTTTTTAAAAACCATGGCCACTTTATGCTGTGTCTTTTAGCTAATTAAAATTGACCCGTACAGATGTTTAATTGCTATAAGTATAACTATCCTAGAGTAAAATGATAGAGGGATTTCAATCACCCCCTAAACCCTGAAACTGCAATAGGAAGAATTGTGAGAGATGTAAGACTAATCTGAAATGCTCTGCCACATTCTGTTAACCCCTTTCTACTTCCTAGTCCTTCCAGTTAGCAACTGTCAATCATGGATGTGATAGTTGATGTCACAGCCAATGACTGAATACCCTTTCCCCCATGCTGCATCCTCTGAGCATGTGAGAGCTTGGAGTGCATTAAGAGGAAGCAGAAACTTTTTAAAACACAGAGGGAAGGGGGAGAACATTTTGCTGCATAAAATCTTAGTTTCATGTCTGTCAGCACTCTATTGTGGTTTGGGGGTGATTTACCGCTATATATATATTCATACACATACATATATATAAGCATAGAAGTCCACCGCACTCCGTTCCAAACTCAGCTGCCTGGGTGCTGCATGACAGGTTCATATAGACATCGATACAAATTCCAAGCACTCCACAGACAACAAAAGTAGGTCTGTGGCCTACACGTTTCTGCCCGACACAGCAGGGCCGTCCTGTGTCGGGCTGAAACGCGTAGGCCACAGACCTACTTTTGTTGTGAATAAAGTGTTGAGATATTAAGTCCGTGGAGTGCTCAGAATTTGTAACGATGTCCACACATATATATGTATATATAAAATCTAATGGAATAACTGCACATCACCTTGTATATGAAGTACTTGGTGCAAGTGCGATGGGAACCCAGCTGGATTGTTCCAATATTATAGCCTAGCTTATAGACACAGCACCCAGGATTTAATTCATGCAGATAAAAGTTTATTATGTTACCAGTTGCATCAATATGGCAAAGTTTCGGGAACCATTACGGTCCCCTTCTTCAGGCAAGAAGCGATATAAAATTACAAGCTTAAGCAAACCCATTTATAGGCCTATACAGGAAATGACATACATGCATAATCCCTCCCCTCAAGAAGACACACATATACTCTGAAACCTGTGTAAAACAAGATAGAACACACACATACATATGTTCTATCTAGTATACAAGACAACAGTCCTGGGCTGCAATTTAAATAAACAAATAGACATCAAAGTCCCTGTTTAACCCTTATGGGGACATGGTGTCGAGCCTGTGGATCCACCAAACCTCTCTGGCGCAGTTTAAAGACCCTATCTCCTCGCCTAGCTGGCAACTGGACTAATTCTAACACCATATATTTTATTTCTGTAATTCTGTATTCTTGATGTCCTCTCTCTAGGAAATGTTTGGAGACTGGTAGCTTTTCATTTTTCGATCTAATGCTGGACCTATGTTGAGAGATTCATGATTTAATAGGTTGTCTCCCCTATGTACAATTGGCCACATGGACACCAGAGGGCATACACTACAAATCTGGTGTCATACGTATAGTGTCCTCTTAATTTAAACACTTCACCCGTAAGCGGGTGTTTAAATTCCTCACTCTTATGGACAAATTTGCAATGAGCGCAATGTAGTCATGGGTACATCCCCATGCCTTTAATTCCAAAAAAGGTTGGTTTAACCGTTTGATTAGTTGATAAATGAGACCTAACTAATGTTTTCCCAAGTGTATTCTCCCTCCGATCCAAGAAATCAATGGGGGTATGGCGAATTCCGAAACATCTGGATAGTTGTGCTTTAAAATGCATCAGAGTTTGCGCACTACATTGTGAGGCTGGTGCATAATGTATATTGTATGTAAATTTAAATACAAGTCTTTTAACTTCTCCTTTAAAGCTTGATATTTAAAAAATGTAGTAGTGAATTCTGGGTAAATGCCTGTAGTAATAGGTTATTTGTACATTTTTTAACACTGTGTTCCTACTGTTTTTTCTGCCTTTTGCAATGCAATCTCCAAGATACACAACTACTTAGTAAATATTTTATAGATATAACACAGAAACAGCGCACACCCATCTCTGGGCCACCAGAAAATACTGCTAGGAATCTCTGAACCCACGTCCCTTTTATTGGTCAAAATAATCACACAAAGTTTTAGGGGCCATGCCTCTTTAGCAGGTGTGAAAACCAACCCACTAGATCACCTGCATGTGCATAATAATATAAAGTTATATCTATGTGACACTATAAATAGGTCATCTAGTGGGTTAGTTTGCACACCTGATGAAGGGGGTGGCTCCCTGAAACATTGTGTGAGATTATGTTGACACAATAAACGGGAGTATTGCTTTAAGCACAACATGTGCTCAGAGATTTCTTTGTTGCTGGTAAATATTTATAATCTATAGTGTCTATTTTCCCATCATTCCCTGCATGTTCCAGGGTCCCTCTCACAGATGATCCATGTTTACCAGGTCCCAGAAGTAACCAGCAGTGAAGGCAGCACTGTCACCTTACAGTGTAACTACACAGCCACCAACGTGGTAAATAACATTGGATGGTTTACGTGGTACAGACATTTGGTGGGGGGTCCCGTTGTCTCCAACAACAATAAAGATTTCATTGGCAGAGTCAGTGTAACTACCCAATTGGATTTTATCAATAAGAGATCAGCCAACATTCAGCTGCATAAAGTGGAATTATCAGATACTGGGATTTATATCTGTGAAATCTCATTAATATTCAACCAAACAGAAAAAGGACATGGGAATGGAACCTTTCTCATTGTGACAGGTGAGGGTTTAATGAATATTTATTAATATTGAGAAACTACAAGTCATTTTGACTTCTTCATTACTACATTTTAATGTACAGGTATAACATGTGTTTACCATGTTTTCCTAGGTCAAACCGATAAATAATTATATATACCATATGTCATATCAAAGCTGCTTTTCTGCCTCTTCCTTAAAGGCATATTTATGCCTGTGTCCAAATATGCAGTGTCAGTTCCCTCCATGTGAGCGCGCACCACCCGCATATTTGGACACAGGCAGAAACGAGGTCCAGCAAGTCTCGGGGGGCGGAGCTTACCTGACAGCACACAGTATCCAAGATGGCCAGCACTTTACAAGGGCACAGTTAGGCTCTGGAGAGATGTAAAAAAAACAAAAAAGCAGTAAAAGGTTCTATTTAATTCAATTATTTGTTTTTTGACTGTAGTTATCCTTTAATAATGAAGGATTAAGATTAAGAATTTGTATCCTATATGGTCCCTTTTTTATCCCTGACAATATACCTTATTCCTTTACTGCTCTATCTACACAAGCAAAATTTGCTATACTTACTAAAAATCTCCTCCTACCATCTAGATATCTTGCCCCATTCGAAAAGCTGCACCACCCCCATGATAAAGTCATCCATACCTGGCTAACAGCCAGTGGAAAAGTCACAGTTCTAATTCTCTGTTTGAATTTGGGCTAAACACAGATTAACCCTGCAAATTTGGTTTAGATTAGTACATTTAAAAATCAGTTAGACAATCTGTGCCATTGTAATTGTAGATATTAGCCATACAGTGACCATCATTAAATACCACAGTTTATCTATTTTAACAACAGAGCCATAAAACACCATCAAGCTACAGTATTTTTTGGGCCAAAGCCAGCAATGTCTATTACCCCACAGCCAGGGTTACAGAACTGACAGTGTCTATCACATCCAGCCAGGGTTACGGAACTGACAGTGCCTATCACCCCCAGACAGGGTTACAGAACTGACAGTGCCTATCACCTCCAGCCAGGGTTACGGGACTGACGGTGCCTATCATCCCCAGCCAGGGTTACGGAATGACAGTGTCTATCACACCTCCAGCCAGGGTACGGGACTGACGGTGCCTATCATCCCCACCCGGTTCCAGAACTGACAGTCCTATCACCCCCAGCCAGGGTTACAGAACTGACAGTGCCTATCACCCCCAGCCAGGTTACAGAACTGACAGTGCCTATCACCCCCGACAGGGTTACAGAACTGACAGTGCCTATCACCCCCAGACAGGGTTACAGAACTGACAGTGCCTATCATCCCAGACAGGGTTACAGAACTGACAGTGCCATTCACCTCCAGACAGGGTTACAGAACTGACAGTGCCTATCCCCCCCAGACAGGGTTCCGAACTGACAGGGCCTATCTCCCCCAGTCAGGGTTTACAGAACTGACATTGCCTACCACCCCCACAGACAGGGTTACCGAACTGACAGGGCCTATCTCCCCAGTCAGGGTTACAGAACTGACAGTGCCTATCACCCCACAGGGTTACCGAACTGACAGGGCCTATCACCCCTTCAGGGTTACAGAACTGACAGTGTCTATCACCCCCATACAGGGTTACAGAACTACATGCCTATCACCCCCAGTCAGGGTTACAGAACTGACAGTGTCTATCACCCCCAGCCAGGGTTACAGAACTGACAGTGCTATCACCCCAGCCAGGGTTACAGAACTGACAGTGTCTATCACCTCCAGCCAGGTTTACAGACCTGACAGTGTCTATCACCCCCGCCAGGGTTACAGAACTGACGTGCCTATCACCCCCAGACAGGGTTACAGAACTGACAGTGCCATCATCCCAGACAGGGTTACAGAATGACAGTGCCTATCACCTCCAGCCAGGGTTACAGAACTGACAGTGTCTATCACCCCCAGCCAGGGTTACAGAACTGACAGTGTCTATCACCTCCAGCCAGGTTTACAGACCTGACAGTGTCTATCACCCCCTCAGCCGGGTTACAGAGCTGACAGTGCCTATCACCCCCAGCCAGGGTTACAAACTGACAGTGTCTATCACCTCCAGCCAGGGGTACAGAACTGACAGTGTCTATCACCCTCCAGCTAGGGTTACAACTGACAGTGCCTATCACCCCCAGCTAGGGTTACAGAACTGACAGTGCCTATCACCCCCAGTCAGAGTTACAGAACTGACAGGTTTATCTGATCCATTTATTGTTCACTTGTTGATTTATTTAATTAATTGTATTACAAGGTAAAACAATGTGTAATGTTTATACAGTATATATACATAAAACAGTATGAGCCCCCTTGTATCTGAATGTAATACAATTGGACTTAAAGTTTGAGTTCTTGAAAACTTTTCGCTAGTCGTCCGACTGGCTTTCTCAATTCAGAATGACTTGTACAAGAATCTGTTGGCAATATAAGTACCCTTGAAAGTCCCAATTAGCATATGACAGCCAGGTGTTAGGGACCTTCTAAATGCAAGGTGTGGATGCATTGAGGCTAAGGGTGTTATCAAACAGACCAGGGTAAGGTTTCAAAACAGCATTGTACATTGCTGACAGTTAGGAGGTGAAACCCCCCACCTCTATTCAGGCTTGGTTTCTTCATTTTCACATAAATGCCTCCCTGACACCTCTCTTGAACCAGTCAGTTTCCTTTGCCAAGATGTAACATTACAACAAGGTATGTCCTTTTTCCTTAAAGGGCATCTATACCCAAAAAAACAGGTTATTTTTAATTGACCATAACTGGAAACTATAATTCTTCCCAACCAACACTGTTTCATTTTTTTGTTGATCTTCCCCCTATTTCTTTAGATATCCAATCTAAAACCTCTTATATTTCAGCTGTTAATCAGTTCCTTGCTCTCAAAACTATTCTTTTGTGAGTAGTTTTACTGTATCTGGAAAGGTGACAGAGTTTTGACATTTGGAATGCTGTATGGTGTGTGTAGGTTTGACAGTTGGTTTGTGGGAAAAAAGTCATGTTGGATGGAAGTGGGAGTGGTTAAAATAGGGAGCGGGGATACTGCTTCTAACAAAATGTATTCTTGATTGAAGGCATGCAGCAACACACACAAATCAGAGTAAGTGCTACTTACATGTATTCAATTATAGATTTAAGGGGAACTGTGGTCCTAAAATGACTTTTGTAAATTGAGGTAAATTGATAGGAATTGCTCCCCTGAGAATTTTTGCAATCTATTCCCATTGTTTATTTTGCATAGTTTTGAAGATATTTACATTTTGTGTGTCATATGCGCAGCATCACCAGGTCCCCTGCACTTCCTGCTCTGAAACGGTCAGTCAATCTGTCCTGTGTCTCCTCCTCCTCTTGCAACCCCCTGGTCCTCCCACTCATGGACCCCATGGTCCTCCGTTGCGGCCCCCCATTGCCCCTTATCTTACGCCCCATGTGGCCCCGCACATTCACGGGTGCCATGGCCCCACCCACTCACATGTGTTGTGGCCCCGTCAGAATGTCACAAGTTACCTCCATCCATTAATTTTCTGGTTAGTCATTCTGTATATCTTGGGCTGTGAGCACGTAGAGAAGTGGTTGATGGCTCATTGTAAAGGTAGGAAACTGGCCTTTCATTTAAACTTAACTTGTTGGAGACCACAGTTCCCCTTTAAGATGAGGCAAAGCCATTTTTTTTAAGTAAAGTGTCCCTTTAAGATGCCGTTACACAGCTGAGTCCTGACCCGAGAATTGTCTCTTCTATGCTGGGCCTACGTTGTGCAGTTGCTGTTTGGTCTCCCTCACAAGAGGTTGTCAAGGCCATTTATGTGAAAATGAAGAAACCAAGCTTGAATAGAGGTGGGGGGCTCAACACAACTGTCTGCCATGTACAATGCTGCTTTGACACCTTACCGGGGCAGTTTTGATAACACCCCTTACCCTCAATATACCTTGCATTCAGAAGGTCCCTAACACCTGGCTGTCTATATGCTAATTAGGACTTGCAAGGGTACTTATATTGCCACGTCATTCTGAATTGAGAAAGCCAGTCGGATGACTAGTGAAACGTCTTCAGAACTAAACTTTAAGTCCAGTTGATCAAACTGAATACAACAGATACCATGATCTGGATGAAAGTCAACCTTCACAAGAATATTAGAAAACAAAATTCATTAATTTTTCAATCATAACTCAATCATAAACATAACATGCCCAGTTGAGAATTTGCAATGCATGCTCCAAGATTCATAACTACTGTAGAAAATATTTTTTAATCTTCCCTGCATGTTTCAGGGTCCCTCTCACAGATGATCCATGTTTACCAGGTCCCAAAAGTAACCAGCAGTAAGGCAGCACTGTCACCTTACATGGTAACTACACAGCCACCAACGTGGTAAATAACATTGGATGGTTTTACGTGGTACAGAATGCGGTGGGGGGTCCTGTTGTCTCCAACAACAAAAAGATTTCATTGGCAGAGTCAGTGTAACTACCCAAGCTGATTTTCAATGAGAGATCAGCCAACTTTCAGCTGCATAAAGTGAATATAACAGACACTGGGATGTTATATCTGTGAAATCTCATTACTATTCAACCAACCAGAAAAGGACATGGGAAGGGAACCTATCTCAATGTGACAGGTGAGGGTTTAATGAATATTTATTAATATTGAGCAAACTACAGAACGAAATGTGTTAATTTCTGACAGATAATCAATGTACAGAGACATTTCGTTTAATTACATCATTTCAACTTCTTCATTACTACTTTTAATGTACAGGTATAACATGTTTTTACCATATTTTCCTAGGTCAACCGATAAACAATTATATATACCTATGTCATGGAAACCATAGGTAAGATAGACTGGGCCAGAAGTTGCAAGTGTGGTAATAGCAGAAGATACAAGACATATTTCAGGTCCAAACAACAATCAATGCTGAACCCCTCCTTTTAAGGGTACCTCAGGAAATGACATCATAAAGTACCCACCCCCCGTGTCCAAAAAACAGTGTCCATTAGTGAGACATCCAATCAGTGTCGATAAGTGGGGAATCCACTCATAGAAGGTTTCCAATTGGTAAAAGTCCAATAACACACAGATTCCATAAACACATAAAGTATTAAAACACATCTGGAACTGCCCAGTCGGCCTACCAGAAAAAGTGAACCATATTCAAGTAAAACAAAAAGGGAAAAATCCAAAAAGGGAGGCATAGTGAGACCACAGAACTATAATACGCTATATGTCTGCCAATAACCATAACCAATAACAATAACATTAGCAATACTAATTATAATTGGGCTTACATACCAAGGCTATAAATCAAGGCACAGTCAATATCTGAAAGTAAAAAGAAAAATGTAGTCAAAATCAAATAATGACTATTTAAAAAAAACACACCCAATGTTAATGTTTCATTCCTTCCATTTGGGGGAGCAGTTCAGTTTTTGATCCAAATGGTCTCTTTTTGTGGAGGGAACGTACCATATCCCCCCCTCTTTTAGGTAGTTTAACAACTTCTAACACAGACCATCTTAACTGGATTAATTGTGGCCCATCATGTGAAAATGTCTGGCCCACAGCGGTGTTAGTATTATCACAAAGTTCTTATATTGCCCCTGTGTTCCTGTATCCATTTTTTAACGGTCTAGTGGTCTGACCTACATATACTTTACCGCAGGGACACTTAAACATGTAATGACATTGGGGGTTCACATGTGGCATAGCCAGCAAGTTTAATAGGGGTACCCTTGCTAGGGTGATAAATGGTATCTCCTTTGAGAACCAGTGTACAACAGTTGCGTTAAGCAGGAAAAGTTCCCATTTTTTCTTGACCAATAAATCTCATCTTAGGGGTAGAAAAAATATCTGATGGGCAGAGAATATCCCTTAGTGTGCGACCCCTCGGTAGTTGAATAGTGGAGGAGTTTGAAATGTAGACCCTATTTGTGATCTTGCATAAGGATGGGCCATATTTTTTGATCGTTTTTTCCACTTCTCTGCTGTGGTGTTTTGTATTTAGAGACAAAGTTAGGTCTCTTCTGGTTACCTTTGTTTCTGGTCTGATCTTATACATAAGTAAGTCAGTATGTGGTATCTGACCTACTCTTGTGCATGTTTGTAAATGTCCTTCATTTTGTAACCCCTATTTTTGAATCGTGTACGTGTTTCTCGCGCCATTTCTGTACTTAGACTGGTCAGATGATATCCTTTGGCTCTAAGAAGTTGGCCCGTGGAATGGCTCTTATTCCATTAGGGCAGTGAAACTAGTTGCATGGAGTAAATTGTTTCGGTCCATAGGTTTACAATAGAGCTCAGAGTCTATACGATTATCCGTATAAGAGAGTTATATCCCAAAAAATTAACCTGTTTAGATGGTGGATCGAAGTAAATTTGGTGGTAGGGTGATGCTCATTTGCCCTTGTTCATCATTTCACTAAAATCATTGTCAGCGCCTGCTCAAATAATCAAAATCATCAATATACCACCAGTACGTAAAAATGGTGAAGGCTTGGTAGAGATGGTAAAGATTTTTATGTTCTATGAATGACAAAAATGTTTGCAAAGGCTGGCGCTACTGCAGCACCCACACTGGTACCCTTGTGTCTGCCAGGAGTATTCGTTCTCAAATTTGAAATTTTTTTTAGAATAAAACTAAGTTTGAGGCAATCATACAAAGTAGGTGAGATTGTGTGGTAGGCCGTGTCTAAAGAGCTTGTTCTACGCGCCATAATCCCTTCTTGTTGGGGAATGAATGTAGACAGGCTTTATATGTCTATTGTGGCTAACTGTAAATCTTGGTTAGGTAAATCCAGTGTCTGTAGTTTGGGATAATAGATCTGTTGTATCCTGTAACACTGTATGAAGGTTTTTACAATTGGTTGAGGTATTGTCCACAAACTTAGAGAGGGCTCTAAGATGGATCCATGCCTGAAACAATGGGGTAACCGGGGGGTTGTACAATGTTTTATGATATTTATAATATTGGCGTGCGAGGGTGAGGTGTATTGAGAAATTCCAAGATATCATTGGAGATAATTCCATTGAGGTGGCCTCATGTACCATGGGTCTATTTCCTTTTTAATGGACCAACCATTGTCCTGAGGATAGTTGGTTGACCTGGGACTGTAAGTTGGCGGTGTGCCTCCTTAATGTAATCTGTCTTATTCATTACCACATGGCCCCACCTTTATCAGCTGGTCGATTAACCAGTTGGGATCTACCTTTAAGTGTAGAAATGGCATTAAACTCTTTATGTGACACATTATACATGCGTTTGGTTAGGAGTGTTGGTCCATATTTTTCTTAACCCCTGAACCACCGTGTCTGTAAATGCATTTAATTAGCATTTTCAATGTTGGTGTAAAAAACACGTTCTTTTAAGACATATGCTTTTAGAGGTATTACAAACACTAGTGTCACCAAAATACATTTGCAATTCCAATTTGCGTATAAATTTAAGAAATTAAATTTCCCAGTTAATAAAGTCAAGATATAACAAGGTACAAATCCTAAACCCTTATTAAGGCCAGATATTTCATGTCAGACAGTGTACAGGATGATATATTCACTACCGGACTGTACCTGCGAGGTTTTCTCTGTCTTGGTTCGTAGGTATTCCCAGGAGTAGTTTGTGCACAGGTCCCTTCTTTCGGCTTTGTACCTGTGAGCAGCCAGTCCTCTCCTAAAAGAGGGATTCGGCAGTGGATGTATCGACACATCCTTCTCGGACTTGAGAGCGTTGGCTATTTGAGTTGGAGAGTTTTCCGTGTGGGCCGTGTCTGTAGGCGCTTGGAAATGACGTCACGCCTGGGGAGTTCCACGATAACCTCTGTCTTCCTGGTCTGGAGCCGGAATGCTGTCGGGCTGGGTTTGGTCTATATGTGTCGGGTCCTGGGTGATTCTCGGTACTCTCCCCTCGGTCTGGGCCTCTCCTCCTTCCAATTGTACACATGATCTGTAAGTAGTCTTCACGTCTCTCTGTGTCTTGTTGTTCTTCCTGGCCGAAGAGTCTCTGTAGTTAGAGGTGCTGGAGGAAATTTCTTCTCAAATATTTGGGTAGCACGGTTTTCCTCCGATGAGGCTATTATCTGATCTTTAGTATTTCTGGATTTCCGTTCTGATGGGCTGACTTTGTGAGCTTGTCAATACTTAAGAGCATCAGATCAAAGCTGCATTTATTTAAAATGGCTTGCCACTTGTGTTTGGAAATCACTTTCTTCCAGACCTATATTGGGTTTAATGTCCAAACGTAGTCCACGAGGAATACGCTTATGTTTAATGTAATCCATAAGGGTGATTCCATTTCCCTTTTTTGTAGATTAAGTATAGTGGCGGCTCAATTCGTTAGTGGATTTGGTTCGTGGATACCCGAATATCAAGGTTTATGACTGCCACCTTTTTAAAATTCGGGTGATGTCATCTTCGGAATACACTAAGGTAGGTGAGCGTTGATATCTGGAATAAATGAGGTCTGTGCCTCTGACATGCTTGGAGAAGAAGGTCTGTAAGATCAGTGGGGACATAAGTAAGATAGAGACTGGACCAGAAGTTGCAAGTTGCAGTGGTGCTTTAAAGGAGAACTAAAGTCCCAGACAACATTGTTCCAATAGAGAGGCACATTCACAACGAACAACAAGCTGTGTCTCATGTCTCCTTCTTGCTGTGGATGCTGGGTGATTTATGAAAATAACCTGTGTGTACTAAGGGTCACTCCCATAATTCACCTTACTGGGAACACCCATCTAGTGTCCGCCGGACACTTCACAGGAAACTGCAGTCTTGCTTCCTGGAAGCTGACAGCCAATCATGTTACAGCTCAGAGTTCCCTCCCTCTGACACAGAACACAGATACCAGTGCAGTTTTTGTGTAAACACATTAGAAATGCTCCTGTCCCTAACAATGATAAATTCCTATGCTTTACATACAAAAAAGAAAATAATCTTTGCAGTGTATGTCTTTGCTAGCATGGATGAAAGAACAAGAACATTTAACATTTCAGAAAAAAATAAAGTATGTATGGGGAATCAAACCAGCAACACCTTCTATTCTGTGTCTTTCTAAGAAGAAAGCTTTCAACCACTAGGCCAAGGGCAAATAGGTAATGGCTAGTCATGTAGAGTCTTTATCTTTTTCTAGACACATAATAAACAAAAAAAGGGAACATGGGATCAAACCTGTGTCCCAATAGTCTGATTTTTTTTTCTAACCCAGCACTTTACAAGCATGCCACAGGTGAACTCTCAATCAATAAAGTAAATGTCAGTAAAATCAGTTCACTGTTTTGTATTGCTACTGAAGACTGTCAGCAATTCCACTGGTTGGTAATAAATAACAGAGCTGCTATATATAAGATTGTACATATGTAGAAACTTCATATTTTTCTAGAACATGGAAACAAACAACAAAAAAAAGCACTAAATTCAGGCGTAGACTATTTTATATTATTTCATAAGTAAGCTAGGGGATTTGAACTTGTGACTTCTTGGTCTGATTGTTTCTAATCACACAGCATTTACATGGTGCGCCACCAGCAAATCAACTGTGATTACAGGTACATTTAGAGGCTTTATCTTTCACTAGAAAGAGATGCTAGAAACTCTGCACATAAAACAGTGAATGCTGGGTCAGGGGGCGTGGCTCTTTGAAGCCAACATGGGCTATGAGTTGTACTGGCAACAAGATGGAAGCCTCCTTTGTTACAGAATCTATTACTCATATCTACTAAAGGCAAATAACGTGTAGGTGTTCGGGGAGAAAAACTTTCACATTAGGATCTGAAAAACTGAAGTTTAGTTCTCCTTTAATAGCAGAAGATATACAACATGTTTCGGGTCCAAACACCCTTTTTCAGTTTAACAATCATGCTGAAACCCTATATTTTAAGGAGTACCTCAGGAAATGACATCATAAAGTACCCAACCCCCGTGGCCAAAAACAGTGTCCATCAGTGAGACATCCAATCAGTGTCGATAAGTGGGGAATCTAATCCATGGAAGGTTTCCCATTGGTAAAGTCCAGAAACACACAGAGTCCATAAACACATAATCTTTAAAAACACATCTGGAACTGCCCAGTCGGCCTACCAGAAAAGTGAACCATATTTAAGTAAAACATAAAAAGGAAAAGCCAAAAACGGAGGCATAGTGAGGCAAAGTAGCATGATAAGGAACAGAACTATATTACGCTATTTCCTGAGGTACCCTTAAAGGAGGGGTTTCAGCATTGATTGTTACACTTGAAAAAGGTTGTTGTATCTTCTGCTATTAAAGCACCACTGCAACTTGCAACTTCTGGTCCAGTGTCTATCTACTTATGTTTTCCAGTATTTGATGTGCTCATGGGCAGAAGCACCTAAAGACTTGGGACCTGCCTTTGGTGTAAGACCAGAACTATATACATTTGGTGGTATTCTATCTGTCCACCTTATCTTACACGACCTTCTTCTCCAAGCATGTCAGAGGTGGCAGACCTCATTTACACCAGATATCAACGCTTCACCTACCTTACGTATTCCGATGATGACATCACCCGAATTTTTAAAGGTGACGGTCATAGACCTTGATATTCGGGAATACACGACCACATCCACTAACGAATTAAGCCACCATCTACTCAACTACAAAAAAATTGGAATCACTCTCCACATTTCTACCCTTGTGGACTACATTAAAGGGCAAGTCCAGCCCAAAATAAAACTTACATACAGGTAAATCACCCCCCAAAAACCCTAAATGGTAATGTTTGAAATGTGAAATATATAAGTCTAACCTAAATCCTGCACAATGTCCTGTTTCCCCCCTGTTTCTGCTTCCTCTGTTCTGTTCTTCAGTTAGTAACTGTCAGTTATGGATTTGACAGTGACATCAACGCCATGACTGAATGTTAATTCCCTTGGCTGCCTCTTCGAGCATGCCCAGGCCCAGTACAGGTTTCTAAATTGCTCAGTTTCCATGAGGCATCCTGAAGCATAGCAGGCATACAGTGATGAAATTCATAGACAAACTATGATATATCAACGTATTTTAAAGAGGCCATTCTTTCTAAAAGATACTCTTATGAGGGTGGAGTTGTCCTTTAAACATAAGCGTATTCCTCGTGGACTACGTTGGGACATTAAACCCAATATAGGCCTGGAAGATAGTGATTTCCAACACAGTGGCAGCCCATTTAATAAATGCAGCTTTGATCTGATGCTTCTAAGTTTTACAACCTCACAGACAAAAGTCACCCCTATCAGAACGGAATCCAGAATACTAGAATCAGATAATGCCTCATCGGGAGAAAACCGTGCTACCCAAATATTTGAAGAAATTTCCTCCAGCACCTCTAACTCAGACACTCTCTACTGGCCAGGAGAATAGCCAAGACACAGAGAGACGCTGAAGGTTACTTACACGATTGTGTCCACAATTGGAAGGAGAAGAGGCCCAACCGAGGAGAGTATATAGCTATAGACCAATACAACCCAGCCTGACGCATTCCGGCTCCAGCCGAAGAACAGAGGTATCGTGGGAACTCCCCATGCGCGCGTTATCCTCCAAGCGCCTCACAGTACACGCCCACACGGAGAACATTCCTCCAACTCGAGGCAGCCAACGATCTCAAGTCCGAGAAGGATGTGCCGATACATCCACTGCCGAATCCCTTTTTTAGGAGAGGACCGGCTGCTCACAGGTCAAAGCCAAAGAAGAGACCTGTGCACCAAACTACTCCTGGGAATACCTATGAACCGAGAACAGAGAAACCTCGCAGGTACAGTCCCTGGTAGTGAATATATCATGTGTACGCTCCGGACCCCTTGTATTCCTTCAGTCCGATACCCCAATCTAAACTATTATCTTCCCCAATAGACAAGCCCCCTGTTTGCCGGAGGCTAGATGCACCTCACCGAACACGGTTGCCGCCTGGACTTAGAGTGCAAGGTATTTGAACCGGAAATACCAGAAGTCCGGAACGAAACTAACAGACAAGGCACACGGAGACCAAAATACGAGGTACAGACAGGGGTGACAAAAGCAGGGTCAGGAACAGAGCAAGAGGTCAGAACCAGAAGTCAGGTCGCCGGCCACGGTACAGAGGGTTAGGCAAAATCGTAGTCAAACAAGGCGAGTCAGACAGGCAGCTATGGATCAATCAGGATACAGACAAAGGTCGGCAACCAAGAAGCACAGATAAATCACACACACCCCAAGCGATAATAGTAACTAAGCACTATATCGGGCAATGATACCGTATGCGGAGGGGTTTAAATACACAGAGGACCAATGGAAAAGGGGAACTAATATGCATTGGGATAGGTACATTTAAACCCACAAACCCCCCCCGTCCAATGGGTGAGCTGGGGGGCGGAGGGGGAACAAACATGGCCAATAGGAGGGAGACAAGAGCAGCATCAAACTGGCAGTAATTTGCTGCCAGTAGGAGCTAGAGAAAGACAACCTACTTTGCTTCTCCTCCGTCCAATAGACGACCTAGAGGAGCGAGAAGGTATGAGGCGGTGCTTGTGCGCGTCCGCCCAGCACTGGGAGCAGAGCGGCGGAATGCGCAAGCACTAACGGACGGTGCTCGCGCAAGAACTGCGCGAGTTGACATCACCGCGTGCCGAGAGCCCCGGACCGGAAGACGCCGCAGGATCTTTGAGCAGGTAAGACTTGTGTTACATTAACCCCCCCCCCCTTGAGGAGGGCCTCTGGACCCTTAAGTTTCTCAGGAAAATCATTATGGAATTTTTGAATTAACTCTTTAGCATGAATTTGTTCGAACAGGGCCCCAAGATCTTTCTTCGAACCATAGCCCTTTCCAGTCAACAGGTAATTGGCAGAGAATTTTGAACATATCTGGAATCTAGAATTTTGTCATCTCGTATTCAGATTCACCTTGACTTCTACAGAAGGTGAGGAGCATCCAAAAGTTCGGTATTGTTGCCGGCTTGAGCAAGGATCATGAAAGTGTTGCTCTCTTTTTGAAAGAGCTAGTAACGTTACCTATAGGTCCCCGAGACAAAACCCAATTTTGATCTGTTCAATAGGGTCGGACCAATAATTAGACCCATTTTGCGGAAGCTTGGCGTAGAGGAATATTACGAGTGGATCCCCAAACCAGATCTCCAGAACAAACTAGGTTCTACAGAACGATGGCGATCAGAATATTTTTTTCTGACGACTTGTTGCTTTGTTTAAGATTAGAGATACTTGGGTCCACATAGACTTAACTGATTAAGCAATCTTCCAAAATTGGTAATCGAAGATGAAATCTGAAAAAAAGAAGAACATTTAGAATTCATGGCCATAATTACAGAAAGAAAAAGGTGAAATAATGGTGAAGATGCACAGTATTTTAAGAGGCAAATTCGGCAAAGGTAGAAACTCTGCCCATTTCACTGTTGTTCAGAGATAAAACATCTGAGATACTGTTCTAAAGATTGGTTAGTTTCTTTCGGTCTGACCATTAGTTTTCGGATGAAACCCCGGAGAAAATAGAAGGAGAAATACCTAAAAGCACGCCAGAATCGTGAAATGAATTGGACTCCCCTGTCGGACACAATGTTTCAGGAACCTCTTAATCGACAATATGTGAAATAACAACAATTGAGACAGCTCTTTAGGCAGAGGTAATTTAACTAGAGGAATAAAATGTGACATCTTACTGAATCTACTACTACTCTACACCCATGATTACAGTATACCCTCAGATTTGGGTAAATCTCCACAAAATCCTGGATATATAAGTTCCATGGGCTTTTCAGAATAGGAAGGGACAACAGGGTACCAGCTGGAGCACTATGGGAGGCTTTACTATGGGCACAAACAGGGCACATTTTGACATAGGCCTTAGAATCTTCCACCATAGAAGGCCACCCACCCATGCCTTGATAACAATGATAAGGTTTATTTTCTCCAAGTGCCCGGCTAGCTTGGAATCATGAAATTGTTTCAACGTGTAACGAAAGGACAGTGGAACAAACAGACAAGCATCTGGTTTACCTTGGGAACATCTACCTGAAAAGGGAAGTTCAAAGAGTTCAGACAATTAGCAATTAACATTTTCATGGTTAAAGCCCCTAATATATGGTGAGGAGAGATGATGGCAAGGAACTTTAGTGGGCAATGATTCAGTTCAATGAATTACGGGATAATGCATCAGCTTTGACATTTTTTGAACCTTGTCTATAGTAATATTAAGTTAGCCCAGCGGGCTTGTCTGGGATTTAAATCTTTTGGCATTTCTATATATTCTAGGTTTTTTATGGTCATATAGACCATAATGGGGTGTGTTGCCCTTTCTACCAGTGCCTCCCATCCTCTAAGGCCAACTTAATAGCCAACAATTCCTGATTCCCTATATCATAATTCCTCTCACAGAGGAGTATTTTTCGGGAATAGAATGCACATGGATGAAGACGTTCTGGGGAACCTGAGTACTGGGGAGCACCAGCCCCTACTCCTACTCTAAAGCGTCACCCTCAACACACAAAAGCAGATTACATTAGCATAGGTTCGTAAATCGTGTAACAAAAGGCTTTCTTATGTCTCAATGCCAGAATAGCTCTTCTGACTCCACTTAGACACATCAGCCTCCTTCTTGGTCATGTTAGTCCAGGAGATCCAATAGAAAGACAATTTAATTAAATTTACGATAAAAATTAGAAAATCCTAAAAATCTCTGGAGACCCTTGAGATTGGATGGAGGTTTCCAATCCAAGAATGGGCAGAGACCTTTTTAGGATCCATGGACAAACCCTGGTCACAATAATGTACCCAAGAAATGGAACCTGCTGTTGTTCAAACATACATTTCTCGAGTTTGGCATGATGATGTTTCCCTTAACTTAGAAAGACTAGCTTGACTGGCCTTGATGTTCCTGTAAGAGGAAAATGAATTAAATATCGTCCAGATAGACTACTACAAATTTTTCAAGGTATTCTCTAAGACATCATTTATAAAATCTGAAACACCGCAGGTGCATTACTGAGGCCAAGGGCATGGACTAAATATTCATAATGACCATATCTAGTATTGAAAGCTGTTTTCCCCACTCATCGCCAGCCTTATTCTGATCAATTGTAAGCACCTCGGAGATCCAACTTAAAAGATTCGTGCTTCCTTCACCACTTGACAAAAAGAGGTCGTCAATGAGTGGTAAGGGTATCTATTTTTTTATGTTTATCTTATTAAGTGCCCTTAATTGATACCGGGTCTTAAACCACACCATCTTTTTTTTCTACAAAAAGAAACCAGCTCCTGCAGAAGTGGAGGGTCTGAATGAACCCCTTTATCTAAGTTCTCTTTAATTGGTTTTCAACAGGCCTCACTTTCACGGACCCGTCAGATTGAACGATGTCCACGGGATGGCAGATTCCCGTAAAAATCGATAGGACATCATAAGTCCTGTGAGGAGGTAAAACATCAAACCCTGGGAGAGAAAACAGCAGCAAAACTTCTATACAGGGAAGGAATCCTTCAAAGGAGATATTACCACATGAATAGACAACACGAATCAATACAATCAGAACTCTGCTTTTTCAAGCTGACCATAAGACCAATTATAAGTGGATTGTGCTTCCTAAGCCACGGCACATCCTATATAATAGGAGTGGTAGAAGCTTAAGGACAAAGAATTTGATAGACTCGGAATGAAAACCCCATTTTTTAAATCCACATCCGCGGATACAGTTAAAGGTTCTCCCTTTTGAAGAAGGGAGTCGTCAATGCCTTCACATACACAGGTTCGTGCATTTTAGTCACTGGGATTTTCAAAAGGTTAGCAAAAGAAAGATCCATGAAGTTCCCAGCTGCCCCCACTATCAACAAAGCCTGCCTGGGTCATTTTGGTTAAGAGAACCAAATGAATCTTCGGCGGTAACCATATTTTTATCAGAAGGTTAGGATTCCTGACCACCTAGAGGAGATTCCCTGACCCCTCTAGGTGCTGGAGTTTCCCGGATTCCTTACGGAGGCAGGTGCGGGCGAAGTGTCCTGTTTCCCCACAGTATAGAAACAGACCAGCCGACCTTCTCCAGTTCTTTTCCTCACTGAAAGTCGAGATGAACCCAACTGATAGGTTCCTCAGATGAGACTTTAGGCAAAGAAGGAGGAATTGAAGAACGGTTAACCTGCAAAAGTGAATTTAGCGGGAAGAATTTTACCTGACAAATCGTTCTCTGAGACGTCTATCCACTCGTATGCCAGTTGGATTGATTCATCAAGGGTTTTGGAACAGGGTGATTGACCAGGACTGTCCTTGACCGACTCAGATAGCCCAGACTCAAAGTGCTTTTTAAAGCGGATCATTCACCTGAACTGCTACTGCCCAGCAGCGAACTCTGAAGCATACTCTTCCACCGCCAGTCGCACTTGACGAAGGGTGCGCAATTTTGGCCTCTGCCGTCCCAACCAAATCAGGGTCCGAAATAAGACTCCCAATGCTTCAAAGAAGCTCTCTACACGAAGACCAGGCTGGATTATCTCTGCCAGACCAAAGGCCCAAGTCTGAAGATTCCCCTGTAAAGAGAAGTGACAGGGGAATTTTGCGTCTCTGAGCCTGAAGAGACGGGTCCATCTGAAATAAAGCAGACAGGAGTCCTAAAGTTCTGGAATTTCTGCCGACTTACCGTCAAACTTCTCAGGTAATGGAAACTTGGGTTCCACAATGGGCCACTGGGGGAGGCACCAAGGCCTGGCGATTTTTCCTGGCTGCTCAACTGTGGGGCCAGTTGATTGACGGCCCCAGTCAGGATGTCCTGAATGTCTTCCATGGCCCGATGTAATGTGATGCTCTGGATTCCCTCGTATTCCTTCAGTCCGAATACCCCAATCTATAACCACTATCTTCGCCATAGACAGCCCTGTTTCCCGGAGGCTAAATGCACCTCACCGACCACGGTTGCCCCCTGGACTTAGAGTGCAAGTATTTGAACTGAGGCTGGGAATACCAGAGAAGTCCGAACTGAAACTAACAACAAGGCACACGGAGACCAAATACGAGGTACAGACAAGGGGTAGACAAAAGCAGGTCAGGAACAGAGCAAAGAGGTCAAACCAGAAGTCAGGTCGCCAGGCACGGTACGAGGGTTAGCAAAATCGTATTCAAACAGAGCAAAGTCAGGACAGGCAGCTATGGATCAGAGTCAGGATACAGAACAAGGTCGGCAACAGAGAAGCACAGATAAATCACACCCCAAGCAGAATAGTAAACTAAGCATATATCGGGCATGATACCTAGGCGGAGGTGTTTAAATACACAGAGGAACCAATGGAAAAGGGGAACTAATATATGCAGGGATAGGTACATTTAAACCCACAACCCCCCTCCGTCCAATGGGTGAGCTTGGAGGGCGGGAGGAAACACGTGGCCAATAGGAAGGGAGAAAGAGTAGCATCAAACTGGCAGTAATATACTGCCAGTATGAGCTAGAGAAAGGCAACCTACTTGGCCTCTCCTCCAGCCAACAGAAACGACCTAGAGGAGCGGAGGAGGTATGAGGCGGTGCTTGTGCGCGTCCACACAGCACGGGACAGAGCGTCAGAATGCGTGAGCACGAACTGACGTTCTCGCACAAGAAGAATGTGCGTCACGTGACGTCACCGTCCGCTGAGAGCCCGGACCGAGAGAGACACCGTGGGATCTTTGATTGTACTTTTGTTACAATCATTGAATATCTGTGCTTAATAAGGGTTTAGGTATTTGTACCTTGGTTATAATCTTGACTTTATTACTGGGAATTTAATTTCTTAAATTTATACACAAATTGTATTGCAAATGTGTTTTGGTGACACAAGTGTTTTGTAATACCTCTAAAACATATGTCCTTAAAAGACTTTTGTTTTACAAACCCAACATTGAAAATGCTAATTTAAATGCATTACAGACACGGTGGTTCATGGGTTAAAAAATATGGACAAACACTCCTAACAACACATGTATAAGGTTCACAAAGAGTTTAATGCCATTTCTTACACTTAAAGTATCCCACTGGTAATTTCGACTACATGCTGATAAAGGTGGGGCCATTGTGGTAATGAATAACAGATTACATTAAGAGGCACACCGCCAACTTACAGTCCCAGGTCATTACCAACATATCCCTCAGGACATGTTGGTCCATTAAAAAGGAAATAGACCCTATGGTACATGAGGCCCACCTCAATTGCATTATCTCCATGATATCTTGGAATTTCCATCAACACCTCACCCTCGCACGCCAATATTATAAATATCATAAAACATTGTACCACCCCCCCAGTTTACCCATTGTTTCAGCATTGGATCCATCTTAAAGCCCCTCTCTAATTTGTGGACACTACCTCCACCAATTGTAAAAATCTTTCACTACAGTGTTACAGGATACACAGATCTTTCTCCCAACTACGACACTGGATTTACCTAACCAAGATTTACAGTTAGCCACAATAGACATATAAGCCTGTCTAACATTCATTCCCCAACAAGAGGGATTATGGCCGTAGAACAAGCTCTTTTAGACAGGCCTTACCACCAATCTCACCTACTTTGTACTTGATTGCCTCAACTTAGTTTTTATCTAAACAATTTCAATTTGAGAACGTACTCCTGGCAGACACAAGGGTACCAGTGTGGGTGCTGCAGTAGCGCCACGCCTTTGCAACATTTTTTGTTCATTCATTAAACATAAAATCTTTACACCATCTCTACCAAGCTTCACCTATTTTACGTACTGGTGGTATATTGATGATATTTTGATTATTTGGGCAGGCGCTGACAATGATTTTAGTGAAATGATGAACAGGGCAATTGAGCATCACCCTACCACAAATTTACTTTTCGATCCACCATCTAAACAGTTAATTTGGTGATATAACTCTCTCAATTCTTATACAGATAAATCGTATAGACTCTGAGCTCTATTGTAAACCTATGGACCGAAACATTTACTCCATGCAACTAGTTTTCACTGCCCTAATGGAATAGAGCATTCCACGGGGACAATTTCTTAGAGCCAAAGGATATCATCTGACCAGTCTAAGTACAGAAATGCGGCAGAAACACTGTACAGGATTCAAAATAGGGGTTACAAATTGAAGGACATTTACAAACATGCACACGAAGTAGGTCAGATACCACATAGTACTTACTTATGTATAAAGATCAGACCGAAACAAAGGTAAGAAGAGGACCTAACTTTTGTCTCTAAATACAACACACACAGCAGAGAAGTGGAAAAACAATCAAAAAATATTGGCCCTCCTTATGCAAGATCACAAATATGGGTCTACATTTCAACCCCTCCACTATTCAGCTACTCGAGGGTCGCACACTAAGGGATATTCTCTGCCCATCAGATATTTTTTTCTACCCTAAGACGAGATTATTGTCAAGAAAAATGGGACTTTTCCTGCCTTAACTGCAAACTGTTGTACACTGGTTCTCAAAGGAGATACCATTTATCACCCTGCAAGGTACCCTATTAAACTTGCTGGCTATGCCACATGTGAACCCCCCAATGTCATTTACATGTTGAAGTGTCCCTGCGGTAAGGTATATGTAGGTCAGACCACTAGACTGGTTCAAAAACGATACAGGAACACGGGGCAATATTAAGAACTTTGGGGGCTAATCTAACAACACCGTCGTGGCCAGACATTTTCACATGATGGGCCACAATTAAACCATTTAAGATGGTCTGGTTTAAGTTGTTAAACTACCTAAAAGAGGGGGATATGGTACGTTCCCTCCTTACAAAAAGAGACCATTTGGATCAAAAACTGAACTGCCCTCCCCCCAAATGGCATGAATGAAAACATTACATTGGGTGGTTTGTTTAAATTAGTCCATTATTTTATTTTTGAGCACCCACAAACCCCCCTCCGTCCAATGGGTGAGCTGGAGGGGCGGAGGGGGGAACAAACAGTGGCCAATAGGAAGGGAGACAAGAGCAGCATCAAACTGGCAGTAATTTGCTGCCAGTAGGAGCTAGAGAAAGACAACCTACTTTGCTCTCCTCCGTCCAATAGACGACCTAGAGGAGCGGAGAAGGTATGAGGCGGTGCTTGTGCGCGTCCGCCCAGCACTGGGAGCAGAGCGGCGGAATGCGCAAGCACGAACGGACGTGCTCGCGCAAGAACCTGCGCGAGTGACATCACCGCGTGCCGAGAGCCCGGACCGGAGAGAGACGCCGCAGGATCTTTGAGCAGGTAAGACTTGTGTTACATTACCCCCCCCCCTTGAGGAGGGGCCTCTGGACCCTTAAGTTTCTCAGGAAAATCATTATGGAATTTTTGAATTAACTCTTTAGCATGAATGTTTCGAACAGGGCCCCAAGATCTTTCTTCAGGACCATAGCCTTTCCAGTCAACAAGGTATTGCAGAGAATTTTGAACATATCTGGAATCTAGAATTTTGTCAATCTCGTATTCAGATTCACCTTGAACTTCTACAGAAGGTGGAGGAGCATCCAAAAGTTCGGTATTGTTGGCCGGCTTGAGCAAGGATACATGAAAGGTGTTGCTTCTCTTTTTGAAAGAGCTAGGTAACGTTACCTTATAGGTCATCATATTGATCTGTTCAATAGGGTAAGGACCAATAAATTTAGGACCCAATTTTGCGGAAGCTTGGCGTAGAGGAATATTACGAGTGGATACCCAAACCAGATCTCCAGGAACAAAACTAGGTTCTACAGAACGATGGCGATCAGAATATTTTTTCTGACGACTGGTTGCTTGTTTAAGATTAGAGGATACTTGGGTCCACATAGAACTTAACTGATTAAGCCAATCTTCCAAAATTGGTAAATCTGAAGATGAATCTGAAAAAAAGAAGAAAATTTAGAATTCATGCCATAATTACAGAAAAAAGGTGAAAATATGGGTGAAGAATGCACAGTATTGTTAAGAGCAAATTCGGCAAAAGGTAGAAACTCTGCCCATTTCAACTGTTGTTCAGAGATAAAACATCTGAGATACTGTTCTAAAGATTGGTTAGTTCTTTCGGTCTGACCATTAGTTTCAGGATGAAACCCGGAGGAAAAATAGAAGGAGAAATACCTAAAAGCACGCCAGAATCGTGAAATGAATTGGACTCCCCTGTCGGACACAATGTTTTCAGGAACCTCATGTAATCGAAATATGTGAATAACAAACAATTGAGACAGCTCTTTAGCAGAGGGTAATTTAACTAGAGGAATAAAATGTGACATCTTACTGAATCTATCTACTACTACCCAGATTACAGTATACCCATCAGATTTGGGTAAATCTACCACAAAATCCATGGATATATAAGTCCATGGCTTTTCAGGAATAGGAAGGGACAACAGGGTACCAGCTGGAGCACTATGGGAGGACTTACTATGGGCACAAACAGGGCACATTTTGACATAGGCCTTAGAATCTTCCACCATAGAAGGCCACCACACATGCCTTGATAACAATGATAAGGTTTTAGTTTCTCCAAGATGCCCGGCTAGCTTGGAATCATGAAATTGTTTCAAGACGTGTAAACGAAAGGACAGTGGAACAAACAGACAAGCATCTGGTTTACCTGGGGGAACATCTACCTGAAAAGGGGAAGTCAAGAGTTCAGACAAATTAGCAATTACATTTTCAGTGGTTAAAGCCCCTAATATATGGTGAGGAGAGATGATAGGCAAGGGAACTTTAGTGGGCAATGATTCAGGTTCAATGAAATTACGGGATAAGGCATCAGCTTTGACATTTTTTGAACCTTGTCTATAGGTAATATTAAAGTTAGCCCAGCGGGCTTGTCTGGGATTTAATCTTTTGGCATTTCCTATATATTCTAGGTTTTTATGGTCAGTATAGACCATAATGGGGTGTAGTGCCCCTTCTAACCAGTGCCTCCATTCCTCTAAGGCCAACTTAATAGCCAACAATTCCTGATTCCCTATATCATAATTCCTCTCAGCAGAGGAGTATTTTCGGGAATAGAATGCACATGGATGAAGACGTTCTGGGGAACCTGAGTACTGGGAGAGCACAGCCCCTACTCCTACCTCTAAAGCGTCCACCTCAACAACAAAAGGCAGATTAACATTAGCATAGGTTCGTATAGGAGCTGAACAAAAGGCTTTCTTAAGTGTCTCAAATGCCAGAATAGCTTCTTCTGACCACTTAGACACATCAGCCTCCTTCTTGGTCATGTTAGTCAGAGGAGATACAATAGAAGAGACAATTTTAATAAATTTACGATAAAAATTAGAAAATCCTAAAAATCTCTGGAGACCCTTGAGATTGGATGGAGGTTTCCAATCCAAGATGGCAGAGACCTTTTTAGGATCCATGGACAAACCCTGGTCACAAATAATGTACCCAAGAAATGGAACCTGCTGTTGTTCAAACATACATTTCTCGAGTTTGGCATATAGATGATGTTCCCTTAACTTAGAAAGAACTAGCTTGACATGGCCTTGATGTTCCTGTAAAGAGGAAGAATGAATTAAAATATCGTCCAGATAGACTACTACAAATTTATCAAGGTATTCTCTAAAGACATCATTTATAAAATCTTGAAACACCGCAGGTGCATTACTGAGGCCAAAGGGCATGACTAAATATTCATAATGACCATATCTAGTATTGAAAGCTGTTTTCCACTCATCGCCAGCCCTTATTCTGATCAAATTGTAAGCACCTCGGAGATCCAACTTAGAAAAGATTCGTGCTTTCACCACTTGACAAAAGAGGTCGTCAATGAGTGGTAAAGGGTATCTATTTTTTATGTTTATCTTATTAAGTGCCCTGTAATTGATACAGGGTCTTAAACCACCATCTTTTTTTTCTACAAAAAAGAAACCAGCTCCTGCAGAAGTGGAGGGTCTGATGAACCCTTTATCTAAGTTCTCTTTAATGTAGGTTTTCAAGGCCTCACTTTCAGGACCCGTCAGATTGAACAGATGTCCACGGGATGGCATGATTCCCGGTAAAAGATCGATAGGACAATCATAAGGTCTGTGAGGAGGTAAAACATCAGAACCCTGTGGAGAGAAAACAGCAGCAAAACTTCTATACAGGGAAGGAATACCTTCAAAGGAGATATTAGCCACATGAATAGACAGACACGAATCAATACAATCAGAACTCTGCTTTTCAAGCTGACCAGTAGACCAATTAATAAGTGGATTGTGCTTCCTAAGCCACGGCAATCCTAATATAATAGGAGTGGTAGGAAGCTTAAGGACAAAGAATTTGATAGACTCGGAATGAAAAACCCCATTTTTTAAATCCACATCCGCGGTAACAGTTAAAGGTTCTCCCTTTTGAAGAAGGGAGTCGTCAATGGCCTTCACATACACAGGTTCGTGCATTTTAGTCACTGGGATTTTCAAAAGGTTAGCAAAAGAAAGATCCATGAAGTTCCCAGCTGCCCCACTATCAACAAAAGCCTGCCTGGGTCATTTGGTTAAGAGAACCAAATGAATCTTCGGCAGGTAACATAATTTTATCAGAAGGTTGAGGAATTACCTGACCACCTAGAGGAGATTCCTCTGACCCCTCTAGGTGCTGGAGTTTCCCGGATTCTTACGGAGGCAGGTGCGGGCGAAGTGTCCTAGTTCCCCACAGTATAGACACAGACCAGCCGACCTTCTCCAGTTCTTTTCCTCCACTGAAAGTCGAGATGAACCCAACTGCATAGGTTCCTCAGATGAGACTTTAGGCAAAGAAGGAGGAATTGAAGAACTAGGTTAACCTGCAAAAGTGAATTTAGCGGGAAGAATTTTACCTGGACATCGTTCTCTGAGACGTCTATCCACTCGTATGGCCAGTTGGATTGATTCATCAAGGGTTTTGGGAACAGGGTGATTGACCAGGACGTCCTTGACCGACTCAGATAGCCCAGACTCAAAGTGACTTTTTAAAGCAGGATCATTCCACTGAACTGCTACTGCCCAGCAGCGGAACTCTGAAGCATACTCTTCCACCGCCAGTCGCACTTGACGAAGGGTGCGCAATTTGGCCTCTGCCGTCCCAACCAAATCAGGGTCCGAATATAAGACTCCCAATGCTTCAAAGAAGCTCTCTACAGAAGACCAGGCTGGATTATCTGCTGCCAGACCAAAGGCCCAAGTCTGAAGATTCCCCTGTAAAAGAGAAGTGACAGGGGAATTTTGCGTCTCTGAGCCTGAAGAGACGGGTCGCATCTGAAAATAAAGCAGACAGGAGTCCTTAAAGTTCTGGAATTTCTGCCGACTACCGTCAAACTTCTCAGGTAATGGAAACTTGGGTTCCACAAATGGGGCCACTGGGGGAGGCACCAAGGCCTGGCGATTTTCCTGGGCTGCTACATGTTGGGCCAGTTGATTGACGGCCCCAGTCAGGAGTCCTGAATGTCTTCCATGGCCCGATGTAATGTGATGCTCTGGATTCCCTCGTATTCCTTCAGTCCGAATACCCCAATCTATAACCACTATCTTCGCCAATAGACAAGCCCTGTTTCCCGGGAGGCTAAATGCACCTCACCGACCACGGTTGCCCCCTGGACTTAGAGTGCAAGGTATTTGAACTGAGGCTGGGAATACCAGAGAAGTCCAGAACGAAACTAACAAACAAGGCACACGGAGACCAAAATACGAGGTACAGACAAGGGGTAGACAAAAGCAGGGTCAGGAACAGAGCAAGAGGTCAGAACCAGAAGTCAGGTCGCCAGGCACGGTACAGAGGGTTAGGCAAAATCGTATTCAAAAACAGAGCAGAAGTCAGGACAGGCAGCTATGGATCAGAGTCAGGATACAGACAAAGGTCGGCAACAAGAAAGCACAGATAAATCACACCCCAAGCAGAATAGTAAACTAAGCACTATATCGGGCAATGATACCGTAGGCGGAGGGGTTTAAATACACAGAGGAACCAATGGGAAAAGGGGAACTAATATATGCAGGGATAGGTACATTTAAACCCACAAACCCCCCTCCGTCCAATGGGTGAGCTGGAGGGGCGGAGGAGGGAACAAACAGTGGCCAATAGGAAGGGAGAAAAGAGTAGCATCAAACTGGCAGTAATATACTGCCAGTAGGAGCTAGAGAAAGGCAACCTACTTGGCTCTCCTCCAGCCAACAGACGACCTAGAGGAGCGGAGGAGGTATGAGGCGGTGCTTGTGCGCGTCCACACAGCACTGGGAGCAGAGCGTCAGAATGCGTGAGCACGAACTGACGTTCTCGCACAAGAAGAATGTGCGCACGTGACGTCACCGTCCGCTGAGAGCCCGGACCGGAGAGAGACACCGTGGGATCTTTGATTGTAACTTTTGTTACAATCATTGAAATATCTGTGCTTAATAAGGGTTTAGGATTTGTACCTTGTTATAATCTTGACTTTATTAACTGGGAAATTTAATTTCTTAAATTTATACACAAATTGGTATTGCAAATGTATTTTGGTGACACAAGTGTTTGTAATACCTCTAAAAGCATATGTCTTAAAAGAACTTTTGTTTTACACCCAACATTGAAAATGCTAATTTAAATGCATTTACAGACACGGTGGTTCATGGGGTTAAGAAAATATGGACAAACACTCCTAACAAACGCATGTATAATGTGTCACATAAAGAGTTTAATGCCATTTCTACACTTAAAGGTAGATCCCAACTGGTAATTCGACCAGCTGATAAAGGTGGGGCCATTGTGGTAATGAATAAGACAGATTACATTAAGGAGGCACACCGCCAACTTACAGTCCCAGGTCATTACCAACATATCCCTCAGGACAATGGTTGGTCCATTAAAAAGGAAATAGACCCTATGGTACATGAGGCCCACCTCAATGGAATTATCTCCAATGATATCTTGGAATTTCTCAATACACCTCACCCTCGCACGCCAATATTATAAATATCATAAAACATTGTACAACCCCCCAGGTTACCCCATTGTTTCAGGCATTGGATCCATCTTAGAGCCCCTCTCTAAGTTTGTGGACACATACCTCCAACCAATTGTAAAAATCTTTCATACAGTGTTACAGGATACAACAGATCTATTATCCCAACTACAGACACTGGATTTACCTAACCAAGATTTACAGTTAGCCACAATAGACATATAAAGCCTGTCTACATTCATTCCCCAACAAGAAGGGATTATGGCCGTAGAACAAGCTCTTTTAGACACGGCCTTACCACACAATCTCACCTACTTTGTACTTGATTGCCTCAACTTAGTTTTATCTAAAAACAATTTCAAATTTGAGAACGAATACTCCTGGCAGACACAAGGTACCAGTGTGGGTGCTGCAGTAGCGCCAGCCTTTGCAAACATTTTTGTTCATTCATTAGAACATAAAATCTTTACCATCTCTACCAAGCCTTCACCTATTTTTACGTACTGGTGGTATATTGATGATATTTTGATTATTTGAGCAGGCGCTGACAATGATTTTAGTGAAATGATGAACAGGGCAAATGAGCATCACCCTACCACCAAATTTACTTTCGATCCACCATCTAAACAGGTTAATTTTTTGGGATATAACTCTCTCTATACAGGATAATCGTATAGACTCTGAGCTCTATTGTAAACCTATGGACCGAAACAATTTACTCCATGCAACTAGTTTTCACTGCCCTAATGGAATAAGAGCCATTCCACTGGGCCAACTTCTTAGAGCCAAAAGGATATCATCTGACCAGTCTAAGTACAGAAATGCGGCAGAAACACTGTACACGATTCAAAAATAGGGGTTACAAAATGAAGGACATTTACAAACATGCACAAGAAGTAGGTCAGATACCACATACTGACTTACTTATGTATAAAGATCAGACCAGAAACAAAGGTAACCAGAAGAGACCTAACTTTGTCTCTAAATACAACACACACAGCAGAGAAGTGGAAAAAACGATCAAAAAATATTGGCCCATCCTTATGCAAGATCACAAATATGGGTCTACATTTCAAACTCCTCCACTATTCAACTACTCGAGGGGTCGCACACTAAGGGATATTCTCTGCCCATCAGATATTTTTTCTACCCCTAAGACGAGATTTATTGGTCAAGAAAAAATGGGAACTTTTCCTTGCCTTAACTGCAACTGTTGTACACTGGTTCTCAAAGGAGATACCATTTATCACCCTAGCAAGGGTACCCCCTATTAAACTTGCTGGCTATGCCACATGTGAACCCCCCAATGTCATTTACATGTTTAAGTGTCCCTGCGGTAAAGTATATGTAGGTCAGACCACTAGACCAGTTAAAAAACGGATACAGGAACACAGGGGCAATATTAAGAACTTTGTGGCTAATACTAACACCGCTGTGGCCAGACATTTTCACATGATGGGCCACAATTTAATCCAGTTAAGATGGTCTGTGTTAGAAGTTGTTAAACTACCTAAAAGAGGGGGATATGGTACGTTCCCTCCTACAAAAAGAGACCATTTGGATCAAAAAACTGAACTGCCTCCCCCCAAATGGCATGAATGAAAACATTAACATTGGGTGGTTTGTTTAAATTAGTCATTATTTTATTTTGACTACATTTTTCTTTTTACTTTCAGATATTGACAGTCTGCCTTGATCTTATAGCCTTGGATATGTAAGCCCAATTATAATATGGTATTGCTAACGTTATTGTTATTGGTTATTGGCAGACATATAGCGTATATATAGTTCTGTGCCTCACTATACCTCCGTTTTTGGATTTTTTCCCTTTTTGTTTTACTTGAATATGGTTCACTTTTTCTGGTAGGCCGACTGGGCAGTTCCAGATGTGTTTTTAAAGGGTATGTCCACCCTTAAAAATAATTTTTAATATATTACTCCCCCTGTCCCCCCAGCCCCAACCGCTCTATTTATTTAATCAGAAAATGCCCCAAACTTTACTTACCTCCCCTCTTTCCAGCATGAATGAATGAAATCACAGCTTTATTAACAATATGCCTGACGCGTTTCAGACCTCCCGGTCCTTAATCATAGGCCTATGATTAAGGACCGGGAGGTCTGAAACGCTTCAGGCGTATTGTTAATAAAGCTGTGATTTCATTCATTCATGTTGTATCCGGAGTTCTCTTGTTCTTTTCCTGGTTGATGCAGTGCCGTTTCTTCTTTTGTTGTATCCGTGGGATTTGGTCTCAAGCGACGGACCTGGGGCACTCTGCACCTGGGTCACCAAGAAGCACGGGTAAGTCCCAAATATATATTGTTGAATTCCTATTGGAAGTGTTCTATCTTGCTATCTGGAGGAACGAGGGGTCTGGGGTTTCTTACACCCAGACCACCGCAATAAATAAGTAAGCATTATAAGATTCACATTTCATGAGATTGGATTCCTATTTTTGATTATCCTCCTGGTGGGCAGTTTTTGGGACTTTGGGGGGGGACTACAGGAGAACCATATGGAGCTGGGATGTGAGGTAAGTATTAAACTACACTACATGATGGGGCCAGTAGTGGGGGGGATTATAGTTTTGGGGATGGACATGCCCTTTAAAGACTTTCAGGGAGATTCAATAAAAGTTCTTATCGTTTAAAATGGCGCTAATTTTGCTCCAACCAATCAGATCTTATTTAACATTTGTAAGCTTGCATCTGATTGGTTGGGGAAAAATTTGCACCAATTTAAACAATAAGAACTTTAATTGAATAACCCTGTTTATGTGTTTATGAACTGTTTTTTGGACACTGGGGGTGTGGGTACTTTATGATGTAATTTCCTAAGGAACTCCTTAAAAGGAGGGGTTTTAGCATTGATTGTTACACTTGAAAAATTGTGTTTGGACATGAAACATGTTGTGTATCTTCTGCTATTAAACCACCACTGCAACTTGCAACTTCTGGTCCAGTCCCTATCTTACTTATGGTTTCCAGTATTTGATGTGCTCATGGGCAGAAGCACCTAAGAGACTTGGGACCTGCCTTTTGGTGTAAGACCAGGAACTATATACCATATGTCATATCAAAGTAGCTTTCTTGTCTCTTCCTTAAAGGGTATGTCCATCAATTTTGTAACCTTGTATTATTATGTTTAACTAAAGGAGATAAATGCTGATTTGATAATTGCAGGAGAGGCCCCCCCAGTGGGCCCTTGTTAGTGATGGTACCACCCTGCCGTGCCCCTCTGAGGAATGCAACCACCCGCGGTGATCCTTTCCCAGAATCCCCTCCCAGCCCCCAGGAATCTCAGCCATTTTCACCACCCTCAAGGTGGCGAAGTGAAATGGTCGAGATTAGCGCGGCGCTTCAGTTACCGATGCTTTATATATAGAAGTGACGGTAACTGTTCCGATAGGCGCGAAAAGTTAGCGAGGCGTTGACTTTTTGCGGCCGCTTTCCGGCCATTAATAAATTGTGGTAATCACCTTTTTGCTGAAAATGGTGGGAAAAGCGGCCACAAAAAGATAACGCTCGTTTATAAATATGCCCCTTAGTTTTTCATTGAAAACTGACTTATCACTAATAATCTAATAATGAGGCAGAGCTACAAGATTCCATTGCAAATGACAATATGAATAACCCCCCATTTCACCAAAGACTGATTTGATTGGATACTCTCCTTCTTGTGGTTCATTCTATCTTCCAAACCTTCATAAATTACACATGTGTAGTTTTAATACTAACAGGCTCATTTACCCAGAGCCGCTATCACTCTCACACGAGTAAATGGCCTGATCACGATTTAATATCGCATTTGCGAATGTGGGTAAATCCAGGTAAGGGATTTACCCACTGCGGGATTGCCAGCTGTGCGCTGTCGATAAAATCCTGCGCAAAACTAGCACAAATGTGATATTGAGTTGTGAGCGTCAGACGTGCGGGGGATTTTTATGTAATCCGCGCATCTGACACTAACATGGAGTTAAAGGTTCACTACCGGTTAGCCCAACTTTAACTCCATATATTTTCCCAGCAAGTCTGGCTAAATGAGCCTGTAAGTATTTTTAATATTTCAGTTCTGTTATGGTAGAATTCATAATTCCGATTTCCAAGTTGATGATAAAATCTGGCTGAATAATCAAATACAATTTGGGGGATGAAAATTATAATTTTAATGTTGATTATTGCTCAGTGTTGAGGTTCACGTGATTCAGAGAAATAGATGAAGAATGCAAGTATTTTGCTTGAATCCTTATCCTTCAACAAACAGAGAAAGGTGCCAAACTCGCAGCTGTGTCAGCATTAGAAGGATTAACTGCTCATTTAGTTGTTAAATATAGATTTAGGACCTTTGCCTTCAAGGGAAACAAAAATAAATTAAACTCTGACTAATCAATTCAAACTGATCATGCAGAGATGGATAGACAGACAGAAAGATAGATAGACAGATGAATAGATAGATTTATAGACAGACAGACAGAAAGACTGCTGGACAGATAGACAAGCTGATGGATAGATAGATAGATAGATAGATAGATAGATAGATAGACAGATAGACAAGCTGATGGATAGATAGACAAGCTGATGGATAGATAGAGAGATAGATAGATAGATAGATAGATAGATAGATAGATAGATAGATAGATAGATAGATTAAAATACCATAAGTTACCTTACCCAAACAGATATATTTAGCACTTTACTAACCAGATATTTAAAAGGACGCTGTACTGAAAAAATGACTTTGCCTCATCTTAATCTATAATTGAATACATGTAAGTAGCACTTACTCTGATTTGTGTGTGGTGCTGCATATCTTCAATCCAGAACACATTTTGTTTAGGAGCAGTATCCCCCTCCCTCTTTTAACCACTCCCACTTCCATCCGACCTGACTTTTTCCCCACAAACCAACTGTCAAGTCTGCACACAGCATTCCAACTGTCAAAACTCTGTCACCATTCCAGCTACAGTAAAACTACTCACAGAAGAATAGATTTTGAGAGCAAGGAACTTGATTGACAGCTGAAATATAAGAAGTTTTAGATTGGATATCTAAAGAAATAGGGGGCAGATCAACAAAAATGATCAAAGGCTGTGACTGCTAACATCACAACCAATGATTGACTTCTGTTTCACCTGCTGCCTCCTCTGCACACGTTCAAGCTTATAAAAAGCTCATCAAGCAGAGGAAAGAGGCAGATACCTTTACCAGAAAGGAAAAGAACTTATCATTAAATATCTGGTTACAAATACATGTAATAAACTGATAAAAATAGCAATTGGGTTTGTGGGCAGATAATTGACAAGTCACCAGTTTGGTGGACATGCTGTTTAAGGCCCAGCATTTTTATTTTATTTATGTATTCTTAATATGCATCTGTCATTATTATTTTTTGTATTTTGATTCCCCTGCCTTTGTTTGTGGATTGTCAAATTGTACAGCGTACAGAGGTATCTCCTTATAGATAAAAATATACACACATTAGAAAATACACCTAGAATTATCGCTCATATTAAAAATAAAGGTGCACAAAGCAAGTAAAAGCAAGTAATTAATTATTGGTTTTCCTAGCAAGTAATTAATTATGGTATTTCAATCAAACATCTTTCTATGGTATCACATTCAATAAAGTTCAAATTGCCCTGAAGTGATGTATACTGCCCAATATTCCCATGATGCTCCTCAGCCTAAAGTATTCATCTTGTGATGGATCGCAAAATAATTGGCCCCGGGCCGATTGTCCAAATGGCACAGGGACACCAGCATGTACATAGAGCAATGTATGGGCTTCATAGGATCGTGCCCCCCATAAATGCTGTCATCCTAAAATTTTTATATTTTTTTATGTTATTTGCTTATAATATTAGGTGGCTAAGATATATTGTAAAAGAGGGTAACTGGCTGTTGAGGTGAGTTAGAAGCCAGTAAGTTACCGTTGCTATTTATACCTTAAGTTTAGGTGGACCTTTCAGATTTTTTTATAACTATATCAGTGAAAGTATGGACTACGTGTTAATTGAAGGGACAAATACAAATATGCGACAGGAATGTACTGATAAACTTAAAGGGCATGTCCACCCCCAAAACAAAAATGTAACCCCATACTGGCCCCACTGTGTAGTTTAAAAAAATCCTTACCTTACATATCTGCTCCTTATGGCTCTCCTGCAATGTCTAGCCAAAGTCCAGAAAATTAAAGAGTAGGAGCTGTCAGTGAGTCATCTGGTCCCTGTTTCTTCCTTAATCTCAGAAAGGACTGTGACATGCACAGGGGAGCCCTACCCCTCCCTCCCACCATCCAGATCCATCCTCTGTAGCTATGGCACCTAGCGTGAAATCCCCGCGGGAGTGTAAGGGCTGTAAGTAGCGATCTAAACATTTTTTTGTAGAAATATTTTGGCGGTTGGGGGGGAGGGCAGGGGGTACCTACCTGAGGGTAAGAGTTAAAAGAAAGAGATATGCAAAATATTCCAAAGTCTTTATATGTCTTGATTAATGACCTCTGAAATGAATTCCAGAGTAAGCCGGCTCTGTGCATTATGTAAAGAAATATATTGAAGCGGAGATAAAATACAAATGTTTATTTTATATCTTTTGTGGCTGGAAATAAAAAAAAAACACGTTAATTGGATGTTAAACGTTTGACACAGAACAGGAGCATAACTTGTCAGTCTCGGAGAGAAGACTCGCAGTCACCCAGAAAATATGCTGCGTGGGTTATTTGAGACCTTGTGGATTTGTTTACCCTAAGGTAAAATTATAATCTTCTGCCACTTGATGCAGAAATAAACTAATCATTTTCTAATAACTGGAAAGGGTCATCACAATTCAACATGTTAACTGGTCTTCCTTTTAGCTATTTTCAAGGTTTCCAAGGTTTTAACGAGATGCAAAGTATGCATATTGTTTTGACGCACTAGATGGTTTAAAGGCAATGTCCACCCTTAAAAAAAAAAACTGATGAAGTGTCACCTGCCCACAACCCAAACTGATATATTTAGCACTTTATATGACAATCTACTGTATGTGAGGGCACCTGACTGCAGCAGTCAAAGATCCATCCTAAGACATCATTCAACAATGCCGGTGGAGTGATCACATTGTTCTCCCACACTTCTGCGTCTACAAGGATTATCTCTTAAGTGAAGCCTTAGAAGTACAAACTAGGAAGTGATACCCTGTCACCTAGTTGGGAAACACTGCTATAGACTTTATTTTTTTGTTTGAATTCCAAGAGATGTCTTCTGCTGTCCCCAGTGTATCAGAACTCTATGTCAATGGATCATTCGTCTTTGCATTTTGGATATAAAACAGTTCATGTAGTCATAAATATGGTTGCATCTTTCTCCTAATATTTCCAGCATACAAATTCAAATGTATTAAAAAATACAGTTGTCTTTAACCGTCTTGTCCATCTTCTCCTTACTGTATTGATTACCTCATACTCTGATTCCATAATGGCCCACAGAAAGGAATGTGTTTAAAAACTCTCAGGGTTATTCAATAAAAGCTCTTATCATTAAAAATGGTGCTAATTTTGCCCCAACCAATCAGATGTTACATAATATCTGATTGGTTGGGGAAAAATTAGCACCATTTTTAATGATAAGAACTTTTATTGAATCTCCCTGTTTGTGTCATTTGGAAATATCATGATGTTTTGATTTCCCATTATAGCAATTTCCAAAATAAGAAGGAAAAGCAGATGTCAGTGTTACCACGATACCATGTTACTAAGGGATGTGGAATTTGTATCCCTGGAAACAGTTCCATAATTTGCAATGATTGTTTACCTTCGTGATCAGTGTCTACCCTCTGCATCATTCAAGTTATTTTTTTTTAATGCATTAACAGAATGCCAGTTTAATTTAAAGAAGAAGAAAAAGGGAAAACAGTTTTCTCATTTTTCCAATGTATTGGGTGTTGGTAGAAGAGAGTCCCCCCCCCATTGCTTTTCTCTTTAGAGAAACGTATTTTATCATCCATGGCAGATGAACATTTCACTGGGCTGTAGTTAGGTCCATTACAATGTCCTCCTAAAATCCTCCTACTTATTTTCTCAAATGTAACATAATAGCCCTTGGCAGTGTGTTCTTGAATCCAGCAGGCTCTGAAGCAGAAACAAGCTGATCCAACATTCTAAAAGGTCTTCTGGAATGATGAAAAATATCCTTTGCAGTATCTGCCCTTCAAAGGATCATTAAAGCCTTCTGTCTACAATATCCTCTTTCAGAAAATTAGAATTTATTTGTGCTTCTAAGAGCTAAAAAAATATCTAATTTCCAAGTTAGAGATTTCATTGATAAATTGGGCTGGAATAAAGAGGCTTAAACTTTTTAATTCTAACAATTTTCTACTATTTTCTTAAATTTTTTACAAACCTCCAGTTCTTCATAAATATTGTGAATTTATTCTGCTAATTAATTGCTGGAAAAGCTTTACTTGGTAATAATGCTCATAGTGTAAAAAAAAATGTATACGCTTCAGCATTCATTGGAAAATGTATTTCTTACAGATTGTGGCTAAAAACAGACATCTTGCTTTAAGGCTTGGATTGAACAGAAACTCAGCAATAGACACCTAAGACTTCAAGCAAGATCTGCTGGGCTTTTCCTGAAAAGTTTTTTTACAGTGTAACTGATGTTATTAGCCAGTGAGGATAATTTCCAGTTGATTGCTATTACAAATGCAAATTGTTGCCCTTTTACTACATATTGCTGTTTAAAATGTAATCAATGTTTTTTTTTAAATAGTTGCCTATGAGGACAAAACAAACCAATGTCTTAAAATGTTTGTGTTAGTTTCACTTGTATTGTTTTGAAAGGCAGACATATTAAAATGTAGCTGTATTTACCATGATGGGAGTCTGAAGAGATTAACGTGCATGCATATACAGTAGGCACAAGAGAATCTTAAATGGGATTTCAAAATAGAATCTTAATTAGGAACCAGCGTAAAATGCAGAATTGTTAAAAATGTTGGCAAATACTTCTGTATTTTTTCTTTTGGATTGGTCAATCCATGGAGCAGCCACAAGCATTTTGTGAATAAGCTATTTATTTATTAGGAGCTGGACTTTGGTAAGGAACTGTGATTAGATAAAACGATAACCAATAGTTATTATAATATTTATGGTGATTTTTTTTCAGTGGCATAAAAAGGTAAATACAGGACTTACTACCAAGAAAAGAACTTGAACACTTTTTGAGTATTATTCGTATTATTCAATAATGTGTTGAGGTTCATTGAAAACTGGAGAGTAGTGATGGACACAAAATCGAACTTGAACATGAGTTCAAGCCGAACTTTATGAGTTCGGTCAAACTTGAACTATTCAAACTAGTTCGGGTTTGTACTAGTTTGTTATTAGGACTCAGTGCTGTATTTTCGATAATTATCGGAAAAATCAATAATTATCAAATTTACAAGCCGTTCACTAACCCTAGAATGCATCGTTCGTTAACCCTTGAAAGTATTGTTTGTTTTCAGTAATCCTCAAAAGTATTGTTTGATTTTGGTAACCCTCGAATTTATGGTTCGATTTTCAGTAACCCTCGAAAGTATCGTTCAGTAACCTTCGAATTGGCCATAACCCTCGAATGTAGCTTGCACAAAACCCGAAAATTTCCCGCTCGTGTTTAAGAAGTGTTTAAAAAAGTTTTGGTGATAGTGACATGTTCCCCAGACCATTTCTCAGGTGCCACAGCCATTTACAGTAAGTTACTATTGTTAGTTTAGCTGTAAATCATCAACTTTTTGAACTATCACTCCCCCATTGTCTTTAATGGGTCTGAATTCGAACTTTCAAACTTTTACTTAAGTTCGAAAGTTCAGAAATGGACCGAACTCTCTACTGGAGAGTAACAGAACATGTATCCTCACAATAGCCACTGGAATATATCACAGATCATGTGCCCGCTCCCCAAAATACTGTAGGAAAAAAATTAGAGGTCAAATAGAAAAAAAAAACAAAGTTAGAGAGTAGCACACCTATAATAGGGCACATATTACCTCATATAGATATACATTTTGTGAACTACATTGTTAATGACTTATTTGGTTACCATTACAATGTTTATAATTAATTATAAAACTTCACCAGTTACTTTCATTTTCAGTTTTACAACCATCCCAACATATCTGATACGAGACATTCCTCTCTCGCTGGGTAAATTACTCGTAGCATGTCTGGTATCACTGAGTTAGAGGAGGGGCAGTAACCGGGCTCTCTGTACTGCAAGATTTTACAGTCTATTACTGTGTAGGGATCACAAAGAAAGTTTGTGAATCAGCAGTACATTGTCAATTTTAAGACATCATCATGTATAAGAATCATTTCTAATTCTTCATGCTTCATGATGTCCTAAAATGGATACCGCACAGCAGTTTGTAAGCTATAAGTCACATAGTTGGACAAGTAATTTTGGGTTTAAAAAACACAACAGTCCATAAAGTTCAACCTCTCTACTAAACCCCCCCAAAAAACATCCCCCTCCTCACTACCCTCCCCACCCCCTCCTCTACTCAAATGATACATGCCCCTCAGTACACCAAACTAGACCAGGGTACAACTTAACACACATGCCCCCACACACACAGTCAACAGCTATAACCTGGGATATTCTGCCTCACCAAGAAAATATCCAATATCTTGAATGTATTTAGAGATTCAATGGACACTAGATTTTCAGGTAGAACATTCAACAACCATTCAACAACCCATTTACATTGCTTAATCTATCACATCAACCAATAGGCAGACAGACACTCCAAAACCGAATAAGTTGCAAAAAAATCTTTGTTTTATTCACCCAACTGTGAGATTCATCTCCTGGCAACGTTTTCGGGTGGAGCTCCACCCTTTATCATGTGATATATATTGAAAGGACCGAAGAGCAGTTCGGTCAGCAGTGGACAACCGGATGGAGGAATGGTTTTCAATAAGTTGTGAGTTATATATACACATTGCTTAATCTATAAGAGGAAAAAAAACCTGCTAGTTGGCTGTAGTGCCCTTTATCATATTTCTATAGGGTTAGTATATATGGGAAAACAATCCCAACTTACGGTAACTGTAGATATTAGTGGTCCTTGGAGAATAAGTTTGTTCTTTTACATATACCCAATGCTTTATTTAAACTCATAAAATTACCTTTCATCAAACATATTTAATTCATTACCAAATCAATCAATTATTTCAATTCGTCCTTTTTTTGCCCTGTAATTGATTTGAAGGGTTTTTTTTCTTCATATTGCCTTTAGAGCTGAAATCCAATATACTGTACCAAATACATTCAGCTAAATGGAATTGCTCAGTCACAGTTCTATAATAATGATATTTCCAAAGCATTTGGGCTTTTTAGAGCTGTAATCTTAACACTAAGGAAATGTTACGTGATCAGTTACAATGAAGACTAATCTCTATATTACCGTATGTGATTTCAGGTGTCTGAGATATTGTATTGTTATATTTTGTGATTCTACTTCAATATTTGTGCAATTGCGTTTGCTACTTATTATCTTATTGACATGTTCATTTATAGGGATGTTTACATGCTAGACAGGAAATAAGGCAAAAGTGTCTTATCTACTGTAAATTTATCTTTTTTGGATCCTATTCCCTTTTTTGTGCAATCATTTTTGCTACTTATTATCCTATTGACAGATTTATTAATAGAGATGTTCATGTGAAGACTAATGAGATTTTAAGTGGGGAAAAAATGTGCCTGTGCTGAGCACAATTAGTAGAGATGGACCCGAACTTGAATTTGGTTCCGAATGCGGATTTCATAGATCCGCTGAAACTTTGTGGATTTATGATTTTTTTCCTTCTTATGATTTTTCCCGACCTTAGAACTGTTTTTTTTTAAAAATTCTCCAACATTTGAAAATTTTTGAATCTAAAAACCAAAATGTTGAATATTTCTAAAAATTTTGAATTTACAAAATCGAAGACTTTTTAAATTTCTAAAAATCTCAAAAATACTACTCATAACAAAATACAATAATGTCATACAAAGGGAACGAATACATAGATAGTTCAGTACATAAATATATAAATTATATAAATAGAAGTGCTAGGGCTTTGCCACAAGAGGTAAGGAGGTCCCTGCCCCGAAGAGCTTACAATCTACTTAGGCAATAAAGTTTCTGGAACTGGGCGGGATTTTTTTTTTAAAAGATTTTGCCCATTGATACGTGTTCCCCAGATCATTCCTGAGTTCCCTGAGAGTTCCATAAATCTGCAAGCAGAACGGATTTCAGTGAGTTCGGCCATCAATTGTAGTATTTTATGCATTGCCCTCAAAGAAAAATAATTCTGGAGATTATTGAAACCAAAAGAAAATTGGTTGGCAATAATGTCTTTGGTTTTACTGTAGTCTCAGATACATCTTTGAGCTTGGGTGAGTTTCCTCTGGTCTCTACCACAATCACACACTGGTAGGCTGTGTGTGTGGGGGGTAGGGTACTTAGATTATATTCTTTTCATCACAGGCCCTGAATAAATGATTGCTAAGCCTCACAGAACACATTCTGCACTCCATAATAAAATAAATACAGTGCAACATTTTCATTCCAAAAAGAAGTCCCGTTTGCCGTGGCTACGTAGAACAATTTATTACAACTGTACTATATATTCACAACCATTGGCTTTGTGCATTGAAGATTCTTACAAGAACAAATAAACATCATTCAATTTAGACTCGGGATCAAAAAGATAATACGCTCGTTCACGGTAGCAACTCGTATAGATTGAAGGACACATGTAATTCTTTGAATACCTAGAAGCTGTCTTGGATGAATCAACATAAGGACAGCAGGATATTACATGGCCCAGAAGAGACGTATATATATAGTTGTGTGTCAGTCAAGGTCCTTGATTTTTATTTCAGCCATTCTAAGCCCCATTTCAACACTATAAAATGCTAAAATTCATACAACACTTTAACGTGCACTAAAAATAATGTGACATTTAAATGCAAGGGATGGAAACATTACACAGAAGCTCAATCATATTTTAAGCTCAGAGCGTGATGATCAGTGAGTTACTTTGGATTTCAAACTATTTATGGCAGTTTTTTTTATACATCTCTGCAGTTATAAGATGGTTTCACTTGCCTTCCTGTTGTATAACTGCAGATAAAATATGATGGGAGCACAAGGAAGGAAAAGTAAAGGGACAATGTTTCACTTTGCAGTTTTTTGTCTTTATTTTGAAAAATAGAATAATTCAAAATGTAAACAGTCTTAAAGGGTAACTGTGGTCTCTATACAGTGACCTTTATTAAAAAGAGCACATTCCTACCTTTAGGATTATACTTCTATCTGGAATCTATGCAAACGTACAGCAGTGTCAAGAATGGGCTGTGACATCACCAGCTATAGACCCGCCCCTTCTTCAAGCTCTCTAAGCTTGTTATGAATTTGCACATGCTCAGAAGAGGCATCTAGGGGAACAGCATTCAGTCATAGGTTGTGATGTCAATGGTTACATCCATGACTGACAGTTGCTAACCAGAAGAACCAGAAAGCAGAAAAAAGGTAACAAAACATCAGACAGCATTTCAGGCCATACTTACACCTCTCAGATCTCTAAATATTACTGTTTTGTTGTTTGGGGGGTGATTATATACCTTTTAATTTACAATTTTTAATTTGAAGTGTTTACTTTCTCTTTAAGGCTTTCAGTGCATCAGAAATTCTGGGTACTGTATTTGTTATTATAGAAAAAGGATATTTGCATAAGGAAATGATTGTCCTAGTGGTTCTGCTGTGGTGGGAATTATTTTGATTTATTCTCTCGCTCTTCTGTGGGGTGAGAAGGTTCTCACCTTTTTGCTATGTTCAATTTATTTTTCATAGCAGAAGGTAAATAACTTTCAGAATATTGTTGTACCCAAAGCATTAGATTTAATATCATGAAATATATATATCTATATGAAACAACGATGCCAGATTAAAACTTTAAATGGAACTACCGTAAGTAATATGCTACAATATGGATAGATTTATAGATCCTTTCCCCCTTCCAAATAAACTGAAAATAAAATACTAGTGAGGCCTTTCTGTTTCCTCAATGCAATGTTTCCTTGGAGTTAAGATACATAGCATGACTTCTGTGGAAGGATCCTAATATTATAATTCACATACAGGGCCAATGTAGTACTAAAAAAAAGTTATGTCTTACCTGAACAGGATCCCACAATGCTTTAAAGTCCCTTGCGAGACTTACTGCATTGCGGGATCCCGGTCAGGTAAGACTAAAACTTTTTTAGCACTACATCACCAATTATAACCAGAAAGTGAACTGCTGTCCGCCCACCCCTCCCACCGGCACTTACTAGTAACCCCCTCCCACCGGCGCTTACTAGTAACCCCCTCCCACCGGCACTTACTAGTAACCTCCTCCCACCGGCACTTACTAGTAACCCCCTCCCACCGGCACTTACTAGTAACCCCCTCCCACCGGCACTTACTAGTAACCCCCTCCCACCGGCACTTACTAGTAACTCCCTCCCTCGGGCACTTACTAGTAGCCCCCTCCCTCCGGCACTTACTAGTAACCCCCTCCCACCGGCACTTACTAGTAACCCCTTCCCACCGGCACTTACTAGTAACCCCCTCCCACCGGCACTTACTAGTAACTCCCCCCCTCTGGCACTTACTAGTAACCCTTCCCACCGGCATTACTAGTAAAAGGATTAGTACACCATATTTGTATTTGTAACTTGTTGTTAGTGGGTAGCTGTGCATGAGAGTAAAGCACAAGATCTGCCTGACTGTTGATGTCACAGACGCACTTGTGTGTGATGTCATTGGGAGTGCACACCAACGTCATCATGCATGCCCACGCACAGCGCAATCCTGAAGGAATGGTATTGAGAGGCTGAGTACAGGAATTGCGTGGAGGAGGTCCTGCTACAGGACGTTCACCATAGTGCCAAGAAAAGAAGGCTTAACAGCTGCAGGTAGGGGAGGGGGATAGCCTAAAATAAGAAGAAGGTCACGCCGGCACTCACTGTCTCCCCCGGTATTCAACTTATCTTGCCGTGCACGTCCGAGGGCTTCACAGTAACACCTCCACAGCAACAGATATAAATTGGATGGCACTTGCTTTCTTAAAACTTTTACTTTATTTCCATCATCATTAAAACCAAGGCTCTTTTCGGCCCAACACGCTCATCATGGCAAATATGCTGACTGGCAGGTATGACGTTTCGGGTCACATGACCCTTTCTCAAATATGAGTGGCTTCCAATATCCTTATAATTTAGAGTAGGGGATACATTGTCCATTTATATTACATGATTGGTATCCAGAGTTCCCCGTCCTGTATAATTCAGCCTGTGTCCTTGTACATTTATATGGACACAGAACTCCTCAGTGACTTCTAATATCCTTATAATTTGTCCTATATGGACCTGCTAGCCTCCTGGTGTTCATTTTTTGGGACTTTGGGGGGGGACTACAGGAGAACCCTATGGAGCTGGGATGTGAGGTAAGGATTAAACTACACTACATGGTGGGGCCAGTAGTTGGGGGATTATAGTTTTGGGGGTGGACATGCCCTTTAAGTATATTCCAGTGTTTCTTTACCACTTGTTCAACTTTTTTTGATAGACTATTATACTTTGTTACTAGCATTACCCTTTCTTCTTATTTATTTTTATTTTGAGTATCTATCTTTTTCCTTTTATATATATCATTTCTACTCCTTTTTAGAATATCTTTCGGATACCCCCTTTCTCTGAACTTTATTTCCATCTCATTTAGTCGCTCCTCCAATTTATCAGGATCCGAGACTATCCTTTTCACTCTTGTGAATTGAGATTTGTGAATACTATTTTTAACGTGTCTGGGGTGAAAAGATGAAAAAGCTAAAAGGGCGTTTCTATCAGTTGGTTTGACAAACAAATCAGTTATCAACTTTTTATCTTTGACTAATACAGTCATATCAAGGAAAGGTAAAGATACTTTGTCAACATTAAGGGTGAATTTTAAAGAGCCAAACTGATTAAGTTCTGCCACAAAATTCTCTAAGGAGTCGAATGGGCCTCCCCACACTGCAAATATGTCATCTATATAGCGGAACCAGCATTTACAATATTTCAGAAAGAGATCATTTTTGTAAATGTATGTGTCTTCAAACTGATTAACATATATATTTGCATGTGTGGGGGCCACATTCGACCCCATCGCGGTCCCACAGCGTTGCTCATAATATGTATCTTGAAATAAGAAATAGTTTCTTTCAAGTACAATTTGTAAGGATTCGATAAGGAATCTACATTGTGCACCATCTAGATTATCATCATTAAGTATACATGTACACACCACCCGTAGGCCACCCTTGTGCTGTGTACTTGTATATAAGCTTTCAATATCCAGCGTCAACAAATAATCATCCACATTAATGGGGTACACATCCTTGATTTTACTCATCTTTAAGGTGCGATCGATGTTGGTACACATAGGGTCTTAGCACTTTATCAAGGAATATTGCTATCGGACTAAAGACAGAGTCCACCCCCGCTACTATTGGACGGCCAGGGGGATCCACAATACTTTTCGTGTAATGCATATATCACCGGTGTACTTGATTAAGTACCTCGCCAGCATGTTGTCAATGACACCCAAGTTTTCTGCTTCGACAACCAGTTTTTTAATCTCACGTTGAATATCCCAAATTGGATTTTTTCGCAGTGGGCAGTATGTCTTGGTGTCATCCAACATTTTGACAATCGTATTTACATATTTCTCTCTGTCTTGTATCACAATAGCCCCGCCTTTATCGGTGGGCTTTAAGACTATCTCTTTACTTTTTTAAAGACCCTCTAATGCATTTCTTTCAGCATTAGTCAAGTTATTATCCTTTATACATATTTCTTTATTATTAAATTTCTGTTCTAATAGACCCATTTCCTCTTTCACCACCTTAATGTATACAGAAATACAATCTGGATTTTTATCAGGAGTAAAGTTGCCCTTTAATCTAAGTCCATAATCTCCTTGTACAAACTTATTCTCACAATTCTCATGTCCTGCATCAGGAGTAGTCTGTTGTTCATTCTTTCCAAAAAACGCTCTCAGTTTAATATTACGGAAGAAGGTATTGTGTTTACAGTCTAATTCAAAAAAGCCGGGTTTCGTAACTGGAGCAAAAGATAACCCTTTTTGTAAAAGTTGTAACTCTGCCTTACTTAATCGTCTTTCTGATAGATTCAACACCAACGATTGCGTGCCCCAGCTTGTTTCCTCGATCTCCCTCTCCATCTGTTTGTATCGATGTTTCTTTCCTGCTCTCCGTCTTTTCTTTCCAATAGTGAACCTGGAAAAAAAAGGAGTAAAAAAAAGGAGTAGAAATGATATATATAAAAGGAAAAAGATAGATACTCAAAATAAAAATAAACAAGAAGAAAGGGTAATGCTAGTAACAAAGTATAATAGTCTATCAAAAAAAGTTCCAGATATACGAAGTTTTCAACAGAAACAACTCATATCATATAAGAGGTCAAGTACAATTAAAGACTATTTAGTGAGAGCAGATGTTGGCCCTGGCAGAAACATTATGACGAGAAGTCAAACTAATTTAGAGGGTTCGAATTTGAAAGGAACTTATCCATGTCTGTCATGTAACCATTGCAATGGGTGTATTAAAGGAGATACGTTGTATCATCCTATGAAGGGCTATAAAATATACATCAGAGGCTATTTTACTTGCTTATCCACTAATGTCGTATATGCTCTAAAATGCCCATGTGGCAAACTTTATATAGGTCAAGAAAAAAATACTCGAGGTACCTCCCAGGCGTCCAATCCCTTCTGGCCACCTCACTGCCAGATAGACAATACTAAGGAATAAAGAAAGTAGGGCTGTCCAGTCGTTTATAATTCTTGATATCAACACTTGATTAAGGCCTAGCGGCCAAAACGTTGTTTGTTGGTGTAACTGCAATAAAGAGGGATTACCCCTTGTAAATTATAAACGACTGGACAGCCCTACTTTCTTTATTCCTTAGTAAACTTTATATAGGCCAGACGACACGTAAATTTAAGGAAAGGCTTAGTGAGCATAAGTCCGATATTAGAAATAAAAAATTGGAGAGCCCTGTAGGGAAACATTTTGTGGAAAGTGGGCATGTTGTATCACAACTAAGGTTCCAGATATTAGATGAAGTGAGATCAGGAAGGAGGGTCACTTTCTCTCTAGGCTTGATAAAGGGCGGAGGTACCTTACATAAATTTTTGCAATTTTTCAAATATTTGGAAATTCCTTTTGCACATTTATTTGCAATGAGGGGATGTGAGATCCAAACTACTAAACTGTAATTCATTCAGAGTTCTTGTACCAGGTGTATATTTGACAGGAAGGCTTCAATGTTAATTCAAGTTAATCAATGTGCTGAGTCAGTCTGGAGCACAGGGTTACCATTTATAGTAAGTTAACCATAACCATGGCTGCTGTTATTTGGGAGGGGGTGTGTTTGGCAGAGCAGGGGTGGGAAGGACAGAGCACCCGGCAGGTTAAGAGGTGGAAAGTGGGCTTGTCAGGGGTGGGGAGGCAGGGCTACACAGGGCAAAGAGTGGCATTCTGGGGCAGACACTTCCAGTGCCATTTCAGCCCTGACTGTGGGTCTCTGGATTTTGTCCCCACATCTGGGGAAATTCTGCCCAAATTGGGATGTCTGGAAACCCTGTTTATAATACATGAATTCATCTAAATTGTAAATTTCCTCACCTCTCATTCCAATTTATATTACTTAAAATAAATGTGTTCTTAGATTCATTTCAGTGTCTCTTTTTCTTAGGTACAACAGAGATTGCAAATATGGGCTACTGCCTCATATTGATTGTCAGAGTTGGAGCAGTGATCTTGTTATTACTGATTGGCTTGGCAGCTTATTGTTATTGAAATTAACATGGTATGGTCCAAATCCATTTTATAAGCCAATTCGCAGGTTACAGCTCTGGGACAGAATCTTCAAAGAGTTTCTACAGTAAAATGAAAAATGCAAAGTTCCCATTCATTTCTATAATTCAAGGAAAGGTCTAATATTTTAGCACAGGATCATCACACTAAATACACAAAGTACAGATTTATAGCCAATGGCAGAGAGATTTTCCATTGGTTATAGATCTGGCTACATAAAGTAACGTTCTCCTTATATTTAGTATTAGTAGATTGTTTGGGTGACCATCGGCTGTTATCGGCTCCCTATACCAAAGTAAAGGGGATGATAGAAAATTTTGGTTGTAACTCACAGAAAGACCTTTTATCGGAACTGTGTGTACCCAGCTTAAAGGGCATCTATACTAAACAAGTTATTTTAAATTGACTATTACTGGAAACTACAATTCATCCCAACCACCACTGTACCATTGTGGGAGCAGCCATGTTTGTTACGGGCACTTCCTGTCCCTACACTAGGCTTCTACATACAAGTGATGTTATCTTATATAGTGTATAGTTGGTAACACTTTTGTAATTCCCTTAGTATTTCTGCACTGCTTACTGCCTGTCTTGGTCTATCCTCCCCTGCTGATAACTACCATAGTAACTCAGTAATTGAGGTTGAATAAAGACATAAGTCCATCTAGTACAACCTTTATATCCTACCCATAATGTTTGTCTAATATTTTTTTTTTTTTTTTTTTAAGGTTGAATAAAGACATAAGTCCATCCGGTCCAACCTTATCAGCAATAACCACATTTCCTGTTAATCCAGAGGAAGGGGGGAAAAAAACCCTCACCAGAATTATGAAGGGGAAAAAAATCCTTTCTTCCTGACTCCAAGTGGCAATCGGAAATTTCCCTGGATAAACTCCACTTTATATATCAATACCTGTAACCTGGAACATTCCTTGTTTTTAGAAACTCATCCAGCTTTTCAAACTGACCAATGAACCTGCCATAACAACGTCCAATGGAAGACAGTTCCATAGCTTTACCGTTGTCACAGTGAAAAACTATGTCTGATCTTGAAGCCTAAACTTCTTTTCTTAAGGGATGTCTGCATGTCCGCTGACATGTTCTTTTGGCGAACAATGCCCCAGATTATTGTATGCCCTGCCCCGTTAATGTATTTATACACAATAAGGGGTGTCTAGGGTCAGAGAAGATTAGGGGCACTCCTGGGCACTCTATGTGAAATTTTTTTAGGCCATGCCCCCTTCCCCACGAAAATAGGGCTGTCCAGTCGTTAAGTTGCATTCAAAGGGGGAACCCCATCTTTATTCAGTGCAGTTACAAACTAACACACACTTGATAAAGGCCACAGTGCCGAAACGTGTTAGTTTGTATCCTTTGAATGCAACTTAACGACTGGAAAGCCCTATTTTCGTTTATACATTAAAGGTAGGCTATTACCTACCCCATATGCAGAGCAATGAATGTATAGCCCTGCACATGGGGAAGGTACTAGCCTAATAGGGCTATCGTCTATCTGTATGCAGTGTGGAGCAGAGCAGCTCTAGGCCGGAACAGTCGATGCTCACGTTCGCGCCTAGATACCATGGACATTTTACTCTGGGATTCGATGCTCACGTTCGCGCCTAGATACCATGGACATTTTAATCGTGGATTCGATGCTCGCGTTCACGCCTAGATACCATGGACATTTTACTCTGGGATTCGATGCTTGCGTTCGCGTCTAGATACCATGGACATTTTACTCTGGGATTCGATGCTCATGTTCGCGCCTAGATACCATGGACATTTTACTCGCGGCTTTGATGCTCGCGTTTGCGCCTAGATACCATGGACATTTTACTCCTGGATTCGATGCTCACGTTCGCACCTAGATACCATGGACATTTTACTCGCGGATTCGATGCTCGCGTTTGCGCCTAGATACCATGGACATTTTACTCGCAGATTCGATGCTCGCGTTCGCGCCTAGATACCATGGACATTTTACTCGCAGATTCGATGCTCGTGTTTGCGCCTAGATACCATGGACATTTTACTTGCGGATTCAATGCTCGCGTTCACGCCTAGATACCATGGACATTTTACTTGCGGATTCGATGCTCGCATATATGTTTTAATGGACCCTTTACTTGCGGATTCAATGCTTGCGTTCGCGCCTAGATACCATTTTACTGGCGTATAGGTATAATAGGCATTTTACTCGCACGTTTGAACGGTCGAACATTCGATATTTCGAAAATATCGAAAATCCGTGTCCGGGATAGTTCGAGAAGTCCGAATTCGTTTGAACTCGGGTTCGAGTTCTTGTCCACCTCTAGTGCTGACCAACTGTCAGGGGTGTTGTTGAATATCTTTAATGCATCGCTATGCTCTGGTTTTGTTCCTGAACTTTGTAAGTTATCTTGTATAATACCTATACCGAATAAAGCACATGCACTTGTACCAAATGACTTCAGACCAACTGTCCTCACATCTCTGCTGGCAAAATGTTTTGAGCGAGTGATACTAAGTATGTTGACAAAATATATATTACCATCAGATGATAAATTCCAGTTCGCATATAAAAGAAACAGAACTGCCGAGGACGCTGTTAATGATGTTATCCACACTTGCCTGTCTCATTTAGACAAGACAAACACCTATGTGAGAGCACTTTTTCTCGATTTTAGTTCTACTTTCAATACTGTCCCTATTCCAGCATTATGCAATAAATTGGAGGGGTTGGGTGTTGATTTTTTCCTGTTTAGATGGATTAGGAATTTTCTTTTGGGTAGGAAACAGTGGGTTATGTTTAATGGAAATACTTCAACTGTACGTACTACGTACATTGGTGTCCCTCAGGGGTGCGCACTCAGCCCATTCCTATTCTCTATATTTACCTCTGACTGTATTGCTAAGTCAAGTAGAAATCATATGGTGACGTTTGCGGATGACACCACCTTACTGGGGTTAATTGGAAATAACAATGAGACAGAGTACCGAGTAGAGATCACATCCCTAGTAAATAATCTGTACACTAATGTTATTAAAACCAAAGAAATGATCTTTGACTTTCGTAAGTCGCTTAAAATTGCTTCATACCAGCCACTGGATATTAATAGTATGGAGGTGGAGAGGGTGGACGGGATTAGATTTCTGGCTACACATCTTAGTTCTGATCTATCTTGGGGGGGGGGGGATATTAAAGGGCATCTATAGTGTATAGATTTTTTTTCTTTCTATGTTTTCTATGATTTCCCCAACCCCCAGAGTACCTTTATTTACTTCAGATTCCTCCTCTGTCCTGAGATATATAAGTTAAAAGAAGATTTCAATACACCTCTCCTGCTAGAGCTGTCAATCAAATCCCCTAACAGCATTTACAGCAAGTATCCCAATGACTCCTTCCAGCTCACTAATATGTTTGGCAAATACTGGGTTAAAATCAGAAGTAACGAGAAGGAGAAGTCCCCCTCCTCCGCAAGCTTATACCAATTTATTGCCTGTCAAAGGCTGCAGTGATAAGGTAGGACTCAGTCTCAACAACCTCCCCTTCCCCCTCCCACACCTTGTGTAGCACTATCTTCAGAAGAACGGAGAAATGTCCTCTCTACAGACTTACAGATGGAGGGTTTATTTTTTGTTTACAAAAGATAGAGTGATGTGTCATGTGTAGGAGGATTAATGCGCATGAGCAGGCTTAATTTACAGCCGGACTACTTGATCTCCCCCTTAAAACAGTCTAAGTTTTAAGGGGGAGAAGATTAAATTATTATTATTGTGGATTTATTTAGCAGCAACATCTTCCATAGCGCTTTACAATTACATGTATACATTCAGGCCCTGCCCCGAAGAGCTTACAATCTAAGCACATTTATTTGACTCATACAACCTATCAGTATGTCTTTATGATTGTGTGGGAAACCTGAGTGCCTGGAGGAAACCCACACAAGCACGGGGAGAACATACAAACTCCTTGCATATAGTGTCCAAGGATGGATTTGAACTCAGGACCTCAGTGCTGTAAAGCAACAGTGCCAACCACTGAGCCACTGTGCTGCCCACGATCAGTAAGAGCCCCAGCAAAGCCCCCGTTAGTTAGAGTCCCAGTTCACAAGGCCCTATTAAGAGAACCAATAGGTCACACATTATAGTACCAGTTACAGTCCCCATTCTGCTTTCCCTCTTTCCCATTCTGCTTTTACCCTTTCTCATTTTGCTTTTACAACTTTACAATTTTGCTTTCATATTTCCATTTTGCTTTTCCTATTGTACTTGGTTAATATCATCACATCCCCCGTAACTTAAATCTGGAGCACTGGGTGCAATGTCCAAGTTAAAGTCAAATAGAATATCATTTATATAAAATCCCCACCTGGTTTCTAACCGGTTTCAGACCTCACACTTAATGTGACCCACTTTGAATGGTGGGTTTCCCTTAACTTCACTTAATAATTACATTAATAAACACACAAGTAGCCTGGACTTTAGTAAAAACATTTATTGTATTTGGTAAAAAATAGTGTCAAATTAGTAACTTTTCTATCTTGCTTTTATCGATGTTTTCTTCTTTCTTTAATTATCAACAAATTCCTGTAAAGCTTTATCTGTTGTATGAATATTCGCTTTTCCTAGGTTTCCTTCGCTAAGTACTGAAAGGGCATTTGATTTTCACATAGTTTCATACTATTAGAGGTTGAAGAAAAACATACAGTATGTCCACCTAGTCCAACCTTTATAGCCTTCTGATTGGCCCTACCTAACAGTTGATCCAGAGGAAGGCGAAAAAACCCAGAATGAAGGGGAAAAATTCCTTCCTGACTCCAAATGGCAATCGGAAAATATCCCTGGATCAACTAGATCTATATTAATTTATACCAGTAATAACTAATATCTTCCATTCTTTGTCTTAACTTTTCTCTTGCTTTTTCCTTTGCTATTTTCTTTGCTCTTTTCTTTCTTTGCCAATTTCTTTGCTCTTTTCTTTTCTTTTTTTTCCCTTCTTTTTAGGTTTATCCTCTGTACAAATTCCTGGAAGGTTTCATCTTCTTCTTTACGTGTTTTAGTTTTGCTTCTCCTATGAACCTTTTTGCCTATTCCGGTCTTTTTTATATAACGCACGTTAATAGTCTCACTGAATCTTACCCTTGGGTTTTCCATTTTCTGTGATTTGCGTTCTGATGTTTCATTTTCTGTCTTGGCGGATCTTCGTTTTTTATTTTTTCCCTCATTTGGGGTCTCATATTTTGATCTATGACGTCTACTTTTGCTTTTCTGGGGATTTCTCTTTTCTTTTCTACATATTGATATATTATCCAGGGTTTCCTTCTTAGTCTCAGTTTCCTTTGTATCTGAATAGTCGGGGCCATTCTCTGTCTCACTTTCCTCTAAATCTTTATCTGAACAGTCAGATAAGGGGTATTTTTTTGCGTTCTTTTGTGTTGGTTCTTCTAATGTTTCTTTCTCTTTATGATTCCTCGTGTTTCCGTCTCTTTCTGTTAGAGCTGTGGTTGAACAGCCAGGTAACTGCTTATCTTGTTCCACCATGTTATCAGTGTCATTGGATGTTCCATTTGGATCAGTTACTGACTTACTTCCCACTAAGAATCTATTTCTGTTGGAGCTGTGGTTGAACAGCCAGGTAACTGCTTACCTTGTTCCACCATGTTATCAGTGTCATTGGATGTTGCATTTGGATCAGTTACTGACTTACTTCCCACTAAATCTATTTCTGTTGGAGCTGTGGTTGAACAGCCAGGTAACTGCTCTACCTTGTTCCACCATGTTATCAGTTGTCATTGGATTGTGTTGATTGGATCAGTTACTGACTTACTTCCCACTAAATCTATTTCTGTTGGAGCTGTGGTTGAACAGCCAGGTAACTGCTTATCTTGTGCCACCATGTTGTCAGTGTCATTGGATGTTCCATTTGGATCAGTTACTGACTCACTTCCCACTAAATCTATTTCAGTTGGAGCTGTGGTTGAACTGCCAGGTAACTGCTTATCTTGTGTCAGCTCTGTTACAGAACAAGTACAATACAGTTTAATGTAACTCCAGCAGGATATATCCTTGGGAGGGGAATTGTTCCCTGTACTATTTTTGGCCTGTACCCTGCTCTTTAGTTCTTTAAATCTTTGGATTTTCTCCTTGAGTTTCTTTCTATCTCTGTTACCATTTACATGTCCCACCGATGTTTCCTTCTGTTCCGTATTCTCCGTGCTTCTATCTTCCTTCCGACTCTCTCTACACATTTTGGTGCCTGTTGGTTTATCTGTCCTAGTTAACTGTAAATCTTGTGCTGCTCCATCACCAGTAAATAAAGATTTGATCCTTTTCCAGAAGGACATGGCCTTTAAATAGAAATTCTTTTCTTTTCTTTCTTTTATAATTTCGTTCTCGCCCCCAGTTGATGTCGGTCCCATATTGCAATCAGTAGACATTGTCTTAGAATGCATTTTAAAAGCAATTCTAGAGTTTGCTGCTATTTACCTCACCAGAGATGCTGGGATGTATAATGCTACCACACTCTTCCTCTCACTGACATCAAATGACAAAATAATCTTTTGTGCTGTGACTTAGCTGTATGATCTGTGACATCACACACATGGTCATGTTACCAGGCAACTGATGTTGCTATGGTAACTACAGTATAACAGCTGAAAACAGTAAATGTACAAAGATTTCCATAGATTTGGCAATGCCTTGTATGTGTGTTTGTATTTATATATTTATATATCCAAGTCTCTGTAAGGTGAACAGAACAGGTCATGAATAAAGGTGAAATGTTTCATGGATTTAGTAATAAACAACATTTTGTAAGTGCTGATAGTGTGAAAAGTAAAAGTATACTGAGTTACGGTTTGGTATCTTGGTATGGCAACTGTACTAAGCTAGAAAAAATGTCCCTGCAGCGCATTATAAAGCATGCTAAGTACACTGTCGGATTAGAATTCAATTCTATTGACAATATTTTCTGTAAGCGAAACGTTTACTTTTTTAATTTGCTCCCATCAGGAAGGCGTTTTAAAACTGACCGTTTTAAAAATAGTTTTTATGCTTCATCTATAACTTATTTAAACTCCATTCCATTTTCTTGTGTATCGCTGTGTAATGTGGGTAGTTTGAAATTTCATGGACTGTGTATAATGCTCAGTACTATGACAAATAAACTAAACCTGAATCTATAAATTGATATAAGTGCAGCATGCCTTGTCACATTAGGAATCAGATCCCTGCCCCGAACAGCTTGTTAAACTCCAATTTTAACTTGGGAAAATCTTAAATAATGGCAGATGCAAAAAATGTCAATAATTATTTACAGGGAGATTCAATAAAAGTTTTTATCATTTAAAATGGTGCTAATTTTGCCCCAACCAATCAGATCTTATTTAACATTTGAAAGCTAACATCTGATTGGTTGGGGCCATAATAGCACCATTTTAAACGATGAGAACTTTTATTGAATAACCCTGAAGAACTTTTATTGAATAACCCTGTTATTGTTCTGACTTAAATTAATTATTAATCTGCCGCAACCAATCAGATATTATCTAACTGCAATAACCCAGTGAAAAACAAATATCTGATCGGTTGCTGCAAATCAATAGCACAGGGAAACTTTTGCAGCTGATATTGCAACAGTTCCTTAGCATCTATCCTTGCTCTGTTTTAGAGCTAGTGTGAGATAGAGATAGTGTGCTCCTTTATCAAGCATAACAATTCAAACCCTGAATACACTTTTAACAGGTACAAAACCGCCCGTCCCTCCATTCTGAATAGGTGTGCCCAATAAATTGATTAATTGTGATAGATACAATATATTAGTGAACCAATGGTATCAATTTTAAAAAAGACATGATGAGATAATACATGACTAAAATACATACTACCTAGGTATACAACACAAGTGATGTATATAAAAATAGGAAATATTATATATACAAAAAAAAACGTGTACATAAAACGGCATAAATCTGAATACTTCGAGTTCACCCACCTCATAAAGTTCGGCTTGACCTCGGGTTTGAGTTCGAGTGCTAGTCCATCCCTACTAATTAGGATAAGGCGTTTTTTGTAGGTTTTATTTTTTTGGTTCTATTAACAGAATGTAATGGCTTTCTGCTGATGTGGTTGATGTCTTTTCTGTTTAGACTATTCAAACCAACAGCTAGAAAAGGATTTCCCTTCCTTTCAAGGCTTTTGTAACAGCAGTGACCATAACGTTTGGAGATGCAATAGTTTAGGAACTTTACAGTATTAGTTGTGAAAGGAGAACATCACTATGTACAGTAAATATCCCTTTAATAATTTCAGCTTTTTTTTCATTTGGAAAAACCTACAATTTACTGATCCCCTACAATTTACTGACCCCCTTATCTTTCAGAAAATAGAATTAAGCCTGATGGTTGGGTTATGGTCTGTTTATTAAAAGCAGAGTATGAGTCCGCTATGAAACTCCTTGTTCTGTTTTGATGTTAATCCTCAGTGTTCTGACATGAGATGACATAATAGATTTACCCTTGGTATAAGGTTCAGAGTTGGTCTTGCTCTAGAGTATCTCGGGAATATGTAGTATAGTCATAATCCTCCTTGGGGGGTTTCTCCTTTCTTTGGTATCTAACATACATGGTATCTGACATCCATGTTGTACAATGAATTCTCAGTTCTCTGAATTTGCTGTAATTTAAAAATGAAAAATACATTTAAAAAATAATTTAAAAAAGGAAAAAAAGAAAATGATCACTATTACAAGTATTTGTCTACTCACAGACAAGGAAATACTTTCACCTTTCATTCATAGCTAAGTAAATTGCACTGACAAGGAAGGTTTCATGTGATTTTGTAAACTTCCTTTTTGCACATGGCTAAAACCAGGTTGTGTGTGATACAGACAGTAATTATAGGAATGATTAACAAAAAATGAAACCTAATGTTTACATGTTGGGGAAGATAAGGAAAATAAACACCCTGTATTGCTGCCTTATATATATATATATATATTGTATAGTAATAAATAACTTTAAAGTTGTCTAAGCCTGGGTACACACAGGCAGATTTTTCGGCACAATCTCACGATACTTCCGTGTATTGGTTGACACAATCAGACATGTTGGTAAATCACAGCCGATCGTGTTAATCTGTGCATATGCCCCCACTGACACTTGATAAATCAAGATTTAATATTGCCTGCTCTCCATCTCTGTGGGAAAATGTGAAGGTAACTTTGGAGGTATCTGCCAATAATGTAAACCATGGAAAGAATAAGGCTCCAATGCGGTTTTAAAGTTATAGCTTGCCACACTCAAACAGTGAACTATTACTTTAATGTATTGATTGAAGACCAGGAGGTTAAGAAGCTATGCCTTACTTCCCAATTCACCAGAAGCGACGAACAACGGAAGAAGAAACTTACGTTACATGCGATCCGCAGCAGCAGCAGCAGTGACAGGTCCCGACCGCTTCCTGGTTCAGAGTAACTATAGTGCGCATGCACGACAATGCACGGGATAGTTACTCTGGACAGGAAGAGGTCGGAAATTTCCACTGCTACTGCGGAGGATGGCGTGTAAGGTAAGTTTCTTCTTTCTATGTCCGTCGCTCCTGGTGAATTGATTGACGTATGGCAGGTAAGACATAGCTCCTTAACCTCCCGGTCTTCAATCAATACATTAAAGGAATAGTTCACTTTTTGAGTATATAATGCATGCCTTTCCAACAATTCCAAACCAAAGGAACTCCTACCGGTATATAAAATCTGTACAAAGCTTCTGTTAAAATTAATGAATCCCTGTTTCAAAACTAACCCACAGAAAATAGCAGTTTTGAAAATACAAGGATCTGATGGAATTTTCAAAATTTGTACAAAAAAATGTGAAATTTAGAAAATTGCGATGATAAATTCAAAACATCCTATTTTATTGGGTTTGAATCAGATTTTCGAAAAATTCAAGAGGTTCTGCAGAATTGCTGTCAGAATGAAACCTGCCAAGTTTGTTCATATATAACTGTAAACTAGCTAGTTTGTAAGGGGAGGGAGGGAAGAAAATGAAAGTAAATAGGGTTGGGTGGTGTAGTGAACGTCTGTACTGACTTCTAGTGAGTATAATTTGTTAGGAATCATTTAGAAAGGCAAGGGACTGTTTTTATCAACAGTTTCAGTTTTTTTCCGTATATTTCTCCTGTAATAATGGTGATGCTGTTCCTAGAATATTTTGACAGATATTAACAAATGGAAAGAACTGTTACCTGTCCTGTCTGTGTTCTGTGTTCATCTTCACACCTTGTAACTTTGGAGGGGAAAACAAAGATTGGTCATTTCGTTTCATCATTTATGCTGAAATTTTTTGGTATAAAATAGTTTTGGGACATATTTATAAAACAGCTGTGATATGCTAATTGGGATTTTCCAGGGTACATAATTGCCACAGATACTTGTACAAGTCATTCTGAATTGAGAAAGCCAGTCGGATGACTAGCGAAACGTCTTCAAGAACTAAACTCCAAGTCCAGTTGATCTAATTGAATACAACAGATATACCATGACCTGGATGAATGAGAACCTTCACAAGCAAGTTGCTAAAAAGTGCAGAGAAAACAATTTCCCCTTTAAATATGAATTTTTGCCTCTTTAAAATATTTGATCAACTGTCTTTAACTCTTTATAAATATATTCTTCAACCCCCCCCAAAAATACAGCATGACATTGAAAGAAAATTTAAATATTTTGTAATTCACAAAAGGATTCACATCTCTTAAATAAATACATTAAGCTGTGTATGCTCAGTTCGCACTGAAGGACGTGCACCGAGTCATGCAAATGTACACCAATGTTTGAGTGTCTAGGATATTATGACCATATACATCATATGTGACCATACACCATATATATACCCGAGTATAAACTGAGATTTTCAGGCTAAAAAAATAGCCTGAAAACTGAATCTCAATTTATGCTCAAGTCAAAGACTTACCTGCTCCGGTGGCCGCTCGCTCCGCTTCCTGTGCTAGCTAAGCAGAGCAGCAGAGGATGCGAAGAACGCGGCAGAGGAACCGGAGCGATTGTCCAAGGTAGGAGAAGGCAACTGTGGAACTGGGGGGACTCTCAGAGGGGGGGGGGAGGTACAGTAATTCCTGCAGTTTATTGCCACTGCATATGTTTGGAAACTAGAACTCCCAGCAACTAAAGCATGCTGGAAGTTGTAGTTTCCAAACATCTGGAGGCCACGGAATGAAGCTTTAGTTGCCTTTTAAAAAGTCAGGTCCTGCCGGAACAGCCTCTCCTGTTCTTCTATGCGACCAACATGTGATCACAAATCCCATTCATTTTGCGATCGCATGTCGGTCGCATAGAAGAACGGGAGAGGCGGTTCCGGCAGGATCGGGGCGAAGGTCGCGGCAGCGCTCGGTCAGGTAAAATTTTTTTATATATGTATGGCCGAATATGTATGGGAATATGTATGGGAATTCTGTTGTCCATTTAAAGGGCAACTAAAGCCTCAAAACAATACAGAATCAGAAGGCAGTAGTGGTCACATTTTCTACCCACGGTTTATACTCAAGTCAACCATTTTTACTCCTTTTTAAAGGTAAAAATAGGTACCTCAGTTTATGGCTGAGAGGCAGCCAATCACAGATGCGGCTTCAGGCTGTACAGAACACCGTGTGAACAAGGCTGTGAAAGTAGAGTTCGGCTTAGTTTTTTTTACAAACTACTATAGCGATTGGAGGTGGGAGAGGGTCTCGTGCACTATAGAAATTGGATTTAATGCTAGGGCACTAGGGAGGAAACAGGGACCTGCAGAGAGGGAGGGAGGGGGGGCTGCACTGAGCAAGCCAGAAACCTCTAAGAGAACACCTCAGAAGCGGAAACGTTTCCCCTCCCTGCTCCTGGTCCTCACTTTCTAGGACTTTTGGCAGACATTGCAGGAGAATGTAGTTTTTGGGATAGACATGCCCTTTAAGTTATTAATTGACCTTTAGAGTAGACCTTTCAGCCTCAAAAAATATTACAGGTTGTTAAGAACATAACAGATAGTAATTTCAACAAAGATCCGCATTAACATTTAACATTTGGGGACCCTTTCAGAAAGTAATTTTATCATTTAAACTTGTTTAATAATGAGACTTGAAGTATCTGGTTTCTGGACACCCCCATACCAGTAGAACAAAATGTTGTACATCCCTGTATTTCTGCACTTAACAGAAGATACATAACAGGTGATTAATAGGCTTGTATCTGCATTAGGTTTTTTCTGTTGTATTCAATTAGATCAACTGGACTTGAAATGTAGTTCTTGAAGACGTTTCGCTAGTCATCCGACTGGCTTTCTCAATTCAGAATGACTTGTACAAGAATCTGTGGCAATTATGTACCCTGGAAAATCCCAATTAGCATATCACAGCCAGGTGTTAAGGGTGTGATTGGATAGTGGCTAAGAGGTGTTATAGGAACGCCCAGAGTAAGGTGTTAAAACAGCATTGTACATGGCAGACAGTTGGTGTCGAACCCCCCCACCTCTATTTAGGCTAGGTTTCTTTATTTTCACATAAATGGCCTCCTTAACACCTCTCTTGAACCTGTCACGTTCCTTCGCCAATATGTTAACATTACAATCTTCAAAGGTATGTCCTTTATCCTTAAGATGCAGGTACACAGCTGAGTCCTGACCCGAGGAATTGGCTCTTCTGTGCTGGGCCATACGTTGATGCAATTGCTGTTTGGTCTCCCCCACATACAAATCAGAGCATTCTTCACTGCACTGCACTGCATATATGATGTCGCTTTTCTTGTGTTTTGGTATTGGGTCTTTCGGAAGTACCAATTGCTGCCTCAGTGTGTTGTTCGGTTTAAAGCAGACAGGGATACGATGTTTTTTGAAAATTCTTCTTAATTTCTCGGAGACCCCTGCTACATATGGGATGACCATGTTCTTCCTCCTGTCTTGATCTATCTATCTATCTATCCTCTTTTTTCTATCTATCCTTTCTTTCTCTTTATCTATCTATCTATCTATCTATCTATCTATCTATCTATCTATCTAACACTCACAGACTCACATGTATTCACAAACACACTCACAGACTCACACGTATTCACAAACACACTCACAGACTCACACGTTTACACAAACACTCACAGAATCACACAGTTACACAAAACACTGACAGAATCACACTGCTCACACAGTGTATCACACAGCACACTGCTATATACAAACATATAAATCTATATAAACAATAAATACATACATTTTATTTCAATAAACAATGCGGTTTAAGTTGTAAGTAATCCCTAAGTTCAGTAGATCTGCCAGCAAACTGTATCTTATGCAGCAAAAAAAAGTGCACGTGAAGAGAGGGAAAGTCTATTAGTCATGAGGTCAAAAGGGGCGGGGTTATAACATGTCAGTACAGCAGATAGACAACAAGCAGTGCAGAGTGAAGGACACTCCCACCAAAAACGAACAGAACTTTACAAGCTGATCGCAGAGGCTACAAGCAGAATTATTTCACAGGAAAGGGATCCTGGGGGCTGGGGCACAGGGAGGTTTATTATACTGAAGTTTGTAAAATATGTCATTTCTGAGAGAACACTTCCTTTAACATATTGGCGAAGGAACGTGACTGGTTCAAGAGAGGTGTGTCAAGGAGGCCATTTATGTGAAAATAAAGAAACCAAGCCTAAATAGAGGTGGGGGGGTTCGACACCAACTGTCTGCCATGTACAATGCTGTTTTAACACCTTACTCTTAGACACTATCCAATCACACCCTTAACACCTGGCTGTGATATGCTAATTGGGATTTTCCAGGGTACATAATTGCCACAGATTCTTGTACAAGTCATTCTGAATTGAGAAAGCCAGTCAGATGACTAGCGAAACATCTTCAAGAACTACATTTCAAGTCCAGTTGATCTAATTGAATACAACAGATATACCATGACCTGAATGAACGAGAACCTTCACAAGCATATTAGGTTTTTTCCTTCATTCATTAAATATATTCTGTGTTTATCTGCTTGTGAAGGTTCTCATTCATGCAGGTCATGGTATATCTGTTGTATTCAGTTAGATAGAATACTTATATTGCCAACAGATTCTTGTACAAGTCATTCTGAATTGAGAAAGCCAGTCGGATGACTAGCGAAACGTCTTTAAGAACTAAACTTTAAAGGGCATGTCCACCCTCCAAACTAAACTTTAACCCACTGCTGGCCCCATTGTACAAATAAAAAAATCCTTACCTTACATTCCTGCTCCTTGTGGTTCTTCTGTAATGCATCTTCAAAGTCCAGAAAACTGTAGGGTAGGACCTGTCTTCCTGGCCTCTGCTGTGTCCTCTGACTTGCTTTTAGCATGCGCATTGGAACCCTTTCCCTCCTTCCCTCCCTCCCTCCCGATCCCTCTCTGGCTTCTTCTCCTGCATCGTAAAATGCTATTATCATACTGCAGGGCATCACCCCCAACCGCTATATTCTTACTCCCAAAAACGCTTCCCTTCTTTACTTACAGCATCTCGTTCCTGCGCTGTTCTCACTGATGGCAGCCGCGGCTGTAATTGGCTGCCTCTCAGCCAATCACAGCCATGGCTGCCGGTCTGGCCCCCTGCTTGTAGTTCCGGCGGGCAGGGGAGCCAGACCAGAACGGCGAAGGAACGAGGAGCTGTAAGTAAAGCAGGGAAGCGTATTTGGGAGTAAGAATATAATGGTTGGGGGTGGGGGGACATGCCCTGCAGTGTGTCAAAAGTAGGAAAAGAGTGTGTGTGACAAACAGGTATGCAATGTAAAACGCCATAGACAATATCTGAAATTGCACCCCCAATTTTCTTTTATTTCACCATATTGACACGATGAAGCAGCATGGTAGCTCCCACATTGTCCCCTGTTCCCGGGCAATATCATAGCCCAAGCCAAACTTGGGATATTATCCTTCGTAGGCCTAGGATATCCCAGAGATGTCATATTTAGTCTTAATCTGTTGGGAAAAATTAGTTATGGACCATCATGATATTATTTTGAATGGGACATGTATGGTTCACAGATTATGGACTGGAGGGGAATTGGATATTTAAAATTCCCTCCAAAAACAGGAACCAACCTTCAGGGGCAGAACCAAGTCCGCCCCTCTAGAGACCAGACCACTCCCATTTTCTAAAAAAGGATAAGAGTGGAATTGGGTCTCAGCCAAAAGAGTTCGTCATAACATCTTCAATAACATCTACAATACCATCTAGCCAACTGGACGGACCATATTGGCTTACAGCAGGAAATATCATTTGGACTATTATTTTTCCATAAACTGGATTATCAAGTTCTGGACTCTTCTCATGGACTATTCAGATGTCATTTATACTTAAGTATTCCTTCTTTTATCCATTTCTACCCTCACTTGTGTTACCGCTTTATGTTCAGTGATTTATTTTATTTTTCTTTATATTTTTATGCACTATTTTTAACAACTTTTAATAAATGATATAAAATCATTTATAGGCTATTGTCCTATTCTGAGTATATCCCAAAACTAACCTGTGTCTTCGAAGTACGCTACTATAGAGAAGTATTGTGTAGGTATATAGATATACTGTATAACTGTGTATAGAATATTAGGGGTGAATAACCAATTTTCTTACAGGTTGTTAGAAGTAGGGGAGCGGATATCCCCATAGATATAGGTAACAGGTCATTCCGCTGTTTATTCGGAATGTGGTGGTGGCGAGTATATTGATATTTAGTAATATTAATTGTGTAGTATATTGTTTTGTCCACTAAACCCACCAGGTCTGATCTGTTCCGTCCGCCTGTCGGTTGCTTGGAGTGTGTTTTCCGGTAACGGATACGTGGTTGGGGCGTCTCGGGACTGGGGGTTTGTGACAGGGTGGACATGCCCTTTAAGTCCAGTTGACTTAATTCAACAGATATTTGTGTTTATCTATTTAAAGGATTTGTCTCTGACGTATGGCCAGAAACTGTTGATCTTTCTTTGCTATTCCTAACTAAAGATATACCTGTTTGAAATCAATAAAATATTTCTCCACAGAAATCAGTTCTAAATAAGTGTAACTAAATCAACCCTCACCACTTCCATTCTATTCAAAAGTATCCAGATTGAGGAACTAAACAGCTACAGATATGTGGATTTGTGCTAAATGGGCTGTAATAAGGAGCAAAAGTTCCTTTTCCCTCCTTGGTGAAACAGACTGAGCATGTCTGAGCTCAAAGGAGGGGCAATAACTTTTATTATACAAATAAACTTTATCAGCAGTTTCTGGGCTATTGTGCTCATTTCATCTAGAGAAACTCCAACATACTAAGTACTAAGATACACAGATAAAATAATCCTAATGTATAAAGAGTAGGTTAAGAAATAAACATTTTCCTCACCTTTAGTGAATCTCACAAAAGTTGCCACTAATCCCAATAAAAGCAGGACTACGAGCACAGCACCGAGAGAGAGATGTATGGGGTTGTGTTTGAGTATCTGTTTCCTTGTCTCTGAGAAACCAGCGTCATTTAATCATTATGTTCTACAAATGCAAATGTTTATTAATGACAATGTAAGGTTTGATTTTAGTTTTTTTCAGCTTGGATCGCATGCAGTATTTAATCTGTGTAAAATATCCTTTAAGCCTGAGGCCACACTGCCGTGAGGCCAATTTCTTGCACGCTTTGGGCGCGCTCGTGCAACAATTGGGCCACACTAGTGTGCGCTTTTTAACACGGCATTGGATCACACGTTAAAACGGTCTGGTGTGGCCTAGCCCTTAAGGGACACTTCAGTGCACAGAACATTATTTGCATTTCAATCTCATGTTTTCCAGGGAGTAAGGAGAGTCTATTCCTACCTCTCTCTAACCCCCCTGGGCACTAAAAGTTAGTGTGAAAGCAATGAAAGAAAAGCCAGCCACACCAAGCAATGATGTTCCCTTTTTTACTGTTTCCCTATGTCCCTGTGCTGCTAGTCATGTAAGCCCCATTTAATTCCAAGGGGTTTGTGAAAAATAAGTGTTTAGATTGCATGGAGATATTATCAGAAGAAGAGGAGCTTGGGATGAAGAGGAGGAACATGATTTACAAACATTTTTTGCAACACCTTTTCTCTGTGACCAGTAGCTGCCTCAGTGGTTCCCTCTATGCTTTGCCTCCAAACATCCAATTTGTAGAAAAAACATCAAGATGAGGTACCAAATAAGGACTTCTTGCAACTCAAATGCGTGAAATTGCTTGTGCTTTTGTGTATATTCAATAAATAGCACAAACAATTTCACGCATTTGAGTTGCAAGAAGTCCTTATTTGGTACCTCATCTTGATGTTATTTTCTACAAATCATTTACAAGCACACCCATTTTTAGGTAGAAAATATAGCGGTTTAGTTAATAAATACATTAGGAATCACCTGAACAAGATTTCTTATCAGACTACTATTTTAATTTAAAATATTTGAGGAGCACATACTTTGCGCAACCTATTTTATTATATTATGATTATACTGTAATGTGAGCTTAACACACAGTCAGGCAAGACAGCATTTTCCCTACAGTTTGCAGAAGAAGCATGATGTGTAGACAGAAATTAAAGGAGCAATACACTCAACAAACAAAAATGTCTACGAATTGTTTAACATATGCCAGAATACAAAATATACTCTTTGCACAGTGAAAGCTTAGATGTTTCAAAAGAACTGCACATCTGTGAAATATAAAAACACACATTTGAATTTACTCGAAATGTATAAAACATAAACTCCATGAAAAGCCAATGCCTGAGACTTTTGGGTATGTGCCCATAATCGCAATCCAGTCTTATTAAGGACACAATCCCAATATGTATATTATGTGTTACAGAGTATGCAAATAAGGATAAGGAACAAAGACTTCTGGGAATTTACAATGTTTCCATAGGAGCTCTTAGAAACGCTATATCTTTAAAAAGACTTTAGTAAATTCCCAGAAGTCTTTCAGGGAGATTCAATAAAAGTTCTTATCATTAAAAATGGTGCTAATTTTGCCCCAACCAATCAGGTGTTAGCTTTCAAATGGTTAATAACATCTGATTGGTTGGGGCAAAATTAGCACCATTTTTAATGATAAAAACTTTAATTGAATAACCCTGTTTGATCCTTATTAGCATATTGCTGAAAAGGGAGTTTCAAAGCCTGTATTCTCTCCCTATCCTATATAATGTATTAGTGACATGTTACAGAGTGTAAACTTCGCCCAGCACTTTGGTCCCAAGCCATGTTACTACTTGCAGAAACAATCACAAAATTACTGGTGCTGTGGTCAAATAGCAACCAATGGAGAAAACATTGTTTCCTATCCTTTAGGAGACAGTTTCCTTTGCCTTTATTCAAAAAGCACAAGATAAGTTTGCAATTGTTTTGCACAACTACCTCCTGTGAAACAAACAGGTAAAATTGCTGGAGATAAAGCACTCCAAGCAACCGACAGGCGGATGAAACAGAACGGACCAGGAGGGTTTTAGTGAACAAACAATATAGCACACAATTAATATTATTTAATATCTATATACTTGACAGGTGGTCACCCAGGGTCCCTAATATAGTTGATAATAATGTATCAATGCCAGGGTGAGAAATAGGCACCCTGTGTGGACTGACTTTCAGATGGAGGCACTGCTGAGATATTTCTCTTTAAGGATGGTACAGTCCAGCAAAGGATCTGAGTGGAGAGATGATGAGAGTGATTGGTGGACAAATTTTCACAATGCATTGGTAAGGCCATTTTTTTTTGGTTTTATTTCGACTTTGTCTATCAAAATCAACTCTATCGGTCTGAGAGTCTTTGCTGGAATGTCATCCTCAGTCAGGTGATGTCACTCTAGAGTTTATGTTGTAATTTTTGTCTGTCTTAATACTAACAAACTTGTGTGACTGGAGTGTGAATTGTTTGTCTAGTAATACTCATGTTTTATGTTTCATGCAATGGCCAATACTGAGAATAATTCTATTAGATTTAATTGTAATTGTCAACCTAAAACTGTGTATTGTTTGAAATGTTCAGGAAAGTTATGACAATGTTTGTGTTGTGTAGATTGTGTAGATGTTGAAGTCGTTGTTGGAAGGAAAGGGGTTAATTTTTAAAAGTCTGAAGTTAGAGCACGAACCATAATTTGTTACAGCTGTGTAGGCAGAATTCAAGATAACCTAATTGTGTCCAGATGTGACAGTCTTTTCATTCACAGATGAATGAGGGGAAATAGTTCTATTTTCAATCTAATAACATTGCAAATTATTCAAACAAGGGGAAGGCTTGTATTAGAATTTGTTATAATACTTTGCTAGGGAAAGCCAATTGTATGCTCTATTATGCTATGGGGAAAGTGTATATTGTGTCTGTATAATGCTGTTAAACATTCAGTGTAAAGGGGGGTTAATACAGCCACTGCTTAAATCACACTACGCCCATGTGAATGGAATCAAAACAAGTGAAATTATCTGTTACCTTGGGGGTTTATTCTTCTGGTAACCTGCAATCTATTTCAAACACTCCACTATTTTTATGACTCTTATATTGTGACTGTGAGGGAAAAATTCTAAATCACTGGCATCCTCAACACGTGCTCGTGGTGTTGAGAGACGTGCATAGGGTCTTTTCACCCGGTGATTTAGTTGTGCTGGCCAGTATAGGGTTTATTTTATTTTATTTAGGGAAGGCTCCTTTATATAAGAGCTCTTTCGAGAGAGAGTATATATGTATATATGTTCTCTGGGTTTGTAGGGGAAAAGAAATGCACATAGAGTGATACACAGAATAATTCTATCAAGTCACAATTTAAGATGGGGAACATAGTAAGTACATGTAACCCCTGCGGCAGTAATGGCTGAAAAATATGGGGAATGGACTGTTAGTCCCATACCAAGTGGAGTGAGATGACCAGGTTGGCAGGTAAAACCCTATATTCTATATCATTGCAGGGAATATTTGATCTGTTCAGATGGGTACACTTAGACAGTAAATATATAAACTGTCAATAGAGACACACACAGCACACATAGTACACAATATACAGAGCACTCTCCCTTTAGAATAAGAAACACATGGCCATATGTTTTGTTAAGCTAGAATGAAATCCTACACCACGTCAAATTGACGAAGCTATCGCTGTGATATACAATTGTTGCTGTACTATTAATGTTGGTAACATGGATGATTTAATGAAACAATTAAAATTTCAGTGGGATCATATCATTATTACAGAGGACAATAAGTGCACGATTCTCCCCTGTAATAAAGAAACCACATAACCCCCTTAAAAAGAAACAAGGTTTGGAATGAGGGAACCAGATGGTTTAGATAACAGCCGTTACATGCTTAGATTAAAGACCAAGTAAATATGGGTTAGGTTAACAATGTAAAATTATAATATGTCTAATGAAGGTATTTGACTTATCTGTAGGTTCTATCTTCATTTACCCTTGGATTTGACAAGAGTAGAAATAAATTAGATTTTTTGATTGGAAATGTAGTAACAATCTAGTTGAATAGTGTGTGGTAGAATGTAAGAGTTGGACTCAAATGAGTTCCAGATGTTGGTATGTTTGGCCCTAATCAGATATATCTAATTAATGGCCAAAGAGTTAAAATGGTTACTACAAGGCTCTAGAGGTATTGGACTATAAGGCTCTAGAGGTGTAGGACTACCAGGACTACCAGGCTCTAAAGCTATTGTTTAGAACCAAAGTTTAAACGATCTGGGAACTAAGGGTATTCTGGGGAAATCTGGATACAAGGAATATAGGAGTACAAGGTTTAAGTGAAGGGGTTAAAGTTATAGGTTCTACGTCGCAGTTCAGAGAAGGGCAACTAAATTAATAAGGGGAATGGAGGGGCTCGAATATGCAGGCAGATTAGACAAGTTAGGGCTGTTTACATTGGAGAAGCAGCATTTGCGTGGGGACATGATAACCTTATACAAATATATTAATGGGCCATACAATGAACTCTCTGGTTCATTGTTCACTAATAGGTCATATCAGAGGACACGTGGACATCCTCTAAGGTTGGAAGAAAAGAAGTTTCATCTTCAGGTTAGGAAGGGTTTCTTTACAGTGAGAACGGTGAAACTGTGGAACTGTCTTCCAGCAGATGTGGTAATGGCAGGTTCATTGAATAGCTTTAAAAAAGGCCTGGATAAGTTTCTAAAACTAAAAAATATTGAGAACTAATGGTATTAATGCATATAGATCTGCTTGATCCAGGGATACATTCCGATTGCCTTTGGAGTCAGGAAGGAATTTTTTCCCCCTTTTTAGCTGGTTTTTTTTGCCTTTCTCTGGATCAACTGTTAGGTAGGGTTAAAAAAAATATATACAAAGAGGGTGAATAGGTTGGACTTGATGGACGTATGTCTTTATTCAACCTTAATTACTATGTTACTATGTTACTATGTAATCAATGTGTCTGCTTTGGCAAAAAATGATTAAATCATCCAGACTCATGGTTTTATAAGCCACAGATTCAGACATTTTGCCAAGTAGAAAAAGTAGAGAAAAGATTTTGGGGAAGGGCACTGTGTGTCTACCTGTTCAGTATATATTCTAATCCACCAGCTTTTGACCACAGAACTTGGGTTCTGCTCTACAGATTTAATTAGTTAACACTGTATTATTAGAGATTCTGAGTATAAAACACCAAATATCCTGAACGCTGCCAACCAATTGTTACGAACCCTCCAGCAGTGACGCCTATCCACCTATTAGTTACCGGAAAACGCACTCCAAGCAATCGACAGGCGGATGAAACAGAACGAACCAGGGGGGTTTTAGTGAACAAACAATATAGCACACAATTAATATTATTTAATATCTATATACTTGCTGCCACCACCTTCCTAAAAATAGGGGAAGGACCTACTAAATCTATCTATGGGGTTATCCACACCCCCTAATTATCACAATCCTGCATGAAAAGGGTTAACCACACCTATTACTCTATACAGTTATCTATATACCTAAACAATACTTTTTCTATAGTAGCGTAACTTCAGAGACACAAGTTCGTTTTGGGATATGCTCAGAATAAGACAATTAGCAAATAAATGATTTGTATCATTTATTAAAAGTTGACAAAAGAGTGCATAACAAAATATAAAGAAAATGAATTAAGTTACTGAACATAAAAATGGTAACACACATGGAATGGGGGTAAAAGAAAGAATACTTAGGGATAAATGCCATCTGAAAGTCCGTGAGCAGAGTCTGGTTCTGGAAAATCCGAATATGGAAAAAGTGACAAAGTCCAAATGATAGTTCCTGAAGAAAAGCCAATGTAGGGTCCGTCCGATTGGCTAGATGTTTCTTAAGATGTTATGACGAACTGCTTTCCATTGTTGTGCCTCTCCTTATCTACCCCTGACACAGGGTGGTACCCGAGCTTTCTTAGCCAATCACCCACAAGTGTAGGTTGCCTCAGGGTATGTCCAAAACTTTATTAACCTCAGTATGGGCCACTCAAACACTAACAATGCTGTCAGTACCCATACCTTGGATAATAAACATCTCACATTTTGTATACCCTAATATTAATCACCCTCATGAATTTATACAACTACCAAGACCAAACATGGCATATGTACCATATTTATATTTGTATAATGGTTTAAAGTGGATTTCTGGGATACCCTAAGGCCTAGAGTGATGGTGTTTGGGTCCCATGGGATTCTGAAGAGTATAATGATGTATACTTTTTGGACTTTACTTACCCTGGGGTAGAGGGTAATTAGGGGATTGCACCTACATATTCTTGGCAAATTGCCCATATAGGTGTGCTAGAGCGATACTTTACTGGGATTCTCTTGTCTCCCAGAATCCAGTTTGGATGGTACCGGTATGGTATCTGCCCCACAAACCAAGTTATGGCGATTATTGAAAACCTGGTGTTATAATCTCCCATTGGAGTTCAAACAAGGGTCAAACACTTATAGTGGACACAGGGTCAAATTGTCCACCTTATCAGAGCACCTGCTGGTTTTAGGATATGGAAGGAGGGAAGGACATTGTTCTATTGAGTTTATGGCACTTGAACCATATGGCAAAGCAAATACAGATACAATAAAACCAATGGAATTTGCTATTACAAACACCAAACAATCATTAACTACATTAGATCTGCTTATGGGGAAAGGAAGCTCAGAGCTTACAAACTTGAGCAGGCAGGAATTTAACCCTGTGACTGCCTGAACAGTTAAACAATGTGGGAGCTGCCATACTGCTTGACAAAGTGAGGTAATTCAAAAATTAAGAGTGCAATTCCAGATAGGGTCTATGGGGTTTCACATTGTACTCCTGTTCATCACATAGGGTATAAAAAAATAAAAATCAAGAGACTCCCTACCTCAATCAACCTTATAAAGTGCACTCAAATAATAGCAAATAATTATTTACGCTGATTGAGTGTGTCAGGCCTGCATGTATGGGATCTTGGAGTAGCCATTCCAAGGGACCTTTATTTGTGTCAGATGTGAGTGGGTTGCCCATTTGCAATCTGAGGTGCAGAATCTAAAGGAAGAAACTTGCAGCATTGCAGGGCTTGGCAAACCTGGGGAGGGTGCAGGTACTGACAGGAGCCAGTAAACTAAAGGCTGTAAATGGGGCAGAAAGGGTGGGGAGCGAAGACAGTTTTGTCAGGATCACCAAGGGAAGTGGGGGTTGGAAGAGAAGGATTGCTCCCCAACAGATTAGCCTTTTTAGGTGAAGAAGCTGAGCAGGACAGCTTAGAATTAGAGATGGCCAAAATCCGTTCTGCTTGCAGTTTTGTGGATTTTCGAAAAAATACAAAGTTCGAAAATTCGCAAGCAGAACTATTAAGATCAATGGGAGTTAACAAAAATTCTGCCTAAAAATAAGGCATAAATAGCAATAGAAACTTACTGTAAATAACTAAGGGACCTGGGAAATGGTCTGGGGAACTTGTATCAGTGCCCAAAATTTTAAAAGAAAAACACTGTCCAGTACCAGAAACTATCCGCATAGTATTTTCTACTATTTTCTCGAAATTTCCAAAAATATATGGTTTTGATTTTTGAGATTGAAAAGTGCTTAGTTTCAAAAAGTAGAAGCTGATCTTTTTTTTAGCTGTAATTACCCTAATTTTTTACTCTCCTCTGTGGTTAGTTTCTTCCCTATACACGTGGCATACAGATTTAATTATAAGAAGGTAAGCTTTCATATTTGCATTTGATTTTGAACTTTCAGCTTCACTTTTTTGTGAACTAAGCCTTTATTTAGACTCATGTCACATTTTAGGAGATTTTTCTTCCTAGTGTGATCGAGCCCTTATTATATGTCTGGTAAATATATTTGTATGTATTTGTGTGTAATAAAATTTACACTGAATGTCAAATTCTGGTCCCTGGAATCTACAGAAAAGTTCAAAAATGTTATTTTATTTAAAAATGCACTTTGCGTTAAACAATAATCGGGGTTATTCAATAAAAGTTCTTATCGTTAAAAATGCTGCCAATTTTGCCCTAACCAATCAGATGTTAGCTTTTAAATAACATCTCATTGGTTGGGGCAAAATTAGCACCATTTTTAACAATAAGAACTTTTATTGAATATCCCTGAATGTTCCTTAGTTCATGTCTTACATTCAGAAAACTTTGCATAACTATGCAAGTAAAATTTTAGGATTTTTAATGTATTATGTACCTTATAGCCAATTTTGTTGAGCACTTTAAATTGTCTATACTACAAGTGGCTATAAGAGGAAGGGAGATTTCTTGTCACAGGAGTTTATAAAAGAAAGGACTAAAGCCATCAGTGCCTGGACTTTTACCTTAAGGAGATTGTTTTATTGCTGTGAGAAGTTCCTGTTGAGTAAATGGTGAGTCCAATGAAGTGAGTAGGAATTGGGGAATTTATGGTAATGTAGTATAATCAAGATAATTCTTAATAATAGTCTGGGTAGAATTGGTGTAGGAGGTTGAGATAAAGGATGAAACTGAGTATACAATTTCTGGAAAGTTTTCTGCAATGTTGTCTGATCTGAAAATCACCACTCCCTGGGGAAGTTTTGCAATAGATGAGGTTTTGGTAAATCGTTTCAGTGATTTGGCCAAGGATCTGGCACTTTTGTTACTAAATATGTAGATTGAGCGATTTCACTTTGCATTTAAAAGGGTCCCTGACACTTGGCTGTGATATGCTAATTGAGACATTCCAGAGTACTTAATTGCCAACAGATTCTTGTACAAATCATTCTGAATTAAGAAAGCCAGTCAGATGACTAGCGAATTATCTTCAAGAACTAAACATTAAAGGAAAACTAAACCCAATTTTTTATATTCCAGAGTTTGAAAACAACCCCCCTAAAAACACCAATAAACTATAAAAATCCCACTTAAAATCCCCCAGTAAATTGTATTAAAATAAATGTAAGCCTGTCAAGAACTGGATGAAGTATCTGTGTAAGTGCAGTGTCAGACCACACCTCCTCACCTCAGTCACATGCTTCCTTGCTTTATCTGTCCTGTAAAAGGATTGGTTAGAGATTATTAATGGGTGTGACCAACTGCAACAAGTTTCTGCCATAGCTAAGGACTGAGCATGAGCAGAACATAATGGTCGTTGACCCAATTGTGTGATTCTAGAATGCTGTGACGTAAAGCACAAACCATATATTATTTAGGTAAATTTCCCAGCGCCTGTATCAAAATTCGAGTTAAGACACAGATTACTGGTTTTATATCAAAGTGTTCTGCCCTCTGGTTCAGTGTTGTTCTGTTTCTTTAGTTGTCCTTTAAGTCCAGTTTATTTAACTGAATACAACAGATATACCATGAACTGCATGAATGAGAACCTTCACAAGCAAGTCCAAGATTTGTTAGGCAGGGGGAACTGCGTAGCTCTTGGGTGATAGGTGTTTTGCACGTTTTGTAGGGATAGATGTTGTTATCCATTTTTCTTTGGATGGTTGTGTTGGCATTGTAATAGGTTGATCCCAATCTGGTAAGGTTATTTTTGGGAGGCGGAATTTGCGTAAAAAGATAGGTAAATTGTCTGGTTGACGTAGGGTAGCCGAGGCATAAAGTCAAAAGGGGAATCCCCATCTTTAAGTGATGGATCTTTCCCTTAGTATGTCCAGCAGTAGTTTAAGTACCCTTTGTTGTTGTAGAGTTCTTGCTGAAAGGTCTGTGTATAGGTGAAGGCGGGTATCATTACATTCAATGTCTTCACTTGCTTTTGTCATTATCAAGTCTTTCAGTTTGTAATGGTGAATGCAGCAGATAATGTCACATGGTCTGGAGTCCTCTTGGTCTCTGGAGTGTATAACACTATGTAATCGTCATTTTTTATGTCTAATTCCTCTGTGCGGCCCAGGAAGGTATTTTTAAGAGGGCCGGTTTTAAATCAGCTTGGGAGACTGATTCTGGGAGTCCCCTTATTCTAATGTTATTCTGCCTTCCCCTGTTCTCGAAATCATCTAAGTGGTTTATTAAGGAATGGAAAGTCATTTGTTGGAAAAAAATTATAGAATGTACCTGTGGAATCATGTTCCTCAAGGCCTGATTCCAATTCGGTTATTCAACCAAGCTGTTTTATGTCTGTGCGTACAGTGGCTACCTCCTCTTTAAATGTATGCTTCATTTTGGACACTATCAGGGTTAGTTTAATAATTTCTGATTGGTTGGGGCAAAATTACCAGTTTTTAACGATAAGAACTTTTATTGAATCTCCCTGTAAGATTGCAAAGTCTGCTTTGGTAGGTAGGAAACAGAGGTTGTCTTTTATTGAGTTGGACACTGGGTGGTCTTTTTCCTATTCACTGCCTGAATCTGGTTCTGGTTGGATTTGTGAGTGGGGTGATGGTGCCAGTGTATGGCCATGCACCATCTTGGAGTGTGAAACTGGAGTTATAGAGCCATTCCTCTTACCCATGGAAATAACGAGACTGGAGTAGAGAAAACATATAGAGTAAACCATGTAATTAATATGATAATATTAGAAGAAAACAATGCAGAAAGAATTATTTCCTTACAAATAAGAGACTGGATTCAAACCAAGCTATAATACGAGGAGAATAGGGACCCTCCAAACCAAAAAGCAATGTAGATGCTGTAGGCTGCACTTCCTGGTATCTCTGGTCCAGGTACAGTAATTCAAATAAGTGAAGGTATAAGTGTAGCTTACAAATAGCACAGACTCCAAGCTGTGAAACAAGATGTCTTTATTGAACCAAACATGTATGCGAGCTATAATACGTTATAATATGTTATCTATAAATAGGAATTTGTTTCTGGATATTAATGAAATATTTATTCCTTTCATGGTTTTATTTAATCTGAAATTAAATTATCATTATAATATTATATATATTAGTATGTAATTAAATTTAGAGAGGAGTCACAACCTGCTTTTATTTATTCATTGTATTAAAATGTTCTAATGGTGAATTACAATACAAATTCTAATAAAGAATTAATAAGGTTTATTAACAATCGAGAAATGACTGGAATAGAAATATCACATTTTCTCATCACTGTTTGCAGTAAAACTGTACATATGGCTTCAGTGGTCAGTTTCCTTTCACATCAGTCAGTCTTTGTTCTCTTCGCCTCTTACAGTTCGTTTCCTTTAAATATCCACATTAATTGGTTTTGTGCATCTATAAAAAGAAATATTTCTTTGTAGAATTAAGTATGTGGTATCATTTAATTACGGTATTCTGTTATTTGTAATACCTGTGTGTTCTCACACTGATACCGACAGCCACAAGTACCAAAGAAGATTAACCAAAGCATCACAGTTTATGTTTTTGGTAGATACAAGCTGAGAAATGACCTGGACTCTGTAGAGTTGACATTATCTAACCTACCAGCAGTGCCATGCCCTGGTCTGATTGGACAGAGCCATGATTAGTGTGGCATCAGAAGCAGCTGGTTATTCAAAAGAATATTGCAGCAACATGTCTTGCTGTCTTGTGCTGTCATCATCTGTAAATGTTAAAGAAGCACTGTAGTGATCTCAACAACTTAGAAATCCCACGCAAAAAAGCATAGGGATACATAGCTGAGAGGGAGGGGGAACAGTATTGCCAGGCAGATTTGAAAATAAATAAGGACAGGGATAGGCTAGAGGTTAAGGACAGGGATAGGCTAGGGATGACAAACAATGTTGCAGTTTAGAGTAGGAGAAGGGAATATAAGTGAGGAGATGGGGAGGTTTCAGGCACAGCGAGGCAGAGGAGACAGAAGAAGTTAGAAGAATCAGAGAAGGAATCAGCAGAAAGAAGGAGAAATGGCTAAAGGGGCGCCCAGCAGAGCTGTAACTCACCGAGCGGTAGCTAACTCACTGGGCTTCCCCCGGCAGCCATGGACGCTATCGACCGACTGATGCAGGAGCTGAGAGCAAAGGCTGCGATGAGAGGAGAGGACTGGCTCCAAGCAGAACTACAGAGGATCAACTCTCCAGTTGAAGCCATCGAGATCCGGAGCAGGAGGAGAGCGCGTCCACCTGAGATACTGAGTCCTGACACAGCCCCAGCTGCCCCGACAGCAACCAATCCCACCATAGCGGAGTAGCGTGAGATCTCGCGTGAAAGGGTCGTGGAACTGTGACGTCAGCAGCGGAAGAAGCGGAAGAAGGAAAAAAAGCCCGCTCTGCGCGCCCTGCCAGCAGCAACGGGGATCAGCGCGGACCGCTGATCCCCAGCACACAAGTGTACCACACCAGGAGGCAGCAGTATACAGCTCACCTTCACAGCAGGTCCAGAGCCACTGCAAACTCATCGGTTTCAGCTCCTACATCCAGCCCAGCTGTTCATCCCACCGCAGAGGACATCATCGCAGAAGATTTCAGCGAGGAAGAAAACAGAAAGAGTTCCAGAGATAACTTCACTGGACCAACAATGAGGAGTGTCATAGAGTTTCCACATCCAACGGCAGCGTCAAGGGTCCCCACGGCAGTCGGCACCGCAAGAGCTTACCTGCTTATCGGTGAGTCCCCTGTCAGGGGTCCTGGCACTACACCACACAAATCACCAACAGCTAACGAATCAGTAGCCCCCCTCCCAGTAATAGATACCAAAGGGCCAAATGACAAAATGTTTGGGCAATTTTTCGGGGGACTAAAGGAACTAATGAGGTCCTGGGAAACAAGGCTAGCACCAGAAAGGGGGGACAGGAGGGCAGATAGAAGCACAGGAGGGCAGGCACAGATAGAGATTGACCCAACACAGGCCTGGTTCAGCTCAGGACAGGTAGCAGCACTGATAGTGTTAGAAACCCCAGTTGCAAGTAGCGCAGTAATAGAAAATAGCAAGGGACAAGAAGATGGACTGGGCAGGAATAAAGACAGATTGTCAGATTTATCAAAAGAAGCAAACTTATTTTTGCTTTGAGGGCCCTCTGGGCACTCACTTAAAACCAGAATTACGTGAGCGTATATGGAAAGGGCAATACATCGATTTCTTTGCGCTCCTACCCACAGACAGGGTACAGGCGGAAAGGATGACAAAACAAGAAGAATCAAAGAGGGAAGACAAGGAGGCCAGGAGGGTGCGACATACCAAGAACATTTCATAACTGGCTGCAAGCGTTCCTTATATTTGGTAGCGTCCTGGGCGAAAAATTGCCGGGTAAATGCCCCGCTTTGTTTTGCTACTTAGACGGCATATTCGAAGCATACAAAATGTTCGGTGGTTTAGCATGGCTAAAATATGATGAGCAGTTCCGCCAAAGAAAGGCTTTCAGGCCAGGGATCCATTGGGACCACAGGGACACGGGCCTCTGGCTGAAGCTCATGTGCCCCAGCCGCCCCTCCATACCCCCCTTTCATGGAGCTGCTGGGGGAGGGTGGCAGCCTCCTCCCTCAGCAGTACAAACAAAAAAGGGTTTCTGCTGGGCATTTAACGAGGGACACTGCAAATTCGGTCAGGCTTGCAAATTCAAGCACGAATGTTCGCAAGGCAGAGGGTCCCTCGAAAGGGGTTTTAGTCAAGGTTTTTTCATCCCATTCAAGGCATTGCATATTATCAGGGAACCTTAGATCAGCACTTCAACACCCAGACTTAGTAGACAATAAGCTAAACAAGGAAGTGCAGGCCCCTTTAACTCACCACCTTTCACCAACCTAAGGGTATCCCCGCCAGGCTTGGTCCCCAAAAAACAGGAGGGAAAGTACCCCCTAATACATCATTTATCCTATCCCAGAGGGGGTTCGGTAAATGATGAAATTGAAAAAAAATTATTTAAAGTTACTTACACATCTTTTGACAAGGCAGTCGCCCTACTTCGGCAATCAGGTCAGGGAGCATTGATGGCAAAGACGGACATTGAGTTTGCCTTTCGCCTCTTGCCAGTTCACCCTGAATGTTTCCATCTGTTAGGCTGCAAATGGGGAGAGAGATATTACATCGACAAATGCCTGCCTATGGGCTGCACCATTTCATGCTCTTACTAAAGTTTCAGCACATTCCTAAAATGGGTGGTCCGACTGGAGGCAGGAATCAAGTCAGTAATACACTTCCTTGATGACTTCCTATTTATTGGACAACCTGGGACCCAACAATGTAGTTGGCTTTTGGAAACTATGAAGCAGATATCAGATAGATTTGGCATGCCCCTAGCAACAGTCAAAACAGAAGGCCCAACTACAATACTAAACTTCCTGGGGATTGAATTGGATTCCATCGCCATGGAATTCAGACTGCCCACACAAAAAGTAAAAGAATTACAGGCAAAACTCTGTAAAAGCTTAACCCATTCCAGGGGTACAAAATAACATAGCGGATGCATTATCTTGTTGTCAGGGGTCAGGTTCCAGAAGATTGCCCCAGCAGCAGAACCAGTAAACTGTCCGTGCCCCTCATTAATATGGGATTTAGCGGCTCGGGACTTGAGGAATTAATTAAAAGATCTGTGGCACGTAGTACCTGGCAAAGTTATGTATTAAAATCACAGAGGGAGAACGACAAACAAACCTTACTCTTTTGGGTAGTGGACATGTATAAGCAGGGTGTGTCAGGGGCGGTAGCAACAAATAAGATGGCAGGGTTGTCCTTCATGTTCAGGATGCAGGGTACCATGACACTGGACAAAGGACACGTTAGTTAAACAAGCCTTAAAAGGGTATCGGAGAGGCTCACAAAGGGAGGATAAATTATTGGTAAATAAACTTTAAAAAAAAAAAGACAATCTGCTTTTCAGAATACGAAGAGTTTCGGTTTAGGGCAGAATTCAGCATTCTTTGGAGCCTTCCGCATTAGCAAGCTTTTGCCTAGGTCTAAGAAGGACATGGGGGGCATACAGATTGCAGACATTGCATTAACTGAACAGCAAGTAGGGATTTGGCTAGCAAGGTCAAAAGCATCAGCCACAGGAGGTGAGGCTTGCCCGATAACTTCTTTAAGAAATTTCATAGAACATAGGCCATCAGGACAGGGCCCCCTTTTTACACACATAGATAAAACATCTCTGTCAAGATATCAATACATTTCAGTATTGAAAAAAGGCATAGCACTCCTGGGACTACCGCCCAGTGAATTTGGATCACACTCATTCCACATAGGTGCAGCAACAGAAGCGGCACTAAGGGGCCTAGGAGATGAATTAATAAAACAAATAGGCAGATGGCAATCAGAGATATTCCTAATTTATATACGTCTACACAAATCCTTGATGTAGCAAATAAGAGAACCTTATTTATACCGGGTAATATGCTTCTCCCTATAGATCCACCGGGAGTCCTATGGATTATGGGACATTCATTTGTTCACCACGCAGCCAAGCGGGCAGTTGTCAGGAGGGAGGGCAGACAGTTAGGTTTCCAAAAACGGGTACACTCGGTCCATTGGTTAGGGCGCAGGGGGATACTCTGGTGCAATCTTTTGCACCAGTTTTTGGAACGGGTTAGACTCCACGGCCCACCTAATATTTTGTTAATCCATTTAGGGGGAAATGATCTGTGTTCATTCCCCAGCAGAGTATTTATGAAAGACATAATATGCAACCTGTTGAGATTGTGGTCGGCATTCCCTACAATGCGGCTGATATGGTCCGAAATTACAGCCTGTCTGCACTGGAGGAACTGTAGATCATATAAAGAAGTGGAAAGGACAAGAATTAAAATAAACCGGGCCATTAATAAATTCGTAATTAGGAACCGGGGAAATCTATTAGTCACAGGGACTTCGAGATAGAAAAGACAGGATGGTTCTCAAAGGAAGGTGTACACATTAATGAGATTGGAATGGACATATTTAATTTTGATTTACGGGATGGAATAAAAACGGCATGGGCAGTGTGGGGGAACAGGCAGCCCTAAGGTGTCAGGTCTCCCTGTTATGGCAGTTGGTCACTAGAAGCTGGCTGGTGTTGCAAGTGGTTGAGGTAGTCCAGGGGGTGGCAGCCCCAGAATATCCTGGTTTGGACCATAGGGTATGGTGACGGCATATCCGGAAAGGTGCTCATCGAGTCGGTGCAGCACGACTGTAGCTTCCAGTGAGCCACTTTACAGTGTTTAAAAATGTTTAAAAGGTTTAAAATGTTTTGTAATAAACAAATTGGAGATTGGTTGTAACAAAGAATTGTTATCTAAATAAAGCTGTGACCCCTTTTGATCCAAAGTTAGTGTTGAGTGTTTAATATTTAGGAGAAGTTAGTAGGGTTTTAAGAGGTCAGCTACGGGTAGATATGGAAGGGAAAAATGGGTGGTTGGAATAGTTATGTGCATCCATCATATCTCAGCCATATATTTTTCAATTTATATTTCCCAAAGATGTAGTAGAGAATATTCCTAGTGGATCAGATGGGACTACAATGGGTGCTTCCTTTATCCCACCTATGCTTACATCTTCATAGGAAGGGTCTCACGTTTCTGGAGAACCATATATATTTATGCAAAATATTATTCATTATCAATTAATAATATCAACGGTTTGTTTATCTGGAAAGGGGAAGAAGACTTCTGTCCTTTGTGGGACATCTTAATGATAATTTAAATCTACGTTTCACTTTAAAAACTAATAGCAGAAAAAAATTGAACTGCTAGACCTGAAATTAATAGCCGATTTATCATTTAACAATTTTTTTATCCACTTTGTTTGGAAAGGAGACAGCCGATAATGCTACGCAGAAGACAACTTTGATGTTTATGGGAGTGACTCTGGGATGTCTCGGACAATTTGCATTAGTGGTTGGGATATTGTAGCACATTGGCTGCATACGAGAGGTACTGTATGTTAAGCCGGTGGGGGAGGACGGGAAGGCGGACAAACTTTTAACTGTGACTGGAGGACAAGGTTCTGTAATTCTGATGAAGGCCAAAACCAATATGGCCAAAATGCATAGATGACCACATTCTCTGTTTGTTAAAATCTAGACGAGTGCTCCCTGGACTCTATTGTCTCCACTTGTGTATGTATTTGTGGGAGCACCTTGGTGATTGGATGGAAAGGATGGGTGTGTGAAGTAAATTTGCTACAGTATATATATATATACATATATATATATACATATTACACAATTTTTGAACGACTTTCTGCAACCGGTCTGAAAGATAGCGGGGCAAGGAACTTTTACAGTTAGTGGTCCAATGGATTCGGAGGTTGGACACATTGCCCCCGAGACGGCTAAATGAAGTGGTTTTCTTTGCATGCTTCCAATAAAAATGGGAGGTTATAGACTGGACATCTGTATTGGTCTGGTCTGGAGGCTTTATGCAATGAGATATAATGTTCAAGTTATCTATTGTTAACTGCTGCAATTGACCAGATTTTGTCAACAGTCAAGTTGATGCATGCTCCCCCCCCATGGTCTATGTGGAATGTGTTTGTGATCCATGATGTTTGTTTTTATGTTTTATTGTACACAATCTTTTTAGGTGATGTGGGGTACACTAGGGGTTAAGGGGACGTGTCCTCTCGGGCCTTAAAAGATGGTGAGAGGAAATTGAACTGATGACCCTGATTACGGCCACACTAAGGGCCAAAATGCATTGATCTATGTTCATACACATATTAGAAGTCCTGTGAGTGCCCGGGTTTTGAGGTGGTTGTATGCAGCGTTGGACAGGTGTAGCACCCAGGCATTACAACTGAGCGTGGGAGTGCAGGCGAGCAGCAGATGTGATATAAATATAAATCACAAACACTGCACTCCTTAAAATATTGGTTAATACCCCGGTGCTATTCACAATGATTTCACATAGCAGTTACAAGTAGACAGCACTTAATAGGACTTAAACAACTTAGTAGAAAAACACCTTTATTGTGATTCAATGCGTTTCTGCCCGCAGGGCTGTAGTCAGGAATTCCTGTGAGCTGTGACATCACCAGCACAATTGCTCTGCCCCGTGCCATAGGCACAAGCATGCCCAGTTGTATCCTAATGCTGTAACTGCCTTTAAATAGCCTTCTTACACATCACATAATGTGACTGCCACATACTTCCTCACCTTCCACATAATCTCTTAACCAGCCAAGGCACACCATTCCAACAAACCACAAATTTATATACCAATACTTCGACTGCCCAAACTTTGGAGTTTGGGTTATATCAGATATTACTAAAATGCAGTCACTCCAAATGTATCAACTTTTTATAGCAGGCTGGCAAGGAAACTATGTTGACTCCTCAAACTTGCATTGAGTGCCAAACAAACAGAGCTTGTTCCAGAACATCATGCAGAGCTAAATTGAATAAATGTGTAAGCCTTTTAAGTTTATAATAATTCATATCCACACGTAGACACACTACTGTAACTGATAATTCAGTATAATAAATCCATATGACTCTTTCTAATAAAAAGTAATAGTCTTTATATTTGCATATGAAGATGAAGTAACATTATTGCCACAATGTGCTATGTTCATTCTTATTACTAATTACCACAGCAAGTTCCAGATTTACAGTTGCTCTGGGGTTAGGACTTGGGAGTGCAGGATACTGATTAGCTTTATAGCTTTATGTGAGGTAGGGGTTAAAGGAGCTAAAATCTGCCCACATTAAGTAAGTATAAAATAAAATAGAGCCTTCTTATAAAAGAAGGCACCTCACAGCATGTTATTATAATAGCAGTGCCCTAATAATCTAACATATAAACAAATATTTCTCATTCCCAGGTTACCTAGAGAAATGGACGGGAAAATGCAAAGTATTATCCTTTATATCCTCTTTCATACAGATCTAGTTAAAATAAACTTTCTTCAGAGCACTTTTTAATAAGTGATAACTGCTTTTAACTTCAGTATAAAATCCTTGGTATACCTGGATGACTTTACAACTAAGCAAAAGGCGAAGGACTTGCAAGTGTGCACCTTCATCCCAACCATTAATAGTGGCTACCAATTTAAATTGTTCCAGCTAATCAGTCAACTCCCTTTCAGTAGCAGCATCCATAGCTTAATAAAGAGAACAATTATACAGAGAAAACAGGGAGAATAAATGGTATTACCAGCACCGCTGCCACCAATTTGTGCCAGATAACTGCATTATGGAATGATTATGGGTAGCATGGCACACAGTAAGTTACTCTGGTGGTCTGCCACCTAAAGAGGAGGGTATAAAGGTTGGACTAGGTGCACAGATGTTTTATTCAACTGCAATTACTATGTAACTATGGAAGAGAAGTCACAAACTGCAGTTATCCAATCATTTTATTAAAATGTTTAAATGTTGAATTACAATAGAAACTCTATTTGCTGAGTTACAGGGTTTATTATCAACCTAGAAATAACTAGGGCAGAAATTTTAAACCTTCTTCTCACTGTTTGCAGTAAAACTGTACAAATGGCTTCAGTGGTCAGTTTCCTTTCATGTCAGTAAGTCTTGGTTCTCTCACCTCTTACAGTTCGTTTCCTTTACATTTCCACTTTACATTAATTGGTTTTGCGCATCTATAAAAAGAAGAGGCAGAAACATTTTTGATGTAAAGTCAGGATTTTTTTGAACTACACAGTGGGCAAGTAGTGGGTGAAAAATGTAACATGCCCTGTAATGCCTTTAGTCATAAAAAATGTAATGATCCTTACTGCAGTTTTATAAGTCAGATGGGCCACCAACAGGATCAGCAGAATCAGAAATCCTGCCCTAATGTAATGATAGAATGAATAGGGATATGAAAGTTCAAAGTAACAAAAAAAAAGAAACATAAAAAAAGATCTAAAAGACATTGACATCTTTATGTTTTTTTAATGTTTAAAATGCTCTGTTAAATGAAAAAGAGAACTTGTTGTTTAACAATAGTCAGAAAACTATTAAAAGGGTATTAAACAATTGCACTTAAATTTATAATGGTATATAGGTTTACCTGATCATTAAAAGGCATGTGACTTGTCAGTTAACTGCCCACAACCCTTTAATATTTTAAATGTTTTTAGAAGCATGAGCATGTACACAGAGGGGCAGAGCAGGGGAATCCGCAGTCAATCATTGGTTGTGATTGGGCGAGGGGCCAGCTTACTCTACCAGAATGGGGACAATAATTATCCTTAAATATCTGATTAGTAATGCAGGTAATAATGTGTGTGAGTATATCATTAGGGGTTGGGGCAGGTATTATTATTATTTTTTTATTATTATTGATTTATATAGCGCCAGCATCTTCCGTGGTGCTTTACAATTACATAGTCATACATTACATACAGGGTAATACATTTTATACAAATCATACTTATTACATACATAGGTAATACATAATATAAGTAAACAGAGTGAGGAGTTTCTTACAGCAATACCGTGATACAATAGGAGAGAGGACCCTGCCCAAAAGCTTACAGACTAGAGGATATGGGGTGAGACATAAGGTGATGGGAATCAGTAGGCTGTAAATAGATTGGGAGTGGAGTGTGAAAGGCGGGTTGGATCATATTGGGTAGTAAGAGGGGTAATGTTTAGGCCAGGTTACATGCTTGCCTAAAGAGATGGGGTTTAAGGTTACGTTTGAAGGTGTTAAGGGATGGTGAGTGACGGACAGATGGAGGAAGGGAATAGACATATGGCCAGTGATTTGTTTTAAAGGTGGACATGCCTTTCCACTTACCTGCTTGACATAATTCTCAACAAAAATATGTTATGAGGCCCTAGGTTCATGCTTTGTACCAACATTAACAGCTGCACATCTGTCACACACAAAACCATCCATGGCTCTTACAGCTGTACATCCAGCAATGTGGTGTATTTAATACAATGCAACAAATGCAAGGCAATATATATATAGAGAGGAAATGGCCAAAAACTACAGCAGAGGATGAATTCCCACAGGAGTAGCATCACCAAACATGATGAGAAGACAAACTGTTTACCTGTGGGACATCATTTTCCCAGCCTGGACACAACATGGAAAACCTCCTGGTCCTGATCTTAAAGGAACATTTCAAAAACACAGAAGAAAGGAAAATATTTGAAACCAATTTGATCGTATTATTTTACTAAACAACAAAAATGGCCTCAATCAAGACATGGGTAGTCTCACTCATATATTTTGACAATATGTTTTTTTGTGTGTGTGTTTACCTTTCTCCCCCCCCCCCCACCAATTACATTCCACAAACATTTACACACTGCTGTTATCTATCTAATTAGCTTTAATTACCACTTCAGTGGGGGTTTGTTTTTGTTTGTTTGTTTGTTTGTTTTTTCCTCCCTCCTTAATGGTTATGTTGATAGAATTTCTTTTTAATATTCTGTTAAAACTTACAATTACTACTGCCTGGCCTGATGAAGAGGTCGGGCAGAACTAATGACTGTCTGTCGCGACAAAAGTAGCCGTGGCCGTCAGTTTGCCGTGACCAATCATGGGGTCCATAGAGGAGTGCTCGATCGGCAGTGGTTTTCTGACCAAATGTTGGTTGACCCAAAATATTGGATGGTGTGTACCCAGCTTAAAACCCTTCAAAGCTTGTCAACTAAAATAAACTGTAATAGGGCCCATACATCAGCACTTACCTGCAGACCAATCCAGCAACATTTAATAAATTCTGGAGGAACCACCTTTTTCCGGATCTTCTTCGTGGCTGGCATGCGTTAGCGAGGTCGTGCCTGGCCCATTCACTTTTCGGTTGTATGTTGGTCGTGAAGAAGATCCGGAAAAGGGGTTGTGGGATCGGACTGCATGTAAGCACGGATGTATGGGCATCTTTAGTCCTTAGAGTACTTTTTTATTATAACAAAATATAAACTATATCAATAGTAAAAAGATTAGGACAGAGAATATGGGTCCATGAAATAGTAGGGCTTAAGATGGTTAGAGAGGATGCTGAGAATGCAAATGTGCTTAACCATTTATTTTCTCTGTATACACTATAGAGAAAACTAGTGCTAATAGCAGCGACTATAGCAATAACAGCGGTATAAAAGAATAGTACGATTTCAGATTTTTGAATTTTCAAAAAAGTAAAAAAATTCAAAAATCAGATATTGGACCCATTAAAGTGAATGGTGCCAAAAAGTTTAAAAAGTTCTAATTAAAGGGTATCTCCACTCGTATTTTTAACATTTTGGAATACAGTTCTATTGAAGAACGGGAGGTAAAGGAGCTGTGCCTTACCTTCCGTTCTTCAATAGAACAAACAGGAGCCAGGAGAAAAGGTAAGAAACTTACCCGCTCGCTCGCTCCCCCAGCGCTTAGTCTGACAGGTCCCGATGGACCTTGTCTTCTATGTGCATGCGTAGGTCCATCGGGACCTGTCAGACTAAGCGCTGGGGGAGCGAGCGAGCGGGTAAGTTTCTTACCTTTTCTCCTGGCTCCTGTTTGTTCTATTGAAGAACGGAAGGTAAGGCATTTCAGGCTCTGTAACATCAGGTGGGTACACACACTAACGAGAAAGGGATGAAACCGTCAGATTTCCTGAGGCCAATTTTGTGAACGTTCACCATTAGCCTCAGGATCCTTCACAAAAACCCAAAAATTTCCCTTTCCCGCAGTCGTCTCCCTGTAGGGGTTGGCCTTGACTGGGAAAAGTCTGCATTCCTGAGCATTCTCCCTATGATTTACATAAGTAGAACACTCTAGACTGTGAGTAGCATGCTCGTTAGAAGATGACTGAAATCTTGCAGATTCTGTCTGTCATTTTCTAACAATCGTGCAAGTGTGTACCCAGCTTTAAGACAACTCAGTTTGTTTTTATCTAAACAAATGCTCCTTATCTATTCAAATTTCAATTTTTTCTGGAGATGTTCCTCTGAATTAGAAAAAGGAAGATGTAACCATTATTCAAATGGGAAGCCATTTGCAACTTAGTAATTAAAGACCTGTAAGTTTACAACAGAGATGGCCGAACTTCAGAAAATCCGGTTAAATTTAGAATTTTTGAACTTTTGAAAAAGTTTAAAAATCCAAAATCCGATCCATTAACATCAGTGGGAAAAAATAGTTTTAAAAGTTTGAACTAAAATAAGGTTATAATAGCATTTTAAGTTACTGTACTGTTACTTGTATTGTACACTAGAGATGGTCGAACTATTAAAGTTCGGTCCGTTTTCGACCTTTCGAACTATTGTAAAGTGTTGAAAGTTCGAAAACGGACCCATTAAAGTCTTGGGAGGCAAATAGTTCGAAAAGTTCGAGTCAAATACAACTAAAATATTAATGGTAACTTAATGTAAATGGCTGTGGGACCTGGGAAATGGTCTGGGGAGCATGTTTCAATATCCAGGACTTTCGTAAAATCGATTTTACTCTCACGCGCACTACTTTCAGCTTTCCGCTGTTCGAACGTTCGAGGTAACATGGACATTTTACTCGCAGATTCGATACTTGCGTTTAGGCTGTTAATGGAGACTTTACTCGCAGATTCGATGTCCGCGCCTAGATCCCATTACATTTTACTCGCGGATTTTTACTCGAACATTCGATAAATCATCGAAAGTCCGGGAAATATCGAAAGTCCGCGTCCGAATATTCGAGAAGTCCGGGTCCGTTCGAACTCGAACAGTTCGGCTCGGGTTCGAGTTCGGTCCTATGCCATCCCTACTGTACACCTTTTCCCAGGTCTGAGAAACACAGACAAATATCCAGAACTTAAAGTCACTTCCTGTACACACTCGGTACTTTCGAGCTTTTGCATTCCTCATTATCCCGAAAATTCTAACAGGGAATTCAATAAAATTTCATATCGTTTAAATGGTGCTAATTTTGCCCAACCAATCAGATCTTATTTAACATTTGAAACTAACATCTGATTGGTTGGGGCAAGATTAGCACCATTTTTAACAATAAGAACTTTTATTAAATAACCCTTGTAAGTTTCTAGAAAATTCCTTATTTATAAAATCTGTCTCTGAATCTCTTAAAGTGCCATTATAATACAAGAGAATCATGCCTACACGAAGTGTATATGATTCCTTGTGGAAACCTCAACAATGATGTTAAAAAAAAAGTTTAATTTATGCTCCTTGCTGTTCCCTGCTGTTGCCATTATGGAGCTGACTTTCAGGCTCTGTAACAGTCCTTCTTCTCAGAATGCACACTACCTTGGAATGTTCCTAACAGTAAAGGTGGCCATACTCATGCAATCCCTATCGCATTGGTATCTTCGGCACACATGTGGTGGGGACCTGGCCGATTGCCCCATATGCATTATTTGGATTGGTCGGCCTGTGGGCTATACACAGACTGATAGTATCAGCTCCCAACCTAAATTAAAGACTGATACTGACATCTTTTCCTGCCAACCGAAATGCAAATGGCCATTACCATAATTTGTATGGCCACCTTCATTTGTACTGGTGGCTTTTGGAAAGGCCAAACATGCTCATATCTAAGGGTCCTGCATTTAAGGTCATGTGAATTTGGAACGAATTGGAACATCAATGGAAAAATTAGAAAATCCACGAAAGTTCAAAATCTAATTTGAACTCTGGTATGAGTTTGAGTTCTAGTCCATCTCTATTTACCACCTAGTTAAAAGGATAAACATTTCCAGTATATATTTTTATATCGCATGATCTAGGCATTTGTGCATTAAGAGACTCTTTAGATACTCTAAAAACCTATGACCAATTTTAAAATGGTTATATAATTTATTATCATTTTTTGAATATGAATTACCTTTTTAAATGTTTTTTTTCTTTTACTGTATCTCTGGAAACATGGGACTGCTTCCTTTCTTCTACCTATGCAAACCTCTTTTGGGATGGTGGGAAGGGTCCCATATTTCTGGAGAATATAATGTATTTCTGGATAATATTAATTATAGTCGATATATCAACGAGCATTTTTATCTGGAGAGGTGATGAAGACCTTTGTGGGACATCTATTAATGATAATAATCTAATACTAGTCTCATTTTGAAAACTGATGGCAGAATGGTTAATTAACTGCAAGGTGATGCATTTGGGGTTTAACAATCCTTGTACTGCCTATTCATATTCATTAATGTCTCTGTGCCAAATAAATCTCTGTTGGAAATTGATTTGAGGGTTCAGCAGATAACAGACTTAACTGTAGTAGCCAGTTGCCAGAAGACTTTAGCATGCAAGAAATGGCCTTGGATAAATAGGTATAGATCTAAGGAAGAAAAATAATATTCCCCCTCTGTGCAAACATTTGTGATCCTTATTTGGAATATATGCAGCGCGTTTTGAAAACCCATATATAAAAGGACAGGGCAACCAAATTAATAGGGGGAATGGAGGGGCTATGCACATTAGACAAATTAAGGCTGTTAGATAAGCCACATTAGAGAAGTAGCACCGGGACAGATCACTTTACAATTCATTTCAGAGGTCTTGGGGACATGCTTTTTAATTAGTAGTAAAGAAGTTTCATCTCCAGGTAAGAAATGTTCACTTTACAGTAAGATGGTGAAGCCGTGGCATTGTAATGCAAAGTTTAGCAGCACATAGGCAATGCAAATTATTTCAATGGCACACCTGTGTTCTTAGATGTAATTACCCATATTTTATGCCTTTTTCAGTATACATTTTAATCCCATTTAATGGCAATTTGTGGTAAGGAAGTTGATTGACGTTGGCTGGATACATTTCTAAAATTCAAAAATACTGAAAATGAAATGTTGGACTTGACGGACATATGTCCTTGTTCAATCTCCAATACTATGTTACTATTTAGTTAATAAACAATAAATGGATTTTTGATTTTGGAGGACAGAATTCATTGGGATTTTCAGGAGATATGACTATGTATATAAACATTTTGTATACAAAATAAAGGAAATACACATAGTACATGATGTTTAAAGTTCTCTTGCGTCTTGAGGCTTACCTGTCATGTTGAGAAATGTTTTATTCCCATGTCCTTTATGTCCTTTTAAACTGAATTTGGACTGAAATTCCACTTTGCAGACATACATCCAGTATCTGATGGTACAACTCTGTGTATCTGGATGTTGGGTGATTTCTTAGTTAAAAAATGACTCTGACTCTGCCTGGTTGTTTCTTCCTCTGAAATCCGCATTGTTATCTGATACCTCAGGCCCACCCACAACATGTCTGTACCACTTATATCAGCCATGGTGTTATATTTTCCCAGCTGTTGAGGTTGTATTTACACTCTAAGGTGACTGTGCTGCCAATAATGGAGTTTACCACAGGGACCTGGGACACGTGACCCTCCTGAATTAAACATACTGGAGTAGAGAGAAAGTACATAGTGAGCCATGTAATTAATATGTGCACATGATATATACATGATAAAATAGAATGTGATGAGAAAATACTGAGTAAACCATGTAGTAAACAAAACACCGCTTTAACATACAGGAATCACATCTGATCCAAAGATTATGGGGAATATGAAAAAAACAATAGAGTCGGTTGTGCCAAGGGTCATTAGGATATAGTAACCCCTGTAGTTTATTTGCTGATACTGTAGTTCATTATTAAGAACCTATTACAATGCTGATCTTACCTTTCAGGGCTCCCCAGTATCAGCCCTGCAAACTTCTCATTGTTATGCTGAATGACCTGCTGACTACAGTAAATAGAGTTAGTCACATATAATTTGAGCAAGGAAGTCAGTTGATTGGTAGGAAGGAAGTGCCAGTGATACATTAAATCTGAAAACATTCATTCATGTATATGAACATACAAATACACCTTCCCACTGTCCACTACTATCTTACCCTGTCTATGCTTTGTTTCTGCCTATAATCTTTCCTTCTTCTCTTCATAGTGTTTAAAGGGTATGTCCACCAATTTATGGTAAGTTTTATTCAGTTTAACTGAAGAACGGGAGGTACATTTTTTCAGCAAAACCTGCAGGAGAGGAGAAGGAACTTACCGTGGATCGTTTCATGCGCTTATCACTGACAGGTCCCGACGCATGCGCACACAATGCAAATGAGTGTGGATGCATCGGAGAATGTCATTGGCATCAGAGACTGTCAGCAGTGCTGGAGCGATCTGCAGTAAGTTTCTTCTCTCGCATTTTCCTCCCACTAATAGCTGTGTTAAATCACCATGCGGGTAAATCACTTTTGGGATTTACCCACATCACTAAAGCGATATTGAATCGCGGAAGGGAGATCTGACCAAAAGTCTCTGTTCAATGCTGAAATAGTTTTAATTCTACAATTCTACAACTTACGTGAGTTATAAATGGTTCTCGAATTGGTCTGAGTAATGTTGATTTCAAAGGTGAAAGATAGTATAGTATGTGAGGTTAAATAAAGACATACGATTATCCAGTCCCCAACCTCGAGCAATATCCTCATTCCTGCCTAACTGTTGATCCAGAGTAAGGCAAAAAAAAACAAAAACAAACACAAAATTTATGAAGGGGAAAAAATTCCTTCCTGGCAATCGGAAATTTCCCTGGACCAACTCTACTTTATGAATCAATACCATGTAACTTGCAACATTCCTTTTTGTCAGAACCTCATCCAGCTTTTTTTTAAAACTGACCAATGAACCTGCCATCACAACGTCCACTGGAAGACAGTTCCATAGCTTTACCGTTCTCACAGTGAAAAACCCTTTCCCAACTTGAAGCCTAAACCTTTTTTCTTCAAGTCTTAAGGGAAGTCCTCGTGTCCTCTGACATGCTCTATTGGTAAACAATGCCCCAGATAGTTAATTATATAGCCCATTATTGTATTTATACACAGAAATCATATCACCACGCAAGCGCCTTTTCTCCAGCGTACATAATTGTAACTTATCCAGTCTCTCTTCATATTCAAGCTCCCCAATCCCCTTATTAATTCAGTTGCCCTGAACTATTTCTATTTCAATATATCTGTAAATCATTTTATAGGGAAAATGTAATTACGGTATATACTCAAGTATAAACCGAGTTTTTCAGGCTGTAAAATCAGCCTGAAAACTTGGACTCTGTTTATACTCAAGTCACTACTTACTTTAGCACTCCGGCAGCCGCACGATCATTCCCTGTACTGGCGCACCAGCCGACGTCACTGCCTGGCGCCAAGCCCGGCGCCAATTAGTGACGTCAGCCGGCGCGCCAGTACTGGGAATGAGCGCGCAAATGCCGGAATGGAGAGGACGCCGGAATGCTTACCTGATCGCGGCTGCCGGAATGCTGATCTTCAATGCTGGCCCCAAGTTACTGGATGGAGGAGAGCCCACAGATACAAACTGAACTGGGTGGGAGGGTGAGGGTGGCATTCAAGATGTTTGGAAACTTCAACTCCCAGCATGCTTTATTAGCTGGGAGTTGTAGTTTCCAAACATCTTGATTGCCAAGTTTATACTCGGGTCGGTTTATACTCGAGTATATACGGTAAACATTGTGGGTGAATTTTGATGACAGTACAGTGCTACTAGAACAAATGATATGAAATAGCAAGATAGTATTTTGTTCTTTAAAATGTTCCGGAAATATGTACAAGGTGGCTGAGATAGCAATTGAGGGTCCCATGTAAATACTCACAATACTCAATATGGGGCCACTCAATATGGGGTAGTGTGGGCCAAACATTTGGATAAAGAATTGTGCACCCAATGCAGTGTAAATTAAAACGATAGAGTCGTCTAAGTTAACTTTGTATGTTAGTGAGTTTTCTTTATTGTCAACATCTCCCCCATAATGCAGATTTATAATCACAATCCTGGCAGCAATGAAAACTTATTCACACTTTAAGTCATCCAAGACCTATAAGATATCACCAATCTCATATTTTGAATATGCTCTCTGTCTCCCCCCACAGTCAGTATCCTTGACACTCCTCCTATCTCTGAAAAAAGCAAGTTTATGATAATGATGGGGAGAGCAGAGTGTGGGAGGAGCCAGAGAGCAGTCAGTTACTGCATGAGTATAGTTTCCTTTAAAGGGGAAGTTCAGTGCAAATACATGTACTTTTCAGAAATAAGAGCAGTATTTTTTCATTCCAGTGACCTTAATCTGCCAATTCAGCATTTTGTCTGTGTATAAATAAATGCAACCGAAATACTGACTTACTGTTTGCAGGACCCCTAGTAGAGACCATTATGGTCTTGCCCTTGACCCAGCGCCTGGGTTTATTCAGTTGCTCAGTAGAGATCTGAGCATCTTTGACCCATCCAACAGCCAATCAGTAGACATTATTGTTAGGAACATTCCAAGGTAGTGTGCATTCTGGGAAGAAGAAGGACTGTTACAGAACCTGAAATGTCAGCTCACTAATGTCAACAGTAGGGAACAGCAAATGGTATGAAATCAACTGATTTTTGAAAATGGGAGAGAATATGTAGAATAACTAAGAAGACATTACACAAACTAACAATTTAACAAATATTGATAATTTCCACTGAACTGTCCCTTTAGGTCTGTCTAGTAAATGCCCCCCGAACAGAATAAAACAAATAATTTTGGGGAAAGTGTTCTGGACACACTGAACTGTCACTTCCTAATAATTGTATTATTTTTAATTCAAGGCTGAGGAATCCAGATTACTGAATTATATTTACTGCTGTTGTGTTCAGCCATTGCTTTCCTGTATCACCCAGCAGTTTTACTGCCCTTTTGTGCCCTTTTTTATGTTGCCATAGAATTCTGTCTCATGAAGGATGCAGCTTGCTAATTCTTCTGGCTGGATTTATAATAACTGGGATAAGGTGTTCTTTGTGGGTTTTGGCTTTATTAACTTATTAACTTAATTTAATTTAATGCCATCTGCTGACGTGGTTGATGTTTTTTCTATATAGACTCTTTCAGACATTGCTACCAACAGCTAGAAAAGGATTTTTCTTCCTTTCATGGCTTTTTTTTTGTGACCATTCTCGAACTATCCCGGACCTGGATTTCTCAGACTTTGGAACTTTCCATAATTATCAATTTCAAAAATCAAATGATCGTTTATGGGATAATTATCGAAAATCGAACGCGGTAGTTCGAAAGTACCGCTATTGAGAATAAAATCGATCTTTTGAAAGTTCTGGTTATTCAGACATGTTCCCCAGACCTTTTCCCAGGTCCCAGAGCCATTTACATTAAGTTACCATTAATATTTTAATTGTATTTCATTAGAACTTTTCAACCTATTTGACTCCCATTGACTTTAATGTTTTTAAGTTTTCGAACTTTTGAACCTTCCATATAGTTCAAAAACGGACCGAACTTTCTGAAGTTCAGCCATCTCTAGTGACCATAAAGTTTGGAGATAAAACAATAGTTCAGAAACTTAAAGTGTTAGTTGTGAAAGGAGAACATTGCTATGTACAGTAAATCTCCCTTTAGTTATCGATCCCCCTTTATCTTTCAGCAAAACAGCTTTAGGAAGAGCTATGCGTCATGGTTGGGATATTATTATTAGAGATGTTCGAAACTGTTGAGTTTTGTTCTGTTTTTGAATTTTTGAAATTTTCAGAAAGTTCAAAAGTTCGAGTTTACTTTCGTCTACTTTCGATTTTCGAAATTCGTCTACTTTCGATTTTCGATTTTTTTTTATAAAAATTCGAAAAATCCGGGTTCTGTGAAATTCGGGAGTTCCGAAAGTTTCGTCTGGACTTCGAAACCCTCAGATTCTATTTGAAACTGGGTTCTATTTGAACCCACATTACATCTCTAATTATTATTATTATTAGGTCTGTTTATTAAAAGCAAAAAGGGAGTCCGCAATGAAACCCCTGAAACTCTGTATTGATGTTAATCCTCAGTGTTCTGACATGAGATGACTTCATAGATTTATACTTCCCTTGGTATAAGGTTTAAAGTTGGTCTTGCTCTAGAGTATCTCAGAATATGTAGCAGGTTGATAATTATCCTTGGGGGCGCTTCGTTTCTCCTTTCTTTGGTATCTAACAGACAGGGAAATGGTACTGGGGTCCATACTGTACAATGAATTCTCAGTTCTCTGAATATTCTGTGATTAAAAATAAAACACATTTTTAAAATAAACAGAAAATGAAAGAAAGAGAATGATCACTATTACAAGGATCTGTCTATAGATGTAAAGAAAATACTTCCATCTTTCATTGCTAAAGTAAATTGCACTGACAAGGAAGATATCATTTGTGGACTTCTTTTTCTACATGTACAAGTCACACCAGCAGAAGCTCACACGTACCGGGATCCAGAAAGGAAAAGACCAACTACAAAGCTGATGCAGTTAAAAATATATGTGGACCTCTATTGCAACATGCCTTACACGTTTAGGACCCTCAATGGTCCTTAATCATTGGCATACAGTGCTAAAGTGGAGCCAAACTTAAACCCCCCTCCCAGTGTTATGTCACACCATCAATGAATTACACTTAAAAGAGGTATGTCCAGCCGCACACCGAGTCTCGAGCTTTAACTTAATATAATAAATATATTTGCTAAACAGGGCACAAAGCGTGCAATGCAAAAGTCACAACAGGCCTATCCCAATAAGTATAAAAAACACATCAACACAAAGCACAACTGAGATATAATATTAGCATTTACTTATAGTAACAAGATACAGGAGTTATTATCCTTACATGATGTATAATTAAATTATTAACATTATATATATTACTGCTTATAATATTCCTATTCCTAAATATTTTACTTTACAGGTTAACCAAAAAAACAACTGACATAAAGAACAGAGTTCCTGCCTATTGGGAATCTCGTATCTAAGTTAAAACCCATTTAGTCTCTTTTATATCGATCCCTATTCCTGGGATCCATATCAACATGTTGGATATCATGTATTTGTAACATTTTTAAGTTGTTATTATTAAAAGTAGTAAAGTGTCTTGCTATGGGACTATTTGTACCTTTTATGATGATAGATCTTATATGTTCTCGTTTCCTAGATTTAAGCATACGTGTAGTGCACCCTACGTACTGCATGTTACAGAGAGATACACCAAGTATGTTAAAGTGCAGTTAATATATTTGCTAATATCCAACTGTTTGCTGGTATGTAAGTTGTGGAATTTATTCCCCATTTTTATAATACTGCATGTGACAAGACACACCTTGAACATCCCTTTATATCCTAACCAGTCATTCCATGTGTACCGAGTATTGATGTACTCACTAGCAGAACGTTTATCACCCAAGGTACTAAACCTCCGATTCTATAATCGGACACAAATTCTAAGACTGGAAGATGCTTTTTAATAATTCCTGCTATATCATATAAATGGGGGCTATACTTGCAAATGAACGTTGCTGATTCCTGGTAGTTATTATTATTACTACTTCTAAAGCCCTTCCTGTTGCCTTCATTAAGCCCTTTAGTTAAATGAATAAGGAGTTCCCTATGTTTACTCCATGCACTTAAAAAGGCCTCACTTAGTATGTGGAAATCATATCCCCTTTCCATAAAGCAAAGAGTCTAAGAAACTGACGAAACAGAATTCCTTGTATACAATGTTTAGGATGACGAGACTATGCACGTAGCACTGTGTTCTTAGAGTTAGTTTTCCTTAAAGGGCATGTCCACTGCCAAAATTATAAAAAAAAATTTGTTCAATAAATTTTTATTAGTTTTTCAGTGAATCAAGATATAATAATAACCAGATAAACAGTATATAAAATATGGGGAAAAAATAAAACAAAAATAAATATGGTTCTGGTTTCAACAGTGAATAAATAAGCAGGAAATCAGTTTTTTTTTTCAGAGTAGAATAAAATAGAGTATCAAAGGAAACAGATTATAGCGTTTCTTTCAAAGTGCACTTAACAAAAGTATTGAATTCTATGAGATTAGGGTTCTTCTTCACCTCGTGGACTTAGTGTTTGTATACCATGCCTTCCTTTTGGCGGCTGCATGCCGAGCTCCCAGAACACCCAGACCTTAGTCCAATTCTTCTTAGAGTTTTGTGCTGTATGAAATTCGTTTGACTAGATCTGCCAGATTCTGTTAATCAGTTTGGGTCTGGTGGGGGGTTGGGATTTCCATGTAGCTGCTAGTAAGTCTCTTACTGCAGAGCATATGTGTGATATTAGTCTATTTGCTGGGGTGTTTAGTGAGTCTATTGGCATGTTGAATAGGGCGGTAAAGGGAGAAAGGAGAATGTTTGTTGATAAAATATTATTAATCAGAGATTCGCTAATCCGCCAGAAATTTTGAACTATAGGGCAGAACCACCAACAATGTTGTTGAGAGGCAGGAAGCCCACAACCTCTGAAACAAATATTAGGGTAAGAATTAGATATTTTGTGGAGAAATTCAGGAGTAGTGTACCAATCGTATAATATTTTGAAGGTGCGTTCTCTGGTAATAATATTAGATGAGCTTTTGTAAGAGTGTAAATAAATTGATGTCCATTTTTCTGTGTTCTGTTTGAAATCTATCTTCCCATTTGGTGACATAGTGAGAGTTTGGTGATTGTGATTCGTGCCATATAATGGCGTAGATAGCGGAAATCAATCCTTTTGTGGAATGTTTGTTGTCACAAAATTTCTCAAATGGTGAGATTTGTTTGTTTGTACAAGTCTGCAGTGTTTTATGTGCAAAGTGGTAGATCTTCATATAAGCGTACCATAGATGAGGTGGAATTTTGAACGCATCAGCTGCCTCCTCCCAAGTTAAAATCTTATTATTTACTGATAAGATATACATGGTGGTGGAAATTTTTAAGGATTTCCAAGTAGACACTTCCCTTTCAGAGAGAGCCACAGGGGAGAGAGGGGAGTGGAGCAGAGGTGACCTGAATGAGGGGTAGGGGATGAGATGGTGTTTCTTGTTGCAGATTTCCCACAATTTAAAAGATGAGATCATTGCGGGGGTGTAAGATGTGTTGTAGGTTTTCCTAACATCATTAGGTATCCAAAAGATAGATGAATAATGTAGTGGAGCTAAGAGCTCGTTTTCAATATCCACCCATGCTGCTTTGTTGGCTCCGTTAATAGCTTGTATAATCTGCGTGAGTCTAGCTGCTTTAAAATATGCTGAAAAAATTGGCAGCGAGAATCCACCGTTGGACTTCCTAACTTCCTAACCTCTGATTGAAGTTTGGTTAAATCTGCCTGTTTGATTATAAGAGGGAGAGCTCTAAATAGGTAGTAAAAAGTAGAGTACTGTGATACTTTTAATGGACTAACAGTTTATTTTAGTAGACAAGCTTGCGAGGATCAACCCTCTTCCTCAGGTTAGAGCAATACTAATTGAAACAAAGGTTAACAGAAAGTAAAAAGCTAATTACATGAGATAACCAGATAATAACCCCCCACCTAGCCCACTATAACTGTTGATATATTTGTATGTAGAACAATATGTGGATGGTATACAATATGTGCATATTCTCAGTGTCTGCTTTTCTCTCATCCAGCATCCCCCCTCACTATTCCCCCACCCTCCCTGCTACCTCTCTCCTTTCCATTTGGTTGCCCACCCTAGTACGCTGTTATCTCTCTATTTTATTACCCCCTCTTATTCCTCAGTATATTCTGGAGCTTCTTTTTTTTTCTTCTTTTTTTGGGGGGGGGGGTGTTATTATCTTGTTATCTCATGTAATTAGCTTTTTACTTTCTGTACCTTTGTTTCAATCAGTATTGCTCTGACCTGAGGAAGAGGGTTGATCCCTCAAAGCTTGTCGACTAAAATAAACTGTTAGTCCATTAAAAGTATCACAGTACTCTACTTTTTGCTACTTATATTGGAGTTATAGGGCAAAACAATCATTATTTTTACCTAAATAGGTAGAGAATTTTTGGGAGTGTCATCATCTTTATAGCATTTATCCTACCAACAAGTGACAGGGGATATTGTGTGCAAAGTTTTAGTTGCTTTATCAGTTCCGGTAAGAGTATATCATAATTGTATTTATAGAGAGATGTGTGGTTAGGATTTAGTTGGATACCTAGATATTTAAGTGATTGCAGGTTCCATTTGAAATGGAATTTGTCATGTTGTGTGTCATGGATATTTGAGGGCAAATGTAGTGGGAGTGGTTTATTTTGAAACCTGATAGAGAGCCAAATGCTGCAAGTGTATTATATATGTTCGGGAGGGAGATGAGAGGATTGGTTATATAGATCAGGGTGTCGTCGGCAAACAGCGACTGTTTGGATTGGATATGCCCTATTGTTAAACCTGATATATCAGGGTGTGCTCTTATTTTAGCCGCCAGAGGTTCTATACAAAGGGCAAATAGAAGCGGAGATAGTGGGCAGCCCTGCCTGGTACCATCCATAATTTGAAACAATTGCATGTGGTTTATTGTATAAGCTAAAGACAAAATTATCTGGAAAACCGAATTTAACCAGTACTCTCTCCAGATAGGTCCAGTCCACTTTATCAAAGGCCCTTTCTATGTCCAGAGATAGGAATACGGAGGGTATAGAATGGGAATCGGCATATTGCATTAATGTTATGGTTTTCTTATGTTGTCGGTTGTTTGGCGGTTGGGGATGAAGCCAGTTTGGTCGTAGTGAATCAAACTGGGGAGGATCTTATTAAGCCTGTTTGCTAGAATTTTTGCTATGATTTTAACATCCGTGTTTATTAAGGAGATCAGAAGATATTTGGAGGGGTGAGTGGAATCTCTGTTTGGTTTGGGGATTACTACGATATGGGCTTCAAGCATCTCTGGAGGTAAGTTGGATTGGTCATCAATTATGCTATTACATAGTGTGAGGATATGTGGGGTAAGTATTGATTGAAATTTTTTGTAGTATGAGGCAGTAAATCCGTCAGGACTGGGGGATTTCCTTGATTTTAGGTTTTTTATGACATTTGAGACTTCGTCTGCAGAGATTTCATTCTGAAGTTGTGTTTGTGAGACCCTGGGGAGGTTAATCTCGCTCAGGAAGGTGTCTATTGTTGAAGCAGAGGTTGAGGTTTTATTTGTGGAAGTGCCGTTGTAGAATGCTTGATAAAATTTGGCGAATGTGTTTGTGATGTAATTCGGGTTGTATTCTAAGTGTCCATTTGGGTGTCTTTATGGGAGGAAGCTGTTTTGGCCCTTTTTGGGTAATTTTTTGATTAAGTTTGTTTGCCCACATTGTGTCCGGTTTATTGCTTTTGGAATAGAATTTGTGATTGGTGAATCTTAGAGCTTTTTCCACTCTGGTTGTTAAAAGGAGACTTAATTCTTTTCTGGCCTCAGTTAAAGTTGTTTCTACTGCGTCGCTGTGTGTTACTGCTAATTGTCTCTCCTGTTTTCTTATTTGTTTTGTTAGTTGGTCAATTCTTTTACTTCGTTGTTTTTTATCATTAGCTGCGATTTGGATTAAGTGACCTCTTATGACGGCTTTATGTGCAGCCCACAGAGTGCTACAGCTTATCTCTTCTGATTGATTTTCTATGAAGTAATTTTGGAGATGTTTATTTAGTGAGTCGATGTGTTGTTTATTGGTTAAGGTTGATTCGTTTAGGCACCACAGAGGTCTGGGGCGGTTTGAGGTGATATTGTGGATGGCTATAGTGATATGGGCGTGGTCTGACCAAGTTATCTCGGCTATTTTGGGGTTTTTGACGTTTGATAAGAGATGAGTTAATACAAAGAAGTAATCCAGTCTGGTGAAGATTTTGTGTACTGGAGAATAAAAGGTGTATTCTTTAGTGAAAGGGTTTGCTAGTCTCCAGACATCTAGCAAATTGCATGTTTTTAGCAGATCTGTTAAGTGTTTTGGTGAGGGTGAACCTGATAGAGAAGTTGGTTTGGATCTGTCCAATTTGGGGTTCATTGTGACATTGAAGGATAGGTCCCTGTGATAAAGTTATAATCTTAGTTCCTGGAAGAATGTTCAGTGGGCTGTATTAGGAGCGTATATGTTGATCAGTGCCCCAAAATTATAATTTAACCCACTACTGGCCCAACTCTGTAGTGAAGAAAAATCCTTACCTTACATCCCAGATCCAAATGGTTACCCTGCAATGCCCCTCCAAAGTCCAGAAAACTGGCCACCAGGAGCCTAGCAGAGGGGGAAATTGTTTCCGCCTCTGAGACTTCCTCTGAGAGGTTTGTGGCATGCTCTAAGCAGCCCTCCCCCCCTCCCTCCCGTTTTGGTCTCCCTCCCCCTAGCACAAATCCCCTTTAATATGTTATAGTGCTAGCTCCCCCAGCCCCAACTGCATTAATATTATTTGCAGAAAGTCCCCCGAACTTACCTTCCCTCTATCCTCGCCGTTCTGAACTGCCGGCAGCCGCGTCCGTGATTGGCTGCCTCTCAGCTGCTGGTCCCACCCCTGCTTGCAGTTCCATGCAAGCAGAGTGATGGGCAGTGTGGCGGAGGATAGAGGGAAGGTAAGTAAAGATCAGGGGAGTTTCTGCAAATAATATTAATGCGGTTGGGCCTGGGGGAGCTAGCACTATAACATATTAAAAGTTTATTTAAAGGGTGGACATGCCCTTCAACATAGCAGAAAAAAACTCACATTCTTGAATGCTAATGGTTAGATCAAGATAATAAATTGAGGATCCTCCAGGTACAAATTTGCATACGTGGGGGCAAATTTTGCCCCCTTGGTTGCCCCTCGGGTTTGGAGGTAGTAATTATCAAGGCTGCAAATAATCTACAGCCTCGATAATAAATACCTCACTCAACAGTATAGTCACAATATGTGTATTATATAATATATTATATAGTGCATTACCATAATAATGCAATAGATGGCAGTATGTTGTCTCAGAAAGATTCAATAGTCAGGGAGATTTAATAAAAGTTCTTATCGTTAAAAATAGTGCTAATTTTTCCCCAACCAATCAGATATTATTTAACATTTGAAAGCTAACATCAGATTGGTTGGGGGAAAATTAGCACCATTTTTGCGATAAGAACTTTTATTGATTAATCCTGAATTGACAATAAAAACAAATAAAACAACTTTTCAACAGTTACAAATTCGTAGCTTACAAAAAGACTTCAAATAAATCTAAATAAAACAAACATCCTCTTTTTAACACAGTGTTACTAGGTCTTAACTCACTTTTCTTTTCTTAGAACAGGTTATCACAACAAAAAGCCAAGGAACCAAATGAAGCTGATTAATCCCGAGTCTTTGTACATGTCCCACAGATGTGTTTAACTGATCAATCCGTCTTTCCTCCCTGTTAAATACATTTATTTTGTAATTACCTCCTCATGATTTTTCTTTGACTACTTCAAGCACTTTGCATGGATGGTATACTGAATCTACCAGGGTATTGGATTTACAGCTACTTTTCATATAGAGATCGGTAACTAGGGAGTCCCTCAAAAGAACCCCTGGGATGGAAGCTTTTAGCAAGTAATGTTATTTCTATCAGTGGGTTTCATACAGAGATCGGTAACTACGGTGTTATCACATTTTATCACTGAGATGTCCAAATAGTTCATCTGTTCCTGGCTATACACCAATGTGAATTTTAATGTTGGGTATGAATTGCTCATATATTTTCCCATATTTTGTAAAAACTCCAGATTATCTTCCCATTAGAAAATAATATCATCTACATAAAGTGTAAAGCCTCTCAATTCTCTTGCAAACCCTTCATGTCCAAAACTGATCTTTTATCCAGTGGTGTATCTACCGCCCCACAATAACCATGGTGGGCCCAGATGGAAAGGGGGCCCGCCACTACTTCCGTGATCAGCTGTTTTAAACAGCTGATCAGGTGTATGAAGGAAGCATGTGCAATCAGCTTTTTATTTTTTTTTCTCATAGAATTTTTATTGAATTTTTGCAAAAGCAGATTATTATTTCAATACAAACATAAAAGAAAATTACTTTAGGCATATTGACATTGTAATATTTTCACAATGAAAAAGAACAAAAAAATTAATATATATCATTGATGTTAGATCTTGTTACAGTACGTAAGAAAAAAATACATTGCTAAACTTTTTTAGTTATTAACTTGACAAATCAATTTGAGCAGTTCTACTTTCTTTTCCTCAGATTTTCTCTGTTTATGGTTCTAAAAACAATTGTAGTTGACCAAAGTAATGTAAGCCCGATTAGTTTGACATTGATCTATTATCTACATACCACATTTCCTATTTGTGATAAAAATTGAAAAATTTGCTTTGTGAGATAGCGAACAATTTTTCATAGTTCATGTTATTGTTTAAGAGATTTGTCACCTCTTTGATATGAAGTATTTTAGGCGTTTTCCAATATTTGGTTATCATTTGTTTAGTTATTGTACAAATATGGAAGATTAGAGTTTTTTGTGATGAACAAAATTTTTCTAAACCAATGTTTAGCAGTTTTGAATCAATTGATATATTTGTTTTGAGGATGGAGGAGATAAAGTTCTGTATTTTATACCAAAGTTTCTTGGTACATGGTACATGGAGCCCACTCCTCTGCAATTTCTCCAACAATCGGGATACATTCTCATACCATTTATGTAAAAGATTGGGGGTTCTATATGTTCTAAAAAATAACTTTTTATCTCCCAGTGAGAAATACATCTCGACAGGTATGCCGAAATTCACTTACCCATTGTTCCTCTGTTATCGGTTGTTGGAGGTCAAATGACCATCTATTCATGCATGACATTTGTTCAAGGGTATCTTTTTTATTTAATTTGTAGTAAAATTTGGAAATGCTTCCTTTCCTCCTTGCATTAGATAGGTACATATCTGATATTGTTTGGGTTTCAGGATTGTTTAAGAAAGGGAATGTTTGTAAGTAACTAGTGATTTGATAATGATTGTACCAATCTGTGTTTTTTAATTTGTATTTGTTTTAGTGTCTGGAATGGGATAAAGGATCCGTTTTCAAGTAGATCTGTTATGTATGTAAGGCCTGATTTGTCCCAGTGTGAGATGTTAAGGTTTTCAATGCAGGAATTCAAGCTGGATAGTGTGACGCATGGTAGGAATGATGATCTTAAGTTGTGTATTTGTATTGTTTTGTACCAAATTGTGTTAGTGGTTTGTATTGTAGCGAATTCTGAATTAATTATTTTGTTTTTTAATATTGTTGTATCTGTTTTATTTTTAAGGATAGTATTATTATTTATTCTTTTTTCAATTTCTAACCATTTTTTTGTGGGTTTTCTGAATGGCAGCATTTTGATTGTTCCAGGATGGAGGCATAATAATAGTCTTTGAAGATTGGAAAGTTTATTCCTCCTACTTTTTTGATTTTGGATAAGGTATGTATATTAATTCTGGGTTTCCCCCCACTCCATAAAAAGGTATTGATCAATTTTTGTATCCTATGAAAGGAGTGATCTGGAATCATAATGGGTATGGTTCTAAATTTGTACAATAGTTTAGGTAATAATATCATTTTAACTATAGCGCATTTGTTTAGCCAAGACAGATATTTTGAAGACCATAGATTGATGTCTTCTTCCACTGTTGCAAACTTTTTCTTGTATAGATCATACACAGGGGTTGTCAGTTGTATACCCAGACATGTTATCTCCTTTTCACCACATTTGTATTTGTATTTGGCTGTTAGGAATAATTTTAAGGTTATTGACACATTTAATCCAAAAATGTATGATTTGTTTTCTTTTATTTTTAGTACGAAATGTTTCCGAATGTTTTAAAAGTCTCTTGTAAGTGGACTAGTGATTGAATGGGGTTTGTTATTGCGATGATTATATCGTCTGCATAAAGTGCAATTTTATGTTCTTCTTTTCGTATTTTTATTCCTTTTATATTTGAGTTAGTTCTAATTGTTTCGGCTAAAGGTTCCATTGCCAGGTCAACAATCAGGGGGGACAAGGGGCAGCCTTTTCTAGTGTCGTTAGTTCGAATTTATCTGATAGCATATTAGAGATGTATACGTTTGCTGTGGGGTTGCTGTATAGTGCCATATATGCACTTTTAAACCAGCCTTGTATGTTACATTTGTCTAGGACATTGTCTAGGTAATTACAATATAAGCAGTCAAACGCTTTTTCTGCATCTAAAGTTAAAATTAAAGCGGTAATATTTTTTTTTCCAGCCCATTCTATAATATTGATATATCTCCTTGTGTTATCTACAGGTTGTCTTTGTGATATGAACCCAACCTGGTCCGGGGAGATTGTTTAAGAGGGGTTGTATTCTATTGACTAGGATTTTAGAGTAAATTTTGATATCCGTATTTAATAAGGAAATAGGTCTGTAGTTTGTAATTATATAATTTTCTTTTTTGGGTTTAGGGATTGGTATTATTGTGGCCTTAAGCATTTCCATTGGGAATCCATTTTTTTCTGATGCTTTATTGAAAAGATTTTGTAAATGAGGTTCTAGGATGTCGTTGTATAGTTTATAGTATTCGTTTGTGAAGCCGTCTATTCCTGGTGCTTTGTTTTTAGGTAAATAGTATATGGTCTTTTTGATTTCGCTTATTGTAAATGGTTTATTGATTTCTTTTAGTTGTGATTCAGATAGACTTGGGAGATTGATGTTGTCTAAGAATTTTTTAATCTCGTCTTTAGTTGGGCTATGTATTTCTTTGTCATTTTTTAAATTATATAGGGTCTGATAGTATTTAGCAAATTGATTGATAACCCCCTTGGGGTTATACATTTTATTGTTTCCCTTGTCTACTATGTAGGCTATTTTGGATTTTGCTACTTTGTCTTTAAATTTGTTTGCTAGAATTTTGTTTGCTTTGGGTCCTTGAGCGTAAAAGTTAGCATTCAATCTTCTTATGTATTTGTCAAACACGTACATTCCTAGATAATGTAGTTTGTCTTTTGATTCTAAAAGTTTTTGTTAGTTTTGTTTTTGAGGGGTGTAATTTATGTTTGTTTTCTAGGTTTTTAATTTGTTCTATTAGATTAATTTTATTTCCATTCTTAACTTTTTTTGTTTATGCATATTCCATAATATAAAAGAATCAGTTTGGTTATTATCATTAAATTGAAAGTATTCTTCAATTGAATTTTTAATAGAGATTTGTGTTTCTGGTGAAGCTAGAATGTAAGGGTTCATTTTCCATAGGTTTGTATAATTTGAATAACCTTTTCTCTTATAAAAGAAACAATGGGTGAGTGATCTGAGAAGCATCTATTTAATATTTTGGATTTTGTGAATTCTTGTAACAAATATTTATCACTGATAAAGGTATCTATTCTGGAATACATGTTATGAGTCTTAGAGAAGTAGGTGTAGTCTCTTTCCCCTGGGTGTGGAGTCCTCCAAGTGTCATATAAGTCTTCTTTACTTAGAATGGTTTTCATATTATGGTTAATAGGGTGGTTTCTGTTATTTTTCTTTCCTGTTAAATCTATCATCTAATGTAAGATTAAAATCTCCAAATATGGTCATGTTATGTGTTTGGATTTTTTTAGCTTTGTTGATGATTTTGTTTAAAAATCTTTGTTGGTGTTTATTAGGTGCATAAATATTGTTTATTGTTGATAGTACATTGAAGAATTATGTATCTACCATTATTATCTAGTTCTATTTTTTTCTCCTCAAATGCTACAGTGTTTCATACTGCTAATGCCACCCCTCTTTTTTTGTATGGAAGGAAGCTTTGTAAATGTGTGGGTATTTGTTATTATTTATTAAGTGTTCTTGTGATTTCCTTATGTGTGTTTCTTGTATTCCCAGGAATCCAGGATATCTATATGGTTGAATAGGGCCTCTTTCCAAAGAGAGTATCTTTTAAATGTGGAGTTTAGGCCTCTCACATTCTAACTCATAATTTTAAGTACCATTGGTGTTGTTGTGTTGAATGGGTATAGAAACTATTGATCTGTGAAATAATTGGTTCCTGTAATTTCTGCTCTTAGATAAAGACTTCTTGTGTTTAATACATAAGTTCTGTCTTATATAACAATTAACATTTTCAAAACAACATTTATTTACAAAAATATGAACTAGAGGGTTTACTATCCTCTTTTGTGTAATTGGGGGGAAAACCATATTGGCTTTACTTGTTATTATGTATATACCACCTAAATAATGCAAATTCTTTAACTGTAATTTAACCTTCTACCAGTTTACTAATTTGTTTGTAGTTCCTTGTATGAATACATTGCATATATAACAGTTCAGGTTATGACTTATTTATTTTATCATGAGGTTGTTGTCTATTGTTACTTCTTTATAACAGGATGTAAACAAATATTTACATATCTATATACCTGGAGAGGTAGAGCGACAGAGAAAAAGGAGAAAGGAAAAAAAAATCCCTTTTCTTTTTTCCCCTCCCCCAAGCATATCATGCATATTATGATTACTATATAAATCTTGGGTGTTGTAAAACCTTGGGGATCATCCTTTCACCTCTTCCCCCTTCCTATCATTGTAGAGTATTTTAATAATCTTATTTTGTATAATCATTGTGATTTCTTAAGCAATGGGAACATGTGAAATGAATTATCTTTAATGTATACCCAATCTTTTCTCCCCCCTCTCTTCCATCATGAAATAAAATAATTAATGACAAAAGGAAAGGAAGAGAAGCCACTCCCTCTCCCTTCCCTGTTCCCTCCTCCCTTTCCCTCCTTCCTCCCCCTTCCCCACTCCCCCTTCCATCCTCCCCCCGCCTCCCTTGTCTTATTATAATTATTGTACCCCCGTCTCCCTCCTCACCTCCCCCCGACATATATAATATAATTTTCAAAGAGTTTTAGTTTTGGAGAAGATCGATTATTCACATCTCTCCTCTTCATCCACCCCCTCCCAATGTATTGTTTTTTCCTGTTTCCATCTAGAGTAGCTTTTCCCTGTCAAATATCTTTTTATATCTGGGGATACGGAGGAAGGAGACAAGGGGACACGAACTCACACTCCCATTGTGCGGTGAGAATTCTTTAATTAAACAACTTTGATAGTCAAATCTTCTTTTGTAAATATCAATTTTTTTAGGTAACAACATTGTACATTGATCATTTACCATCAATAGTTCCCTCCCTCCCGCCCCCTCCCCCAGCCTTTAATTGAAATATTTTGTATATTTTAGTTAGGGTACAGTATAACGACCAATGTCATAAGATTATATAGCAATAATAGACATTTAAATGTATTGAGGTTATCACCCCTTCTCTCTGAACCTTATGGAGTTGACCAGTCTGGTGCCATTTTTTTAGGGGATCCTTTTTTTGGTGAGAGTTTGTCTTTTGTGGGAGAGTCATCATTCCAGATTCCCCATTTTTTAAGCAGGGCGATTGCTGCTTCATTTGTAGTCACAGAATAGTGTGTTCTCCATATGTTATGTTAAGTCTTAAAGGAAATCCTCACTCCTGGGGTATTTTCCTTGCTCTTAAAGTGTCAGTTACTTCTTGAAATTGTTTCCTTTGGAGTAACGTTTGAGGAGCGAGGTCTGCTAGGAAGTATATATATATTTTGGTACATACAGTAGATGGTAGATTTTTCTTTTTCCTCATAGCCATAACAAGTTTGTTTTTTATTTGGAAGAAGTGTAGCCTTAGAATTATATCTCTTGGTGCATTTGGTGGAGCATTTTTGGGGTTTGGTAGTCTATGAATATGATCAACGACCAGATCTAATTCAGTAGCTTCGGGTAGTATGATTTTAAAGAGGTTTTTGGTATATTCCATAAGTTGATATTTTTTTATTAGCTCTGGAACCCCTCTTATTTTTAGATTATTATGTCTGCTACGGTCAGTAAGTTTGTTTTGGATGTCCTCCACTTGTCATTCAATGTCATTCAATGTATTGTGTGCATCCATTAGCTCAGTGTATGAGTTAGAAAATTTATTTTCCATGTGCAATGTTCTGTCACCAATGTCACTGATATCTTTTTTTAATTCTTGTAGTAAGGTGCACACATCTGTAATAAAAGCTTTATGTTGTGATGTGAACATGTCTTTTAAGATTTTTATGGTAATTGGGGCATCAGGTTCTGCTAAGGTGTTAAAACAGTAATTAGAGTTGGTATTACCTTGATGTTTGGCGTCTAGCTCCATGTCTTAATTTGGACTGTTTCCTTCACTGGCGCGTGAGGAGCATAACAGTTCCTCTTTGATGTCAGATGTAGTTGGTGATCCTTTTTTTACTTGTGGATCCAGTTTAGGTGATGTGCATTTGGTTTAATCCTCTTTTTTCTTCTTTTTAAGTGAAGCCTGCCTTTCTGGAGTTCCATTCTTGGGAGGATTGGTGCTTTCCTCATGGTCCGCGCCATCTTGGATCTCTGCACGCGGTCTCTCCTCCAAACCAAAGTATGTGGTAAGCTTCTTTAGTTTTGTTTTGTTTTTGTTCGAGCTGCCCCTGATCATAATTAGGAGTTGATTCTCTCCGGGTAAATGTAAAATTTGGTGTTGTCTGATCGGTAGGCACAATTAAAACATGTTTTCAGGCTGGAGCTCGCTCAGTATGCGTGTTGTTCCATTGCCTTGCAAGCCACGCCCCCGTGCAATCAGCTTTTTAAACAGTTGGATGCACGTATGATTCCTTCATACTCGTGTTTAGCTGTTTAAAAACAGCTGATGGTATAACTCAGTCAGGGGAGGGGAGGAGGTGGTAGGTCATGGGCCCAGCCTCCAATCTCATGGGGGGGGCGATGACTGCATTTATGTATCTGTTTTTTATCAAAGTCTGCCTGTACATACATAGCATATATACAGGCGAAATGCGCTCACCATGCTTCACCTCCTGCAAGAATACCCCCACCATTATCAGCTGGCAAATATGTGCACTCTTCATATAGACTTGTGACATCATATTTGGTGAGGCCATCATATACGACACCACAAGAACTCTAGGAACCATTAACTAAAAGGAGCCATGACGTTAGAGGCCCACATTAGTTCCTGATCTCATGACACCATGTGCCCTAATATACCCAGTAGAGCCCAGGATTGCGCTGGGAGGAGAGATAAGATGTAGGGACCCAAATAGGACAGAATAAGTGATAATTACACAAATAAGTATTTAGACATAGTTATTTGAAACCTGAAACTTGAAGACATGAGGAAAGTAGCCCTTGTTCCACAAAGATTTCAGTCTATATATCTATACTCACTATTTAATGCTTCCAGTATGTTGCTACCAAACCACTGGAACACAAAGTCCCATTAGCTGATGTACATTTAGAAACTTTGGCCTGTTACATCCTGTTCTACACTTTCAAAAATACATTCCTGTAACACCGCAATAGGTTATAGTGGTAGATATAGACAAGACATCTCACTTTGCAGACTATGGTCCGTGTTCTTGGTTCGTTACCTCAAACATCTAAATCTACTACAAAGAGCAGCTTGTATGAGAATCTACATTGTAAATCCCGTAACATTGAAATAATCCTCCCAGCAGAACCTTCCATCCATAACAGCACAATGATCGGTGTGGGACTGCTCCTTATACTGGGAGTCGTGCAAGGTTAGTATTGGGGAGAATCATTACAAGGTGCCAGGTCATGCTTGGTTTTTTGTTGTTAACAGATGACAAATGGAAATGACAACGCACAACTTTCATGTCCTTGATTTCTGCCACATACTGTATAATGGTTTATATTGTTGGGGAAAGAAAATAATTGTTTTGTTGTATTAGTTCAATATATAAGTCCAGTATATAAAAAGTAGAGTACTGTGATATGTCCTTGGGAAGTGGCAGGTACAGGGAATGGAACTGAAACAGCAGGAGCAGGCATTGCAGGTGTTGAGAAAGCAGCTGGTTGAGTTGCCATAGTGGAAGGTAGAGCTGTCTGTGCTGCAGGATGTTGTTGGTACTGAATTGAAGAAGATGCAGGCATCCTGGTTGGTGTCTGTGCTGTTTGCCAGGTAGCAGATGCAGTTAAACCAGAGGATGAAGCGATCTATGTAGCTGTAGGGGCAGTAAAGTTAGGCACCAGTAAAAATGTCGCAGTAACAGGGGATTGTGGTCAGAGCAGAGGCATCTGAACTTCCGGGCGCTTGTGCGATGACGTCACATGCCGTGACATCCTGTGTGGTGATGTCATGCGACATGACTCCATTATAAAAGGGGGTCCATTTCTTATCCCTGCCACCTGCTAGCTAAAATGGATGGAAAGGGGGTAGTAACCTAAGCTCCCCCCACTTTACTCCTGGCCAATTAGGATCACCCCCTTTCCCTCCCCAACTGTCTAGCTCCTCTCCTGGTTTTCATTGGCCCATCGGCCATGCTGCAGCATGCTCTTAGGGTTCTTGTGCTGGATAGCACTTTCTCTCAGGTACTACAGAGACTGCTGATGAGGCTAACTTCCTCATATTCATTGTCAGAGTTGGAGCAGTGAGTGTCCTTGTTATTACTGTTTGTCTTGGCAGCTTCAATATCATTGAAATGAACATGGTATGGTCTGAATCCATTTTTAACAAATGATCATGTTACAGTTCTGTGAAGGAATCTTTATAGGGTTTCTATAGTAAACTGAAAAATGTAAAGCTCCTATTTGTTACTATAATTACATGGAAAGTAGCAACTGCAAAATATACCAGCACAGGAAATTCATACTAAAGCTGGGCATTGACTGGCATTGACTATAGGCCTGACATCACACAGTACCGACATTCTCCCGATACTTTATATTGGAAAAGTATAGGGATTGAAAGAAGTTTTCAGCCACAGCTGACAGAAAGGCCTTTAATCGGTACTGTGTGTACCCAGCTCAAAGGACAATTACACGCTAACTAACTCCCCCTTCTCAATAGATACTACACAGGGTAAGGACCTAAACCAACAGGTTGTAACTCCTAGGTTCTCCATATAGGGTCATTAATGAGCTGTCAAGTCCGTCTCGTTTAGCACCCTGTTCCCACAGTTCAGGAATGTTTCCGAACTGGCCAATGGGGGTCTTCTCATTGGCTAAATCTCAGAACAGTCCTGGAAGCAGAGAGACACCAGTGCCAGCAGCTGACCTTTTTGACAGCTCATTTCGGCCCTATAGAGGGAACCTAGGGCTCAGGGCATAGTGGCTCAGATGAGTGTGGGTGGGGGTTGTTAGTATGGATACAATTTTCATTTCAGGCACAATCAGGTGATAATTATCATTATGATGGAAGAGTCTATCCTAGTCAGATCCTGCACAAAAAACATTTGGTGATGAATGTTCTTTTATACAAGCAAAAGAAAAGTTCAAAGTGAATGTGGACTTGGCAATTTCTCAGTATAGAGACCCATATAAAGATGATTTACTATGACATTTGTTTTTTCCAGAGAAGGCAGCAAGTTTTTAACATATCATGTACTAAATATAACAATTCCCCCGAGGGAGTAACAGCCCCTATATAATAAAATAATTTGAAATTTTTAGAGTAGTGTCAGGAAAGTGTGTAGTGACTTGGCAAGAATGGGTTAACTATTGTTATTAGTTCTTGCAAAGAACCAATAAAAATGCCATTCCACCCTGGAAACAGTCCCCAGTATTATATTAGGGTTAGTGAAGCATGGAACCAGATCTTCTCTTCCAGACAATCTGGGGCTGAACCGTGTATCTGGAATTCTCTACAGCTAGAGGTCTGGTGGGTACCTTAAAAGGTCACATAAGGGCAGTCCAGGGGTGCCCCTACCATGAAGCAAACTGAAACACGCTCCTGCGGCGGAACACTTAAAAGGAGGCAGTTAAAAAATCCTCCTTCCTGCAATACTGCATTTCAGCACCAGTACACAAATCAGCCCTCCGGTCAGTGTTAAGTCAGCCCTCCAGTTCACCAGTTACATTGTAAGTCAGCCCACCATACCTACCACCACAAGCCACACCTATGTTTCATGATGGAGCCACGCCCACTTCACCCCGTCTGCCGATAGGCAGCATTTAAAAGTTGTTTCAGGTGTCAAAAACTCTAGGAAAACCCCTGGGACAGTCATGTAAAATAAATGTATTTTGGTATTGGAATATGTGAGACGGAAACCAATATTATATTTGTGAATGGGAAGGTAGGTCCATTAAAATGATACCCATCATGGAGACCTTATTCCCTTGCCAAGGCAAGTTATTAATATCTTGGGAAATATGTATTACACACAGGTCATGTTTGGTATTGTAGGAATTGATAATTAATACAGGAGAGGAATATGTGGACTATATCACTAATCTGCCTAACTGAAGGGGAATGAGTGCTTTTGTCTAGTCATAAATCTGGACATTCCTAGACACTCCCACCTCATGCATAACCCCGGAGGGGGGTGGTTCAACAAGGGACTTAAAAATCCTTGTAGTCCCTATAACTTGGTTCATACTAAGGGGAAATGCTAAATGTGTATGGATCATATTTCCTTCTCACCCCGGGACACAGTACTTCTAGTGAGTAGGGTCTGTGAATATTTTTATCCTTTTTATTTTATAGAACTGTTGTACCTATTGTATGTCATTTTATTGTAACACCATTTTCTTTTATTTTTGTATTATGTTCACTGTCCACCTTTTGTAATATTAAATCTAAAATTTAATAAGTTTTGTCTTTGATGCTCTAAAAGTTAAGGTTCATACATACTTGGTCCCGACCCGTGACGCACGATATGTCAGAACGTTAAATACTTTATCAATAATTTAACTCTTTAAAAATTCAAAAACATTTTAGCTGCATATATTTTATTAGTTCTCCAAATCAGCAGATTTCAGTCTTGATGTTAAAAAGTGTCTTTAAAAGCCATGTCCGCCCTAAAATTCATTATTTAATATGATGTCTGCCCACCCCAACCGCCATGTTATTGTTTTTAAAACGCAATCTGAACGGTACTTACAGCCCTTTGCTCCCACGTAGCTCTGTTTCGGCTCCCTGCTTGCCAGAAATTGCAAGCAGGGGGCCGGACCAGCATCCGCGTCTGTGATTGGCTGAGATGCAGAAAATAACTTACAATTGGATGAAGAGCTGCGCCCAGTAATCGGCATTTTGATCCAAACTTACCTCGCTCATAAAATCCTGCAGTTATGTAGTTTCTAAAAATATTTCACTTGTGGGGATATTCTAGTTAATTTGGTAGATATTCTATGTTAACCACCAGATAAGGTTATCCATTTCAATTTGGGGCAATATTTTTGGAACCCCGGTTTTAGTTTGGGGGGGTCTCCTGTACAGGAAAAGTGGGGTACCTACATATATATGGTATGGTTATACTTGGGAGTATCTGAGCTTTTAGAAACAGTAAGATTTTGTGTGTAACCTTAAGATAATTATAAATAAAAATGGGGAAAATTGCATTTTAAAATGTTTGGAGGTATGTTTACAAATGTGAGTTATGTTTACAAATGTTGTGAGGTTTGTTAATTGGGGATGAGCTCTGGCCTAGAATCCTACCAGATTGCCAGATTTGCGGCTCAGCTAACCCACAGTGAGTTTGGTAAGGTTTGGTTAGAAAACTGAGGGTACGGGTCTGTTTAATTTTGGATGCAGGTTCAGGTCGGATCTGTATCTGTATACAGTATATGAACTCTTTCTACTCCATCTCAGCTTCCCTCTGAAGAACTGGGTTAAGTGTTGCCGGCCGCCCACAATTTTATATATATAATATATATTAAAAGTCAGCTATTTGATGTGATGTGAATAAACCCACTTGTTTGCAAGACCAAGGAGTGCCCTGATTCATTGTCTATGTTGTATGATTGGATCCTTCAGGAGCACCCTGGCAGTTTCATCCAGTTAGTGAGTGCCAGTCTTTCACCTTCTATATATATTAATAGTGATATTAATCAACTGGATTTTTTATTTGTATTGATCAATCCACCTTTCCCAGTACTGATTCACAATATCGATATTGAAGAAATGAACTTACCCTTTGAATGGCCTTATAAATTATTATCCAATTTCAAAACCCAGAAATTTTCTTCTGATTAATTAAATCATATTAATTCCATTTCATTACCATTCTAACAATGAATTAGTTTGTTTAAAGAGATATATATACTTTTATTTGTTACAGGTATTGATTCAACCTGGAATTCATGACATATCTCTTTCCATTGGAATTAATTCAATGCATTGTTGCTTCTTAAAGGGATTTATTTATGATTGTGGGTACGATATCAATTTTATTTACAATAATATGTGTTTTTATTATATGTTCAGATACGACATCCAATTAAATAGAGGCAATTATTTTTATCTGTTTTTGGTTTGTTCTATACTTACATTGGATTAATAGATTTTATCGAGATAAATGCAGATTCAAGGGTTTAACCATATTGTGGCTAGTCCTTCACTCACTTTTCTTTTCTTAGAACAGGTTATCACAACAGAATAGAAACTGCAAATGAATCAAGTGATGCTGAACAATCCTTCGTTCATGTCCCGTATATGCTTGTAATGCTCCCCTATCCTGGCCTCGCACTCTGTTTTGCCTACATCCCCCATCCACATGGGCATGTTAGGAGGTATATTATCCTTTTAGTACAACAGGTGTGAAATCATACAACTTTATTATTGTGGATTTATATAGTGCCAGCATCTTCTGCTAGCGTTTCCCAATTACATGTATACATTCACATCAGGCCCTGCCCCAATCTTACAATCTAAGCACATTTATTTGACACTTACAACTGGAAGAAACCCACTCAAACACTGGGAGAACATAAACTCCAGATGTGTTCAAGGGTGAATTCAAACTCAGGTCTTCGGGGCTGCAAAGCATCAGTGCTAACCACTGAGCCACTGTGCTGCTCACTTTATCCTAGTGTGTTTGCTCGGATGGTATAGTGAATCTCCTGGGGTAACGGCGTTACAGCTACCGCAGCTCCTGCAACTTGTGGAGGGCCTAGAAACAATCTTTTGCCTTTTTCTGTGGGGTCTATGTCTGTCCTGACAATCTGATCTTCCCAATTCCTGGAACGATTGTAGGAAAAAGATGGAAATTTCAGTGAACAGTTTCAAAACTCATTGTCAGCTTGTAGGATTCTCCAGTTTCTTGACATGTGCATGGCTGACTTTTTCCCTTAACTTTCTTTTTATCCTTTTAATCCCACCCACCGCCCGCTCCCTTCTTCTTTAAATAACACACACCGACCCCTTATTTCTTTGGATAGTGTTGGCCACAGCTTTTATTAAGTTTACCATAACAGTCCAATTCATGTTTTTTATACATGAAAAAAATTCTCATAAAATTTTTATTGACTTTTTTCAAAATATAATTACATTATAAGGCAGTATATAACAAGAGAGTTTCTCTTTTGTCTTATAATTGGTGCAATACAAATATAAACATTTTAAATACTAACATAGTTGTACAGGAATTGTATTATTTTCCGAAAGACTTTACTTAACAAGACATAATTTAGATGTATTTAGAGCAGTTGGTTTGTAATCCGGTTTGTACCATTATTTGCAGATTCATGAGCATATTGTTAGACCATATTTATACTGTTACTTCAACATGTCATTGATCTGTTATCTACCGGTATATACCAAATTTCCCATTTGTGGTAGAAATTGGGAAATTTACATTGTGAGATGGCGATAATTCACATTATTATTTAGAAGGTTTGTTACCTCTTTAATATTGGGAATTTTAGAAGTTTTCCAGTACTTTGTAATTAGTTGTTTGATTATTGTACATGAATGAAATATCAGTGTTTTTTGTGAGGAACTGAATTTCTCCAGGCCAATATTTAGCAGAGCAAGTTTCGGCTCTAGTATTATGTTTATTTGAAGGATGGAGGAGAGGAAGTTTTGGGTTTTTCTTAATTTTTGGGCATTCCCACCACAAATGGTATAGGGAGCCCGTTCCTCTGCAGTTCCCCCAACACTCAGGGGAGGAATTGGTAAACCATTTGTTTATTAGTAGGGGAGTTCTGTAAGTTCTAAAGAATAGTTTTTTATTGATCCCCCAGTCGAGAGATCAATATACATTTAGATAGACTGAAAGTATGCCGGATTGCACTAACCCATTGTTCCTCCGAGATTATTTCCTGGAGGTCGGATACCCATTTGTTCATACACTGAATTGGTTCTAAGATCTCTTTTTTATGTAGTCTGTAGTAGAACTTAGATATACCTTTCTTCCCCCCTTCGTTGGATAGGTATAAGCCTGTTAGGTTTAAATAGGAAGGGGAATGTTTGTAAATAACTGATGATTTGATAGTAATTATACCAGTCTGACTTTTCCAATCTGTATTTTTGTTTTATTGTTTGGAATGGAGTAAAGGATTTGTTTTCCAGTAGTTCTGATATGTATGTTTGGCCTGTGGTGTTCCAATGTGATATGTTAAGTCCTTCTATACAGGATTTTAGGCTGGATATGGAGACGTATGGTAAGTATGGGGGTCTTAGGTTGTGTTCTTTCATTGTTTTGTACCATATTGAGTAAATGGTTTGTATGGTGGTGTATTCAGATTTAATTATTTAGTTTTTTAGTATTGTTAGGTCTGTGTTGTTTTTAAGAGTGGTTTGATTGTTCAACCATTTTTGTGGGTTTTCCATGCTTTGGATTGATGGTCTGGTATCTGAATGGGTATGGTTCTAAATTTATACAATAATTTCGGTAACATGATCATTTTTACTATGGAACATTTATTTAGCCATGACAGGTATTTTGAGGACCAGGTATTTATTTCTTCTTCCAGGGGTATGAAGTTTTTATTGTATAGATCATTTACTGGAGAAGTTAGTTGTATACCTAGATATGTTATGTTATTATTTTCCCATTTGTATTGGTATTTTGCTGATAGGAATAGTTTTAGTGTTAAAGACATGTTTATACCTAGATGTATGATTTGTTTTTGTTTATTTTATCTTTAACAGCTCTGCCTTCTTTCTCCATGCTCCCTGGGTGTTAAATGTATATCGAATAAGACGAGTCACCACATTTGGTCCCATATCTCTCCTCCCTTGGAGATCTAGTATTATAGAATTGGTTTTGGTAATGGAGATATTCAGTTTTTTCCCTGTTCCTGTTACACCCACCTCCCATTCTCCATTTGACACTGTCATTCAGGTTGTTATGTGCGTCTACTAACTCGTTATATGAGGTGGAAAATTCTTGGAATTGTTCTCTATGTGCACAGTTCTATCTCCAATGTCATTAATATCTTTTTTTAGCTCTTGCATTAGCATGGATACGTCAGAGATAAACGCTTTGTGTTGAGAAGTAAACATGTCTTTTAAAATGTTTATAGTAATTGGAACATCAGGTTCTGCTAAAACAATAGTTAGAATAATCGTTACCTCGTGGTACTGAATCCAGTTCCATTTCAGGGTTGCTCCTTTCACTAGTGGGTAAGGAGTATGAAAGTATTTCTTTAGTGGAAGTTGTGGTTTGCAGGCTTATCTAAAATGGAGACTCCCGTTTTGATGGCTGGGAGCCTAAATAGCAGTTGGAGTCCCTCATTTCTCATGCCTCTGACTCCATTTCCTTGTCTGGGTCTGGGCTATTTCCCGTTGGTGTTGGCCGGGTTCTTTGTGGAAGGGGCTGCTAATTGGAGGCTGGGGAATTCCTCCATTCCTCTGTTTTTACCTTTTTGGTGGATCCGGCTTTCCTGTGGGATCGTTTTTGGGAGGATTGGTGCACTCCTCATGGTCAGCGCCATCTTTGTTTCTTGCACACAGTCTCTCCTCTGATCCGTAATATGCGGTAAGCTTTTTTGTTTTAATTTTGTTTTTGTTGGATCCACCTCTGGTCATCTTTAAGGAACGGTGTCACCCGATAGGGGTGAAGGTCTGGATGATTAATGGTCGACACGATTATCCAAGTTGGCTTGTGGGAGCTTGTTCACAGTGCGTGCTTCTCCATTGCCTTGCAAGCCTTGCCCCCCATATTTTTAAATTTATCAATTCATTTAACAATTAATTTAACCAAGTATTCTGTTCTTTTATCCCCCCGGCCACCCCACCTCCAGGGTTAGACCAGGCCATCTGCTCCTTTCTGTTGATCTCACCACTCCACTAATTCCAGACTGGCAAGGAACCCCTGCCACCACCTTGTCGGGCTAAAACTAAATAGTCCCCAAGGTGCCCCAAAGCTCTCTCCAGAACTTCTTGCACATTTAAATTGAACATATCTAAGCCCACTTCATTTAAATAGACTCCATCTGAGTGGAAGAGAGCGAGATGCTGTTCTATTTCTATATGACGAACCACCAGGCCTCCATTTTGTTGAATACATTTTGAGACAGCCCAATTAATCTTTATTCTTGCTCTCTCTATTGCTTCCCAGGAATTAGAGCCCTGCTAAAATTGCCTGGGAACAATCTCTGACCTCAGGAGGTATGCTCCCGGGAAAACTGACCATAGCCAAAGAGAGTACCGTCTAATCTGTTTTATCTAAATATCACAGTACCCAACCCTAAGAGTCCAAAATCAATGTCCATTGGTCAAATGTCCAATAAGTGTCCCAACTGGAGAATCCAGAAGAGCCAATTACTGGGGTCAGGACTCAGCCATGTACCTGCATCTTAAGGATAAAGGACATACCTTTGAAGATTGTAATGTTAAAATATTGGCAATGGAACGTGACTGGTTCAAGAGAGGTGTTAAGGAGGCCATTTATGTGAAAATAAAGAAACCAAGCCTAAATAGAGGTGGGGGGGTTCGACACCAACTGTCTGCCATGTACAATGCTGTTTTAACACCTTACTCTGGGCGTTCCTATAACACCTCTTAGCCACTATCCAATCACACCCTTAACACTTGGCTGTGATATGCTAATTGGGATTTTCCAGGGTACATAATTGCCCCAGATTCTTGTACAAGTCATTCTGAATTGAGAGAGCCAGTCGGATGACTAGCGAAACGTCTTCAAGAACTAAACTTCAAGTCCAGTTGATCTAATTGAATACAACAGATATGTTTTTCGGGAAATTTAAGGAAATCTGATTGGTTAATGTAAAACATGTAAACCAAGCATTAAAAAATTGACCAATCAGAAACAGATTAGGGTTTTCTGCAAAACTATATAAAGAGGTGCACTCTGCCGTGGAACTCATATACCATCGCAGTAGATGGCTGAAGAAAGAAGCGGCTGGCAACATCGGCTCCGCTGAGGCCGGCGGTGCCAGTGGGCTCACTGGCGGCCACAGTGAGCCTGTCTAGCATTGGCGACCTCAGTGGGGTTGGTGTCACCAGCCCGAAGACGTTGGGACGGATCAAGACGCCAGCAACATGGCGGCCGCAGGGGTACCTCTCGGGGGTCAGCGGCCTCAGTGGAGCTGGTATTGCCAGGGCTGGAAAAAAGAAGACGTGGCCAAAGGGCTCTTTTAAGAGCCACTTACTGGGGGTCCCGGTTCAAGCTGCAGGACCCCTTAAGCCCCAAAGGCCCCTTAAGGGGTCTGCGGGTCCCTCCACCCACCTAGCGGGCCCTTCCCTCCTCCTCCCCTCGAGAGTACGGGGGGCTGGGAAGGGCTCGCGGCGGGTGGTCGCATCCGCTGCGGGGGGCGAGGGCAGGGTGGGCGGGGTGTAACGCCCTCGCCCCCCCCTCCCGTGGTGGTTCCTCTGAGGAACGCGACCACCCGCGGCAATCCTTTCCCAGTATCCCCTCCCAGACCCCTGCTCCGGGATTCGTGGCCGTATTGTACTTAGTGCATCGCGCTAAGTGCAGTATCGCCGCAAAGATAGTTTAACGCCGCATATCGTGGCCACAAAACATGTGGCGATGCCGCTCGCCATTATAAATATGGCGCTAGCAGTATTTTTTCTGCGGCGATGTGCGGCTGTAATTTTACTGTGCTAACTTCGGCCGTTAATAAATATGGCCCTTTGTCTTTTAATTGAGAACCCCAAAGGACTACAGCGGCAATGACTGGGAATAGCTCTAAAAATGTCAAATTAACGACTAAACCTTTTTCTTCCCATTCACCCGGCCGAGGACCCGTGCACCTTGCACCCTGCAGATATGCTCCAAAGCCACACCCACCAGCTGCGTCCGTAAACAACTGGAGGTACCGTGTATTGTTATTGGTTGTTTCCAATAAACTCTCCCATTAAATTGTTCTAGAAAACGTATCCACACAATCAAATCCTCCCTAATGGGGAGGGGTAATCCTAATATAGTGATGAGACCTATGAATACCCGCCGTTGCGAATGCTAATCTCCTGGAAAAAACGCTCCCCATCGGGATCCCCTTGCAGGCAATATTTAGTCCTACCAACCTGAACCTCCTTTGTTAATTTATCTAAAATTATGTTTGGCTGTTCCTTGGCTGATTTTAAATTCCTACATACAACTCTGGGCCCGTTAATTTAGAAGGTATTTTAAATCCTTCGCAAAAAACATCTGTCAATAGCTAGGCCTTCTCTCCCAGAGGATACTTATCGAGCTACATGAGCATCTAGCCTCACCGGGCTCACTCCCTTTTCCAATACCATTTGTACCCCGCCCCCCCTGCTTGCCTTCCTCTTTTGAAATATCTTGTGACTGTGTGTGGCCCTGCGCAAAATGAACACTTGTGTCTAAATTTGCACGATAAACCCCATTTGCACTGCCCCTCATTAAACTTCCAACAGACTCCTTTTTTGCCCTGACCTCCGCTGGCTCCTGCCCCCCATAACTCCCTGGAAATGGCTGCCCGCTTGATGCTGATGAACCTTGCAGACTTTTATTATTCATCAACCTCATCCATAAGGCAATATCCCGATGGTCCCTAGATAACTCTGTCTGTACTGCCATCTTTTGCCTAAACGTCTCATTGTAGCGTTGCCACGCCTGCCCCCCATATACTCTATGGTCCTCCCAAATGGTATCAAGGTAGCAAAAAGTGAGAAACATTGCTCTGTGTTATGTTTTTCTATCAGGTAGCCTAAAATAACGAAGGCTTGCAGCCAGTTCCCGAAAGTGTGCGGGATTAATCTAATGCTTTGCTTCTCCTCTTCCTCCTCTTTCTTGGGATCCCTAACCTTTTCCCATTTATCAAAGCTAAAGCACTCTCATGGGAGCAGCGAGAATATGTCAACATATTCTTTTCGCCAAATCTTCTCTTTTACCTCTTGTTTCAAGTGAACTTCTAACGGGCCTTCAAAACAAATGTATGTGTGCCCTTTTGCCAGATCTGACACCCCAACCTGATCGCTAGTTCCACTTGTAGAGACCGACATCTGTTCATTCCCTACCTGTACACTTGAAAACGCTGACATGTTGGTTGTCTGGGATCCTGCTAAAGATTCAACTGTCTCCCCTCTAGTCACACTAGCCACTGATCTAGAATCTGTAGCCTGCTCGACCCCCGCTGAAATAGTATGAGCCTCTAATTGCCCTAGTAGTTTTTGTAAACCCCATAAAATATCTCCCACTGGACCCGTCTGCTGTCCAGTCACTATTCTATTCTGTACCTGCTGTTGAACTGACTGTGTGGATAGTTGTGACATATGGTGTGGGTGCATTGTAGTACCTGATGTATTGCTGGGTATCGATGTGTTTGTCGCATCTTTACCCGATCCCCTGGTGGACCGCTCTAAATCGACGTTGGCTCTCAACGAGTCCTGTTGTTGAAGAAAATTTGCAGACGATGGTGTCGAACCGGAAACCTGACTCTGAGTAGGCTGTGTATTCTGAAATGACAAGGAAGTGTTAAACGGCCCACCTGCAAAATTTGAGGTTGTAATGGGAAATTGCTGCAAAGAGGTGCTAGCTCTAACTGCACCAATCTCTGCCTGCACCACTTCCCTATATATCCCCTCCACTGGCCTGCATAGCTCTGCCCAGGCCGCACTCTCTGGATGACTCTCCATTAACTGAGGGGCAATGTCTGTAACAAGATGGTGAGCTATATACCCTTGTGACCTTGCCCGCCATCCTGGAGACCATCCCCCGCTAGAACTTGAGGTGGTAAGGGTCTTTCACCCGCTCCCCTGTCGACCTGTATCTTAACCCTGCTCCTTCTCTCTTGGGGCCCAACCCCTGCCATACACACTCCACTGCTTACTGGAGAGGTTCTCACTGTTGCCGCACTAACCTCCGCTCTTGCTGATGCACTGCTCCTCTACTCTCTTCCTGCTTATAACCTGCCTCCATTCCGTGGGACAGCCGCACCATGGCTTCCTCCTTCTCTCCCTTTTCGTCTTCCCCTGCTCGGCCTTGCTCTTGCCGCAACCTTCCCCCGCTGCTCTCCTCTTGCCTTCGCTGTACTTGCCTCCGCTGTCCTGGGTGGGACTCTCACTCCTCCTCCAGCGGTTCCTTTGTGGGGATGGACTCAGCCTGTCAGGCACTCTGCTCCTCCTGGACTTTTGCGATGCCGTGGGTCTCTCTTCTGGGGTGTCCCTTGCTTTTTCACTCCTTGTTGGGTTCCTGGTATCCAGGAATCTGGAAGTATCACACTCTCCAGTTAGTTTTACTTTGCACTGGTTATCATCAATATTGATCCATCTCACCTGCAGCAGTTGACTATATGTGAGTCCCTCAATAGTACCCCTGGGATGGAAGCTTTTAGCAAGTATTAAGTTATTTCTATCAGTGGGTTTCAGACAGAATTCCGTAACTATGGTGTTATCACATTTTATCACTGAGACGTACAAATAGTTCATCTGTTCCTGGCTATACACCAATGTGAATCTTAATGTTGGGTATGAATTGTTCATATATTTTCCCATATGCTTTAAAGACCCCAAATCACCTTCCCATATGACAATAATATTATCTACATAAAGTGTAAACGTCAATTCTCCCACAAACTCTTCATTGTCCAAAACGGATCTTTTATCCAAGAAATGTTCAGGCGAAATGTGCACCCATATTTGTCCCTGGTGACAGTGATATTAAAGAAAATCCACAGACAACTATGTATGGTATTAATGGTGGGCATCAGCTTTATTTTAATTAACAAGATTTCAAGAACATGTAACTGGACATCCTAGCAGTCCCCACCATTAACCAGATGGTCAATTAACTTGCTATAGATTGAATCTTAAATGCCAATCTCTGTGTTGCCAGATGACATGTAACATAAAAGCTCACCATGCTTCACGTCCTTAATCACCCCCACCATAATCAGCTGGTGCACATGTGCACTCTTCATATAGATTTGTGACATCATATGTGATGAGGTTACCAAATACGATGCCAGAAGAATTCCAGGAAACATTAACGTCCAGGAGCCATAAAATTGGAGGCCCACATTAGTTTCTGATCCCATGACACCATGTTCCTTGATATACCCAGCAGAGCCCAGGATTGCGCTGGGAGGAGAGGTAAGACGTAGTGACCCAAATAGGACAGAATAAGGGATAATTACATAATTAAAAAATCAATATAATGAAAGTGCTTGAAACCTGAAACTTGTAGACATAAGGAAAGTAGCCCCTGTTCCACAAAGATAACAGAACAAGAGCTATCCCTATATAATAACCAAGAGGTGTCGATATGCATGGATCATGGACGCAGAAGCTCAAGTGCTGAGTCATCAATCCTCCTCCCACTGTCTGCACGCCACTGCCGTTGGAAAACCTGACCCCTACTTACAGTACACGCGCAAGAGAGACATCAAGAGAGACAGGAGGAGTAAGAAAGAGAGTGAGAGAGGAGGGAGAGAAAGAGAAAGTGAAGGGGGAGAGAGAAAGGGGGGGGAAGAGAGGAGGAGGAGAGAGTGAAAGGAGGGAGAGAGAGGGGGGAGAGAGAAGGGAAAAGAGGGAGGGTGAGAGATAGAGAGAAGGGAAATAGAGAGAAAGAGAGGGAGAGGTATTTAAATGCAGTGTTGAACAATTCTTTAAAGAATTGGGGGGGTTGCTAGTATTTAATAACATGCCGTATCGGAAACTTCTAATACAAAAGTATGACAATGGTATTGTATATGCGATCATATAATTACGATCATAATTGTACAATATCGATATTGTCATTTTACGCCCTTGAACATAAATGTATGGTCGCGGTTGTAAAACTTATGATCATTAAAGGCGCGGTATAACTATTTAACAATATTGTGTCTTTACAAATCTGGCTCTAAATATCTATATCTATATTGACTGTATTTAATCCTGTGCAGCGTCAATTTCACTGTATACACTGTATATCTACGATGGTAAGCATTTGTAATAACGGAACTTCCAAAACCACTCGAACACAAGGTCACATTAGCTGATGTACATTTAGAAACTTTGGCCTGTTACATCCTGTTCTACAATTTCAATACTACTTTCCTGTAACACCGCAATAGGTTATAGTGGTAGATATAGACAAGACATCTCACTTTGCAGACTATGGTCCGTGTTCTTGGTTCGTTACCTCAAACGTCTAAATCTAATACAAAGAGCAGCTTGTATGAAAATCTACATTGTCAATCCCGTAACATTGAAATAATCCTCCCAGCAGAACCTTCCATCCATAACAGCACAATGATCGGTGTGGGACTGCTCCTTATACTGGAAGTCGTGCAAGGTTAGTATTGGGGAGAATCATTACAAGGTGCCAGGTCATGCTTGTTTTTGTTGTTAACAGATGACAAATGGAAATGACAACACACAAAATTTCATGTCCTTTATTTCTGCCACATACTGTATAATGGTTTATATTGTTGGGGAAATGTATATATCAGTTAATTCGTCGTTTGCACCCCATGTCAGGTAATTAGGGGTCCATGCCTTCTGGCCGCTCCACACCTACACGGTCCAATTAGCCACAAAATATGCAAATAGTAGAAAGGGACACCACACTGCAATTCCAAGCAAGGGTATTTTATTTTATTAGTGCTTGGACTTGCTTGGATTTTATACACTTGCTTGGAATTGCAGTGTGGTGTCTCCTTCTACTATTTGCATATTTTGTGAGGGAAGGTGTATTTTAGTGACCATTTCTCCATAGGGTTTGGTTTAGTTAAGGCTGTAATAATTTTCATCTGTTTTAGTCTCTCTATTTGCTCCTGTTTATTAAAGGAGAACTAAACTTAGGGGCATATTTATAAAGAATCGATAATATCGCAAAAAAATTACCGCCGCACATCGCGGCCGCGAAAATAGCGCTATCGCCTATTTTAACGGCGAGCGCTATTCCCGCGATACCTATCGCGGCCGCGATGTGCTGCGGTAATTTTAAGCCCCTTCGCGCGATACTGTATAGTATCGTCGCGAAGGGACTTAAAATCCCTTCCCGACGCCGCTCCTACCCCGCCCACACCCCCCGCGGCGGCAGCGGCGACCACCCGCCGCTGCCGCCGCTTCCCAGCAGCCCCTCCCAACCGCTTCCCCTGTTCGCGGCAATCTCGGAACGGGAGGTTAGGAGGGGCTGCCGGGAAGGGCCGCAGCAGGTGGTCGCGACCACCCGCCGCGCACCCCCTCCCCGGCAACCCCTCCAAGCCCCCCGCCCCGGCCGCTCCCGGGAGGGGACGGGAGGGAGCCGCTGGGGGGTGGAGGCTCCCTCCAGCGGGGCCCTGAGAAGGGCCTTTTGGGGCTTAGGGGGTCCCGCAGCTCGAACCGGGACCCCCCTCCCCGACCCTTACAAGGCCCTTGCGGCACTGACAAGTGCCTTTGGCGGGGGTCCCGCAGCTGAAACCGGGACCCCCAGTGCGGCTCTTAAAAGAGCCCTTGGGCGACGTCTTCTTTCTTCCAGTCCCGGCGACACCATCCCGCCGAGGCCGCCGACCCCCGAGAGGTACCCCTCGGCCCGCCAGGGGTACCCCCGCGGGCGCCGGCGACCTCAACGAGGCCGATGTTGCCGGCGTCTTGATCCGACGCGACGTCTTCGGGCTGGCGACACCAACCCCACTCAGCGGAGCCGATGTTGCCAGCCGCTTCTTTCTTCAGCCATCTACTGCGATGGCATCTGAGTTCCGCGGTGGAAAGCTCCACTGAGGCCGGCGGTGCCAGCGGGCTCACTGTCGGCCGCAGTGAGTCTGCCTGGCATCGGCGACCTGAGTGGGGTTGGTGTCGCCAGCCCGAAACGTCGCCCAAGGGCTCTTTTAAGAGCCGCACTGGGGGTCCCGGTTCGAGCTGCGGGACCCCCGCCAAAGGCACTTATTAGTGCCGCAAGGGCACTTGTTAGTGCCGCAAGGGCCCTTACAAGGGCCGGGAGGGGGTCCTGTTTCGAGCTGCAGGACCCCTAAGCCCCAAAGGGCTCTTATAAGAGCCGCAAGGGCACTTGTCAGTGCCGCAAGGGCCCTTATAAGGGCCGGGGAGGGGGGTCCCGGTTCGAGCTGCGGGACCCCTTAAGCCCCAAAAGGCTCTTGTCAGAGCCGCAAGGGCACTTGTAAGTGCCGCAAGGGCCCTTATAAGGGCCGGGGAGGGGGGGTCCCGGTTCGAGCTGCGGGACCCCCTAAGCCCCAAAAGGCCCTTCTCAGGGCCCCGCTGGAGGGAGCCTCCACCCCCCCAGCGGCTCCCTCCCGTCCCCTCCCCGAGCGGCCGGGCGGGGGGCTTGGAGGGGTTGCCGGGGAGGGGGTGCACGGCGGGTGGTCGCGACCACCTGCTGCGGCCCCTTCCCGGCAGCCCCTCCTAGCCTCCCGTTCTGAGATTGCCGCGAACGGGGAACGGGTTGGGAGGGGCTGCTGGGAAGTGGCGGCGGCGGGTGGTCGCCGCTGCCGCCGCAGGGGGTGTGGGCGGGGTGGGCGTGTCTCCCGGGGCGGGTGCGACCACCCGCCGCGGGTTGCCTGCCCATCCCCGCCGCGGGAGGTTAGTATCGGCTGACTTCGCCTCCTTCAAGGTGGCGAAGTAAAACAGCCGATACTAGCCGAGCGAAACCAGTACCGCCGCTTTATAAATAGAAGCGGCGGTAACAGGTAAGTATCGGCGCGAAAGGTTAACGCTTCGTTAACTTTTCGCGGCCGTTTTCGGACCTTTATAAATCGCGGTAAACGCGATTTATGCGTTAATGTCCGCGAAAAGTTAACGAACCTTTATAAATATGCCCCTTATTTTTTTAAAATCCTAATGTGAAAGCTTTTCTCCCCAGAACACTAATACATTGAAAGATTCTTTTATTGTAAGTTGCATTTAGTACATGTAAGTAATAGATTCTGTAACAAAGAAGGCTTCCATATTGTTGCCAGTACAACTCATAGCCCGTGTTGGCTTCAAAGAGAAACACCCCCTGCCTCTATGCACATGGTGGCGCACCGTATTTTTAGGAACACACAGTACAAGAAGTCACAAGTTCAAATCCCTAGTGAAATGTACTGTGACGCACTGCTAAAGTGCTGGTTTTGGAAACAAACAGACCATTGGAACACAGGTTTGATTCCCCAGGCTTAATTTTATTTTATTATGCTTGTGAAGGTTCTCATTCATCCAGGTCATGGTATATCTGTTGTATTCAATTAGATCAACTGGACTTGAAGTTAAGTCTTGAAGACGTTTCGCTAGATATCCGAACTATAACACCACTTAGCCACAATGCAATCACACCCTTAACACCTGGCTGTGATATGCTAATTGGGATTTTCCAGGGTACATAATTGCCACAGATTCTTGTACAAGTCATTCTGAATAGAGAAAGCCAGTCGGGTGACTAGCAAAACGTCTTCAAGAACTAAACTTCAAGTCCAGTTGATCTAATTGAATACAACAGATATTTATTTTATTATGTTTCTAGCAAAAGACAGATTCTACATGTACAAATAACTCACCTAGTAGCCCTTGTGGCATAGAGGTAGAAAGCTTTCTTTTTAGAAAGACGGTCTGGAAGGTTGCTGGTTCGATTCCACATAGTTACTATTATTTTTTACTGAAATGTTATTATTCCGTTTCTTATATCCATGCTAGCAAAGAAAATCTGGAAAAGCAAAGGAATTTTTCATTGTTAGGGAGAGGATAATTTGTAACATGTTTTCACAAAAACTGCACTGAAATCTGTGTGAGAGGGAGGGATGATCTCTAAACTGTAACATAATTAACTGAAAGCTTTCAGGAAGCATGGCTGCAGCCTTCTGTGAAGTGTACTGTGTTCACTTAGCTGGGTGTTCCCAGATTAGGAGAATTACAAGAGCTGACCCCTAGTTATTTTCATAAATCACCCAGCATCCACAGCAAAGGCAGAGATGAGACAAAGCTTTTGGTATTTGTGAATGTGCTCTAGAGATGGACTAGAACTCGAACCCAAGTATGAGTCGAACTTAACAAGTCCAAATTTACGTGTCGTTCGCTAACCCTCGAATGTATCGTTTGCTAACCCTTGAATGTAGCCTTCGATTTTCAGTAACCCTCGAAATTATGGTTTTATTTTCGTTAACCCTCGAAAGTATCATTCGGTAACCTTCGAATTGACCGTAGCCCTGGAATGTGACAGTGACATGAATACAGTGACATGTTCCCCAGACCATTTCCCAGGTGCCACAGCCATTTACAGTAAGTTACCATTGTTAGGTAACTTTTGAACTATCACTCCCCCATTGACTTTAATGGGTCCGAAGTTCGAAAACGGACCGAACTTTAAGTTTGGCCTTCTCTAATGTGCTCTTTCTATTGGGGCAATACTATCTGGAGACTTCAGACCTCCTTTAAATTATACATCCCTCCTTATGAGCACTGGTTTTTATTCTTTTATTAAGATATTCAAGACTGCCCCCCCCCCACACACACACACATACCTAGCAGTGTTGTATTTACTGCACTCTATATTGTAAATACATCATATGCATATGTTACCCCAACAGGATGTACAAGTTGCAGAAAATGTGAATATAAAAATAGGATTTCATAAACTCACAATAACATAAGATCAGTGATTCTCATATTTCCTCTATTTCCTCAGACTCCCGTGTAATTGGCTGTAATTTAATAACATTTTATTCACCTTGCAGTTTACCAGCCCTGACACAGGTTAATAAACCCTGCATTAGAGAAAGGTGATACAACATTGTGTATATAATAATCAACACTGTGTCAGGTAACTAATGTTAAATAGAGAGCGACAATATGTTAATGCAATCAGCTTAATTCTTTACAACAGGTACCGTATATACTCGAGTATAAACCGACCCGAGTATAAACCGAGGTACCCAATTTCACCTAAAAAATATAATAAAAGTGGTTGACCTGAGTATAAACCGAGGGTAGAAACTTGGCATTCAAGATGTTTGGAAACTACAACTCTTAGCTAATAAAGCATGCTGGGAGTTGTAGTTTCCAAACATCTTGAATGCCACCCTCACCCTCCCACCCAGTTTAGTTTGTACCTGTGGGCTCTCCTCCATCCAGTAATGTGCCAGCATTGAAGAGTCAGCGAGTAATGTGCCAGCATTGAAGAGTCAGCGATCAGGTAATTGAAGAGTCAACGATCAGGTAAGCATTTCGGCAGCCGGCGCGCTCATTCCCTGTACTGGCGCACCGGCTGACGTCACTAATTGGCGCCGGGCTTGGCGCCGGGCAGTAACGGCGGCCGGCGCACCAGTACAAGAAATGATCGTGCGGCTGCCGGAGAGGTAAGTAAGCAGTGACTCGAGTATAAACCGAGTCCAAGTCTTCAGGATGATTTTACAGCCTGAAAAACTCGGTTTATACTCGAGTATATACGGTATAAGACCTATTTTGGTCATACACGTGTAATGACAGGCGCATAGACTCACAGGACTGGTTGGCCTGGTGACCATACACATCCTTCCCTATACCAATGTGTAACGGCACCTTAAAGGGTAACAATGGTCCAAAAATCGGCAGGAATAGCTTTCCCGGGTCTTTTTGCAATTTACTTTCATTATTTTTTTTAAATAGTCTTGAAGATATTTACATTTTTATGTGTGATATGTTATCAGCATCACCAGATCCCCTGCACTTCCTGCTTTCTGCTCTGAAATCATGTGACAGTCCCTCTTCTCTTTGTCTCCTCTTCCTCTATTAAAAAAAGACAAAAATGTACACACCGTACACACTTTTTGCTGTGGGCTGTGCCGTTATCCCCCCTCTAACTCCCCCCTCAGTCCAACTTCAGTCACTGTAACTCAATCTCTTCCTGGTTTCTTCTGCGTTCTCCTACACTGAGCATGTGCCAGCCACAGATTAGAAGGAGGAACTAGTATTTGTGACCGCAGATTCAGAACCTAACACCACCTAACTTTCTGATCAGTGATTTCTTTATATCTTGGGCCGTGTAGCACAGAGAGGTGGTTGATTGCTCTCTTTAAAGTTAGGAACCCAGCCTTTTCATTTAAAACCAACTTGTTTGGAGACTACAGATCCCCTTTAACATGAGAGGTAAAACTATATCTAACACCCTTATTGCTCCTTCTTAAATTGTAGTGTTATAGGCCTGATTTATATAACACATCACTCTGAAACAGATATTGCACATCAGCCCCATATTCACTGAGCACCAGGATCTACTGTGTATGGTTGTTTGACCTTGGTAATGAACATACACAGATTAATACAAATGTGATCCCAAACTAACAATGGAAGAGAATGGATATTTAAAATTTAAAGGCTGCTTTACATTGAATCTGGTGCATTAAGCATTATGCATATTGTGTAAGTGTGATGGGAGGCTAGTAGTGCCTACCCGGGATCAGTTTCCCCCTGGGGTATCTGAGCTGAGGCCAAGAATACACGAGGAATCCAAGAATGTAATTGGCAGACAGGGCACAACCAGCTCAGAGTTGGACAACAGCATAATACCAGAAGTGAAGTCAGGTACGGAGCCAAGGGTCAAAATACAAATGGTCAGTTAGCGAGGTACAAGAGGTAAAGTCGTAGTCAGAATCAGACAAGAGGTCAGGACATGCGGAAAACAAACATAACAGGCAGGAATCGGTACACAGAATAAACTAGATCAAGATCTCACTACGAGCAAGGCTAGAACGGATGAAGAGGGTGAGAGAATATAAAGGGAAGAATAACCAATGAGAACAGAGCAGAGGAGAGAAGGGCCAATAGAAAACAGAGGAAAGGAAAAGGACTAAGCAGTAATTCAAACTAAGCAGAAAGCACTACACACACACACACAGAGCTAACAAGCCACACCCACACAAAATCCAAACAAACTGACTGACAGGCAAGAGATAGAGACAGAGGCTATACACACTGGAGATGGTTCTGAACAAGTGTACACCTGCTCGCACGAATCCCAGGTATCCGGATCCCAGGTAAGCGGTGGCTGACAGTAAGCCTTTAAACTTCTCCATTAAAATTGGTATTTAAAACTTGTAGTAGTTACCGGTATTTCTTAGTAAATGTCTATAGTAATAGGTTATATGTACATTTTAACTGTTCCAACTGATTTTTCTTCATTTTGCAATGTTATTTTTATAGATCCATATCTACTGTAGTAAATATTTATAATCTATAGTGTCTATTTTCCCATCATTCCCTGCATGTTCCAGGGTCCCTCTCACAGATGGTCCATGTTTACCAGGTCCCAGAAGTAACCAGCAGTGAGGGCAGCACTGTCACCTTACATTGTAACTACACAGCCACCAACGTGGTAAATAACATTGGATGGTTTACGTGGTACAGACATGCAGTGGGGGGACCTGTTGTCTCCAATGACAGTAAAGATTTCATTGGCAGAGTCAGTGTAACTACCCAATTGGATTTTATCAATAAGAGATCAGCCAACATTCAGCTGCATAAAGTGAATATAATAGACACTGGGATGTATATCTGTGAAATCTCATTACTATTCAACCAAACAGAAAAAGGACATGGGAAGGGAACCTTTCTCAACGTGACAGGTGAGGGTTTAATGAATATTTATTAATATTGAGCAACTACAAGAACAAAATGTGTTTAATTTCTCACAGATAATCAATGTACAGAGACATTTAATTGGATTCCAGTCATTGTGATGTCTTCATTACATTTTAATGTACAGGTATTTCCTGTTTTACCAAGGTAAGGCTGGTACACACTGCAGGAATTTTTGTCCCAACCGAGCGTTCACTGTGAGCGAGCGATCGGCCGGGACAATTGACTGTCGGTCACGGCAAGTAGCAAGTGACTGTAGGTCGTGGCAAGTGGCCGCGGCCTCGTGTGACAGATCACGTATAGGCTTTAATGGACACTTTACTCGTAGATTCGATGTTCGCGCCTAGATACCATGGACATTTTACTTGCGGATTCGTTGCTCGCGTATAGGTTTTAACGGACACTTTACTCGCGGATTTGATGCTCGCGTTCGCGCCTAGATACCATGGACATTTTACTCGCGGATTCGATGCTCACGTATAGGTTTTAATGGACACTTTACTCACGGATTCGATGCTCACGTATAGGTATAATAGGCATTTTACTCGCACATTCGAACAGTCGAACATTCAATATTTATCGAAAGTCCGAAAATATCGTAAATCCGGGTCCGGGATAGTTCGAGAAGTCTGAATTCGTTCGAATTCGAATAGTTCGGCTTGAATGCGTGTTCGAGTTCTAGTCCATCTCTACTGTAATGTAATAACATTTTATTCACCTTGCAGTTTACCAGCCCTGACACAGGTTAATAAACCCTGCATTAGAGAAAGGTGATACAACATTGTGTATATATTTATCAACACTGTGTCAGATTACTAATGTTAAATAGAGAGCAACAAAATGTTAATGCAATCAGCTTAATTCTTTACAACAGGTATAAGACCTATTTTGGTCATACATGTGTAATGACAGGCGCATAGACTCACAGGATTGCTTGGCCTGGTGACCATACACATCCTTTCCTATACCAATGTGTAAGGGCACCTTTAAGGGCAACTGTGGTCCAAAAATGACCTTAGGTAAATCGGCAGGAATAGCTTTCCCGGGTCTTTTTGCAATTTACTTTCATTATTTTTTTTTAATAGTTTTGAAGATATTTACATACTTATGTGTGATATGTTATTAGCTGTCAGTGAGTCATCTGGTCTCTGCAGCTTCCTTAACCTCAGTAAGGACTGTGGTATGGGCAAAGGAGCCCCCCCCTCCCCTCCGAATCCCTTCTGTCTTCTGCATCCCCCTAGCGTGAAAACCTTTTTACTATAAGTAGTCTACCCCATTCCATTCCCAACCACCAAGTTAGTTTTGCAAGGAAATCCAAAGAAAGTTACTTAAAGAACTTCATTCCCCCAGTGCTCTGAATAGGCAATCACAGACACGTCTGCTGGCCCTGCCCCACTCTGCTGTTTCTGGCTAGCAGGGAGCCGGGAACAGAGCAGGAGAACTTACCGGTATCATTCCAGCGCTGACAGAGCCGCGGCCGAAATCTCCGATATCTCCGGCGCTTCCACTCTCCTTAGCACAGTGTGTGCATGCGCGCACTGTGCAAAGGACTGGAGATGCGTCAGAGGCGTCGGGGATTTCGGCCGCGGCTCTGTCAGCGCTGGAACGATCCCGGTAAGTTCTCCTGCTCTCCTGCAAGATTTACTGAAGAACAGGAGGTAAGAAATAGTGCATTTACCTCCTGTTCTTCATAAAACAGATAGAAAGCAAGTTAATTTTTGAATGGACATACCCTTTAATATGACCTTTGTCCTGCCATCTGTTAGTAATCCAATTGATCGCCCCGCTGAGAAACGATTAAGCCCAACATGGTTTTGATTAGAAAAAAGCATGCAATGCTGTGTACTGCTAGTATTATAATGAAATCAATGTGTGTTATTTAAAGAAATGTGTACTTAGTTAGATATTCGGTTTTATCTCAATGTATCTTCACAGAGACTGTAGAGAATGCAGATGAGGGTAACTTCCTCATATTCATTGTCAGAGTTGGAGCAGTGTCCTTGTTATTACTGATTGGCTTGGCAGCTTCAATATCATGGTAAATATTTCAGTATGCTAAAGCTGGGTATGTATTTATGTATGTATATGTTTATTTATATAGTGCCACTTGGGGACGCAGTGCTGTACAGTATTAAAATATAATAAAGTTATGCGAGGGGGATAAATACATAGATAGTTCAGTACATAAATATATAACTTATATAAATAGAAGTGCTAGGGCTTTGCCACAAGAGGAAAGAAGGTCCCTGCCCTGTAGAGCTTACAATCTAGTTAGATGGGTAACACACAGATACAATGGAATGGGTATAAGTGCCGGAGTGAGATGTATGCAGTGCAAATAAAACAAATACTGTCGTTTTATAGTTCCCCGCACTCCGGTTTGTTACAGTTATTGATGGTGCTGTTTCCCCTGATTCCACTCACCACTAGCAGTTGTATACTATTGTAATAAATGTTTATAGGGAGACGCACTCTTTCAAACTTCAATCAGTTTATTTGTGACATGCTGGTTCACACAACGTTTCGGGGTCCTCCCCCTTCCTCAGGTGCAAAATTATAACTCACACTGTGGCAGTATAAATGCAGATTATCCCAGTGTAAATGCAGTTTACAAATATAGAAAAGTGTACATATTTAGTGACAATGGATATACAATCCCTTTACACTTGTATCCCACACGAAGAAGGAATAGCAGCAGTCGAAAAAAGACTATTAGAACTTAATATGAGTACACCTAAAGTCTACTTCATCTTGGACTTACTTAATATAGCACTCACTAAAAATTACTTCAGATTCAATAATAAGTACTATAACCAAATGTGTGGGACAAGTATGGGTGCGATTTTCGCACCAGCATACGCCAACATATATGTCTCTGAATTTGAAAATGGTTGCATTAAGGAAAATGTAAGAGAAGGAATTACTAGAATTTTCCCAAGATATAAATAAATGTCATCCATATTTAAAATTTACTGTGCAGTACCATAACAGGCAAATATCCTTCTTAGATGTTGAAGTGAAAAAAGAACAAACCTCATTAAGTACTGATTTGTTTGTAAAGCCAACTGATAGAAACAATATATTGGAAGCATCTAGCTTTCATCCAAAAAATACAATACAGGGCATACCTTTGTGTCAATTTCTCAGAGTAAAGAGGAATGTGTCAGAAGAGGGAACCTGTAAAAAAAGAATTGAACAAATGTCACAAAAGTTTAAACTAAGAGGTTACCCTAAAACTATAGTCAGTGAAGCAGCGAAACAAGCATTAGAGACACCTAGAACCACACTACTCGATAAGCAAACAAAACAATCCAAAGATGGAAGAATACCATTTATATCTACATACAATACACAATCTGGAAAAGTAAAAAGGATTGTAAAAAAAAAATATTGGAATGTACTGAGTAATGATGAAAAGGTGGGGGTACTATTTAAAGAGCAACCCATATTTGCATATAAAAATAGTAGCAATCTGGGAAGCCAATTAGTACATTCTGACTATAAAAAAGAAACAATGATAGAGGTTAAAAATAGCACCAAAAGAATAGGCACATTCCCTTGCTTGAATTGTCAAGCATGCACAGCTATCATTAAAGGAGAAAATGTAGCCCACCCCTTTAAAGGTAATTTGATACCGTTGAAACATTTTGCTAGCTGCATTACCATGGGGGTCATATACATGTTGAAATGCCCATGTGGAAAGGCATACGTGGGAAAAACTAAGAGACAAATTAGGACCCGAATTGGAGAACATAAAAGGGACATTACGAGATGTAACTTAGAAAAAAATGAAAGAGTAACATCAGTCTTGAAACATTTTAAGTTACATGGACATAATGCAGCACAAGTTAGATGGATGGTGTTAGAGGCGGTAAACAAACCATATAGAGGTGGGGATTATAATAAAAAACTCCTCCAAAGAGAAATATATTGGATTCACCGCCTCGGCACCATGCATCCTAAAGGGATAAATGAGGAGATGAACTTTAGTTGCTTCTTATAGAAAAGCTAAGGAAAGATAAGCAAGTAATGTCTTTAAGGAAAAGAAAAGAAAAATAGGAAGAAATAAATACATCTGCTACAATCTCTTGTATAAACTTACCTGATTTATTTGGTCCACAGGATAACAGAGCTGAAGAACATCAGAAAAAAACGAAATAAGAACAATCTTAAGGCAACAAAATAGACTTTAAGTAACAAATAACAAAGATAAAAAGTATTAAATTAAATAAAATAATCCAAAGGTAGTTTTAATAATTTAATATAGTAATATTTCACATTAGCACTTTATAATAAACAAAGTAGCACTTTAAAAACAAAAGCACAAAGCACTTATAAAAGGAAGTATTCAACAGTAAACAGTTAGCACTTTCAATTAGATGAAAACACACAGAAAATGTTGTTTTAGTGGGAAATGTATTTTAAGAAATGTCTAATAATTCACGAATCTGCACAGAAAATTGGTTTTTAGAAATTAGGTTGTATTAAAAGTGTATTTATGTGAAACTTAAGAATTAGTATATATATAGAAAATGTTTTAATTAACACTATGTTGTTGTAACCACACCCCCAAGAGGGAGGGATAATCTGCATTTATACTGCCACAGTGTGAGTTGTAATTTTTCACCTGAGGAAGGGGGAGGACCCCGAAATGTTGTGTGAACCAGCATGTCACAAATAAACTGATTAAAGTTTGAAAGAGTGCGTCTCCCTATAAACATTTATTACAATAGAAAACAAATACTGTGCTGGTTACCACATAGGTAGGATGTAAGGCTAGATTTAAACCTGCTAATTGAGGTTTCTTTACGTAGAGAGAGGGGAATAGAAATCCAGAGGATGGGAGCCACGAGAAAGGTGATAGGAAGCAGTCCGAGTGGGGTGTCTGTACAGGAGCTGGTTCTGCGATGAGCGGAGGGTACAGGCAAGAACATATGGGGACACTAGAGAGGAAATATGAGGAGATGCAGAGTGAAGGGATTTAAATGTTAGGAGAAGGATTTTGTATGTAATGAGCTGTTTAAAGGGCATGTCCACCCCCAAAACTAAAATTTAACCCCTTACTGGCCACATCAAGTAGTTTAAAACAATCCTTACCTTACATTCCTGCTCAAAATAGTTCCCCTGCTGTGCCCCTCCAAAGTCCAGGAAACTGCTGTGTAGGAGCAGTGTGTGACTCATACTGTGCCTGAGACTTCCTCAACCTCATCAAGGTTGAGGCATGCTCAGTGCAGCCCTCCCTGCCTCTCAGCCAATCACGGACGTGGCTGCTGGTCCCGCCCCCTGCTTTCAATTCCATGCAAGCAGAGGGCCTGAACACTGCAGCAGGGGAGAGAGGGCAGGTAAGTAAGAATCGGGGGACTTTCTAACAATTATATTAATGCGGTTGGGGCTGGGGGAGCATGCCCTACCACATATCAAAAGTTAAATTTTGGGGTGGACATGCCCTTTAAGTCAGGTTGTTGTCTGGTACAGAGGAGTTTTGGGATCCGGTTTATTAGAGAGCAAAACAATACGTGTGGCAGAGTTAAGTATAGACTGAAGGGGAGAGAGGTGGGAAGCAGGAAGACCAGAAAGTAGTAGGTTGCAATAGCACAGGCGCGATAGGATAGGATGAGAGCATGCAAAAGCATAGTGGTGGTTGGGAGAGTAAGGAACCTGCGGATTTTGGCTATATTGCAAAGGAAAAAGCAGCAAGTTTTTGCAACATAGTTAATGTGGTTAGAAAAGGAGAGAGAGGAGTCAATAATTACCCTTAGGCAGCGTGCCAATTGGATAGGGAAAATGGGGGTGTTGTCAACAGAAATAGAGAAAGATGGGACAGGACCAGGTTTATATGGGAAAATGATCAATTCAGTTTTATAAAGATTTAATTTGAGGTAGTGTTGAGACATCCAGGAGGAGATGGCAAGGAGGCAGTTAGAGACACGTGATTGGATGGCAGGAGTTAGCATAGGGGTGGACAAGTAGATTTGTGTATCGTCTGCATATAAATGATACTTGAAGCCAAAAGAGCTAATGACTTCTCCCAAGGAAATTATGTAAAGGGAGAACAATAAGGCTGAGGCCACACTACAACGCACCAAGCGTGCACGTATTTGCATGCGTTATCGTGCATTATTGCACTACACACACCAAGTGTTTCCTTTTTTATGCGTGCGTTATTGCGTGCTTTCTGTGCGTTAGCGCGCGTTATTTTCGCGCTCGCATTTTCACTATCCTTAAAGCAAAAATGCCAGCGATTGCGTGAAAAAATGCTCGCCGCAAAACACGCAATCGCATGTGCATCGGAAATTGCAAAAAAAAAAAATCACGAATGCGCAGAAAATGCGCTAGTGTGGCCTAGCCCTCAGGGTCCAAGAACAGACCCCTGTGGCACCCCCACACTAAAGCTGGGTACACACACTACAGATCAGTGAAAGATGACAGACAGGATCTGAGTGGTAGCCACATGAGTCTCCTGCACACACACCACACACACCCCTCAGGAGCAGGAGTGCGTGAATGCAGGATAAACTGAGAAGGACATTTTTTTCCAGCACAAACTAATGCTTCATGGGATGCACGCCCTGGTTCCCAGTGATTAACGCATTTAGTAAGAATATAGATATTCACTGTTGTCTTTTTTCATTAGTAAAATGTGAATATTTTGTCTGTTTGCCATTTTAACATACATGGTAGTAATAAGATAAAATAATACACAGATAAACAGATAAAATAGTACAAGTGAAGCATATAGAAAACACAGGTCAATGCTGTGAATAGTGCAAGTCTGAAACATGTAGCGTACACGTGGTAACACAAACCTGCACTATTCACAGCATTAGACCTGTGTTTCCTATATGCTTCACTTGTACTATTTTATCTAAGTTATGGGATCCAGTGGAGTGGAAGCCGTGGGTGTGACATATATTATTCCAGATCCAGACACCCTAGATTAGTGTTTCTCAACCTTTTTATTTGTGGGGAACCCTTGAAAAAATGTTCATGCCTCAGGGAACCCCAACATTAAATAATGATCATAGATTATTATTTCTCTTTATCTCGGTCATCAAATCATCATCATCTCTGAGACATCAATATACCAAACGCATAATTCATAGAAATACAGAATATTGATAAATATATAGAAAAATATATCTGTATCATCTCAATGGTGGATCCATATAGTTTATGTCAATCCATTGAGGACCCCCCATGCAACCTCTCAAGGACTAGGGGTCCCCGGACCCCTGGTTGAGAAACGCTGTCCCAAACCTGTAATTCACAAAATAATCTGGTATACAATTCTCTTCTTTTATATTGGCTTGTAAATAGCTGTTTATTTGTAAATAGAGGTAGAATTTGTTATTAGGTAATTGGTATTTGTTTTGCATTTGTGATATTGAATTAACATGATATATTTGACTTGTGTTTTTCCTTCTTTCCATGGTAGTAAAGAAAAGTTAGAAATCAGCATTTCCAAGAATTCGAGGTGAGTGAATTGTTTTAAGTATATTAAATTATTGTGTCTCAATTTAGTTTTCTTCTAAATTTGTAGAGCTGTGTCTATAATTGAATAGCCAGTAAGATATACTTTGTTATGGTATAGAATTGATGCTAATAAATCTCTTAGGGGGTAATTAGATGCCAAAGTTTGGTCTAAAGAACACCAATAGGGAGATTCATCCAGAGGCGCAAATCTCCCGTAGAGAATTTAACAGAAGCTGTGAATTTCACCAGCACGTAAGTATTTAACGCCAGCTATACTTACGCGTAAACAGACGCGCAGCCTCTGGTAAATTGGTTGTGCTAGTGTCCCTTCTGCGCTAAGTTAACGTTGCGCTAACAGAACGTAAATCGTACCCACAGTGCTCCTCGGTAAATGAGGCTGCAAGAGTTGTTGTTGATGTTTTTTTGCCACCAGTGTTTCAAAGGTGAAAACTTCATGATAGTCACAAAAGTTGGTAGTTCTAGGCCCTCAGCTTGTCTGGTTTTTGTCATAGTTGTGTAGTTTAGTGTTTGTTTTTGTAATTCCAAAGGAATTTGGATATTATTTGGGATATTGGCTTGAAAACAAGTGTGGGTAGTGTTATAGGAAGTGTTCTAAATAAATAAAGGTATTTAAGTAGAATAATCTCAATTGTTGCTATTTTCCCATGGATTGATAATGTTAATGTGTTTCATTTCAATAAGTTTTCTCTGGTTTCTAATAGTAATGGTTTGAAGTTTGTTTGATATGTGTTGATGGTAGGATGGGGTCAGCTGTATGCCCAGATAATTTATCTTTTCTAATGACCATTGATATGTAACATTTTGGGGGAAACATTTTTTGTTTGTTTGGAAGGGAATGTTTAGTGCCAGGACTGAGGATTTGTTTACTTTATAATAGGTAATTTTACCATAATCATCAAGAATTGAATTGCTACGAAATAAGGATAAAAGTCAACAGAATATTGTGTATAAAAGGAAAAGTTAAGGGAAGAGCGGGGAAAAAAAGGAGGGGAGGGATGTAGGCGCTACAGCCCCTGAGACAGGATTACAAGAGTAGAATTAGCAACGAATATAAATATAATTTATATAGCTCTCACTGAAATGTTAATGGTTCGGGTGCTTATTGCCCCAGACCCATTGTTAATAATGCGATGATCCAAAACGACTGATGACTGATCTATATATAACAGAATATAGTGATATTCACAAAATGTTATAGCTCACATGAGTGAGAGTATGGTTCGAGTCTATAAACCCCAAACCCCACGCTTCGTAACTCAACAATTAGTGATAGTGGCCTGGGTGCAGCCTTCCCCAAGCCTTTCGCATTGGCAAACCAAGAGACCATCACATTTATCAGGGTCTGCGGTGCACACCAGGAACAATGTAATTCTGCACACTTACGTTGTTCCTGGTGCGCACCACGGACCCTGTTTGTATATGACAGCAGAATATTGTCTGCAAAAAGTTACTTTTTATATTCTTTATTGTTCAACTGGATGCCTTAATCCAGTTAATAAGTTTGTCTAAAGGTTCAATCATTAGTGCAAATGTTGGGGGACATCCTTGTCTGGTTCCATTAGTTATATTAAAGGAGAAATTATTCTGCAGGTATGCACCATCGCCAAATTTATGATATATAGACCATTATTGTTTATTTTATTTATTTAACTTGTCAGGCCAAATTTGTCTTGTATGAAAGATAAGAAATTCCAATGAAGCTTTTTCAGCATTACTAGGTAAATGGTAGAGCGTTTTTTTTCAGAAATAGTAAAAATAATTTCCTTATGTGGTATGAAGTTTGTCTATCTTTAATGAATCCTGCTTGATCTGAGTTAATAAACTGTGCTAGAAACTCGAGTAATCGATTTGATATTCATTTAGCATACAATTTGAAGTCGGTATTTAACAATGATATTGCAAGAAAGCTTGTGTTGGATTTTGTCCAGGTTTAGGTCTTGTAATTATTGTTGTCTGCAACATTTATTTGAGAAAAGATTCTATAAATTCAAAAAGCTTTAGTAAATATGGTGCCAGGATTTCTCGGATGTGTTTATTATATTCTTGGGCCTAGCTGTCAAGTCCTGGAGATTATTGTTATTTGAGTTGGTAAATCAAATTTTGTATTTCCGTCAAGGAGAATGGCAACTTTATTGACTAACTGTTTCTTTGATATGGTAGGTAATGGCATGTTGGTTGATGTATTTTTGGACTAATCCCAAAATCCCAATTAGCATATCACAGCCAGGTGTTAAGGGCGTGATTGCATAGTGGCTAAGAGATGCTATAGGAACGCCCCGGGTTCAAGACAGGTGTCAAGGAGGCCATTTATTCGAAAATAAAGAAACCAAGACTAAATAGAGGTGGGGGTGTTCGACACCAACTGTCTGCCATGTACAATGCTGTTTTGACACCTTACCCTGGGTGTTCCTATAACACCTCTTAGCCACTATCCAATCACGCCCTTAACACCTGGCTGTGATTTTTTAATTGGGATTTTCCAGGGTACATAATTGCCACAGATTCTTGTACAAGTCATTCTGAATTGAGAAAGCCAGTTGGATGACTAGCGAAACGTCTTCAAGAACTAAACTTCAAGTCCAGTTGATCTAATTGAATACAACAGATATTGGTAGTATTCAATAAAGCAATTTAGCTTTTTTCTGAGAATGAAAAACCTTAGTAGAGTTGTAAATACAGTGTTGAATTCTGGTTTTATTTGGTTTGCTAGGATCGAAGATAGTTTATTGAGATGAGTATAATAGGATGCTTTTAATCTGTGCAGATATTTGTTGTATGTGGGTATTTGAGCTTGAAGATTGAGAATTTGTTTTTGGGTAGTTTTAGAATTACTATATATTGGAATCCCATATACAAAAGGGACATTTTGGAAATGGAAGCAGTTCAGAGAAGGGCAGCTAAATTAATAAGGGGAATGGAGGGGCTTGAATATGCAGGCAGATTAGACAAGTTAGGACTGTTTACAATGGAGAAGCGACGTTTGCGTGGGGATATGATAACCTTATACAAATATATTAATGGGCCTTACAATGAACTCTCTGGTGCATTGTTCGCTAATAGGTCATATCAGAGGACTCGTGGACATTCTTTAAGGTTGGAAGAAAAGAAGTTTTATCTTCAGGTTAGGAAGGGTTTCTTTACATTGAGAACAGTGAAACTTTGGAACTGTCTTCCAGCAGATGTGGTAATGGCAAGTTTAATAAATAGCTTTAAAAAAGGCCTGGATAAGTTTCTAAAACTAAAAAATATGGAGAATTACTGGTATTAATACATATGATGTAGTTCTGGTTGGTACAGGGATACTATATAATATTGAGAATTACTTGTATTAATACATATACTGTAGTTCTGGTTGGTACAGGGATACTATATCATATTGAGAATTACTGGTATTAATACATATACTATAGTTCTGGTTAGTACAAGGATACTATATAATATTTAGGATTACTGGTATTAATACATATACTGTAGTTCTGGTTGGTACAAGGATACTATATAATATTGAGAATTACTGGTATTAATACATATACTGTAGTTCTGGTTGATACAGGGATACTATATAATATTGAGAATTGCTGGTATTAATACATATATATCTGGTTGATCAAGGGATACTTTCCGATTGCTGTTTGGAATCGGGAAGGAATTTTTTCCCACTTTTTAGCTGTTTTATTTTTTTGCCTTCCTCTGGATCAACTGTTAGGTAAAAAAAAGTGAATAGGTTGGACTTGATGGGACGTATGTCTTTATTGAAAGTAATGCTGTTCTCTTTTTATTTTTTCTCTAGCAGACATTTTCAACAACGTGCCACTAATATATGCTTTGTGTGCATTCCACAAGATTCCACAAGGTGAATTGATCTAAATCTTCAGTCTCATTGAATAAAAATAATTCTTTTAAATGTTGTTCTGTTTTAATTCTTAGGGTTTGGTTGTTAACTAGGTATGGGTTTAGTTCCCAGAATATGTATGTGGTAGGTTTATGGGATTCATCTATTGCACAATATAAAGGTCTGACCATGTAATATTGCCGATAATAATCTTTGAAGTAACCCTTTATCTGCTAAACCAAAATCGATTCTGTAGTAGGATTGGAGCACCTTAGAATAAAATGCATGGTTTTTTTTGTTGTTGGAACACCTGTGTTTATGAAGTCTGTTCTTCACCAGCATTGAGATCTAACATAGTCGGGAAACATGAGTTAGAGGAAAGTTGGAAAGACTCATCTATTTTGAAGAGTGATTTGCTCCAAGACTCTCTGCACCTTTGCTCTTCCTTTTAAATCATTCAAAGGAAGGTTGAAGATCCTGCAATGCACAATACTTCTATTCTTCTCTGCTTTCTTTTAAAACCTGCTTTATATCTAACCACAGACCTCTAATGTGATAAATCATTTTTAGAAGCGTGATCTTTTAGACTGGATCCAGATAAGTGCTGTTGATGTCAATTATGGAAACATATGAAACAATGGAGATATAGGCCATTTAATATCCATAGGCTCATGTGGTCTCCTAGGAAATAGTTTGGTGCAGACCGACTGCTCTTTACATAAAGTGTTCTAGTTAACTCTTCATTCTCTATCCTATAAACCACTCACTACAATAACCCTTCTATACCTCTCAGAGGTTTGCACAAGCCTCAATTTAAGTATGCAATCCATCTGGCACTTAACACCTCTCAAGATTTTCAAAGCCTAGAAACTCACCTTCCACGCTGAGATATACTTACTTTTAGTTCAGCCAATCCCTCACCGGAAGTCCCACCTCCTGCCTTCTTCCAGGTATGTAATGTTAGTCTTGGCCATGACAGTGACGTCAAGACCAATGCTTGACAGAAAAGAAGGGGGGCGATTAGGGCACTGAAACAGTAAGTACTATTAACTATAGTGTAGGTGCTAGTCTGTAACATTTAAATATAGATACTAAGAAAGAAAGAGATCAGACTGCAACACTGTCTTAATGCAAAAGATAAAACCGTCCTTTATTAGTATAACAAAAGGACATCTTTAAAAACATTTAAAAAACATTGTATCTGCCTCTCATATGTATATAAACGTCACATATCTTATACACAGAACCTAAGTAGGTCAACTGATAAACCACAAATGCATATAAATCAGTATACTGGTACCAGTCTAGAGAGGTAGATTACAGGCAAGGGGTGTTCACGAAGAATGCGTTTCGCTCCCAACACCGGTGCTCGGAGCTTCCTCAGCGTGACTAACCATAGCCTCTCATTGGTTTAAAAACCCAACTAAGCCCCTTAGATGACGTCATCCTTAGGCGTCAATCGTGCAACTATCGTATCCACAAAGTGTATGTGATTGCGTCAGCATATCGCAAGAACTATGGAGCTACTGGAGCGGACTTAGTTGTCATGGTAACTAATAAACAAGTCACAAGAATCTATATATACTTGACATTGTTAGTGCGCGTAACAGTATATCAGCAGAAAACAAGGTCAATGCCTATACATATACAGAACAGAGGGGGGAGGGGAAGTTTTTTTTTTACAGTATCAAAAATTAGACCCAGTGTACAGTCCATTACTCATGTTAATCATCCAATAAAGAGGTAACATAAATAGTTCCTTCACCAGCTGAACATTGTAGAAACACTTAAAGTCCATCCAATAACCATCGGAGGGTAACCATCGGAGAAAATATAATGGGTTCTTTATATGTATAGGCATTGATCATGTTTTCTGCTGATATACTGTTACGCGCACTGACAACGTCAAGCATGTATAGATTCCAGATTCAGCGTGGGAGCGTCAGATTAAAGTAAGGTTTAAACCTAACTAAGCTTTTGGGGGGTTTATAAGGCTGAAAACATTGACTTATTTTTGGCTGGACATGCCCTTTAATCTTTTTAAAAATGACATTTTCAAGAGACACTTCATAACTGATAGGTTCTTTCCTGTGGGCATGCAGAATTGACTTCACACAATTTAATTTAACCCCTGTCATTGGGTGGCGACCAAAGAAACTGGGTTGTGCATGTGCCAGTTCCTTTCTGCTAACCTTGCTGGCATTGCTTCCACCCTGTCCTCAGTCTCCAGTCTGTGTCCTTAGTCTCTCAGTAGTCCAAAGGCACATTCCTTTAGTCCAAAAGAGCCCCCTTCTCCTTGTCCAAAATCTCCTGCTCCTACTGGATTCAACCCCAGCTTATATCCCACTTACCCTTCACTTCCCCCACAGCACCCCTTTCTTTTTTCATAGACAAGATGTCCATGTCATACACAGTATGTTAAGCAAAACTGGCAAAATCTTATTAACTTATCCTAATTGATCTTCCTAGTCCAGGAACCAGCATTAATTCACACACACTGTGTATCAACTAATTATAATGTGAATACAGAACCCTGCCTTCCATAGATGTATTGTCATTACATGACTGACCAGGTGTCTTGTGTGAAAAGTTCTATTATCTTATACAACATACATTGTAAATGGGGTCTTAGCATATATTAAAGGGTATCTCCACCTCTCATATAAACTTTTGCTGTAGTGCAGTGTACCCTATCCCACCCCCAACCGCCATATTTGTTTGCAAAAAAAAGAATCAGAAAGCTACTTACAGAGCTTCGTTACCCCAGCATTCAGACCCGGACCTCTGCTTGCAGGAAATAGCAAGCAGGGGGCCAAACTGGCAGTCTGTGATGGCTGAGAGACAGCCAATCACAGACACGGCAGCCAGCAGTGCATTATGCCAAGGGAAAGAGGCTCTGTAAGTACATTACCAATTCTTTTTTTTTGCAAATGGTGCTTGGGGTGGGATAGGGTTCACTACACTATAACAAAAGTATTTAAAGCTAAGGCACCAGGCAGCAAACAGGGATCAAGAAGGAGGGAGGCGGGGAAAGGGCTGCAGTGGGCAAGCCAGGAACAATGTAATTGTTGTAATAGCATTATATAAGGAGAGGCATTTAGCCATCCTACTGACGGATATAAAATCACACCCAATGTTTTTGCTACATGTGAAAGTAAATTTGTTGTGTATATGCTCATGTCCATGTAGTCATGTATATGTTGGACAGACCACTAGATCAGTGAAACACAGGATTCAGGAACACAGAAGCTCCATTAGAAACTTTAAAATTGGTACATATACAGACACGTCTGTATCAAGACATTTTTACCAGAATGGGCATAACTGTTCTTAACTCAGATGGAGAGTATTGGAAGAAATCCAGGAACCAGGGGAGGCAACAGAGCTACAATCCTGCTACAAAAAGAAAGATTTGGATAAAAAAACTGAAAGAGTTTAGAACCCAAAGGCATAAACGATAACTGGTCACCTATCTGTAAAGTAACCTCTCACAGCTCTATTTGTATGTAGAGACGTCTAGAAGACATACCTATAAGAGAATAAATATATTAGGTAAACACATACAGAGATGTTTAGAAAATTCGAAAACGAAACTCTACAGTTTCGAACATCTCTATGTACCTAATATATTTATTCTCTTATAGGTATGTCTTCTAGACGTCTGACAGTGTGCTGAACAAGCTAAAGGTAATGATAATGGTAGTTGCCTTACACCTTACAGTAGCCTTACACCTTATAATATCCTTACACCCTACAGTAGATTTACACCTTACAGTAGTCTTACACCTTACAATATCCTCACACCCTACAGTAGATTACAATAGCCTTACACCTAACAGTAGCCTTACACCTTACAGTAACCTTATACCTTACAGTAGCCTTACAACTTAAAGTAGCCTTAAACCTTAATGTTGCCTTACACCTTACAGTAGATTTACACCTTACAGTAGTCTTACACCTTACAATATCTTCACGCCCTACAGTAGATTTACACCTTACAATAGCCTTACACCTTACAGTAGCCTTACTCCTTACAGTAGCCTTACACCTTACAGTAGCATTACACCTTACATTAACCTTATACCTTACAGTAGCCTTACAACTTAAAGTAGCCTTAAACCTTAATATTGCCTTACACCTTACAGTAGCCTTTCACCTTACAGTAGCCTTACACCTTACAGTAGCCTTTCACCTTACAGTAGCCTTACACCTAACAGTAGCCTTTCACCTTACAGTAGCCTTTCACCTCACAGTAGCCTTACACCTTACAGTAGCCTTACACCTTACAGTAGCCTTTCACCTTACAGTAGCCTTTCACCTTACAGTAGCCTAACACCTTACAGGAGCCTTACTCCGTACAGTAGCCTTTCAACTTACAGTAGCCTAACACCTTACAGTAGCCTTACACCTTACAATATCTTTACACCCTACAGTAGATTTACACCTTACAGCAGTCTTACACCTTACAATATCCTCACACCCTAGAGAAGATTTACGGTACACCGTACAATAGCCTTACACCTTACAGTGGCCTTACTCCTTACAGCAGCCTTATACCTTACAGTAACCTTAAACCTTACAGTAGCCTTACACCTTACATTAACCTTATACCTTACAGTAGCCTTACAACTTAAAGTAGCCTTAAACCTTAATGTTGCCTTACACCTTACAGTAGCCTTGCACCTTACAGTAGCCTTAAACCTTACAGTAGCCTATTATTATTATTGTGGATTTTTATAGCGACAACATCTTCCGTAGCACTTTACAATTACATGTATACATTCACATCAGGCCCTGCCCTGAATAGCTTACAATTTAAGCACATTTATTTGACAAATACAACCTATCAGTATGTCTTTGATTGTGGGGGAAACCAGAGTGCCTGGGGAGAACATACAAATTCCTTGCAGATGTGTCCATGGATGGATTCGAACTCAGGGCCTCAGCGCTGCAAGGCATCAGTGCTAACCACTGAGCCAACCTGCTGCCCCACGAATAACCACAGCACTTAAAAGTTAACAAAATTATTCAAACCCACATATCTACCAGAAACTACCTAGGTTATTTTAGTGTATAAAAGGCAAAAGGTGCATAGTACATAATATTATAGCATGTACCTGTGATATAGGAGGTAGTTTAGGGACTTACTTTGTCATTTGCTTTAAGGGTAGCTAGTTTACCATTCCCCTACATTTGCATGCCTGTGTAAGAGATGGGAAGAGAGACAGGGATGCAGAAGAGATGTCAGCCACTGCAGAGACAAAGACAGTTCACAGGCCCTGTTGTAGGGCATCCCTTTAAGCCCATAGATCACATATCATATTCTGTGTTACTCTTGTGGAGTCAAAACAAATGCATTTTTGTGTTTATGAATCTTACTGTGGTTTTAGACCCACAAGATCAGCAGAACCGGGATCCAAATTTTAATTTCAAAGAAAAAAAAAACAATTCCACACCCGTGTGGCTAAATTCTGATGTAAAGAGGGAAATGAAAAGGAAGTGCATTTAAAATTATAAAGTCAAAGGGAACAGAGCGGGCCTTTAGAAAGCAAAACTGTAACAAGGATTGTATGAAAGAAATTAAGCTAGCTAAAATAAATAATGAAGTTAGGATAGCTGAACAAAGCAAGACTAACCCTAAACAATTTTTAAGTATACTAATAATAATAGAAATGAGGACTGAAAATGTGGGGCAATTCAATAATGGGGATAATAATCGGACCTGGGTTCGCTATCATTTAGTTAAATCCGGAAACAGTCAGGACATAACTGCTTTACCTCCCTTTCTTTAATTATTGCAAAAAAGGGTGAAATTATTCCTTTAATGTAAGATAACCTCAAAATTCACTAAAATTCTCTCCCAATGGAGACATTTTTAGAAATAACATATACCCAGGTTTTTTTGAGTGGAGTTAGTTTTGATAAAATATAGATAGCCAGACACATATTATCATCAAATTGGAAGTTTCTTTCTCGTGTTTTCCTTTTTTTTCTTAACTAAGGCTGAGGCCACACTGCAATGCACAGGAATCGCGCGCGTTATCGCACGCGATTGTGTGCGCGATTCTTGTGCGTTTTGCGCATGCATTTTTCGCCATTTTGAGTTATGGAAACGCATGCGTTAACGCAAACTTACGCGCAATCGCATGCGCATCGGAAATCACGGGAATATTCGCGTTCCCACGATTTCGCAAACGCGCGAAAAACGCGCTAGTGTGGCCTAGCCCTTAAAAATTAAACACAAAATCAAATGTGAACCCAAAAACTTTAGAGAGTTATCTGTTTTAGATTTTCAAATTTTTCGATAGATCCGAATGTTCTATTTGAACCCAAACTGCATCTCTAGTCCTGAATCAAATGCTATTCCACATTAGATAAAGAAAAATGACAGTGTATCCAATCCAAGGGAGGACCGGTTACCTCCCAGGGGTCTGCTGCTTGTTTTCTCATTCCCCTCTGATGCAGAGTATTTTTTAATAAAATCTATTTGCTCTCACAGTAGAAGAGTTGTCTTGTGTCTTCTGGTAAATTGTTTGGTTATGCCACATTAGCCATCAAATAGTCCAAAATATACCCAGAGCATAATTTTTGTGCTTTGTTCTATGGGCATCTATTCATTTAAATTTTATTAAGCTAGATATTCCTTTACCTTTGGATACAACACCCCATCCAGCACATAGTGCTGCCATTCTTTTGTCCAAAAAGCAGATATTCAGGTACAGTTCTTTGTAGAAATGTTCAATTTTAGCAAATGGTCTGAAAAAAAGTGGAGCCAACCCCCAAGGGGACCCACAGAATTCCACAGAATTCCAATAAATTCCCATTACTGTACAAAAGTCATGTTTTAAGCTATTTGTATTCTCTCCATAATGTATATATAAACTCTTTTCACTCCATCTCAGCTTCCCTCTGAAGAATTGGGTTACATGTTTTTAGGCGCCCACAATTATATGTATATTAATAGTGGATTTTTTATTTGTATCGATCAATCCATTTCCCCAGCACTGATTCACAATATCACAATTTTGAAACCATACCTTTTTCTTCTGATTAATTAAATCATATTAATTCCATTTCATTACCATTCTAACAATGAATTATGTTGTTTAAAGAGATATATATACTTTTATTACAGGTATTGATTCAACCTGGAATTCATGAAATATCTCTTTCCATTGGAATTCTGACCTATGTTCTAGTGATTACTAATTCAATGCATTGTTGCTTTTTAAAGGGATTTATATATGATTGTGGGTATGATATCAATTTTATTTACAAGTAGCAGAGTTGTAAATAAAAAAACTCACTGTGGGTTAGCTGAGCCGCAAATCTGGTTAACTTCGAGGTGGCCAACACAATGCAGGATTCTAAGGCAGATCTCAACCCCAATTAACATACCTCACAACATTTGGGGGTGTTATTGTTTTGAAATAAGGGGTGCATCGCATTAACTTCCCCTTTAGCGTGCATTGCATTAATAATGGGGTACAACATCTCGCATTCATTTATTTTTTATCAAATTGAATTATTGACACACAATGATCCCCAGAAAACACAATTTGCTTGAAAAAATGGCACATAGAAAAAAAAGTTGAGTGAAAAGAGTGTGTACGTTGCCTTTAATACTGAGGTTTCAGTAGTGAAGTAAAATGAAACCCCTTACAGTGCAGTTGTATTGCAGTGTGGGCAGTGTCATCCCATTAACAGCTCTTATTGTCTTTACTTAAGTAAAACTACATATTTGCCTTCACTGAACTCTGCACCAGACTGCTACAAACTGTAATCTCCATGAGTAGCTGCCTGCCCAACCCCCAGTACAAGAAACTTATCTTGGATTGGTCAGTTTACCTCTCAATCTTGACTTTTGGCAAACATGATTGACAGCTTTATCCTCCTATCACAGCAACAACAGAACAAAATGAAGCAAAGAATTGTACTGCTGTGAACAATCTGTGATATTTGGAAGATTTGCAATTACCGTATATACTCAACTATAAGTCGACCTAGTATAAGCCAAGGTACCTATTTTTGCCTGAAAAATTTGTAAAAACTGATTGACTCGAGTATAAGCTAAGGGGCATATTTATAAAGGTTCGTTAATATCGCAAAAAAATTACCGCCGCACATCGCGGCCGCGAAAATAGCGCTATCGCCGTATTTATAACGGCGAGCGCTATTCCCACGATACCTATCGCGGCCGCGATGTGCTGCGGTAATTTTAAGCCCCTTCGCGGCGATACTGTATAGTATCGTCGCGAAGGGACTTAAAATCCCTTCCCGACGCCGCTCCTACCCCGCCCACACCCCCCGAGGCCGGCAAGCGGCCGACCACCCGCCGCCGCCGCCGCTTCCCAGCAGCCCCTCCCAAACGTTCCCGTTCGCGGCAATCTCGGAACGGGAGGCTAGGAGGGGCTGCGGGAAGGGGCCGAGCAGGTGGTCGTGACCACCCGCCGCGCACCCCCTCCCCGGCAACCCTCCAAGCCCCCCGGCCGCGCCGGGGAGGGGAAGGGAGGGAGCCGCTGGGGGGGGTGGAGGCTCCTCCAGGGGGGCCCTGAGAAGGGCCTTTTGGGGCTTAGGGGGCCCGCAACTCGAACCGGGACCCCCCTCCCCGGCCCTACAAGGGCCCTGCGGCACTGACAAGTGCCTTTGGCGGGGGTCCCGCAGCTGAAACCGGGACCCCCAGTGCGGCTCTTAAAAGAGCCCTTGGGGAAGTCTTCTTTCTTCCAGTCCCGGCGACACCAGCTCCGCCGAGGCCGCCGACCCCCGAGAGGTACCCCTGCGGCCACCAGGGGTACCCCCCGGCGGGCGCCGGAGACCTCAACGAGGCCGAGTGTTGCCGGCCGTCTGATCCGAACGCGACGTCTTCGGGCTGGCGACACCAACCCCACTCAGGTCGCCGATTGCCAGGCAGACTCACTGCGGCCGCAGTGAGCCTGCTGGCACCGCCGGCTCAGCGGAAGCCGATGTTGCCAGCCGCTTTTTCTGCTTTCTTCAGCCATCTACTGCGATGGCATCTGAGAGTTCCTTGGCGGAAAGCTCCTCTTTATATGGAGGTTGCAGAAATCCATAAAGCTCCTCTTTATATAGGTTTGCAGAAATCCATAATCCGTTTTGTTGGTCAATTTTTAATACTTGCTTTACATTAACCAATCAGATTTCTGGAAAGTTCTGAAAAATTGATTGGTTATGTGTAAGCAAGTATTAAAAATGACCAATCAGAAACGGATTATGGATTTCTGCAAACCTATATAAAGAGGAGCTTTCCGCCGAGGAACTCGATGCCATCGCAATAGATGGGTGAAGAAAGAAGAAATAAGCGGCTGGCAAATCGGCTCCGTGAGGCCGGCGGTTGCCAGGGGTCACTGTCGGCCGCAGTGAGTCTGAGTGGGGTTGGTGTCGCCAGCCCGAAGACGTCGCCCAAGGGCCTTTTTAAGAGCCGCACTGGGGGTCCCGGTTCGAGCTGCGGGAGGGGACCCCCGCCAAAGGCACTTATTAGTGCCACAAGGGCACTTGTAAGTGCCGCAAAGGCCCTTACAAGGCCGGGGAGGGAGGGGGTCCTGTTTCGAGCTGCGGGACCTAAGCCCCAAAGGGCTCTTATAAGAGCCGCAAGGGCACTGTCAGTGACCGCAAGGACTTATAAGGGCCGGGGAGGGGGGTCCCGGTTCAGAGCTGCGGGACCCTTAAGCCCCAAAGGCTCTGTCAGAGCCGAACAAGGCAATTGTAAGTGCCGCAAGGGCCCTTATAAGGGCCGGGGAGGGGGGGTCCGGTTCGAGCTGCGGGACCCCCTAAGCCCCAAAAGGCCCTTCTCAGGGCCCCGCTGGAGGGAGCCATCCACCCCCCCAGCGGCTCCCTCCCGATCCCCTCCCCGGGCGCGGGCACGGGGCGGGGGGATTGGAGGGGTTGCCGGGGAGGGGTGCGCGGTGGGTGGTCCGACCAACCTGCTGGGCCCCTCCGGCAGCCCTCCTAGCTCTCCGTTCCGAGATTGCCCGCGAACGGGGGTACGGGTTGGGAGGGGCTGCTGGGAAGCGGCGGCGGGGCGGGGGTGGTCGCCGCTGCCGCCGCGGCGGGGGTGTGGTGGGCGGGGTGGCGTGTCTCCCGGGGGCGGGTGCGACCACCCGCCGCGGTTGCCTGCCATCCCCGCCGCGGGAGGTTGTATCGGCTGACTTCGCTCCTTCAAGGTGGCGAAGTAAAACAACGCCGATACTAGCGAGCGAAACCAAGTACCGCCGCTTTATAAATAGAAGCGGCGGTTAACAGGTAAGTATTGGGCGCGAAAGGTTAACGCTTCGTTAACTTTTCGCGGCCGTTTTCGGACCTTTATAAATCGCGAGGAAACGCGATTTATGTGCGTTAATGTCCGCGAAAACGGCCGCGAAAAGTTAACGAACCTTTATAAAATATGCCCTAAGTGTAGAAATTATCACCAATACTGCCTTCAGTTCTGTATTGTTTTGTGTCTTAAGTTGCCCTTTAAATGGACAGCAGAATTACCATACATTAATCCCATACAGCAATAGCCAAATCCAGAACCATTAATCCCCAATTCCTTGGCATTCCAAATGTTTGGAAACTCCCAGCATGCTTTGGTGGCTGGAGTTGTAGTTTCTAAACATGTGGAGTGGCAAGGTTCAATAAACTTTTAATTAAGCTTACCATCATTTAAAATTCTCCTGACCTCTATATAGTAAAAGGCTCTCTGACCCCAATAGTTAAAATTGTCACCTGTCATTTGCATTGAACTAGCAGCCATTTTTTGCCCCAAACTGATAATACCCATCAGATTTACAACATCCAGATAAGCAGTGACAGTGCTGAGTGAGTCCAGCAGCCGGAATACATGAAGCAGTAAGGAGTGTAAAGGCAGATCAGCTCCTGTAACTTTCTATGCAGGTGAAGGATTTTTTTAACACACCTACTGGTTCCATGGACCCATTGGCAGGCAAATAAATGGGCCAACTTACGGGGTTTTCCACCACCACTCAGACGCGTTACGGTATCGAGTTTGGCAAAGAAGCAAAAGTAGCGTTACTCGTTATCACTACGTTTATAAATAGCGAAAAGTCCAATTTTCAAAAGGTGCGGCGATAACGGAGGGGAAAAATTTAACAAACCTTTAAAAATACGCCCCTAGTTTTTAGTGTACATATCGCTTTAAGAAGCAGCAATAAGGATGTTCGAATATAGTGTCATTGCACCTTTCATGTTAAGGGGGAAACTGTGGTCTCTCAAACATGATTTTAAATGCAAGGCTGGGTTCCTCCTTTAAATGAACCATCAACCACCTTTCGCTGTCAATTTACCTTAATCATTTTTGGACTCACTGTACCCCTTTAAAGTGCCCATACAATGCTATAAGGGAGGATGTGTAGGGTCCCAGGCCACGTAAGGCCTTGAACTGTATTAAACATATAACATCTATTGATCCAATGTAAGTATGACACAACAAAACAGATACAAATACTTGCCTCTATTTAAATTGAACTGTGGTCTCCAAACAAGTTAAATTGCAAAGTGCCGCCGAGCACAGAAGCCTCAGACCCTCAGTGTTGTGAGGAGAACAGAAGTCCCTCCTCCCCTCTGCTCTGGTGAAAGTCCTGATCCGAAGAAGTAACGTTCTGTGGAGGGGGTTGAGTAAACCCAGGCCACCGCGAGTGGGTCGGGGCCACGCCCCGTGAGTGGGCAGTGGGCGGCCCATGGCACCCGCGAGTGGCCGGGGTCCAGGGGCCATTTAGTATGGTCGGGTGCCTGCAAGCTGAGGGACCATGTTGTGACGGTCCATGAGTGGGAGAGGTACCAGATGGTGGCTGTCAAAAGGGGAGGAGGAGACACACAGATGAACTGACAGTTCAGAGCAGGAAGGCAGGGACAGTAGTTCTGCTTTGCTCATTATCACACCACAACAATGTAAATCTTCAAAAACTTGCAAAATAAACAATGTGAAATAAATTGCAAAAATTCTCAGGGGTGCAATTCCTATAATTTACCTCAATATAAAGTCATTTGGACCAGTTCCCCCTTTAATTGGATTTTGTCAGAGTTTAGTAAAGTATTTCCAGGTTGAATTAAAGACAATACTTCCAATGCAGTTCCAACCCCATCTAGCAATTCCTCATTTCCATGCCAACTAATCCCAAACGAAGGCCAAAAAACCACCCCCACCCAAATGTATGAAGGGGAAAAAAAATCATTAATAAATAGATAAATCGAAGTGGCCCCAACCAGAACCTATGGCACCCCACGTATTACCACTTTAGAGTTAGGTCCATAATGATGGAGCCTCCCCTTAAACCAAACTACTCTCTGCATCCTATTCATTAATAAAAAAGGAGTATGTCCAACCCGCAAATCCGTCTCCGCAATCGCGGACCGCTAATTTTCGAAAAAAATTCAAAAATTCGAAAATCCTGCGAGCGGCACCCGTTAAAACTAAAAAATAGTCTCAAAATAACGAGATTTCTCGAATTTTTCGAAAAAATGTTCGAAATTACTGTTCCGCGCAATTTTCGAAATTTTTTGAAATTACGAGAACTCGCATAATTTTCGAAAATTTCTTCAAAACAACAGGACTTTTCTAACAGTCTAGTAAATCCGCGTAATTTCGAAAATTTTTCTAAATACAATATTTACGAAAATAAGATACAAAGCCCTTGTAATTCTTAATTTCGAAAATTTTCGAAAATACGAGTGACGCAAATACGGAGAAATCTCTTAATTCAAAAATTTTCGAAAATATACGAGACATCCGTGGTTCAGAAGTTCGGAAGGGGCGGAAAATCCGAAAAATTCCGCCGTTCGCGAACGGGAAAATCCGCGGCGGATCCGGGTTCGGATTTCGGCCGGGTTCGCCATCCTATTCATTACTCAATTTTCTATCCAATTGTACAAATTGCCTCCCCAGACCAACAGTACCTTTAGTTTAAACATTAGTAGGCCTATGGGGGACTGTATCAAAAGCCCTTTGCAAAGATCCAAGTAACTACATCTCTTGCTATGTTGCCAAGTCTAAATCACTCTACTTACTACTTCCTCATAAGCCAGCAAGATTAGTTTGACAGATCTATTCCCCTCTTAAAAATCCATGCTGGTTACTACTTAAGGTCAGTTCTTGAAAATAGACTCCCTATTAAACTTTCCAGTAACCTTCCCCACCCTGAAGTAAACTTACAGGCCCTGTAATTACCCGGCTGTGAACACTAGACCCTTTTTGAATATGGAATAACATCAGTCCTTTTTCCAATCTAGAGCAAACCCCGGACTAGGGAACTGCAAAAATACGAAACAATGGCCTTAAATAAAACTGACTTGCCCCCTAAGTACCCCGCCGATGATGTTTTTATCCGTTCCCCATGAGATTTATTAAATTAACCTTATTTAGTTCTGTCGGACCATATCCTTGTTAACCAAATTGCACTTTGCATCTTTTATACCATTAATTGCTACTATAATCTACGATTCTGTATTTGGATTGGTCTTCTATAGGTGTATACAGAGGGAAAAAAAGTAGTCAAGACATTTGCTTTATTAAAAAATCGCCTCCTCCGTAACTACCTTATCCCCATTAATTAAATGGTGCCCCATTTTTCAGTCCCTCATTTTACTATTATTGTACTTTTAATAGTCTTTTTATGACTTATGATATGCTTTGTTCAGCTTGTGGTGTCTTAACCTATAATAAAAAAAACTATATTTTCTATCTATCTATCTATCTATCTATCTATCCGAGCTATCTATCTATCTATCTATCTATCTATCTATCTCTCTATCTATCTCTCTATCTATCTATCTATCTATCTATACTATAAAAGTCAAATGTATGTATGTATGTATGTTTTGTAAGGTCCAGAAGAAACTTCAACAGCTGGTTCAAATTTGTCATGAACTTGGTACACTTATGTATAAGGATCTGGAAAAAAAAGTAGAGGCTACTTTACAACAACTTTTAATAAAATGCTCTGTACACCCCCCCCCCTGTACCCCCTTTTTTCAATATTCATCAAGTGTTCTAATTGTAGATTCCAAACGCTGGCAATTGGCGGATAGTCCTTGTCCACCCCCCAAAACTACAATACCTCCCAATACTGGCCCCAATGTGTAGTTATGTCGAGTGCCGATATTTATATTAGTAAAATCCTTACCTTACATCCCAGCTCCAGTGGTTCCCTTCTCCAGTTAGTGGTTCTCCAGATGGTCTCCTCCTCCAAGTGGTTTTCTCCAGTAAATACCCCCCCACCCCAGTCCAAAAAGTGGTCCCAGGAGGAGAAGCGGATCCCATATAGGACTTTTGCCTCTGTCTTCCTCCGGGAGAATTTTGCCAGCGCGTTCAGCATTTCCCTCTCCCTCTCCCACCCACTTTGGTCTCCCTCCCCTCTAGATAAAATCCCTATTGTTATAATAGTAAATGTGCCCCAGCCCCAAACCGCTATAAGCATTTCTTAGAAAGTCCCCAGATAGTTAATTACCATGCCTCCCCTTATTCACACACTTGAAAAGCCAGAAGCTGACCCTGATTGGCTGCCTCGCAGCCAATCACAGAAGCGTCTGGCCGGTTCCCGCCCCCTGCTTGCATTTCCGCGCAAGAGCAGAGGCCCGGGCCAGTGCGGCTAAGGAGCGAGGCATGGAAGTCACTATGGGGACTTTAAAGAAGAAAAACGAAAATTATTATAGCAGTTGGGTGGGGGGCACATTTATAGTAATAGCATAAAATGTGAAATGAAGGGTGACAAGCCCAATTTAATATCTGTATTACATAAACACGGTAAATGGAAACCTTTCCCATTAATCTCTGTATTGAAAGAAACTGGTAAAGTGGCACCCTTTCCATTAATATCTGTATTAAAAAAACATGGTAATGGCATCTTTTCCCTTAATCTCTGTATTGAAAGAAACTGGTAAATAGCATCCTTTCCCATTAATATCTGTATTGAAAGAAACTGGTAACTGGCACACTTTCCTATTAATATCTGTATTAAAAGAAACTGGTAAATGGCACCCTTTCCCTTTAATCTCTGTATTGAAAGAAACTGGTAAATGGCACACTTTCCCATTAATATCTGTATTGAAAGAAACTGGTAAATGGCACCCGTTCCCTTTAATCTCTGTATTGACATAAACTGGTTAATGGCACCCTTTCCTTTTCTATCTATCTATCATCTATCTATCTATCTATCATCTATCTATATATATAATAGTACATATATTCATCTATATATCATCTCTATCTACTATCTATTATTTATCTATACATCTATCTACTATCAATCTTCTATCTATCTATCTATATTATTATTCTATCTATCACCAACTGACTCTATATCGATCTATCTATGTCTTCTATCTATAATAACTTGTCTAACTATCAATCTATCTCTATCTAACTAACTCAGTCTATCTATCAACTCAGTCTATCTATCTATCTATCTCTGTTCTATCTATCTAACTGTCTATCTTTCTATCTATATAACTCTGTCTCTCTATCTATATAACTCTGTCTATCTATCTAACTCTATCTAACATCTATATATCTAACTATGTCTATCTATCTGTCTATCTATCTATCTCTGTCTGTGTGTGTGTGTATCTATCATCTATCTATCGATATCTCCTATCGATATATCATCATATTGATCTATCATCTATCTATCATCTATCTATCTATCTATCTATCATTTATCTAACTAACTCTGTGTATCTATCTATCTCTGTCTGTGTGTGTATCTATCTATCTATCTATCATCTATCTATCATCTATCTATTATCCGTATATTAGTATCTATCTATCTATCATCTATCTATCTATATTTCTTCTATCTATCATCTATCTATCATCTATCTATCTATCTATAATCTATTTATACTAACTCTGTCTGTGTATCTATCTATCTATCTACTCTGTCTGTCTATCTATCTATCTATCTATCTATCTGTCTATCTACCTGTCTATCTATCTATCTAACTAACTCTGTCTATCTATCTAACTAACTAACTAACTAACTAACTCTGTCTATCTATATCTAACTTTTGCAAAGGCTTTTGATACAGTCCCCCATAGGCTACTAATGTTTAAACTAAGGTCTGTTGGTCTGGGGAGGCACATTTGTACATTGGATAGAAAATTGGTTAATGAATAGGGATGGCCGAACCCGGCCGAAATCCGAACCCGGATCCGCCGCGGATTTATCCCGTTCGCGAACGGCGGATTTTTCCGGATTTTCCGCCTTCCGAACTTCTGAACCACGGATTTCTCGTATTTTCGAAAATTTTTGAAATTACGAGATTTCTCGTATTTTCGTCAATACGTATTTTCGAAAATTTTCGAAATTACAAGGATGTCTCTTATTTTCGTAAATATGTATTTTAGAAAATTTTCGAAATTACGCGGATTTACTCATATTTTCGAAAATTCCTGTTTTCGAAAATTTTCGAAATTATGCGATTTCTCGTAATTTCAAAAAATTTCGAAATTGCGCGAACACGTAATTTCGAACATTTTCGAAATTACGAGAAATCTCGTTATTTTGAGAATATTTTTTATTTTAACGGGTCCGCTCGCGGATTTTCGAATTTTTGAATTTTTTCGAAAATTCGCGGATCCTCGAGCGGACCGGATTTTGCGAAGTTCGGACATCTCTATTAATGAATAGGATGCAGAGAGTAGTTGTTAATGGGGCTCCATCATTATGGACTAAAGTGGTAAGTGGGGTGCCATAGGGTTCTGTGTTGGGGCCACTTCTATTTAATCTATTTATTAATGATTTTTTTTCCCCTTCATAAATTTGGTGGGGGTTTTTTGCCTTCGTCTGGATTAGTTAGGCAGGAAATGAGGATATTGCTAGATGGGTTGGACTGCATGGACGTATGTCTTTATTCAACCTGAAATACTATACTAACTCTGACAAAATCCAATTAAAGGGGAACTGTGGTCCAAAAATGACTTTAGGTAAATTGAGGTAAATTTATAGGAATTGCTCCCCTGAGAATTTTTGCAATTTATTTCCATTGTTTATTTTGCATAGTTTTGAAGATACTTACATTTTTGTGTGTGATATGGCAGCAACATTACTAGGTCCCCTGCACTTCCTGCTCTGAAACTGTCAGTCAATCTATCCTGTGTCTCCTCCTCCCCTTTGCAGCCCCCCTGGTCCCTCCCACTCATGGACCCCATGGTCCCTCCAGTTGCAGGCAACCCATGACCCATTATCTTACAGCCCCATGTGACCCCGCCCACTCGCGGGTGCCGTGGCCCCCGCCCACTCACGGGTGCTGTGGCCCCGACCACTCGCGGGTGCCGTGGGTTACTCAGACCCACTCCCCCCTCTACCTTCTCTGGCAGGACTTCACACAGCAGAGAGGAGGAGGGACTTGCTGTCTCCCTCACACACTGAGGGAGTCTGAGGCTGTTCTTTCCGGCGGCACTTTGCAATTTAACTTGTTTGGAGACCACAGTTCCCATTTAAATAGAGGCAATTATTTTTATCTGTTTTTGTTTTGTTCTATACTTACATTGGATCAATAGATGTTATATGATAAATACAGATTCAAGGCCTTACGTGGCCTGGTGACCATACACATCCTTCCCTATATCAATTGTATGGGCACCTTAAAGGGTAACAGTGGTCCAAAAATGACTTAAGGTAAATTGACAGGAAAGGTGGTTGATGGTTCATTTTAAAGGTAGGAACCCAGCCTTTCATTTAAAATAAACTTGTTTGGAGACCACAGTTCCCCTTTAACATGAGAGGTGAAAATATATCTAACATCCTTATTGCTGCTTCTTAAAGGATATGTACACTAAAAAACTTAGGGGCGTATTTATAAAGGTTTGTTAAATTTTTCCCCTCCGTTATCGCCGCCTTTTTGCCAAATTTGGACTTTTCGCTATTTATAACGTAGTGATAACCAGTAACGCTACTTTCTGCTTTTTGCCAAACATCGCTACAGTAACTGCGTCTGAGGTGGTGAAAACCCGTAAGTGGCCATTTATTTAGCCTGCCAATGGGTCCATGGAGGTGTCAGTACATTGTGGAGTGTTTCTCAATACTAATAAGTACTCAATTAGTGCTGTGGATGAATGGACATGGTAAATAGTGTTAAAACCACCCAGGAGAAGTGCGTTTTCGCGGGTCTAGGTTTATTAGTAGTTTAGACATGTAAAATAGTTGAGTAAAACCACCCACGATTTTCTCTATTTTATTAATAGGACATGGGTAATAGTTGTAAAACTACCCGGGCAATTTTTCTATGTTTATTAATAGGAACAGTGGTAATAGTGTAAAACGCACCCAGTGGAATTTTCGCTATGTTTATGCACGGGACTGGTAAATAGTGTAAAACTCACCCAGGTCGATATTTCTCGATTTTATTAAGATGAGTAAGTGTAAATAGTGTAAAGACACACCAGGCGAATTTTTCTCTATTTTTATAATAGGACGGGTAAATAGTGTAAGACACTCACCCGGGACATTTCTCGATTGTATTAATAGGGATCTGATGTAATTAGTGTACAAATTACCCAGGATGAAATTTTCTCTATTTTATTAAAGGATTGGGTAACTAGTGTTAAAACCACCACAGGTGCTAATTTTCTCTATTTTATTAATGGACGTGGTAAATAGTGGAAAACACCACAGGCGAATGTTTCTCTAGTTTATAATATGACATGGGTAAATAGTGAAAACCAACCAGTAGCGAATTTTTCTATGTTCTTAATAGGACGATGGTTAAATAGTAAACCGTACCAGGTGAATTTTCTTATTTTATTAATAAGGACATGGTAAATAGTGGTTAAACTACCCAGGTGAATTTTCTTCTATATTTATTAATAGGATGGTAATAGTGTAAATCCACCCAGGAGAGAATTTTTCTCTATTTTTATTATAGGACATGGTAAATAGGAAACTCACCCAGGGAATTTTCTCTATTTATATTAGTGACAGGTAAATAGGGTAAAACTCTCCAGGTGACTTTCTCTATTTTTCTAATAGGACTGTGTAAATGTGTAAAACTCACCCAGGCGAATTTTCTCTATTTATTAATAGGATGTAAATAGGTCAAACTCACCTAGGTCGAATTTTCTCCTATTTGTATTAATAGGACATGGTAAATAGTGTAAAACTCACCCAGGCGAATTTTCTCTATTTTATTAATAGGACATGGTAAATGTGTAAAACTCACCCAGGTGAATTTTCTCTATTTTATTAATAGGAGTGGTAATAGTGTAAAAACCACCCAGGAGAATTTTCTCTATTTTATTAATAGGACATGGTAAATAGTGTAAAACTCACCAGGAGAATTTCTCTATTTTATTAATAGGACATGGTAAAGTGTGTAAAACTCACCCGGAAATTTTCTCTATTTTATTAATAGGAACATGGTAAATAGTGTAAAACTCACCCAGGCGAATTTTCTCTATTTTATAAATAGGACATGGTAAATAGTGTAAAACTCACCAGGCGAATTTTCTCTATTTTATTAATAGGACATGGTAAATAGTGTAAAACTCACCCAGGCAAATTTTCTCTATTTTATTAATAGGACATGGTAAATAGTGTAAAACTCACCCAGGCGAATTTTCTCTATTTTATTAATAGGACATGGTAAATAGTGTAAAACTCACCCAGGCGAATTTTCTCTATTTTATTAATAGGACGTGGTAAATAGTGTAAAACTCACCCAGGCGAATTTTCTCTATTTTATTAATAGGACATGGTAAATAGTGTAAAACTCACCCAGGAGAATTTTCTCTATTTTATTAATAGGACATGGTAAATAGTGTAAAACTCACCCAGGTGAATTTTCTCTATTTTATTAATAGGACATGGTAAATAGTGTAAAACTCACCCAGGCGAATTTTCTCTATTTTATTAATAGGACATTTTTTAGTATTGTTTATTTTCAGCAAACTGCAGCTAATTACCAAACCAGCTCCATTAATATGGGAACCTACCATAGTGCTGTGTAAGGAATAGTCATGTTAATGGAACATTCCAGTATGTAATGATGTTTGGGGAAAATTCTAATAACACTGCAAAAAATGCAAGAAAAGGGAGAAATGGGGCAAAAAGATGAAAATTCACCTATTTATAAATGGCTTTAAATAAAAAAAGTGACAAAAATAGCTCTGAAATTACACCCTCTCTGGTCTGGTAATGGCCGACACTAGAGAGCAATCTCTCTTTTCACAGTGATACCACACTTAACGCAACAAACGGCGAAAATTATCTCCACATATTGCCGCAGGGATACTTTTCCGTTATAGCGAGTGTTTTTATGAATAAGGCTAAAATAGCGCTCTTTGTCATTGCGATGTCCTACGATAGCAAAATGGCGAAAATAATAATAGTTTATAAATATGCCCCTTAATTTTATTAGTTAGCTGTTGCTCTATCTGAATGTGTATTCATTTTTTTTGCCTTCCCACCCCCTACCTTCACCGTTTGTTTCTTGCTGGCTTCCTGCTCCATGGTAATGTGACTCCTAGGATGGCCCCTACAACATGTGGTCTGCTAAACCAAATTGGCTTGTCTAAGGGTCTTGCTGCTGCTTGTGGTACATGACGGGGGTGCGCTTGATGACATCAATGTGCACACGCCTCACGCGCTGCTGGTGACGTAACCATCCATGCGCCCAGGATGAAGACGTGCACACACTGATGGCGCATTATATCAAGGGCATGGTAACGTTACCAGCATGCGCAGTTACATCCTGGGCTCTTGCGTGGTTACGTCATCAGGCACGCAGGCATTGACGTCTCCGAATGCGCGTGAGCATACGCCACATGCAGTAGCTAGATTCTTAGACCACCCAATTTGGTTTAGCAAACCACATCTCATGGGGGTGGTCCCTGGAGCCACATTACCATGGAGGAGGAAGCCAGCAAGAAACGAATGCTGAAGGTAGGGGTTGGGAAGGAAATAGACATTCAGGAGCCACAGCTAACTTATAACATTAAGTTGGTTTTTTAGTGTACATATCCTTTATTACAATTACAATTGTAGTGTTATATGCCTGATTTATATAACACATCACTCTGAAACAGCCCCATATCCACTGAGCACCAGGATCTACTGTGTATGGTGTTTGACCTTGGTAATGAACATACACAGATTAATACAACTGTGATCCCAAACTAACAATGGAAGAGAATTGATATTTAACATTTAAAAGCTGCTTTACAATGAGGCTGGTGCATAAAGCATTATATATATTGTGTGTCCTTATTAATGAAAGTCTTTAAACTTCTCCTTTAAAACTCGTATTTAAAACTTGTAGTAGTTAATTATGGATAAATGTCTGTAGTAATAGGTTATATGTACATTTAACTCTGTTACTACTGAGTTTTCATTATTTTGCAATGTTATGTTTAAATATTTATATCTATAAAATCAAAGAAATGTATCTAGTAAATAGTAAATCTAGTAAATATTTATAATCTATAGTGTCTATTTTCCCATCATTCCCTGCATGTTCCAGGGTCCCTCTCACAGATGATCCATGTTTACCAGGTCCCAGAAGTAACCAGCATTGAAGGCAGCACTGTCACCTTACATTGTAACTACACAGCCACCAACGTGGTAAATAACATTGGATGGTTTACGTGGTACAGACATGCGGTGGGGGGTCCCGTTGTCTCCAACGACAGTAAAGATTTCATTGGCAGAGTCAGTGTAACTACCCAATTGGATTTTATCAATAAGAGATCAGCCAACATTCAGCTGCATAAAGTGGATATAACAGACACTGGGATGTATATCTGTGAAATCTCATTACTATTCAACCAACCAGAAAAAGGACATGGGAAGGGAACCTTTCTCAACGTGACAGGTGAGAGTTTAATGAATATTTATTAATATAGAGATTATTATAGAGCAACTACAAGAGCAAAATGTGTTTAAGGTGTTTAAATCAGTATCTATTAATCACAGGGAGGTGAGAACGCATATTCCCACCTCCCTGTGAATAATAGAATAGGAGCGCTGGTAAGATAAGTGTTGCAGTGTTCCCCAGGCATTCTATTATTCACAGGGGGTTGGGAATACGCAATCTCACCTCCCTGTAAATAATAGATACAGATTTCATTTACTTTGCAAAGTACATAAAATCTGTTTACTGTCCCTTTAAGTGACATTGTACAGTGGATTTTTAAAATTTTACAAAAATTCATTGTACTTTCTTGCTGTTCACTTGTTTTATTTATATAATATTAATGTATTACAAGGCAAAGCAACGTGTAATATACAGTATTTATATACTAGCAGAGTGTTAGTTGGTGCACAGGAAATCTCGTATATGATCCACTTTCCCTGCAGTTTAAAATATTAGCTGAATGGCAACTTTCCTTTAAAGGGCAAGTCCAGCCTAAAAATAAATAGCTTTTAAAATGCTTATTACCCCCCAAAACCTCACTTTCGCAAGGTTCCTATAGTTCAAAGATCCCCCAGAACTTACCTGACCTGGACCCTCGCCATCTAGGCGCCGCCCCCTGCTCCTGTTTCAAGCTCGTTACAAGCAAAAACAGGAGCAAGGGACTGACAGACACTTTACTTCCTGGTCGCAGCTGTCAGGTGACGGGTGTGACATCACGTCGCGTCTTAACTGAGCTTAACTGTCTTAAGTGGAGTGGCTATCATCACCTGCCGCGGAGTAGAAGGGGCGAGGGACCGGGTCAGGTAAGTTCTGGGGGATCTTTAAACTATAGGAAACCTCGCGAAAGTGAGGTTTTGGGGGGTAATAAGCATTTTAACAGCTACTTATTTTTAGGCTGGACATTCCCTTTAAATCTCTGTAGTAAGAAATACCTGGTATCTAACCCACTTTTCATGCTGCAGTGAAAGAAATGTCAAGCCCTTGCTTACTTTTCTTTTAATCTTGGCAGAAGAGAAATGGCACTGACATGCCTCGACCGCTTCCTGCTTCACTGTAACTATAGCGTGCATGCTTGGTTTTCTATTGTTACTGCCATTCTGTATTTTGCTTCAGGTAATGGACGGCATTGTAAAATACCAATCGTTACTATTTTATCATGTTTTTTAGTACCAATACCAAATTAGAAACTGGTTCCTTCCAATACTCATTCTGATAGTGGTACCAATAGCGATATGAGGTATGGTTGCCATTGATATGGAAGGGGGGTAGTTGTAGGGGTGAACTAATAAGTGTGTGTGCCTGTTTCTGTGTGAGGTTGGTTGAAAAGCTTTGTGCTTATGACAATGAATCTTTTTTATTGATGATTTTCTCTTTATTGCCATGGAAATGGAAGGATGGAGTGGGTTAGAGGTGTATCAGTAGGTGTGTGTCTGTGTAGATTGGAAAGTATGCTTTATGGCAGCAAAACTAAATTTCAACCTTTGTTCTGAGTAAATGCATATATTTTTATCATTTTCATTTTTTATATAGGATTTTTATTTTGAAATTGTGTGTGTTGATTGCATATCTGTGTGTTTGTACTTGAAATCACATTCATCTGCACACACTGCACTCTCGGAGCAACTGCTTCCCAGGTGGTGCTGGTCTCTGGCATTCAGCTGTGCCCAGTATATTGCAAAACAAAATTGGAGACCAAACCCACTCCGTAAAATACAAGGGCCCCTAGCCCATTTTTATTGTAACAAAAAAAAGATTACGTTTCTGTGGATACAACCATCCTTCGTATTTGTGTATTTCAGTAAAAATGGGCTAGGGGCCCTTGTATTTTACAGAGTGGGTTTGGTCTCCAATTTTGTTTTGCTATTCATGTGGTTTTGTCAGAGATGCAGTGTAAGTTTGAAAAGCCTTGGACCCAAATGCAGTTCATTACAAACTGGGTTTTTATTACAAACCTCAGAATATTTGTCATTGAAGGTTCTGTTGATTAAAGTCTAAGTGCAAAAAATGTCCATAAATTCACACATAACTCTGAAACACTTTGAAGGATTCCTTAGCTAGAAGAAACCCCATTTCTTCCATATAGTATGTCCTGTATGTTTGTACAGAATGTTTAGTCTCTTGCTTGAACAGTGTGGGAGGGGATAGTTGAGGGGATAGTCGAGGGGATAGAAATGGCAGGTTGGCTAGTTCATGCCAAATTAAGGAATTAAAAAAATTACCTAAACTGATAAACTGGCTGGTAGACATGTCAAAACCAGCAAGTTCTGTTCTGTAAACAGACCCATATAAGTCAATGGGGCAGAACATTTTTTTGAAGGTTCTGAGTAAAGTAAGGGTAGAAAAAGCATGGTAACTTACAGCAGATGGCTCAGGAACCTGGGAAATGGTTAAATCACCAAAACGTTAATAAAAATGAACTTCCATTACACGCCAGCTATTTTTGAGTTTCTGCATATATATGAGGCTACTTTCAGTAAATAACCCTAGAAAAAGACTTAAAAACCCAAGAAAGTACCCTTAATAACCCTTAAAAGTAGCCTTAATAACCCTAGAAAGTACCCTTAAAAACCCTAGAAAGTACCCTTAATAACCCTAGAAAGTACCCTTAATAACCCTAGAAAGTAGCCTTAATAACCCTAGAAAGTAGCCTTAATAACCCTAGAAAGTAGCCTAAATAACCCTAGAAAGTAGCCTTAATAACCCTTAAAAGTAGCCTTAATAACCTTTAAAAGTAGCCTTAATAACCCTAGAAAGTAGCCTTAATAACCCTAGAAAGCAGCATTAATAACCCTAGAAAGTAGCCTTAATAACCCTAGAAAGTACCCTTCATAACCTAGAAAGTAGCCTTAATAACCCTAGAAAGTAGCCTTAAAACCCTAGAAAGCAGCCTTAATAACCCTAGAATTAGCCTTAATAACCTAAGAAAGTACCCTTCCAATAACCTTAGAAAGTAGCCTTAATAACCCTAGAAAGTAGCCTTAATAACCCTAGAAGCAGCCCTTAGTAAACCCTAGAAAGCACCTTAATAACCCTAGAAAGTAGCCTTTAAAACCTAGAAGAGCCTTAATAACCCTCGAAAGTAGCCTAATAACCCTAGAAAGTAGCTTATAACCCTAGAAAAAGCCTTAAAACCCTAGAAAGTACCTTAATAACCTAGAAAGTACTTAAGCCTTAATAACCTAGAAAGTTAGCCTTCAATAACCCTAGAAAGCAGCCTTATAACCCTAGAAAAGCTTAGACTCTTAATAACCTAGAAAGTAGCCCCTTTAATAACCCTAGAAAGCAGCCTTAATACCCTAGGAAAGTAGCCTTAATAAACCCTAGAAAGCAAGCCTTAATAACCCTAGAAATAGCCTAATAACCCTAGAAAGCAGCCTAAAACCTAGATATAGAAAGCAGCCTTAATAACCCTAGAAAGTAGCCTTAATAACCCTAGAAAGTAGCCTTAATAAGCCTAGAAAGAGCCTTATAACCCTAGAAAGAGCCTAATAAACCCTAGAAAGTAGCCTTAATAACCCTAGAAGTAGCTAATAACCCTAGAAAGCAACCTTAATAACCTAGAAAGTAGCCTTAATAACCCTAGAAAGTAGCCTTAATAACCCTAGAAAGTAGCCTTAACAACCCTAGAAAGCAGCCTTAGTAAACCCTAGAAAGCAGCCTTAATAACCCTAGAAAGAGCCCTATAAACCCTAGAAAGCAGCCTTAATTACCCTAGAAAGCAGCCTTAATAACCCTAGAAAGTAGCCTTAATAACCCCTAGAAATCAGCCTTAATAACCCTAGAAATAGCCTTAATAACCCTAGAAAGCAGCCTTAATAACCCTAGAAAGTAGCTTAATAACCCTAGAAAGTAGCCTTAAAACCCTAGAAAGTAGCCTTAATAACCCTAGAAAGTAGCCTTAATAACCCTAGAAAGCAGCCTAATAAAACCCTAGAAAGCAGCCTTAATAACCCTAGAAAGCAGCCCTTAATAACCCTAGAAAGTAGCGTTAATAACCCTAAAAGTACCCTTAATAACCCTAGAAGTAGCCTTAATAACCCTAGAAAGTAGCCTAAAATAACCCTAGAATCAGCCTTAAAACTAGAAAGTAGCCTTAAACCCTAGAAAGCAGCCTTAATAACCCTAGAAAGCACCCTTATAAACCTTAGAAAGTAAGCCTATAACCCTAGAAAGTAGCCTTAATAACCCTAGAAAAGTAGCCTTAATACCCTAGAAAGTAGCCTTAATAACCCTAGAAGTAGCCTTATAACCCTAGAAAGTAGCCTTATAACCCTAGAAAGATTAGAGCCTTAATAACCCTAGAAGTAGCCGTTAATACCCTAGAAAGTACCGTTATAACCCTAGAAAGTAGCCTTAATAACCCTAGAAAGTAGCCTTTAGTAACCTGAAAGCAGCCTAATAAACAAGAAATGCACTTATAACCCTAGAAAGTACCTTAACTAAGCCTTAGAAAGTAGCCTTAATAACCCTAGAAATAGCCTTAATACCCTGAAAGTACCTTAACCTAGAAAGTAGCCTTCATACCCTAGAAAGCAGCCTTACTAACAGAAGCAGCCTTAGTAACCCTAGAAAGCAGCCGTAATAACCTAGAAAGTAGCCTTAATAACCCTCTAGAAAGCAGCCTTAATAACCCTAGAAAGTAGCCCTTATAACCCTAGAAAGCAGCCCTAATAACCCTAGAAAGCAGCCTTAATAACCCTAGAAAGTAGCCTTAATAACCCTAGAAATTAGCCTTAATAACCTTAGAAAGTAGCCTTAATAACCCTAGAAAAGTAGCCTTAAAAACCCTAGAAAGCAGCCTTAATAACCCTAGAAAGTAGCCTTAATAACCCTAGAAAGTAGCCTTATAACCCTAGAAAGCAGCCTTAATAACCCTAGAAAAGCAGCCCTAATAACCCTAGAAAGCAGCCTTAGTAACCCTAGAAAGCAGCCTTAATAACCCTAGAAAGTACCCTTCATAACCTAGAAAGTAGCCTTAATAACCCTAGAAAGTAGCCTTAATAACCCTAGAAAGCAGCCTTACACTAACCACATCTAGAAAGTAGCCTTAATAACCCTAGAAAAACAGCCTTAATAACCCTAGAAAGTAGCCTTAATAACCCTAGAAAGCAGCCCTAATAACCCTAGAAAGCAGCCTTTATAACCCTAGAAAGTAGCCTTAATAAACCCTAGAAAGTAGCCTTAATAACACTAGAAAGCAGCCTTAGTAACCCTAGAAAGCAGCCTTAACCTAGAAAGTACTTAATAACCTAGAAAGCAGCCCTAATAACCCTAGAAGCAGCTTAATAACCCTAGAAAGTAGCCTTAATACCCTAGAAATGTAGCCTAATAACCCTAGAAAGCAGCCTTATACCCTAGAAAGCAGCTTAACAACCCTAGAAAGTAGCCTTAATAACCCTAGAAAGCAAGCCCTAATAACCTAGAAAGCAGCCTTATAACCCTAGAAAGTAGCTTAATAACCCTAGAAAGTAGCCTTAATAACCCTAGAAAGAAAGCCTTAGTAACCCTAGAAAGCAGCCTAGCAACCCTAGAAAGTAGCCTTAAAACCCTAGAAAGCAGCCTTAATAACCCTAGAAAGTAGCCTTAAAAACCCTAGAAAGCAGCCTATAACCCGAAAGCAGCCTTAATAACCCTAGAAAAGTAGCCTAATAACCCTAGAAGTAGCCTTAATAACCCTAGAAAGCAGCCTTAGTAACCCTAGAAAGAGCCTAATAACCTAGAAGTAGCCTTAATAACCCTAGAAAGTAGCACTTAATACCCTAGAAAGCAGCCTTAATAACCCTAGAAGAGCCTAATAACCATGAAAGCAGCCAATAACCCTAGAAAGTAGCCTTAATAACCCTAGAAAGTAACCTTAATATCCCTAGAAAAGTAGCCTTAATAACCCTAGAAAGTAGCCTTAATAACCCTAGAAGTAGCCTTAATAACCCTAGAAAGTAGCCTTAATAACCCTAGAAAGTAGCCTTATAACCCTAGAGAAAGTAGCCTGATAACCTAGAAAGTAGCCTTAATAACCCTAGAAAGTAGCCTTAATAACCCTAGAAAGCAGCCTTAATAACCCTAGAAGAAATTAGCCTTAATAACCCTAGAAAGTACCCTTCATAACCTTAGAAAGTAGCCTTAATAACCCTAGAAAGTAGCCTTAAACCTAGAAAGCAGCTTAATAACCCTAGAATAGCCTTAATAACCCTAAAAAGTACCCTTCATAACCTTAGAAAGTAGCCTTAATAACCCTAGAAAGAAGCCTTAATACCCTAGAAAGCAGCCTTAGTAACCCTAGAAAGCAGCCTTAATAACCCTAGAAAGTAGCCTTAATAACCCTAGAAAGCAGCCTTAATAACCCTAGAAAGTAGCCCTTAAACCTAGAAAGCAGCCCTAATAACCAGAAGCAGCTTAATAACCCTAGAAAGTAGCCTTAATAACCCTAGAAATAGCCTTAATAACCTTAGAATATAGCCTAATAACCCTAGAAAGTAGCTAAAAAACCCTAGAAAGCAGCCTTAATAACCCTAGAAATTAGCCTTAATAACCCTAGAAAGTAGCCTTAATAACCCTAGAAAGCAGCCTTAATAACCCTAGAAAGCAGCCTTAATAACCCTAGAAAGCAGCCTTAGTAACCCTAGAAAGCGCCTTAATAACCCTAGAAATACCCTCAACCTAGAAAGTAGCCTTAATAACCCTAGAAAGTAGCCTTAATAACCCTAGAAAGCAGCCTTATAACCCTAGAAAGCAGCCTTAACATCCCTAGAAAGTAGCCTTAATAACCCTAGAAAGCAGCCTTAATAACCCTAGAAGTAGCCTTAATAACCCTAGAAAGCAGCCCTAATAACCCTAGAAAGCAGCCTTAATAACCCTAGAAAGTAGCCTTTAATACCCTAGAAAGTAGCCTTAATAACCCTAGAAAGCAGCCCTTAGTAACCCTAGAAAGACCTTAACAACCTAGAAGTAGCCTTAATAACCCTAGAAAGCAGCCCTATAAACCCTAGAAAGCAGCCTTAATAACCAGAAAGTAGCCTTAATAACCCTAGAAAGTAGCCTTAATAACCCTGAAAGAGCCTAGTAACCCTAGAAAGCAGCCTAAACCCTAGAAAGTAGCCTTAATAACCCTAGAAAGCAGCCCTAATAACCCTAGAAAGCAAGCCTTATAACCCTAGAAAGTAGCCTTAATAACCTAGAAAGTAGCCTTAATAACCCTAGAAAGCAGCCTTAGTAACCCTAGAAAGCAGCCTTAGCAACCCTAGAAAGTAGCCTTAATAACCCTAGAAAGCAGCCTTAATAACACTAGAAAGTAGCCTTAATAACCCTAGAAAGCGCCCTTAATAACCCTAGAAAGTAGCCTTAATAAACCAAATAAATCCTAAACCCTAAAGACCTAAACCCAGAAAGCAGCCTTAATAACCCTAGAAAGCAGCCTTAATAACCCTAGAAAGTAGCCTTAATAACCCTAGAAAGTAGCCTTAAGAACCCTAGAAGCAGCCTTAATAACCCTAGAAAGTAGCCTTAATAACCCTAGGAAAGCAGGCACTAATAACCCTAGAAAGCAGCCTTAATAACCTAGAAAGTAGCCTTAATAACCCTAGAAAGTAGCCTTAATAACCCTAGAAAGTAGCCTTAATACCCTAGAAAGCAGCCTTAATAACCCTAGAAATCAGCCTTAATAACCCTAGAAGTAGCCTATAACCCTAGAAAGTAGCGCCTGAATAACCCAGAAGCAGCCTTAATAACCCTAGAAAGTAGCCTTAACAACCCTAGAAATCAGCCTTAATAACCCTAGAAAGCAGCCTAATAACCTAGAAGAGCCTTAATAACCTAGAAAGTACCCTAATACCCTAGAAAGCATCTAATAACCCTAGAATAGCCTATAAAACCCTAGAAAGCAGCCTTAATAAACCTAGAAAGTAGCCTAACCCCTAGAAATCAGCCTTAAAAACCCTAGAAATCAGCTTAATAACCCTAGAAAGTAGCCTTAATAAACCCTAGAAAGTAGCCTTAAAACCCTTAGAAAGTATGCCTTAATAACCCTAGAAATCAGCCTTAATAATCCCTCAGAAAGTAGCCTTAATAAACCCTAGAAAGTAGCCTAATAACCCTAGAAGTAGCCTTATAACCCTAGAAATCAGCCTTAATAACCCTAGAAAGTAGCCTTAATAACCCTAGAAAGAGCCTTAAACCCTAAAAGTAAACCTAATACCCTAGAAAGTAGCCTAATAACCCTAGAAAGTAGCCTTAACAACCCTAGAAATCAGCCTAATATCCCTAGAAAGTAGCCTTAATAACCCTAGAAAGTAGCCTTAATAACCCTAGAAAGTAGCCTTAATAACCCTAGAAATCAGCCTTAATAACCAGAAAAGTAGCCTTAATAACCCTAGAAAGTAGCCTTAATAACCCTAGAAAGTAACCTTAATATCCCTAGAGAAAGTAGAAAAGTAGCCTTAATAACCCTAGAAAGTAAACCTTAAAACCCTAGAAACGCAAGTAGCCTTAATAACCCTAGAAAGTAGCTATAACCCTAGAATAGCCTTAATAACCTAGAAAGTACTAATACCCTAGAAGTAGCCTAATTAACCCTAGAAAGTACCCTTCATAACCTAGAAAGTAGCCTTAATAAAACCTAGAAAGCTAATAATGAAAGACCTTAATACCCTAGAAAGTAGCCTTAATAACCCTAGAAAGTAAGTACCCTTCTTAACCTAGAAAGTAGCCTTAATAACCCTAGAAAGTAGCCTTAAAAACCCTAGAAGAGCCTTAATACCCTAGAAATAGCCTTAATAACCCATGAAAGTAGCCTTAATAACCCAGAAAGCAAGCCTTAATAACCCTAGAAAGTAGCCTTAAACCCCTAGAAAGAGCCTAATAACCCTAGAAAGCAGCCTTAATAACCATAGAAGTAGCCCTAAAACCCTGAAAGTAGCCTTAATACCCTAGAAAGCAGCCCTAATAAACCCTAGAAAGCAGCCCTTAATAACCCTAGAAAGTAGCCTTAATACCCTAGAAAGTAGAGCTTAATAACCCTAGAAAAGTAGCCTTATAACCCTAGAAGCAGCATTAAGAACCCTAGAAGTAGCCCTTAATAACCCTAGAAAGTTGCTTAATAAACATAGGAAAGCAAGCCCTAAGAACCCTAGAAGCAGCCTTAAAACCCCTAGAAAGTAGCCTTCATAACCCTAGAAAGTAGCATGAATAACCCTAGAAGTAGCCTTAATAACCCTAGAAAGCAGCCTTAATAACCATAGAAAGTAGCCTTAATACCCTAGAAAATCAGCCTTATAACCCTAGAAGTAGCCTAATAACCCTAGAAAAGCAGCCTTAATAACCCTAGAAAGTAGCCTTAACAAAACCCTAGAAACAGCCTTAAATCCCTAGAAAGTAGCCTTAATAACCCTAGAAAGCAGCCTTAATAACCCTAGAAAGCACCTTATACACCTTAGAAATAGCCTTAATAACCCTAGAAGAAGCAGCCTTCTTAATAACCCTAGAAAGACCCTTAATAACACCTAGAAAGTAGCCTTAAAACCTTAGAAAGCAGCCCCTTATAACCCTAGAAGTAGCCTTAATAACCCTAGAAAGCTTAGTCTAAAATAACTTAGAAAGTAGCCTTAATAAAACCCTAGAAAGTAGCCTTAATAACCCTAGAAGAGTTAAGCCTGAAATCTAACCCTAGAAATAGCCTTAATAACCCTGTAGAAATAGCCTTAATAACCCTAGAAAGAGCCTTAATAACATAGAAAGAGCTTCTTATAACCCTAGAAAGTAGCCTTACTAACCCTAGAAGTAGCCTTAATAACCCTAAAAGTAGCCTAATAACCCTAGAAAGCAGCCTTAATAACCTAGAAAGCAGCCTAATACCCTAGAACGTAGCCTTAATAACCCTAGAAAGTACTCTAATAACCCTAGAAAGTAGCCCTAATAACCCTAGAAAGTAGCCTTAAAACCCTAGATAGAAACAGCTTAATATCCCTAGAAAGTAGCCTTAATAACCCTAGAAAGCAGCCTAATAAACCCTAGAAAGCACCTTCATACCTAAGAAAGTAGCCTTAATAACCCAAAAGTAAGCCTTAATAACCCTAGAAAGTAAGCCTTAATAAACCCTAGAAAGTAACCTTAATATCCCTAGAAAGTAGCCTTAATAACCCTAGGAAAGTAGCCTTATACTAACCCTAGAAAGTAGCCTTAATAACCTAGAAAGTAGCCTTAATAACCCTAGAAAGACAAGTAGCCTTAATAACCCTAAAGTAAGCCTTAAATAGAAAGTAGCCTTAATAACCCTAGGAAAAGTAGCCTTAAAACCCTGAAAGCAGCCTAATAACCCTAGAATAGCCTTATAACCCTAGAAAGTAGCCCTTCATAACCTTAGAAAGTAGCCTTAATAACCCTAGAAAGTAGTCTTAATAACCCTAGAAAAGCACCTTAGTAACCCGAGAAAGCAGCTTGTAATAACCCTAAGAAAGTAGCCTAATAACCCTAGAAAGAGCCTTAATAACCCTAGAAAGTAGCCTTAATAAACCCTAGAAAGTAGCCTTAATAACCATAGAAAGCAGCCTTATAAACCCTAGAAAAGTAGCTTAATAAACCTTAACAGACCTTATAACCCTAGAAAGTAGCCTTAATAACCCTAGAAAGTAGCCTTAATAACCCTAGAGAAAGTCGCTTAATTAGCCTTAAAACTTTAATAACCCTAGAAAGTAGCCTTAATAACCCTAGAAAGCAACCTTAATAACCCTAGAAAGTAGCCTTAATACCTAGAAGTAGCCTTAAAACCCTAGAAAGTAGCCTAAAACCCTAGAAATCCCTAATAACCTAGAAAGCAGCCTTAATAACCCTAGAAAGCAGCCCTAATAACCCTAGAAAGAGCCTTAATACCCTAGAAAGCAGCCTTAATAACCCTAGAAAGTGCCCTTAACAACCTAGAAATCAGCCTTAATAACCCTAGAAATCAGCCTTAATAACCCTAGAAAGCAGCCTTAATAACCCTAGAAAGCAGCCTTAATTACCCTAGAAAGTAGCTTTAATAACCCTAGAAGTACCCTGTAATAACCCTAGAAAGTAGCCTTAATAACCCTAGAAAGTAGCCTTAATAACCCTAGAAAGCAGCCTTAATAAACCCTAGAAAGCAGCCTTAATAACCCTAGAAAGCAGCCTTAATAACCCTAGAAAGTAGCTTTAATAACCCAGAAAGTACCCTTAATAACCCTAGAAAGTAGCCTTAATAACCCTAGAAAGTAGCCTAACAACCCTAGAAATCAGCCTTAATATCCCTAGAAAGTAGCCTTAATAACCCAGAAAGCAGCCTTAATAACCCTAGAAAGCACCCTTCATAACCTTAGAAAAAGTAGCCCTTAATAAACCCTAGAAAGTAGCCTTAATAACCCTAGAAAGTAACCTTAATTATTCCCTAGAAAGTTAGCCTTAATAACCTAGAAAGTAGCCTTAATAACCCTAGAAAGCCAGCCTAATAACCCTAGAAAATTAGCCTTAATAACCCTAGAAAGTAGCCTTCATAACCTAGAAAGTAGCCTTAATAACCCTAGAAAGTAGCCTTAAAAACCCTAGAAAGCAGCCTTAATAACCCTAGAAATTAGCCTTTAATAACCATAGAAAGGACCCTTCATAACCTTAGAAAGTAGCCTTAATAACCCTAGAAAGTAGCCTTAATAACCCTAGAAAGCAGCCTTAGTAACCCTAGGAAAGCAGCCTTAATAAACCTGAAATAGCCTTAAACCCTAGAAAGCAGCCTTAATAAACCCTAGAAAGTAGCCTTAAAACCCTAGAAAGCAGCCCTAATAACACCTAGAAAGCAGCCTTAATAACCCTAGAAAGTAGCCTTAATAACCCTAGAAATTAGCCTTAATAACCCTAGAAAGTACCCTTCATAACCTTAGAAAGTAGCCTTAATAACCCTAGAAAGTAGCCTTAAAAACCCTAGAAAGCAGCCTTAATAACCCTAGAAATTAGCCTTAATAACCCTAGAAAGCAGCCTTAATAACCCTAGAAAGCAGCTAACCAAAGCTTGACAAAGGACCTGGGTGGTCCGAAACGTTGCTGGTCTAGTTCTGTGAAAATATAGCCATGTAATCGCAGAAAATGTAACCAGATTTTAAAGGAATTTGAAATAAATGATACGTTTTATAAGTGCTGCTCACTTGGAATTTTTCATATGGATGGAGTACAAGAGGTTAAAGTACAGAGCCTGCACCATGTTTGAAACCCAGATAAACGTGTGCTGGTGTTAAAAGTGATTTGGATTGTAGGTTCCCTTACCTTCTCTGTAGGGATCATTTTTGTGCATTAAAAATCTTATGAGAAGATTACTGCGCAGATATTATGTAAAATATGGTGGGGATGATGCACTGTTGTATCCCAGCGCTCCTAATCTTATCCCAATGCAGTAATGCGGTGGTAACTTCACTGTGGGGAAGGCATTACTGTAAGCGCAGGGTTGCGGAAGTTTAACACCCTGGTTTAATTTGTGGTACATTTTGTGCTTAAATTAACACAAATTTTATTAATGGGTATGTCCATCCCCACGCAAACTTTTAGTATTAGACTAATTCCCCCCCAGTTTTCAAAGCTGCTGGTAAACCTACTTACCAGTCTTCATTACCTCTGTGTTCTTCTGCTTAGCTCCCGTGCCTTTTCCGTGCACAGAAGGGGTCGGAGTGGCAGAGGAGTCTATAATTGGCTGAGACGCAGGGGGTGGACATACCCTTTAAATTGGAAAAAACAAACTGTTTCTAAACAACGCAGTCTCCACAAAACCTGTGTAAACCCCATGCTTAACCCGATTTAAAGGGCATCTCCACATAGCCCCTTTACCTCCTGTTCTTCAATTAAACTTAAAAAAGGGAAGTTACTTTTTGAGTGGAGATTCCCTTTAATAGAATTTAAAATACGATTTTATTCAAAGCTGCAAGGTCATTTCCAATAATGTACTGCTGTTTGTTAATATTCTCACTAATGATTTACTCTTTGTCTTCCTCTTGTGCTATAGCTTCCTTTTTATTTGAAACATTTCAAATGAACACATTGTGATGGCTATAAATCCCGGGATGGAACACCCATGTTTGTTAAGGTGGTCCTTTACCAGCATTGGGACCTTATACAGTTGGGAAGAATCAGAGGAAAGTTGGTTGACTTACTCATCTATTTTGAAAAATGATTTTCTTCAAGATTCTCTGCACAGAGACCTTTGTCATTTCTTTTGGATAATTTTCTTATAATTTTGTCTTGTTCCAAGATCCAGCAATGCGCAATACTCCAATGTTTTCCCCTTTTCCTTAAAAACCTTCCTTATTGTTAACCATAGATCTCCATCGTGATGAATCATTTTTAGAAGAGTAAACGTTTAGACTTGGCCCAGATAAGAGAGTTTGATAAGCCTGGTGGCCATATAAATGTTTCAAGTAAACAATGAAAAGAGGTACAGGTGGTCTACAGGTGGTTTTTGTGGTATACTAGGAAACCATTTGGTGCCACTCCAATTTATTGTAAATTCTGATGCTCCATTTATTCACTTTCCCTCTCGGTTTTCATATGCTGCCTCTCTATATTTGTGAAGTAAAGTTAGACCAACTGGATTTGAAGTTTCGATCTGTTGGCAATTAATACCCCGGACTGCAAGGTGAATGCAAGGTGATTGCATTTTAGGGTTTATCAAAACAGCCCAGGATAAGGTGTCAAAACAGCATTATACATGGCAGACAATTGGTGTCCACCCCCGACCTCCATTTAGACTTGGTTTCTTTATTTTGGCCTCTTTCACACCTCTTTTAAACCAATCTTGTTCTTTAGCCACAATGTTGATATTACAATTGTAATGTAATGTTTGAGTTGGCAGGTGGTGTGTCTAGGTTGAAAACCCCCTTTTGACTAGTATAGTATTTGAGGTTGAATAAAGACATACGTCCATCCAGTTCAACCCATCTAGCAATATCCTCATTTCCTGCCTAACTGTTTATCCAGAGGAAGGAAAAAAAACCCCACCAAATTTATGAAGGGGGAAAAAATTCCTTCCTGACTCCAAGTGGCAATCGGAAATTTCCCTGGATCAACTCTACTTTATGTATCAATACCAGTAACTTGTAACATTCCTTGTTTGCAGAAACTCATCCAGCTTTTTTTTGAAAATGACCAATGAACCTGCCATAACAACGTCCACTGGAAGACAGTTCCATAGCTTTACCGTTCTCACAGTGAAAAACCCTTTCCGAGCTTGAAGCCTAAACCTTTTTTCTTCAAGTCTTAAGGGATGTCCACGTGTCCTTTGACATGTTCTATTGGTGAACAATGCCCCAGATAGTTTATTGTATGGCCCAATAATGTATTTATACACAGTAATCATATCCCCACGCAAGCGCCTTTTCTCCAGCGTACATAATTGTAACTTTTCCAGTCTCTCTTCATATTCAAGCTCCCCCAATCCCCTTATTAATTTAGTTGCCCTTCTCTGTACCCTTTCCATTTCAAAGATGTCCTTTCTGTACACAGGATTCCAAAATTGCACTGCATATTCCAAATGAGGCCTTACCAATGCTTTGCAAAGAGGGAGAATTACATTTTCCTCCCTTGAATCCATACCTCTCTTTATACAAGACAATACCATGCTGGCTCTGGCTGTTGCCGCCTGGCACTGCTTGCTACCTTTAAGTTTATTATCCACCAAAACTCCAAGATCCCTTTCCAACAGGGATTCACTTAACACAGAGCCATTTATAGTATAAGTAGCACAAGGATTTTTAAGTCCAAAATGCATCACCTTACATTTATCAACATTGACTTTCATCTGCCACTTAGCAGCCCAATGTGACAATCTATCTAGATCCCCTTGCAACGATTGCACATCCTCTGAAGTTTTTAATGGTCGACAAAGTTTTGTGTCGTCAGCAAACACAGAAACCTTGCTGACAATACCCACTTCCAAATCATTAATAAATAGATTAAATAGAAGCGGCCCCAGCACAGAACCCTGTGGCACCCCACTTAGCACTTTAGTCCATAATGATGAAGCCCCATTAACAACTACTCTCTGCATCCTATTCATTAACCAATTTTCTATCCATGTACAAATGTGACTCCCCAGACCAACAGACCTTAGCTTATACAATAGTCGCCTATGGGGGACTGTATCAAAAGCCTTTGCAAAATCCAAGTAAACTACATCTACTGCTATTCCAGAGTCCAAATTTCTACTTACTTCCTCATAAAAGCCAAGCAAGTTAGTTTGACAAGATCTATTCCTCCTAAATCCATGCTGGTTACTACTTATAATGTCAGTCTTTGAAACGTACTCTAGAACATGCTCCCTTATTAAACTTTCCAGGATCTTCCCCACCACTGAAGTTAAACTTACAGGCCTGTAATTACCCGGCTGTGAACGACTACCCTTTTTGAATATTGGAATAACATCAGCCTTTTTCCAATCCAGAGGCACACCACCGGACATGAAGGAATCTGTAAAAATAAGAAACAATGGCCTAGATAAAACTGAACTCAGCTCCTTAAGTACCCGAGGATGTATTTTATCCGGTCCAGGAGATTTATTAATATTAACCTTTAGTTCTTTCTGTACCATATCCTCGGTTAACCAAAGTGCACTTGAATCTTTTATACCATTATTGCTACTATACTCTATGATATCTGTACTTGGATCTTCTATAGTGTATATAGAGGAAAAAAAATTATTCAAGATATTTGGTGCCACATTCTCAGTCCTCATCTTCTTACTATTAATATACTTAAAAAAATGTTTAGGCTTAGTGATGCTTTCTTCAGCTATCCTAACTTCATTATTAATTTTAGCTAGTTTGATTGCTTTCTTACACTCCTTGTTACAGTTTTTATAATCCCTAAAGGCCCTTTCCGTTCCTTCGGCCTTAAAGGTTTTAAATGCCTTTTTCTTCCTTTCCATTTGCCTCTTTACATCAGAATTCAGCCACATGGGCGCAGATTTATTTTTTTTTACATTTATTTCCTAAGGGTATAAATTTAGATGTGAAGTCGCTCAAAATCCCCTTGAACACAGTCCACTTCTGTTCAGTACATTTACCTGATAATGCGTTATCCCAGTTGACATTCTGAAGACCTGCTTTTAACCTGGGAAAATTTGCTTTCCTGAAATTAAAAGTCTTTGTTAACCCAGTGCACTTTTCCTTTCGATAACAAAGTCCAAATGCCACTATTTCATGGTCACTATTCCCTAAGCCTCCAGTTACCTTTATATCTATAATGCGTTCCACGATGTTAGATATTACCAGATCCAACAGAGCTCCTTTTCTAGTAGGAACCTCAACCACCTGTGAGAGAAAATTATCCTGCAGCAAATTCAGGAACTCATCGCCTTTTTTTTCGACTAGCAGGACAAATCTGAAAATGGTATAATGTAACTGCAGTGCCAGTGTGGTCTGTTGCAGGAAGGGGGCAGAAGTTTGGTGGTAATTTGATCAGTGGCAGTTTAGGGGGTTCTGCCCATTTGGGAATAGGGGGCAAAGATGCCTGCCAGAAATCAGAGGGGGGTGTTTGTCTGTAAAAAATAAAATAAATAATAGATTTGGCATTTGAAATTGAAGGGGAATGTGGCAAGAATTTGTTTGAATAGGTCGAAGGGGGGGTTACAATGGATAATGAGCCCCCTACTGTAAATGAATAGGAAAGTATTTGAAAGTAGTCCGCAGCCTTGTGCTTTTATATGGTCACAATACTCATCTGTGACTTCTACTATCCTTATAATTTACAGTAGGGGCACATTGTCCAAGATGGTGGTTGTGCATGTATCACGCCAAGCTCATGCTGAGATACATCAGATCTTATACTCAAATTGCAGAATATTGAAGTTTCCAGTGATCATCTTCTCATCACATGTGATGTGGAGTCATTGTATACCAGTATAGAACATGCACATGGTTTAGAGGCAGTCAGGTATTTCCTTAACATGGGAAAAAAATCAGCTTACACAGAGACATTTGTTTATCCTATGCCTGTTAGAGTTTGTCTTGACAAAAATTTTTTTTGTCTTTGATGACAGATTCTATTTGCAAACCAGAGGTATGGCGATGGGTGCGAGGTGCGCTCCCTCTTACGCCAACCTGTTTTTGGGTTGGTGGGAGAGGGAGTGCGTCTTTGCAGAGGACCTGATGTGCTTTACAGCATATGTAGATGTTTGGTACCGCTTCATAGACGACATTTTTTTTCTGTGGAGCGGACCACCTCAGGTACTCGCTGTTTTTGTGGGGATATTGAATTCAAACAATTATAACATCTTTCTTAGGCATCAGGTCTCGTCTGAGCAGGTTGAATTTTTGGATGTTTTAATAGAAAAAACATAATGGTCGTTTAATTACCACTCTATTTAGGAAACCGACTGCATCCAATGCCCTCCTACATTTTCAGAGTTTCCATCCGGAACCATTAAAAAGATCGATACCTAAAGGACAGTATTTACGCTTAAGGCGGAATTGCACCCTGGATAGGGACTATGATGAGGCGGCTAGAGAACTCACTAAGAGATTCCAAGAAAGAGGATATCTCAAATCCCTTCTTAAGAAAGAGTTTGGAGCAGCTAGGTGTAAAGGCCTGATTGAAGTATTGTCCTCGAAGAGAAAAACTCATGACAATCAGGTTAGATACATTTCGACCTTTGGTACAGAATGGCCCAAACTTAAACAAGCTTTAGGTAAAACCTGGCATGTACTTACTAATGATGTTGTCATTGGCAGATTTGTGGCAGAGACACCGATGTTGACGGTTAGGAGATGCAAAAGCTTGTCTGACACTCTCACGAAGAGTCACTTTGTGAGAGGCCCCACTGTACGAACGGGTGGTTGGAAGTTGACGGGTACTTACCCATGTGGTTGCTGCTCTTTTTGTGGCTTCATGACAAATCTACAGGAGGTAGGCTCCCCTAAAAGTGACTATAAATTCATTCCTAAATGTTATTTCAACTGTAAGACCTCAAACCTAGTATATACCAACGTGTGCCCATGTAACCTGCTGTATGTAGGGAAAACTACTCAGCGGCTGAAACAAAGACTGGGCAAACACCTGTCAGACATTAGGCTGGCATACCGTAGTACGGTAGAAGGTAAAGCTATTACCACTATCGCCAGACACTTTCTAGAGAAACACGGGGGATCTTATACAGGGCTAAAGATCTTGGGTCTATGGAAGGCCAATACCACAATAAGAGGTGGAGATTTGGACACCACTTTGTTAAAGATGGAAAGCCGCTTGATTTATAATCTCAACTCTTTGGTTCCGGATGGTTTAAATGAAGAACTAGATTTTACCCTGTTTATTTAAACGCTTTTATGATTGACTTTATTTGTTCCAGATTCCATTTGCAACGGTTAGAGGATGGAGCTGGGTGTTCCACAATTGGAAATCGTATATTAGATTCCTTAATATAATTTTGATGCAGATGGTGCTTCATCCGGATGGAGATCGATCGCCTTAGAGACTGGAACTAGGACTTTGGGATTTATAAGAGACTATCTATAGTGACCACCCTTTTCGTGAGGTGTTCTGTGCATCTCTGCTGTGGATCCAACCCTGGGACCCTGGAACTATGGAGTGAGAATTTAAGGTATTTAAGTCCTCCTGCTTTTGCTTGCTATAAGCTGCTGAGAAAGCCTTGTGCGAAACGCGTTCGGCGTTCCCCACCGTTCCTTCCCCATGTGACCCGCTCAATATATGGTCTTTGTGGTACGCTACTAAGCCGTAATTGATCCTCCGTGGACTGGTGACTGTTAGTGACTGGTGACAGTTGAGTATAACTACCTGTGTCTGGTTTACTATTAGGGGGTTTGTGTGCAGCCACTTGAGCCAGCGAGTTTATGTATAGGGTTTTCACATGGTGTTTGTTTTGTATACTGGATTTTAAGTGTTTTTAACTCAATTTTTTTGTATATGCACATTGTTTCCCAAATGTTATTGAATAAAGGGATATGTATTCACTAAATGTATGAGGTGTGCCGAGTCTGCTCCATTCTTTAGTTTTTAATACATGCTGGGACCAGTAACTGGTTGAGCAGTTGTGTCAGCGCGGTACCAATCATGCTGTGCTGGAAGGTGCTGTTGGGAATACCACTGCCTACTGTGGGCAAGGTGTCCGGTGCTTACAGCAGGGATCTGTTGCTGGGCTCGCAGCTCTTAGGCGACCTACGGATGGATGCTGTGCAGCTTGCTTTGGATGGGCTCGTGGGATGCGAGTGTGTGGGGGCGGAGGAGCCATGTGGCCTCCCGGGCTGTTGAGCTGATCCACTTTCTGAGGACTCTCCGGGTCTCTCCTGCAGGTGGAGAGCTGAGGGGTGGTTGGCTGGACCCTGGTAGGGGTTTGGGTTTAAGTGATGCTGGAGCTACAAATGGGGGCACTGGGGGGTGGCCCAAGTGGCTCCTCTCACCCAATGGAGTCGCTGGGTGGGTTTGTGGAAGATCCATCATCGTGCCAGGAGGAATCGCAGATGGAAGAGAGGAAAAAGAGCTGGAACATGTATGCGTATCCACAATAAACCTTACAGAACTTCCCTACCTACACTTCTTGTTTCAAATGTCTGTGCTTTATTCCATAAGATGGACTGAATTAGGATGGACAGTTAATTCATCATATAGGTACTGTAATATGTACGCTGGACTTTGTTTAGGACAGGGGGGAGGAAAGTGTGGGGGGGGGAAGTGTGGGGAAAGTTGGGGTGGTGGGTTATGTATTTTTACCAATGACATCTGGGGTACAAATAATTCTGTCCTATCCTCTTTCTGCTCACCTGATTTAGGATATTTTGTGGTAAAATGCAGACCCTTTTATCTCCCACGGGAATTCACCTGCATTGTATTTTTGGCAGTTTACATACCACCGGATGCATAGGTCAGGATTGCTTTGGTGACCCTGAGTGATTGTATTAATAGGTTACTTTCTACTTATTCCGAGGGGTTGGTGATTGTGGCTGGTGATTTTAATCAAGCTGACCTGCGATCTGTATTGCCAAAATTTCAGCAGCATGTAAATCAGCCCACCAAGAATAACAGTATTCTTGATCATGTGTATACTACCCTTAAGGGTTCTTACCATGCACAGATAAAATCCCATATTGGGCATTCTGATCTTATGTCCATCCTTCTTACATCTAGATATACTCAGAAGGCCCAGCTAGCACCTAGGGTGTAAACCATCAAGGTTTGGGATGAAAATGCTGATTTATCTCTAAAACAGCTGTTCCAGCATACTGACTGGGACTCTCTAATATCTGGTTGTAAAATGGCATGTAAAGATGACATCAATAAGTCTACCAACAAGGTGGTGGATTATATTAATAATGCTATTTCAGGGGTGACCTCTGTTAAAAAGATACGCATCTACGCCAACCAAAAACCATGGTTGAATGGCGAAGTCTACTGAAAGCACTTAACTGTGCCTTCAATCTGGCAGCTCACAGGCTTACAGCCACGCCAGAAGTGCCCTCAGATTGGGAATCAGGAAGGCCAAGTAAGAATATAAAGGGAAACCTGAATCCGTGTTCTCTGATTCCAACTCACGAGGATGGTGGTCAGGGGTTAGATTTCTTATTAATCAGGAACGGTCTAGTTATGTGACCAATGCTGACAGCTCTGCCTCCTGTGAGGAATTGATAGAATTTTATTCTAGGTTTGAGTTGTCTGCCCGTGGGAATACAGACATGACAGCTACTAATAAACCCTTTAGTATTGTACATCTACCCTAGTCAAGTGATTACACAAGATATGGTTCTCTCTGCACTGAATAGGATAGACAGTAAAAAAGCTGCAGGGCCAGACGGTATTTCCTGCAGACTCCTGAGTTCTTGGGGTGACCAACTGTCAGGGGTGTTGTTGAATATCTTTAATGCATCGCTATGCTCTGGTTTTGTGCCTGACCTTTGTAAGTTATCTTGTATAATACCTATACCGAATAAAGCACATGCACTTGTACCAAATGACTTCAGACCAATTGTCCTCACATCTCTGCTGGCAAAATGTTTTGAGCGAGTGATACTAACGGGGTTATTCAATAAAAGTTCTTATTGTTAAAAATGGTGCTAATTTTGCCCAAACCAATTAGATGATTGGCTGGGGCAAAATCAGCACCATTTTTAACGATAAGAACTTTTATTGAATCTCCCTATATGTATGTTGACAAAATATATATTACCATCAGATGATAAATTCCAGTTCGCATATAAAAGAAACAGAACTGCCGAGGACGCTGTTAATGATGTTATTCACACTTGCCTGTCTCATTTAGACAAGACAAACACCTATGTGAGAGCACTTTTTCTCGATTTTAGTTCTGCTTTCAATACTGTCCCTATTCCAGCATTATGCAATAAATTGGAGGGGTTGGGTGTTGATTTTTTCCTGTTTAGATGGATTAGGAATTTTCCTTTGGGTAGGAAACAGTGGGTTATGTTTAATGGAAATACTTCAACTGTACGTACTACGTACATTGGTGTCCCTCAGGGGTGCGCACTCAGCCCATTCCTATTCTCTATATTTACCTCTGACTGTATTGCTAAGTCAAGTAGAAATCATATGGTGACGTTTGCGGATGACACCACCTTACTGGGGTTAATTGGAAATAACGATGAGACAGAGTACCGAGTAGAGATCACATCCCTAATAAATAATCTGTACACTAATGTTATTAAAACCAAAGAAATGATCTTTGACTTTCGTAAGTCGCTTAAAATTGCTTCATACCAGCCACTGGATATTAATAGTATGGAGGTGGAGAGGGTGGACGGGATTAGATTTCTGGCTACACATCTTAGTTCTGATCTATCTTGGGGGGGTATTAAGGAGTGTGTTAAGAAGGCCCAACAGAGACTCTTTTTTCTTGGGCTGCTTAAAAAGGAGCATTTGCCCCGTGCTTTACTAATTCACTTTTATAAATGTACTATTGAAAGTATCTTAACATATAATATTCTTGTTTGGCATGGGAATTGCTCTAAAGCAGAGCTACAGCGCCTCCAGCGAATTGTTAAATATGTACAGTACATTGTGGGCATTGAGCTCCATTCAGTTGAGGCTATATTCCTTAAACGCAGATCCTCAAGACTTAATAAGATTATTACAAACCCTTCTCACCCAAATCATGAACTTTTTGCTTTTTTACCCTCTGGGAGACGGTTTCGAAATATTGTAAGTAAAACACGTAGATTTAGAAACAGATTTTTCTATCATCTGTTGCCTTTTTAAATTCTTAGCTTGTTACATTGTTATTGTTGTGTAACTTTGTATCTTTGAATCTTTTACATTGTTAGTATTTATTCTGTTCTTTAGTATTTATGTATATGACTACTATTACTACTATTACATTTATGTATATGACTACTATTAGTATTTATTCTGTTCTTTAGTATTTATGTATATGACTACTATTTGTTGCTGCACTTAAACTGTTCAACCTGTACTTATTTGCAAAGTTAATTTTCACGGACTCTACGAGTACTGTGACAATAAAAGAATCAATCAATCAATCAATCGAGTTATCCACAATAATAATAATAATAATGTGAGTGATATACAAATGTAAAATTATGTTATACTTATCTGGCCACTAAATAGCGCTGGTGTCATCCCTAACATTAGCTGTTTTATAACAAAGTAAAAAATAGGCCGAGGTTGTTAATAAAGTTGGTTTTTGGTCTTTATAGCCTTTAATGGGATTTCCAGTGTAATGTATGTATGTGTGTGGACTGTAGTAAATATAGTAAAGGAAAAAAACAAACATTTGCTATATAACCAGAGAAGACTTTACAGGCAATGCAATCCCGCAAGACACTGGTCTTACCTTACGGCGCTCCTTCAATGTGGCTTGGGAGGAGCTGATCTAAGGTGGAAGGCGGTGCCTATCTGTGTAGTGCTGAACAGACAGGCAGGAGGGACTGAGAACGATTACTGACCCTGCACTAGAGTGTCTGGACAGCCCTAAATTGGGAACCACCAGAGAAAAGTTTGTTATCTTGCATATTCTGTCTGCCAAGACAGGGCATATCTAAGGGCATATACACCCTTAAAATAAAAAAGTGCTCACTGGTCTGTTACCTGCCCTCCCAACCCAAACCCCTATACTTAGCTCTGTGTTAGATGAAGCACAAGCAAGATTCATATTGAAAAGTATCAGCACATTTATGACAGATGTAGCCAAATCATTCCCTCCTCTAAGAGCTCTTTACCAGCTCGAGTAGCCAAACTGCAACCTAAAACCCGCTTATTTATTGCATAGTGCCAACACAATAATTTAACCTGAATACTGAGGTTGTTTTACTTAGTAGATGGCAGCAGTTGTTTATACAGGCAGTAAGAACACCCCCATTCTACTTCAAACTATGCAGAGCAGATAGAGAAAACAGTACATTAAACTAAGGGATTTGAGATTCCTCACCTCCTTAGCATGCTGTGGCAGCCATGGGACAGAGAGCTCATGTGCAGCAGTTTATTAATTACTGCACTTCCCCCTCCCTTTCCAGAAGCCGAGAGAGAGAAGGAGACATAAAGGTAAAAGTAACTAACTTTGACCCGATTCAAAATATTGCAGGGTAAATAACATTAGCAGTTCAGACAAAACAATACACAGTATTGGATATGGAAATGTGTACCAATTATGGTTTATACAGTGGATGTAGTTGTACTTGGGAAACAGAAGGAAAGGTAATGGAGGTGAAAATGTGTCCCTGTTGGAAGATAGAGATGTCAAATAATCAACTCCCTTGTTAAACTCCAATTTAACTTAGGAAAATCTTCACTTTGTATGACCTTCACTTTGGATGGTCTTCCCTGCAAAGCCTAAAGCCCTGCAAAAAAAATGTAAAAATTATAGGGAAGTCACCTGCGGTCGTGGGAAACCTGCAGTTCTGAACGTTCTCCCTATGTACTCGGGACTGTGTGTACCGTGATCTTTGAAAAATGTCAGCTATTTCACCAAGTCTGTGTGCCAGCCATTTCACCAAGTCTGTGTGCCAGCAATTTCACCAAGTCTGTGTGCCAGCAATTTCACCAAGTCTGTGTGCCAGCAATTTCACCAAGTCTGTGTGCCAGACATTTCACCAAGTCTGTGTGCCAGACATTTCACCAAGTCTGTGTGTTGGAGATTTAATGAGTCCCAGTATTCCAGTCTCCGTTTTAAGGGGGAGAAGATTAAAGGAGAACTAAATTTAAAATTTTTAAAACCTAATGTCAAAGCTTTTCTCCCCAGAACACCCATACATTGTAAGATTCTTCTCTAGTAAGTTGCATTTAGTACATGTGAGAAATAGATTCTGTAAATAAGAAGGCTTCCATATTGTTGCTAGTACAACCCACAGCCCATGAAGTCATCAAAGAACCACGCCCCTGACCCCAGTATTCACTGCCTCTATGCACAGAGTGTTTTCTATACACCAATATGAAAGTCCCTGAAAAGACATTGAAAGCCGATTGTTACCATAATTTATTAACCATTCAGTGTGAGTTGCTGGAAAATAAACTGCAGAATAACAAGCAGTAATATGTGAGACACAGCTAGTTGTATGTTTGTGAATGTGCTCTGTCTATTGGGACAATGTTGTCTGGAGACTTTAGTTCTCCTTTAAATTATTATTATTGTGGATTTATATAGCACCAACATCTTCCATAGCACTTTACAATTACATGTATACATTCAATCTAAGCACATTTATTTGACTCTTACAACCTATCAGTATGTCTTTATGATTGTGGGGGAAACCTGAGTGCCCGGAGGAAACCCACGCAAGCACAGGGAGAACATACAAACTCCTTGCATATAGTGTCCAAGGATGGATTTGAACTCAGGACATCAGTGCTGTAAAGCAACAGTGCCAACCACTGAGCTACTGTGCTGCCCACGGTCAGTAAGGGCCCCAGTAAAGCCCCCGTTAGTTAAAGTCCCAGTTTGCAAGGCCCTATTAAGAGAACCAATAGGTCACACATTATAGTACCAGTTACAGTCCCCATTCTGCTTTCCCTCTTTCCCATTCTGCTTTTACCCTTTCTCATTTTGCTTTTACAACTTTACAATTTTGCTTTCATATTTCCATTCTGCTTTTCCTATTGTACTAGGTTAATATTATCACATCCCCCATAACTTAAATCTGGAGCACTGGGTGCAATGTCCAAGTTAAAGTCAAATAGAATATCATTTATATAAAATCCCCACCTGGTTTCTAACCGGTTTCAGACCTCACACTTAATGTGACCCAGATTGAATGGCGTCCTGGTTTCTAGACAAGCTAGGTTGTTCGAAAACCTTTGGAAAGACATAGAACGTCTGTTGTGGTTAACGAGATACTAACAGTCTTTTTATCTGCACTCCCGGGTAAATAACATGTACATGTTCATATATCCACCTTCTATACACAGCCAAATTCAATAGGAGAGCAGCACCCTTTGCTTTATACATAAATATACATCATACCACATCACATGGTTCAATTAGTTTTATATTAGAAGCAGTGTTCAATGTGTTAGATGACATGATCCTTTGTTAAAGTGATCTGAAACATCGCACAATGATTCTGATATAAAACTAACTGAGCCATGTGGTATGATGTGTATTTTTAAAGAAAGAAAGAAAAATTACACTTTACACGTCCCTCCATTCTATTGAAATTGGTCAAGATTCCCTTAACGTCACCTAATAATTACATTAATAAACACACAAGTAGCCTGGACTATAGTAAAAACCTTTATTTTATTTGGTAAAAAATAATGTCAAATTAGTAATTTTTCTATCTTGCTTTTATCTGTGTTTTCCTCTGTTTTCTTCTTTCTATAATTATTAACAAATTCCTGTAAAGCTTTATCTGTTGTATGAATATTTGCTTTTCCTAGGTTTCCTTCGCTGAGTACTGAAAGGGCATTTGATTTTCACATAGTTTCATACTATTAGAGGTTGAAGAAAAACATACAGTATGTCCACCTAGTCCAACCTTTATAGCCTTCTGATTGGCCCTACCTAACAGTTGATCCAGAGGAAGGCGAAAAAACCCAGAATGAAGGGGATTTTTCCCCTTCCTGACTCCAAATGGCAATCGGAAAATATCCCTGGATCAACTAGATCTATATTAATTTATACCAGTAATAACTAATATCTTCCATTCTTTGTCTTAACTTTTCTCTTGCTTTTTCCTTTGCTATTTTCTTTGCTCTTTTTCTTTTCTTCTTATCTTTTCTTTCTTTGCCAATTTCTTTGCTCTTTTCTTTTCTTTTTTTTCCCTTCTTTTTAGGTTTATCCTCTGTACAAATTCCTGGAAGGTTTCATCTTCTTCTTTACGTGTTTTAGTTTTGCTTCTCCTATGAACCTTTTTGCCTATTCCGGTCTTTTTTATATAACGCACGTTAATAGTCTCACTGAATCTTACCCTTGGGTTTTCCATTTTCTGTGATTTGCATTCTGATGTTTCATTTTCTGTCTTGTGGGATCTTCGTGTTTTATTTTTTTCCTCATTTGGGGTCTCATATTTTGATCTATGACGTCTACTTTTGCTTTTCTGGGGATTTTTCTTTTCTTTTCTACATATTGATATATTATCCAGGGTTTCCTCCTTAGTCTCAGTTTCCTTTGTATCTGAATAATCGGGGCCATTCTCTGTCTCACTTTCCTCTAAATCTTTATCTGAACAGTCAGATAAGGGGTATTTTTTTGCGTTCTCTTGTGTTGGTTCTTCTAATGTTTCTTTCTCTTTATGATTCCTCGTGTTTCTGTTTCTACAGATTTCTGTGTGAGGTCCATTACCTGGCACCTTCTTCATTTTCTTTTCTGTTGGAGCTGTGGTTGAACAGCCAGGTAACTGCTTATCTTGTGCCACCATGTTATCAGTGTCATTGGATGTTCCATTTGGATCAGTTACTGACTCACTTCCCACTAAATCTATTTCAGTTGGAGCTGTGGTTGAACTGCCAGGTAACTGCTTACCTTGTTCCAGTTCTGTTACACAACAAGTACAATACAATTTAATGTAACTCCAGCAGGATATATCCTTGGGAGGGGAATTGTTTCCTGTACTGTTTTTGGTCTGTTCCCTGCTCTTTAGTTCTTTAAATCTTTGGATTTTCTCCTTTAGTTTCTTTCTATCACTGTTACCATATACATGTCCCACTGATGTTTCCTTCTGTTGCATATTCTCCGTGCTTCTATCTTCCTTCCGACTCTCTATACACATTTCAGTACCTGTTGCTTTATCTGTCCTAGTTAACTTCTTTAAATAGAAATCCTTTTCTTTTTTTTCTTTCATAATTTCTTTCTCGCCACCAGTTGATGTCGGTCCCATATTGCAATCAGTAGACATTGTCTTAGAATGCATTTTAAAAGCAATTCTAGAGTTTGCTGCTATTTACCTCACCAGAGATGCTGGGATGTATAATGCTGCCAAACTCCTCCTCTCACTGACATCAAATGACAAAATAATCTTTTGTGCTGTGACTTAGCTGTATGATATGTGACATCACACACATGGTCATGTTACTAGGCAACTGATGTTGCTATGGTAACTACAGCATAATAGCTGAAAACAGTAAATGTGCAAATATTTCCATAGATTTGGCAATGCCTTGTATGCATGTTTGTATTTTTATATATATATATATATATATATATATATATATATATATATCCAAGTCTCTGTAAGGTGAACAGAACAGGTCATGAATAAAGGTGTGTTTGTTAGCAAGATAGTGTGTTTTATGGAGGCCACAAGAAAAAGTGAAGTGAAGGTGTAGGGACTGTTATAATATTAGAAAGATTAGAGCCTTGCAAAGTATAATTAGGGGAGGTAGATAGGTGAGGACGACGGCAGATGGAAATGTTGCAGGGTCCAGTGCTCGGAGAAATACCCCCAGCAGCAAGAAGGAGAATAATAAACAGGAAGTGAAGGTGGGCTAAGGATTTATACAGAAGTTTCATGGACTTAGTAATAAACAACATTTTGTAAGTGCTGATAGTGTGAAGGAAAACTTGGAAAGGAGAGGCAGAGATAAAGATAGAATAGGGATAGGAAGACTATAGGTTTGTACACACGCACCATGTGTACAAATGGCCGTTTCAGCTGATAATTGAGGTTGTATGGGCACTTTATCTGCTAGAACGGCCGCTCGTTCAGAAATTCGGCCGGTAGGGCAACAATCCCTGACCGAATGGACATCCCGGCCAATAAAGTGTCCATACACGGCACAATTATCCCCCAAAACGAGCAATAATCTTGCTTTGTGGGTCAGCACCCGAGATCGCACGTGTGTACGAACCTTAGGAATGGGAAGGAAATATTGGAGCCAGGAAGTAGATAAGAGATAAGCAGAGAACAATTGTATACATTGTTGAAAATCCCAAATAAAAAGCCAGGTAGTGGCAGTGTTCTCCTTGTTGTTCTCCTTGTATGTATGTATAATTATATTTATAAAGTGCCACTTGGGTAAGCAGCGCTGTACATGATAAAATACAGAGTATACAAACCACGGGATAAGTGCAAGCCATTATACAGATAGATAAAAATCAAATACAATTTCATATATAGGTTCAGAACACACATATATATATATACAGATGATATAAAATCTTTATACACACTACTATAAAATTTAGGGATTTGTACAAAAAAATAAAGGCAAGATGTTAAAAATAAAAATAAAAGAAATCCTATGAAATCCTGGTTCTGTCAGTGTCACATCCCCTAAATGAATATTTTACACAATATACAGAGGCAGAAGGGAACCTATTGGTTGTACCCCGATAGGGGTACACATCGTTTGGATTGTACTGGAAGTGTCAGTGATTTAGAAATACATGTTAAATATACATAAAGTGCAGCCTAATATCTAGATAAGACAGACATTATCCGTGTTATATTTGTTATATAACACTATCACATTTTTCTGTTTTGTTTATCGATTTGTTTTGATAAATCTATACAGGAAGATATTTAAATCCAGGGTTTTGAGAGATGGGCGAAACTGCTAAAATCCGTTCTGCCTGTGGACCTGGAAAATGGTCTGGGAAAAACGTACATACATCCAGAATTTAATAAAAAAACAACTTTCCTCACGATCGAACTGTTTTTCGAGATTACGCATTGTATTTTCGAGGGTCAACGAAATTTTAGAAAATTAGAATTTTAAAGGAATTTTCGAAAATTTTGTAAAAATGATACATTAACTTACTGAAAATGGCTCTGGGACCTGGGAAATGGTCTGGGGAACAGATAATCCAATTCTTTTTCAGAAAGAAACTAATTGTTATACTAACCAATCAGATTCTTTCTGAAAGAATCTAATTGAATCTAACCAACTGGAAAATAATCTGATTGGTATGCTTACCAAACAGAATCTTTCTGAAAGAATCTGAATGTAACAAATTCTGTTTAGAAAAGAATCTGATTGGTTAGTATACTAATATAATGCTACTCTTTGCTATTAGATTATACCACGGAAATAATGTGTAATGTGATTCAACCCTACAGACTGTCTCCTTATAGTCCAATCCAGCTGCTATGTGTGCCGGGGACGCCCTGTAGGACTTACCTGCCTTTTTAGAACTGAGATACTTTGAGTTGTTACCCTATGCTCAGGATTCTGCTGTGATACGGACTTTCACTCACAGCTGAGGGGATTCGTGAATTTATTGAGATCGCTCAGTATCGCATACATTGTATGTGTATGGACAGTTCAGGTTGTGGCTACATTTTTATCTGGTTATGACAATTTTGATATGATGGGTTTATTATGTGTAAAGGGGATAGTTTTAATTACGTGTGTTTTGTGATATAATAAAGGATATCTTTTTGCATCGACAGTGGATCGAGTGTACTGATTAGTGGTACAAGTGTGTGAGTGCTATACTGGGGTACTAGAGCGGAGGGAGCCTATTCCCATCGCGTATTTTTGTGTTGTATGTTAATTAACACAATTAACACAACCACGCTTTTCTATTACCATTGTGCACTTACTTAATATTTATTATATGGATTACAATCAGATACTTCTACAAATAGTCTTATTAGTATGCTTTCTGGAAGAATCTGATTGTAACCAATTCTGATTGGGAAAGAAACTGATTGGTATACCAATAAGATTCTTTCTATAAAAAAAAAGCTGATTGTAAGCAATTAGAATTGGTTAGTCAGATTCTTTCAGAAATAATATGATTGGTATACAGTAGTAACCAATCAGATTCTTTCCAAATCAGAATTGGTTACAATCAGATTCTTTCAGAAAGAATCTAATTGTCTTTTCCTTAGACCATTTTCCAGGTCCCAAAACTATTTACAGTAAGGATGGGTATACACGGCCGGACTATTTGTCCCAACCGAGCGTTCGCTCGATGGATCGTGCGGTCCCATAGGAACCGCACGATCAATCGGAATTTTACGACGTGTCCGATCAATCAGACAATTTATTGTAACATTGTATAGAGTGTTATAGTTCAGTGGAAACACCAAAGGGAAATATAACTGTTGTGCAGAGCTTGAATCAATCTTCCCCCTTAAATTTCCAACCAATAATAGATCAATAGGAGATCCATTGGATCATTCTATAATTAAAGTTATCAGTCTGCCTTTCAATACTTACCCTCCCCATTAACTCACAGTTGTCAACAGGGATTCTGATAGAGAGGGGCCACTATTGGTCAATGTGTTAGAGAGGGATCACTATTGGTCAATGTGTTAGAGAGGGATCACTATTGATAAATGTGTTAGAGAGGAATCACTATTGGTCAATGTGTTAGAGAGGGATCACTATTGGTCAATGTGTTAGAGAGGGATCACTATTGGTCAATGTGTTAGAGAGGGATCACTATTGGTCAATGTGTTAGAGAGGGATCACTATTGATAAATGTGTTAGAGAGGGATCACTATTGTTAAATGTGAGGTCCTGTAAAGAACCCAGACTATCCTGTCATGTTTCAATCTTATTACATTTATCAGTTCAGGACACAGGTTCATGGCATTTTACTCCTGGATTTGAGAATTCGATATTTACTCATGTATTTACTTGCCTTGATTGTTCGAACATTTGTTAATTATCGAAAGTCCAGGATAGTTTGAGAAGTTTGAGTCCGTTCGAACTCGAATAGTGGGCTCGAACTCGAGTTTGAGTTCGAGTTCTAGTCCATTTCTATGGTTGAGCAACAACATATTAGAATATATTTTTAATAACAGTAGCTTTAGACCTAAGTATGCTTACACCTTACAGTAGCCTTGCATCTTACATTAGCCTTAGACCTTACAGTAGCTAGAGAGACTGGAGAGGTTCACCGAGTCATTACACAAGATTAACAGAACCACAATGTTTCGTTAGGCCAGACGTTTTACAGAAATAACCAAAATTCTGCGGTTGACTGATTTCAGTCTTATTTTCCAATCCTGTCCATGCAAGAAATAAAATGGTGGAAACAGAATTCCCCAACATCTGCTTCCTCTGGTGAAACAATCATGGACAAAAAATAAAAGACATCAGACAATCATGGCTGCTAAATAAATATGTATTTCTGTTTCCTATAGAACATTTCCTTTTGATATTAAACTGCTGAAAAAGTAATAATCTGGAAGCTGATATTTATTTAGTTACCCTTTAGTCTTTTTGTTTTGGCAGGATTTGGCCAGTAGGGGTTACTGTGTAAAAGTATAAATGGGAGATCAGTCATACTTTTTTCAAACATATTCCCCAGAGGATAGAGGACAGCCAGGGACCTTAATAACAGGTAGGCCCAGTAAATGTGAGATTAAATTCTGTTATAGATCACTCCAGGAGTGGTAGATAGGAATAGGGTAGCCAGTAAGCAGCCTGAGCTCCAACAAGGAGATTTAGTAAGGACTAGAGTCCTGGGTATACCACCCAATAATAGGGACATAGTGCCAGACATAGGGGTAGAAGATTCAACTACAGTGACCTGAGAGCTGTGGTGGAATTAACCAGCCGATTGTTATTTATGCTGTTTTTGATTCCTCTGGTTTGTGAGTATTTATGTGATATCTGTGCCATGCTATGTCACCTCTATTGTGCTAATTGCAATGTCTTATTAATATTGTTCTGTTAATAAATAAGTTACTGTTTATGTTCAAGAAGCACTGGTGCCCATTTATTGCATTCTACCTAGAGTGACAGTCTCCTGAGCAAATTAAGTACCCCCATTTTACTATCACCTCACATACATATTCTCAACCTGCCAAGAATCGGAACTCCCACTGGGAACACTGATATACAGCGTAAGTGCTCTGGGATGGTGCTGCTATGAAAGGGAGGAATGGAATCTGGGTTTTTAAATAATGTCACATGCTTTATTTATTATATGGGCTTAAAAGTACTTGAAATGATGAAGTAAAAGGTGCAAAGTTTTGTCCATGCTACTGTATTAATCTGCAGAAACCAATCAGACTTTATCTAACTGCAATAATCCAGTTAAAATTTGATTGGATGCTGCAAATCAAAAGGTCACTCAGAATCTTTTATTGCCCCATGTTACTTAAATGTACTCAGTGGTATCTCACTGTATAAAGATAAGTCATGATACTCTTGGTGGATCTGTGGCTTTTTCTTGTTTCGAGGTTCAGCATAAATGTCATTCTTATTGTTCTGGGTGTACAGCACATTCTCAGAATTCTGAAATGGAAACAGAAAAAAACAGAATTTATTTAAGCAAGACTTCTAGTTCACATGCATTAGTATAGAACATTAGGCCCTAGCCTAGGTATAGTATGTTTTGTAGACCCTCCTTTCACAGTTTAAATTACAACCATGTAAGGTAATTAATATTTACCCCAGAAAATGAAGCCCTAAACTCAGGAATTTCCATCCTAACCCCCAGCTGCTGTGGAACAATAAAAGGCTGAATGTACTGTATGTACTCCCATGTGGCCTTCTGTAGTTGGTGTGTTGCAGTCATTTGCAGTTAGAGTGTCACAGGTTGTGTGTTCCATCTATAAATACACACCATACAATGCCATCACAATGTTTTATATGTTCTAACAAGGGGTTCCCATTAAACTGTGTTTCTAACACAAACCGTTTATTTGTCCTGCTTTATAACCAGCCTGGATCCATCTCTTACATCCCAGTCATTATTTTCCATTGCAATTTATATTGTTTGTGTAAAGAGATCAGGGGGGAGATCCAAAGCCGGGCGCCGTGTTACGTCAGTTATTGCATCGCGGGATCGGACTAAGGTAAGAGCCCAGTGCCGTTAAGTGTCGCGCTACTATGTAGTGCAAAACTTAACGGTAGGGGTTTTGCATCTGTAGCACGGAGCTATTTCCAAAAACATTTGGAAATGGCGCTGTGCTCTAAAATCCGTCTAAAACCCACGTTAACCCAAAGAAATTTCGGGTTAACGTGGGTTTTAGACGGAAAAGGCCCATATTGAATCTACCTGCAGGTATTTTATTTTGTTATGTACCAAGTTTCTTCATTACCTGTTGTGCCGGGAGACTGAGCACCTCATGACAGTTGGAAGCTAAAACAAAAAGCATAAATTATATTTATTAATTATTTATTATTAAATATATTTAATTATAATTATTATTACCTATATTGTTTATAATGGTCTTTGGGTGAGGCCACACTATACCGGACGGTATCAGTTAGGAAATCTGATGCGCATACGGCTTCCTGTGCGATGTCGGTAGCTTGCATGCAATGATGCGCAATCGGAGTGCATGTGATTCTCTAAAAATTGGTGATCGCATGTGCTCCGATAAGCAGATTGCATCCCAACGCACCTAGTGGGGCCAGTCCAATTGGGCAACACTAGCGTGCACTTTTTACCACGCAATCAGATAGTGTGTTAAAAGGCTGCAGAGTGGCCTAGCCCTTTATAGACATCATTAGTGAGAAAAATAATTTATTAAAATGTCTTGCTTATAAAGAATGGAGACTTCTGGGTTATTAAGTAAATGATCTACCTACTAAGAGGCTTTAACAACATTCCATGAGCTAAATGCAAAACCAGAGAGACAGTTAAGCTGGGAACACACAAAGAGATCCTTCATCCTTGCCGGCCATTCAGCACTTCCGACCGGTCAGCCAGGACGAAGGACTGTTGCTTGCGTTTGAAAACCCATGCAATTTTTTGGCCTGATCGACCAATACACTGACTGGGACGAATAATTGCATGGTCTGTATACAGCTTCACAGGATGGTTTCAGCTTTATTAAGCCATTATCAGTGCAACGCCAGCCTCTGTAGGTGTCAGTAAAAATCAAATGTGATAGGGAGAGTTTAAAGCTTGAAAAGTTCAATTGCTCACCAGGCATGTGATCTGATCAATCAATCAATAATTCATTGCGACACAAGTTTTTAGGTATTGGGGACACCTCACTAGCACGCTTGACGCCCTGCCCTGTTTTAGCAGCTTATAACCACTCACTCCACCAACCAAAGGGTAATTCAATACACATTACCAGCAGTCACATAGCTAATTATCATTTGAATAAGAACACTTAACAAGAACAGTTAACAAAATCATTCAAACCCACATAACAATATCAGAGACTACCTAGATTCTTTTAGTGTATCAAGGACAAGAGGTGGACATTGCATAATATTATATGTAACATGTACCATTGTTATAATATAGGAGGTAGTTTTGGGGCTTAACCTGCCATTTTGCATTGTCTCTGTTTAAGTTCCAGCTCTTTAGACTTCATACACACTGTGCGTTTTTTAAATGTTTGGCACAGACACTTGTAAAATGCTTCCAAACTGGAACTAGCAAAATGGTTGTCACACAGACATTAGTAAATGGTTGGCAAATTAGCAATGTCAACAATTTACAACTGCCTATTTCCAACCATTTTATCAATGTCTGTATGCCAACTTGGCATACAAAGAATGGTAAAAATGCCTAATACACGGACTAATGATAAAATGGTTGGCACACAGACTGGTAAAATGCTTGGCACACAGACACCAAAATACTGTATTATCAATATATACAGTATTTTGTTCTTATGACGGCCCATGTTGAACTGAAATGCATAGACTTTTGCCTGCAATAAATATATCTTGCTTGTCAGTTATATATACTAGCAAAAGTATACCCTTTGGGTCACAGTGGGAATTATGTGTGTGTTTGTTTGGCTATGTGTGGATACAGTGAATACAATATCTCTCTACACACCATATAAAATGTCATGGTTTTGTACAATAAAAAAAGAAAAAGACAAGATGTTAAAAAGAAATCAGAAGTAGTAAATAAAGAAATCCTATCAAATCCTGATTATATTAGTGTGACATTCCCTAAACTAATACTTTGTTGAGCACTTGCTGGATTTATTACAGCCCTCAGTTGTTTTAGATAAGAATTTACCAGTTAAGTATATCTGAACTTTACAAGTGTTGCCTACTATTCATAGAAATATTAAGAGAAATGTTCACCAATGCATGGGCACCATAAAGGCCCCGGAGCTAGTGTGTGTGGAGAAATGTCAGTGATTTCATGCTCAACACCATAGTAAAGCACAAGTTCCATAATCAAGATATTCTTCCCCTGTCAATCTTCTGTCCACTGTCAGATCAAGAGGAGTTCCATTAGACTTTGTTTTAAACGTGAGGCTGCAAGGAATACACAATTACTTATCCTCCCTGAATCCCCAAATACCAACAGAGAGAAATGGGCAGAGTCATGTGACTAATGCATGTGTTTAGAACCACTGGCTTAATAACAATACAATAGCAATACAGCTTAATGTTATAGAGACATTCATACGACTTGTTTCAATCCTTTTATTTAATTGAAAGCCCAGAGTTGGTGCTTTTATGCCCAAACACCACAGTGAAGCAAAACTAAGTAGGGCAGGGCACAGGATATATGGTAATGATGTAGGGAGGGGCTAGTTCAGGAAATAATTTAACCATTTTTTTAAATAAGGTAAGGATTGAACTGCTATTAAAATCATTTATTTATCTCTATATAGGTACATCATTAAAAAAATATATTCAGCCTATTTATTTTTCTAATTCAAATAAAGTATAGCACATAAAAGGCTTATTGAATTGCTGGGACTCATTTTGTTTAGTTCCTGTGGCTCTCTAGAGCTTCATGCCCTTTCTTCTATTTTCAAGAGAAAAAAACATTATTCTCCCTCTTTACAAGGCACTGGTAAATGGAGGCAATACAGTAAACACTAATTGGTCAAAGGACATGTGGACATCCTTTAAGATTGGAAGAAAACAAGGTTCAACTTCTGGTTAGGAAAGATTTCTTTACAGTGAGAACAGTGAAACTGGCAGCCGCAGGGGTACCTCTCGGGGGTCAACGGCCTCAGCGAAGCTGGTGTCACCGGGACTGAAAGAAAGAAGATGCTGCCCAAGGGCTCTTTTAAGAGCTGCTTACTGGGGGTCCCGGTTCGGGCTGCGGGACCCCTGCCAAAGGCACTTCCAAGTGCCGCAAGGGCCGGGGAGGGGGGTTTGAGCTGCGGGACCCCCTAAGCCCAAAAGGCCCTTCTTAGGGCCGCAAGGGCACTTGTAAGTGCCGCAAAGGCCCTGATAGGGTCGGGGATGGGGGTCCTGGCTCGAACTGCAGGACCCCTTAAGCCCCAAAAGGCCTTTCTCAGGGCCCCCGCTGGAGGGTACCTCCACCCCTCCCAGTGTGCCCTTCCCCTCCCCGCCAGCGACGGGGCAGGGGGCTTGGAGGGGTTGCTGGGGAGGGGGTGCGCGGCGGGTGGTCGCGACCACCTGCTGCGGCCCCTTCCCAGCAGCTCCTCCTAGCCTCCTGTTCCATATGTTCACCGTGAGCGGGGATGGGGTTGGGAGGGGCTGCTGGGAAGGGGCATATGCCCCGCCGCGCCTCTTCGCAGCGGTGACCACCCGCAGCGAGGTGGGCGTGCCTCCCGGGGTGGGTGCGACCACCTGCCGCGATCCAGGGGGGAATCTCAGCCGAGATTAGCTGTGCATAACAGTTACCGCCGCTTTATAAATAGAAGCGGCGGTAACTGTTCAGATAGGCGCGAAAAGTTAACGATTCGTTAACTTTTCACGGCCATTTTCTGCCCATTTATAAATCACGGAATAAGAAGGGAACCAAAACGTTGCCTAGATAATGATGTGATAATAAATACAAATTAAAAAGACTTACAGGCTTATTTACCCAGAGCCGCTATTGCTCTGGGAAAATGCTTATCAATCAGAAATGCAGGCACTCAATCTTTGTAGATTTTTATCTGCCTAGGTGCTACCATGATGTAAATTCAAAATATACAGTTCAATAGAAAAAATGGTGCACTCTAGGGGGCGTATTTATAAAGAGACGAAAATAGCGCTCAAAAATTACAGCCGCACATCGTGGCCGAGAAAATAATGATAATGCCGTATTTATAACGGCCAGCTCCATCGCCGCGATATGTATTAAAGGCATAAGACCTCCAATTAATGGGACAGGTTTGGGTGCTTATATTATATGCATAAAGGGCATGTTCACCCCTTCTGTAAAAACGTTATATGCTGTGTAGTGGTACTCACTCTGTCTAAAGGCTGAGAAATTTGAATTACAAGATCCACGATCCACCACCTTCTGCTTCCTGGTGAGGCCGTCAGTCACAGTCAATGCCAGAGGCCATTACTGAGTGATCCTCCACTGCTGCTGTACAAGAACATAAAGGGCATGTGGCAGCAGCAGAGGAGGAGCCTGAGGCTGTGGATTGTGGATTAACTAGGTTGGATCCTCAGGCTGTGAACTTATTAAGTGTGAGTACCACGAATATGGGGTTTTGAGGGGTCCTACACAGCATATTAAATTTTGACAGAAGGAGCAGGCATGCCCTTTAACAGATCTTTCTGATTAATTACACATACTAGAAAGAATGAGGGAGTACTCTTTTGGCAAAATATACAGATAAATATTACTGGAATGCTACTGATCATATTACTGGAATGCTACTGATCTGGTTAAAACATTACTGGTCCCCTATACTTTATACAGTGACTGCTGGCCCCCTATACTTTATACAGTGATTGCTGTAAACCTATACTTTATACAGTGATTACTGGCCCCCTATACGTTATACAGTGATTACTGTCCTCTATACTTTATATAGCAATTACCCTTTGCTTTATATAGCGATTATGGCCCCTATACTATATACAGCGATTACTGGCCCCCATATTTTATACAGCGATTACTGTTCCCCTATACTTCATACAGAGATTACTACGACTAACTACTGGTCCCCTATACTTTATACAGTGACTGCTGCCCCCTATCTTATACAGTGATTACTGTAAACCTATACTTTATACAGTGATTACTGTAAACCTATACTTTATACAGTGATTACTGGCCCCCTATACGTTATACAGTGATTACTTCCTCTATACTTTATATAGCAATTACCTTTGCTTTATATAGCGATTATGGCCCCTATACTATAACAGCGATTACTGGCCCCCATATTTTTACAGCGATTACGTTTCCCCTATACTTCATACAGAGATCACTGTTCCCCTATACTTTATAAAGTGATTGCTGGCCCCCTATACTTTATACAGTGATTGCTGGCCCCCTATACTTTATACATTGATTCTGGCCCCTATACTTTATACAGTTATACTGGCCCCTATACTTTATATACGATTACCCTTTGCTTTGGGCAAGCGATTACTGGCCCCTATACTTTATCCAGCGATTACTGGCCCCTATACTTCATACAGAGATTACTGTTCCCCTTTATTTATACAGTGATTACTGGGCCCCTATACTTTAAACACGATTACTGGCCCTGATACATTATACAGCGATTACCCTTTGCTTTATACAGTGATTACTGGCCCCAATACTTTATACAGCGATTACTGGCCCCTATGCTTTATACAGTGATTACTGTCCCCTATGCTTCATACAGCGATTACTGTCCCTTATACTTCATACAGAGATTTCTGTGCCCCTATACTTTATACAGTGATTACTGTCCCCTATAGTTTATAGTAATTACTGTGCCTCTATACTTTTTACAGTGATTACTGACTTCCTAACTTTATACAGCAATTACTGTCCCCTATGCTTTATACAGCGATCAATGGCCGCCTATGCTTTATACAGCGGTTACTGTCCCCTATACTTTATACAGTGATTACTGGCCCCAATACTTTATACAGTGATTACTGGCTTCCTATAATATATGCACAATTGCTGTCCCCTATACTTTGTACAGCGATTAATGGCCTCCTATGCTTAATACAGCGATTACTGTCCCCTATAGTTTATACAGTAATTACTGGCCTCAATATTTATACAGTGATTACGGGCTTCCTATACTTTATACACAATTACTGTCCCCTATACTTATACAATGATTAATTGCCCCTATGCTTTATACAGCGATTACTGTCCCCTATACTTTATACAATGATTAATTGCCCCTATGCTTTATACAGCGATTACTGTCCCCTATACTTTATACAGTCATTACGGTCCCCCTATACTTTATACAGTGATACGGTCCCCTATGCTTTATACAGTCATTACTGTCCCCCTATACTTTATACAGTGATTGCTGGCCCCCTATACTTTATACAGTGATTACTGGCCCCTATACTTTATATAGCGATTACCCTTTGCTTTGGGCAAGCGATTACTGGCCCCTATACTTTATACAGCGATTACTGGCCCCTATACTTCATACAGAGATTACTGTTCCCCTTTACTTTATACAGTGATTACTGGGCCCCTATACTTTAAACAGCGATTACTGGCCCTGATACATTATACAGCGATACCCTTTGCTTTATACAGCGATTACTGGCCCCAATACTTTATACAGCGATTACTGGCCCCTATGCTTTATACAGTGATTACTGTCCCCTATGCTTCATACAGCGATTACTGTCCCTTATACTTCATACAGAGATTTCTGTGCCCCTATACTTTATACAGTGATTACTGTCCCCTATAGTTTATACAGTAATTACTGTGCCTCTATACTTTTTACAGTGATTACTGACTTCCTATACTTTATACAGCAATTACTGTCCCCTATGCTTTATACAGCAATCAATGGCCGCCTATGCTTTAACAGCGATTACTGTCCCCTATACTTATACAATGATTAATTGCCCCTATGCTTTATACAGCGATTACTGTCCCCTATACTTTATACAGTCATTACTGTCCCCCTATACTTTATACAGTGATTACGGTCCCCTATGCTTTATACAGTCATTACTGTCCCCCTATACTTTATACAGTGATTGCTGGCCCCCTATACTTTATACAGTGATTCTGGCCCCTATAATTTATATCGATTACCCTTTGCTTTGGGCAAGCGATTACTGGCCCCTATACTTTATACAGCGATTACTGGCCCCTATACTTCATACAAGATTACTGTTCCCCTTACTTTATACAGTGATTACTGGGCCCCTATACTTTAAACAGCGATTACTGGCCCTGATACATTATACAGCGATTACCCTTTGCTTTATACAGCGATTACTGGCCCCAATACTTTATACAGCGATTCACTGGCCCCTATGCTTTATACATGATTACTGTCCCCTATGCTTCATACAGCGATTACTGTCCCTATTATCTTCATACAGAGATTTCTGTGCCCCTATACTTTACAGTGATTACTGTCCCCATAGTTTTACAGTATTACTGTGCCTCTATACTTTTTACAGTGATTACTGACTTCCTATACTTTATACAGAAATTACTGTCCCCTATGCTTTATACAGCAATCAATGGCCGCCTATGCTTATACAGCGATTACTGTCCCCTATACTTTATACAATGATTAATTGCCCCTATGCTTTATACAGCGATTACTGTCCCCTATACTTTATACAATGTTAATTGCCCCTATGCTTTATACAGCGATTACTGTCCCCTATACTTTATACAGTCATTACTGTCCCCCTATACTTATAACAGTGATTACGGTCCCCAATGCTTTATACAGTGATTACTGTCCCCTATATTAATACACTGATTACTGTCCCCTATACTTTTAGGTGGATAATGCACCCCCAACTGTAAATTATAAGGAATTTAGAAGTCACAGAGGAGTTCTGTGACCATATAAAAGCACAAGGCCGCAGGCCGAGTACCTTTTATACAGTGCACGGAACTCCAAGGTGACTTCTAATATCCCTTTAAAGGGCATGTCCACCCCCAAAACTATATTTAACACACTACTTGCCCCAATGTGTAGTGTATATAAAATCCTTACCTTACATACCTGCTTCAATGGTTCTCCTGCAATGTCCCTACAAGTCTAGAAAACTGACCACCAGGAGCCTGGCCGAGTCCATATAGGTGTCTGCCTCCTGTCTCTCCTCCAGGGGGAATTTGCACATGCTCACTGCAGCTCTCCCCCCTCCCTCTCCCTCACGTTTTGCTCTCCCTCCCCCTAGCTACAAACAAATTGCCTCTCAGCTCAACCAATTATGGACGTGGCTGCCAGTCCGGCCCCCTGCTTGCAGTTTCATGCAAATCCACTACTGGTAGGTTATGCATAATTACTGCCCCCCAATTCTTTATACAGTGATTACTGCCCCCATACATTATACAGTGATTACTGACCCCCTATACAATTTTTTTTATAAAAACTCAATTATGTACGCTAATGTAAATATTCTACAATTAATATACTTGTGACGTTTGATTAAAAGGCAAATATTTTAAACAATTTCACACTATCCTATCCATACCATATTCCATAAATAAAAAACACTGCCACTAGGATGCTTGTTATCAGGATCCTCCTCCAACACTAAGTACCATGGGAGGATTTGCTGGTGAGAATGTTTCCTTCAGTGTAACCTAAGAGAGGGAAATATAAACAGAATTGTCATTTATTTTAAAGCTGAACAAAGAATCCTTTTGGTGAGTTACACTCGTCAGCAACTGATTTGTTTATGATTATAGTTAATGATTATAATGGAATGAGAATTAGAAAAAAATGCTGTCAGTAAAATTATTGTTTGACTATTCATGGAACTTTTAGGGCTAGGCCCCACTAGAGATCCTGGAACCTGAACTTAGCTCACTCACCTTTAGATCAGAGATCCCACAGACAGAGATCCCCACCTCTAATACAGCAGGAGTGGAGGGCCACCACCAACAAGCACAACAAACTAAATTAATGGACCCTTCAAACTAAACTACCCGACGATATGAGATAGACGATGATACCAAATAAACAAGAAAAATCCAAATTAATTTTATTTACCAAGACAGGTACCTAAAACCAAGATTTAACAATGGACGTAAACAAAACCGTGTGGCTGGAGTTATGAATAGTATTTGTATTTAGTACTAGCATTTAGTAATAATATTGTTTGCCTTTATGTACATAATACTTTTATATTTTGCAGGAAGATGTACAAAGCTTGCTGAAAACATTGCAGCTTAGCACAAGACAACTTCATCATATTTGTGGACACTCTAAGTAAACCTTCAAGGGCAACTATATTCCCCAAATATTGCCCCCCTGACATTTTTGCAGTTCAAACTAATTAAGCAGACAGGTAGGGGACCTTACTCCTACCTTCCATTTTGCTCCTTAAGCCCCATGGTGTCCAAAAGCTGATTGTGTAGCAACTGACATCTCATTACTCCTAAATAATAATAGTGACAGAGGTAACACTCAGACAAAACCAGTTTAACCACTATGGCAACTTTATAAAATGTACCTACATGACATGTTTCAAGCATCAAGTGCTCTTATTTCATGCATGAGTGGATGGATACATAGATAGAGGTAACCATACCAGATAGTACCAGTGTTGTGGACCATTTGCACTGTAAGCGCATTTTACTCCTCTCCCTGCTAGCTTCCCTCCTTATCTAACTGAGTGCATGTGTGACTGAAATAGTTGTACAGTAAGGTTTCCTACTTCCCTACACAATGCCTACCTCAACTGCAAAAATGCTGGGGGGGGCACATAGTGTGGCCTATAATATCTGTTATCCCGCTAAATAAGATGTGTACTGATCTGATAACACCATTTTCTATATGTTAAGATACACCAGGATACAGGACTAAACCAACCATGTACCATGCTCAAGAAGACCTTGGAACTGTGGTGATAGAGTGAAAGCCATGCTTGTCCTGAACAACTGCAGGAAGCTTTTTGCGGGGAATCTCAAAAACCGTGACTTGCAAGTAAGGAAATGTTTTTTACCAGATCAAGCTGAACTTTGGATTAAGTATGAATTCATGTTAAATGTTTCGCTTTACAGAATTCTGAACATAGTGATTTCTTTCAGGATTTTTATCAGATTTTTCTAGGATTATGGACACATAACACATGTTCCCAGAAGCTGTATTATCTAAATAAAAAGTCAATGTCAATGGTGTCATTTGTCTGTCAGTATAGTCTGTCTGCGCTGTAGATTCCTGGTTCAAATACAGGCAGGATTTTGCCTTTAAAAGCAAGGGGATATTGGGAGATGTGATGCAGTCACAGAAATAATATGGCATCTTTGCCCTTATTCATAAAAAGTCTACAGTGGATTCCATGGCACGTGTGTGGGCCCTTTTTTTCTCCTATAGCTGCTTAATATGACTTGTGAGTGGGGTACGGTACAATGCATATTTACTGCCATTTGTATTGGTATTGCTAAAGCTACATCATTAGATACTGTTCTAGCTGTTTCATAGATAAGAATAGTAACTGTTTTTTTACTTCCATTAGGGTGAGGAGATTCTCTCCCAAGTGTCCAAAGATAGAGAAGCTGAAGATGAACAAGAATCGCAACTTCCCGCAGAGGAGGCAGAAGAGGTATTTATGCAAATATGGGCCTATTCAATAAGAGGTGCAATGGTTCTAATCTGCAACAACCAAATCATAGTTTATCAAATGTTTCTAACTGTAGCAGATCAGTAAAAAGGTATCATGCGATTATTTCTGAATTCAGTTTGATCAACTGGACTTAAAGTTTAGTTCTTGAAGATGTTTCGCTAGTCATGCGAATGGCTTTCTCAATTCAGAATGAATTTACAAGGGAAGAGGTACAAAACTGGCTTTTGGACTGCTTGGTAGAAGTTTTGGAGAATGGTAAACTGGAAGTGAGGTTTAAGAGAACCAACCCCACAGATCAGTATTTGTTTGAATCCCACCACCCTTTAGATCACAAGTTGGGTGTCATCAGAACCTGCAACACAGAGCTGAGAACATCCCCAGGAGAAGGCTAAAGAAATGAAACATCTCAGAGGAGCCCTTAAAACTTGCGGATATCCAGACTGGGCCTACAAAGGAAGTAGAAGGAAGAAAATAACATGTATACCAACAGTGAGGGAAAAGTAAGACAGGAGGAAGAACATGGTTATCCCATATGTAGCAGGGGTCTCCGAGAAACTAGAATTTTCAAAAAAAACGTATCCCTGTCTGCTTTAAACCAAACAACACACTGAGGCAGCAATTGGTAAATCCAAAAAACCAATACCGAAACACAAGAAAACGGCATTTATACGCTGTGCAGTACAGTGAAGAGTGCTCTGATTTGTATGGTGGAGACCAAACAGCAACTGCATCAACATATGGCCCAGCACAGAAGAGCCAATTCCGGGTCAGGACTCAGACGTGTACCTGCATCTTAAGGAAAAAGGACATACCTTTTGAAGATTGTAATGTTAACATATTGGCAAATGAACATGACTGGTTAAAGAGAGGTGTCAAGGAGGCCATTTATGTGAAAATAAAGGAACCAGCCTGAATAGAGGTGGGGGGGTCAACACCAACTGTCTGCATGTACAATGCTGTTTTGATACCTTACCCTGGCCGCCCTATAACACCTTTTAGCCACAATGCAATCACACCTTGCATTCAGAAGGTCCCTAACACCTAGCTGTGATATGCTAATTGGGACTTTCCAGGGTACATAATTGCCACAGATCTTGTACAATCATTCTGAATTGAGAGATCCAGTCGGATGACTAGCGAAACGTCTTCAAGAACTAAACTTTAAGTCCAGTTGATCTAACTGAATACAACAGATATACCATGACCTAGATGAATGAGAACATCCACAAGCGATTGAACATCCACAAAAGATTGTTTGGGCATATAAATAGCCGAGAAAATTTTCCACCTCCTTGTTAAATAAGCCTGTAAATGTATACTGCATTTAATAAAATATATACTAAGACTGCTGGTAGCGTTAGCAGAGCATATTTTACCTCTATTTTTCTGCGGAGGAAGAGGCTGAAGAAAGTGACAAAGAAGCTGAAGAAGAAGATGAAGATGAGGAGGATTCAGATTAAAAGCAAAAAAAAAAAAAAAATCACATTTCAGTGATTCCCTAATGTTGGGGAAAGACAGTAAAAGGTTGCTGAGTTTTCACAGATGTGAACTATGTGAAAAATTTAACCAAATTAGACGAATAGAATAACTGTTTAACCGGCCCAACAGGTATGGGGGTTGATGCAAAGAGGTTTGCCTGTGCTACTAATGCAACAACCAACAGATAGCAATCTGAGGCGCGAAAAAAACAGCAGGAAGAACAGAAAGCCAAAGCTATTGTGTAGTATATATGGGCCCTTTCCAGTTACAGTTTTTTTATTTACCCTGTTAAAATACAGTGCCTATAGGGTGTGAGGTGACGACATATGTAAAGCTATGTGACCACATAGTGAATATAGCAAACAAAACAATGTACTATAGTACGTAGTATTTTTTTCATGCGAAAAGCATTAGTAAAATTACAAAGCAATGGCATCACCTATTTCCAGTTCCTATTTTGTACAGTATACTATTTTTGTTTACAGTTTAAGAATATTCATGTAATACCATTCTCTGATGCAGATGGAATAAATGACTTTTAATCTTTTTGTTTTTTATGTTTGTAACGAATAGCGTTAATCCTCAACCTACTATATACATATACTGTATTTTTTTTTGTGTAGTAAATTCCTTGGAATCTTTCTGTAAATAGTTACCTTTTTTCCATTTGAAAAATATGGCAAAATTAAGCACGTTTGTTCTCAGCCTTGGAAGCCTTTTTTTGAAACAACATTGCAGGAATGATCAATACTTGGTTATGAATTTCCAATGATGCATTCAATGTTTTTCCATTTAAATGACCAAATAATGTAATATAAAAGTTACTTACGGGGCGTGGCTAGCAGTTCCAGGGAGAGGTCGCATGCACTAAGAGCTCTGGGAGCTGCCATGTAAATCCACTATTTAAGAAGACTTACAGGGCTGGAAAAGCGACAAAAGGTGAACCAAACGAACCTACAATGGGGAGAAACAAAAACAGAACAAAAAAAACAAACACAAAAACACTTACCCAGTACTTTCAGAAGAGAAGGGGAGGCCTCTGGAATCCAAGATGGTGGCACCAATGAAAAGGCCGCGTGTACACCGGACTCCTCAGCAGCACCAGTTCGGACTCCTAAAAAGACAAAAACACACAAATGGGATCAATCGGACAGTGCACAAACACTTTTTGAAAGCAAAGACATTATGCAAATGCAAGGAAATACCAGTGTGAGGATGAATGCTCACTTCCATCAGATGGCTCGGTTTCCAGCAAAAGTAAGCAACTTTTCTTTCTGCATGTGATATTATAATTCATGAGGATCAAGAAAATAGACCTTGTAAATAAGGCTACTACCTCCACCAATAAACTTGGATTAAAACAGACCCCCATCATACAAAATGAAAGCGAAACTAAAGCAAAAAATCTTTTGCAGCACTTTCCAGCTACAGAAAGACCCATATCTGAAGCTGTAATGAGAGTTACTATTCTCAACATAATGCATTTAAGATGGACATATCGAAATGCTTAACTCTGTAAACAAGATATTACAGAAATTGCTCAAAGAACCTCACATATTGAATTTAAAAGGACAGTTCACTAATCATTTAATGAGCTAGCAGATGCTCATAATCAACTAGATGACTCAGTATCTTTTTTGCTGAATAAAGTTACAGATCTGGAGGATAGATCCAGGAGAAATAACTTGAAAATAAGGGGATACCAGAGTCAATCAAAAATAATGAACTGGAACAATATGTACAGGAATTATGGAAACTATTTTGCCAGATATTCCATCAATCAGCATACAACTAGACAGAACACATAGACTGTTTAGATCCAAAAAAAGCACCACCAACTGCTTCCTAGATATGTTATTACGTGATTTTATTTTTTCCAAACAAAGGAACTGTTTCTAAAAACAATCAGGAACAAAAGGGATCTACCAGAAAAATACAACAAGCTACAATTCTTTGCAGATCTCCCAAAATACAATGCAAAAAAGAAGATCCTTTAAAATCCTCATCATAACTCGATTACATACAGATGGGAATTCCCATTATGAGAGAAGGAAAAATCATCAAACTTTCTTCGCCTAGAGAGGCAATACAAAAATTCCAGGAATGGAATTGGAGGATTCCAGAAAAAATAATCAAAGAATTTAAAAATGAAAAGAGGAAGAAAAAACTACCACAAGATTGGATTACAACTCCCCCCAAAAAAAGGAAAAGGAAACCACAAATAATCAAGTCAATTTGGACAATAAATTCACCTCACCCTAATCAGGAACATTCAAAAAAAAAAAAACATCCAGCCCTAACTATCCTATAAGACATACTGTACATACTCGAGTATACCCATTTCACCTAAAAATCTAATAAAAGTTGTTGACTCGAGTAAAACCGAGGGTAGAAACTTGGCATTCAAGATGTTGGAAACTACAACTCCCAGATAATAAAGCATGCTGGGAGTTGTAGTTTCCAAACATCTTGAATGCCACCCTCACTTGGCATTCAAGATGTTTTGGAAATACATGTTGAATAATGATACGGCCTCGGAGTCTCTGATTGACAGCTGGTTCTCAAAGCAATATAAAATCTTTAAAATAATGGTTTTGACAACTGTAATTTATAATGTAATGTAATAATATAATTCGATTTCCTCCTGCATTTAATAAAGCAATATTAGCTTTATATCAAAATCCATCAGTACAGTTCTAAAATCCCAGATGCTCTCTAGCCCATTCAATCTAACCAATGGAACCATGCCCTTATCACTTAGTTTTTGCGTTGTTAATGGAACCACTTGCACGGGCAATAAGAAGGATAATATATACACGGTATACAATATAACAAATCAACTCATAAATTGCATTGTTTGCAGATGATATCATCCTCACGATTAGAAATTCAATCCAATCTCTGCCACACATCCAAAAATATTAGAAATATTTAATAAAATCTCTTACTATAAGATAAATGATACAAAATCACAAGTAAACCTGTAAATATTTCGGCAACTCTCAAAGTTTCTTAACAAGTAAATACCAGTATAATTGGAAAATAAAATAAACTACTTATTTGGGAATAAATATGGCGGAGACCAACTCCGATTTATACCAAAATAATTATGTTTCACTCCTTAACAAAATTCAGAAACAACTGGCGGACTGCAATCATGCCTCTTTAACTTTGACAGGGAAAATAACACTATTAAGATGATGATCTTACCTCAATTCCTATATATTTTAGAGCAATACCAGTTCCACCAACATTTTTGTGCAAGCTCAAAGTATAAACGAAGTTTGTGTGGAGTGACAAAACCCCAAGAATTAATAGGAAAACTTTAGCTAAAACAAAGGAAAAAGGAGGTTGACACTACCCATACGCAAAGATTATACCAGGCAGTAGTAATGAACCAGTCAAGAATATGGTGGCAACAAAGAGCAAACTCTCAGGAATGTTAATATTGAACAAGAAGAGGTAAAACCTTTTAATCTAAAACAAATATTGGGAGCAATCTTGTTGGTTCTAGGCCTAGAAATAAATTGTTTGGTCTCCGACAATAAGGCTACTATAGAGGTATGGGAGAATAGTCTAGAAATACACAGCTATTTGTGGATTATTGCAATGATATTGATTTCCAGCATTGAATTGCATTCCAAACTTAAAATTATGGGACAAATATAATTTAATATCATTATACAAATTGTTCGAGAGAGGTCATATATATCATTTTCGAAATTAAGGTAGAACTAAACCCAATTTTTTGTACTCCAGAATCTGAAAACAACCCCCCAAAAACACCAATAGCTATAAAATCCCACTTCAGTAAATCGATTATAGTAAATGTAATCCTGTTAAGAACTGGATGAAGTATCTGTGTGTATGTGCAGTGTCAGACCACACCTCCTGAACTCAGTCACATGCTTCCTTGCTTTACCTGTCTTGTAAAATGATTGGCTAGAGATTATTAATGGGTGTGACCAACTGTAATAGGTTCTGACATAGCTAAGGACTGAGCATGTGCAGAACATAATGGTCGTTGACCAAACTGTGATCTGAATGCTGTGAAGTAAAGTACAAACCATATGTTATTTAGTAAATTTCCCAGTGTCTGTATCAAAATGAGAGGTAAGACACAGATTATGGTTTTATATCAAGGTGTTCGCCCTTGGTTCAGTGTTGTTCTGCGGCTTTAGTTGTCCTTTAAGCGAAAAGTACAATATGCCCAAAACAAATTCTACAAACATGTCCGGATACTGTCATATTTATCTAGGAATGTATATTTCAAGGTAAATTCCGAACCAGAAAGAGTAGATTATCCTTTGGAAATGTTGTTGAAACCCAAGTCAATTAAATTATTTTATATAGCATAGAAAAAAAGAATTTGATGGAATCAATGGGTTGGGTGAAAAAATGGGAATCTGAGTTTGGCCATTCATTAACAGGGAACAATGGCAAACGCCCTATCCATTCCTTTTCAACTATCTAAATGTGTATCTCCTTGGGAATGTACAGATATCATAGAACACCAGAAACCCTTGCGAAATGGTCAAGCAGAGACAGGAACATTTATGCATGTCTGGTGGGCCTGTACAAAAATTCAAACAATCTGGTTGCAGATACAGGACTTTCTTGCGAACTTATTCCACAACCATTTATATTGACACCTGAACTGTCATTGCTACTGATCAACTTAGACCTACAGCCATAGAACAAAGGACAATAGTTTTCCTACAATATCATAACCCAACTCCAGATTGCCAAAAATGGTTATCCACAGCTGTAACTAATTTACAGGATATAACAGCTAAACTCACGGTTAAAGCAGTTGAAAAAATGTTTTTTATAGTTAATAATAATTTCCCTGTTTTATAAAAACTGGAAACATGATAATAGATAACAGATCACACACGAGACCCATATGTGTGGTCTGAAGATTAGGATTATAATAGAATAGTCTGTTATAGGCATTCTCCCAGGGTACCTAAAGTTTAAAGTTATTGTTAATGTAAGTAGTAAGATGCATATTGAGATTACACAGTCCGTGTTGGCTGCTGACGCGCAGCCAATCACGGACGCGACTGCCGTCCCGCCCCCCTTGCTTGCATTTTGCAAGCAAGAAGGCCGGAGCGCAGCGGGGGAAAGAGGAAAGGTAAGTAAGGGTTTGGGGGGTTTCTGAATATAAAAAAATACCCGGTTGGGGCTGGGGACATGGGGGAGCAGGATATAAAAAAATACATTTTAGGGTGGACAACCTTTAAGATTAAAGGACAACTTTTAATCTTATTACTTTGAGGTGATACAAGAAGCACTATGCATCGCTATGCATACTCCTTGTTAAGACTGATAAAAGTAAAAAGGAAAGGAGGGGGGGTATGTATGTTAAACAAAGAATTGAAGCCAAATCTAAAAGATGGGGGGGGAATAAAATGATAAGGCGGAAACAGTATGGGTGAAACTGTGTACAGGAAGCAAGAAGGTGGGTAAATTAATTGTTGGTGTTGTTCATAAGCCACCAAATGCCAGTGAGAAGGCGGAAATTTCTTCCTGATTCCAAACCCAATCGGAAAGTATCCCTGGATAAACCTGAACTACAGTATAGTATTATTACCAGTAATTCTCAATATTTTTTTAGGAACTTATCCAGCCCATTTTTAAAGCTATTCAATGAACTTGCCATTACCACATCTGCTGGAAGACAGTTCCCCAGTTTCACCGTTTTCACTGTAAAGAAACCTTTCCTAGCCTGAAGATGAAACTTTTTTTTTTCTAATTTAAAGGATGGTCTATGATATGACCTATAAGTGAAACAAACAGTGAATAAAGCAAGACCAACTCAAAACATTTTTAAGTTCTGTATATCAATTGTAAAAAGAGCAATAATGTGGGACCATTAAATAATGGGGTTAAGATGGTTATAGGGAATGCCAAAAAGGCTAATGTATTAAACTGTTTTTACCCTCTGTATACACTAGAGATTCCTGATCTTTCTAGAAGATAGAATATAATTTTAATTCTAGAATTATGACTAATAATATAATAGAGGAATATTAACTCTGGATGGACAGACAGTATGGTACAGAAACAGACAAGCATATCAAATCTCAGGACCTAGAAATACATCCTCAGAGTTTAGTCCAGTTTTATCTAGACCACTGACTTATAAGTAGGCATTGAAGAAGGTGTCTGTGTGTGCTGATGACATTAAAATGGAGAGCTTTGGAAACCTAAATGATGTGCAAGTGCTGCAAGCAGACCTAGATAGATTATCAAATGGGCAGCAGAATGGCAGATGGGATTCAATGTTGATAAATGTAAGGTGAGCATTTAGGGTTTAACAATCCTTGTGCCACCTACACCATAAATGTTTCTGTGTCATATTTATTTCATGTTTGACTTGGCTGACATGCTGAAACATTTTCTAAAAATAAATGGATTTTATGATATTGCATTCATACAATTCCATTGTTCTATGCATGGCCAACTTTACATTTTTAACTAAAGATAAATGTATCTTTTTACAATAAAATAAATCCATGGTAAGATCAGAAGATTGATAAACTACAGCCAGAAAAATAAATAAATGTTTAGATCTCGTTGCTGTAATAATATCATAATAAATAGCAAAGCAGTGAAAATGTGTTGTATTATTCACCAAATAATCAGAATTCCCTTTCAATTCAATCTTGTGTTGTGTTTAACATCGTTTTAATAAATTGCACTAAATAAACGGTTTCCTTTTTCTATTAAAAAAATTATTTCATTATTTTACGGGGAGATTCAAATAAAGTTCTTATCGTTTAAATGGTGCTAATTTTGCCCCAACCAATCAGATGTTATTTACCATTTGAAAGCTAACATCTGATGGTTGGGGCAAAATTAGCACAATTTCTAATGATAAGAATTTTTATTGAATCTCCTGTAAATGTTTAATGAGAACAAATGTTCTTGTGATCAGTTGAGTTTCTGCAGGACAGAAGTGGGAAACAGGAAAAGGAACAGGAGTGCAATCCTTTATTATCTGGGAACTGGAGGAAATTGGGACTAACATTCCCATCCCATCATTTCTATATATCAATCTACTCAAATTTGTTCCCCTTAAGGGCATGTCCACCAATAAATAAAAAATGTACATACAGCTGCATGTATTTACTAACCTTCCCCAAAGATGCTCCTGAGCATAATAATAAGTACCCGGTGAGGACCTAAACCACTAGCTCCTCACTGCTAGGTTACAGTCTTTACCAACCATAATACTGTAAATTGCCTTTCCAGTTCAGTCTAACTCTGTCCTCTGACTGTCAATGCCATGCCCAATAGGAAGACACACTCTGCAATAAGTATGTCTTCCCATGTAGACTGGCCACTGAGTTAAACTTTCGGTAAGTATGTTAACTGTAAGAGACTTTAACCAGGGGTGAGGAGTGGGAGGGTAAGTAGAAGTTACGTAGAGTGTACAGTTTAAATTGAATTGGAGATTTGGCCAAACCCATAGGATTTTTGTATTCCACCCAGAGTATGGATTACTTACAGCCTCTATTACATAAGCAACCTTTTTAACTGTACACACTTGACCAATAGATTAGTATATCGGTTAGTTGGGTTTTCAGCTGTTCACGACCGCCATCCAACAGTTCGTTCATCTGAATTAGATTAATGTGCAATCGGTCCTCTATTATTGTATGGGTGTTCGTAAATATACGATGGCTGATGTAGATCTAAAATTTATGACCGTAATAATTGAATTATGACTGCTGTCGTAGATAAATTTTGTAATGCTTTTTTCCCCCCGCTTTTATAAAAATGGCCCATAGTATAGGATCTCATGTGTACAAGCAGTATACTAACAAGTTCAAAAGACATGTGGATATCTTTAAAGGATAATTATAGTGTCCTGCTTTCCCTCCACCCCCCTTAAAAGTACCCAGGGTGAGGACCTGACCGCTAGGTCCTAACCCTGGGTTGCTGTATTTATTTTAAACTAAGCCAGCAGCAAAGTTGGTCTTTTAGTGCCTGTCCTCCCTTCCTACTCTGGAATGGGAGACACACTTTACAAGAAGCATCTTCCCATTGGCCAGTCCAAGCTAAGACCGGCACTAGGAGACACACTTTGCTGGCCTAGTAGTGCAGGTCCTCAGCCTGGTTACTTTCATATGATGGGGGTATAACAGAAAAAAAAGTCAGGAAATGTTTTTTAACATTGAGAGCATTAAAACTTAAGTTTCTGACACTTCAGGCTGTTTTTTCTCCTACACTTGGGCATTAATGGAGTGTTGAATTTAGCAACCATATTTCTTCGATTATACGTAGGGAACTTCCAGCAAGTGTGGTAATGACAAGTTCATTATGTTACTAATGGAAGGATACATTTATAAAATTGAAAAATATTGAAATTAATGGTATTAATACGTATAGTCCTGGTTTATCCAGGGATATTTCCGATTGCCATTTTGAGTCAGAAAGGACCCCCCTCCATCATGTGGTTTGTTTTTTTTGCCTTGTTCTGGATCAGTTGTTAGGGCTTATGAGAAGGCTAAAGAGGTTGGACTGGATAGATGTATGTCTTTATTCAGCGTCCAATACTATGTAATACTAGTAACTGTAACTACCCTTTGGTACCTACATTTTTATGTAAGAGTGATATCTTTATGTTAGAGCTAGAAGTTTACAACGTAGGCGTTTAACCTATTCTCCCTGGTAGTTCTCAGGACTTCGCACCCTTGCAGGAGTTTGAGGTGGTCTCGCAAAGGATGAGTTAGACTGGAATGACAAGGGATCTTTTGGTTATTATTACTGGAGATAGTGTACCAGGGGGAGGACTTAGCAGTTCAGGTCCTAACCCTGGATACCTTGGCCAATCAGGATGGAACAAGGTTTCTGACCTGCTTATACCTTTTAGTTACTTTTTGGAGGCAGAATGTTGCAGGGGGGGGAGTATCCTTCTAGGAAGACTGAGGGAGGGCCTGCTGTGGGGTCTGAACACAACATGAACGTTCCCTGTGTTTTTACAGGACTGACCCTCTCTCCACACTGTGAGCCAGGATTTCCCTTCTAATGAGACTCTCCATGTAGTGATCTCCATATCCAGACAGCAGGGAGAGGAGTTGATCCATCTCATTCAATATCCTAGGGAATGGGGATAGGGCTAGGCACAGGTGAGTAACCCCTGCATTGCAGGAGGATTAGATTTGGACACTGGATTGGATCTCTTCGGCCTTTCTAGCTCAACCAACAGCACAATTGGGATGAAAGCTGCCATAACTGCTCTCCCCTGCTCTGCTGTACCTCACTGGATCCATTTATGTTTTGCCCTAATAGATGTTGGTGAGATATTGTTACGTTACACCCCCAGGGTGCCTCAGCATCACGTTTTAGCACATTAATGGACAAGTCCAGACCAAAATAAAATAGATTCATATTCAGCACCCCCAAACTTAGTTTCATTTAAAGCTCCTTAGGATAATTACAAAGTCTGATCTCTCGCCCTGCAGGTTCTGCCTCCTCTGAGCTGTTGTGAGCTGGTTACAAGCTTGCACAGGAGCAGGACAGGCTGTTTTGGTCACGCAATTAGCTATTGGCTGAGATGTCACTGTCATGGTTTTGAATGACGCCACTACACTGAAGCAGCAGAAAGAGTGAGAGAGCTGTGGAGAGGGAAGGGCTTTGTAAGTTTCTTTAGGAGCATCAAATGAAACGGTTGTAATGATATCACTATCCACTAGGAGTGGATATGATATATTTTTTTTTTATTTTGAGGCTGGCTGTACCCTTAACCCTTACTACATCACTCTGGTACCAGTAGTTTCATTCATTTATTATAGTGTTGTTATACATTACTATAACTGTAAGCACAGTAAAGCAAGAGATAAGCTGTCAGCCTTTGGAATCACAAATTACAGTGAGGTGAAATTAAGATGCTTTTAAATCTATTAACAAAACTAACAATTTTAACCCATCAGGTAAAAACTTTTAGTAATATTTTGAGGTTGAATAAGACATCCATATAGTCCAACCTTCTTTTAGCATGCATAATTGTAACATCCTATCTGTCCCCAGTTAGTTGCCCTCTCTCTGAACCTTTCCATATTCAGGATATCCTTTTTGTACACAGGTTTTCAAAATTGCACTTTATTATCCGAAAGAGACTTTACGAGTGACTTGTAAAGAGGACAAAATATTTTTGAATTCATACCTCTCTTTAACAAGACAATACCATGCTGGCTCTGGCTGTTGCCGCCTGGCACTGCTTGCTACCTTTAAGTTTGTTATCCACAATACTCCAAGATTCCTTCCAACAGGGATTCATTTAACACAGAGCCATTTATAGTATAAGCAGTGCAAGGATTTTTAAAGGGCATGTCCACCCCCCAAAACTATAATAAACCCACTACCTTACATCTCTGCTCCAAATGGTTCCTATGCAGTGCTTGTTAAAATCCAGCAATGTGAATAGTAGGAGCCTGTTTTCCTATGTAAATGTTTCTGCCTCTCCTGTAGCCTCGGAGAAAAGTAACATGCGCTGTAGAGCCGATTCCTCCCTCCCAACTACCATCTAATCCATCGGGCTGCCGTTTTAGTGTACCGTTAAAACCTTTTTCTGTAGTGTAGCTTACCCCTCCAAACCGAACCGCACTGTCCCTTTTTTAAAAAACTCCTCAGAAACATTACTTACCAGCCCGGGTCAATAGCAAACTCATAGCCAGCAGCCCAGTCTGTGATTGGCTGACTCAGCCAATCACAGATGTGGCTGCCAGCCAAGCCCCCAATGCTTCGGTTTCCGGAAGTTGCATTGGAGGCTGAGGCCACGGGATCCCTGGATGGTAAATGTTCTCAGGAGTTTTTCTTAAATGGACAGTGCGTTTAGGGTTGGGAGGGGGGAAGCTACATTACAGAAAAAAAATATTTTCATGGTGGACCTGCCCTTTGAACCCAAAATGCATCATCTTACATTATCAACATTGAATCTCATCAGCCCAATGTGACAATCTATCTAGATCCACCTGACAATTGCTCATGATCTGTAGCTTTAATGGTCAACAAAGGTAGAGACCTTGCTGACATACCCACATCCAAATCATAATTTTGGACATATCAAATAGAAGTAGGTTTGCCTAACTCCACCACTTCGAACTTTCATACACATTGACAAAGTCCCATTAACAATTACTCTCTGCATCTGATCTATCAACCAACTTTCTATCCATGTACAAAAGTGCCACCAAAGCCCAACAGACCTTGTTTATACACGTGTGGTACTGTATCAAAAGCATTAGCAAAATTCAAGCATACACATCTATTGCTATGCCAGAATCCAAATTCCTACTCACTACACTCATAAAAGCCAAGCAAGTTTTTTTAACAAGATCTGTTCCTCATAAATCCATGCTGGTTACTACTCATACTCTAGAATATGTTCCTGTATAACTTTCCATAACTTCCCCACCACTGAAGTTAAATTTACAGGCCTGTAATTACCCGGCTGTGAACGACTACCTTTTGAATATTGGAATACACCCAAGGATGTATTTTATTTGGTCCAGGAGAATTATTAATGTTAACCTTATTTATTATCTGTCTGTCTATCTATGTCTGTCTATCTATTATATATCTCTATCTGTCTATCTAATATCTATCTATCTGTGTGTCTGTTTATGTCATCTATCTGTCTGTTATCTATCTATCTATCTGTCTGTCGTCTGTCTGTCTGTCTGTCTGTCTCTGTCTGTGTCTAGTCTATCTGTCTACCTATATATCTATCTATCTATATATATATATCTGTCTGTTGTCTATGTCTATCTATCTGTCTGTCTATCTATCTATCTATCTATCACTATCTATCTGTCTGTCTGTCTGTCTATCTGTCTGTCTGTCGTGTGTCTGTCTATGTTATTGTCTACCTATCTATCTATCTATCTATCTATCTATCTGTCTATCTATATATCTAATCTGTCTGTCTGTCTAGTATCTATTTAGCATTTATCTGTCTATCTCATTAAAAGTTAGTGTGTGTCATTTTTTTCATTCATATTATAATTATTATTAGTAGTAGAATTACTGGAGTCTGGACTTGGATTGAAAGTAGATGGTACACACCAGTAGTGTAGTTACGCCACTGTGTGCAAGTACTGGGATTCTGTAACTGGAAGGGTATAATCTTGTATTTCATTTAGTTGTACTTATATATTGTATATATCTGTATAATTAAAAATGTTAATAAAATAGTTAAAAATAAAAGTGTTTACCTCTGTTTATTTACAAAGATAATCTAACTGCATGTCCATGTAAACGTCAGTTTCCCCCTATACATGTTTCCCTCTTTTAATCTGTAATAACTATGTCCCCACTATCAGGGCGATGCACCGAGCGCCGCTATCGGAACCCAGTGCAAACAGCCGGTGATGTTATATGCCGATGCGGCGCTCGGAACATCACTACCTGGCCATTTTATTCCAGCATTTTTAAAGTGCCGCAATCAAATGCCGTCAAATTTCGGCATATAACATCGCTTATGGCTGCGTTGTTAACTTTTGCGTTAGTCACGCAGCCGAGAATTGCTCCCTGGGAATTTTGCAATTTATTTCCATTGTTTATTTTGCATAGTTTTGAAGATATTTACATTTCTGTGTGGTGTATGGCAGCAGCATCACCAGGTCCCCTGCACTTCCTGCTTCCTGCTTGAAATTGTCAGTCAATCTGCCCTGTGTCTCCTCCTCCCTTTGCAGCCCCCTGGTCCCTCCCACTCAGGACCCCATGGTCCCACCCGTTGCAGGCCCCCCATGCCCATTATCTTACAGCCCAATGTGGCCCCGCCCACTAACGAGTGTCTAAGCCCACCCCATTCACGGGTGTCTAAGCCCTGTGGGTGGTTGATGACTCGTTTTAAAGGTAGGAAACTGGCCTTTCATTTAAACTTCACTTGTTGGAGACCACAGTTCCCCTTTAACTTGCTGTGTTAAATCTGCTCTCGGGGTGTGGCCTAGGACCCAATGCTGGTGGAAGCATAGAACCAGAGCTCCAGGGTACAAGGTGGTAAGAAAGACCACAAATAGGCACAAAAAGCAACCAGAGGAGGATCTAAAGCTGGATATCACAATCACAGACACAGATGGGGAGAAACAACAGGAAAGAAACCGAAAGCGGCTAAGCTTACCGACTTATTCCCCAGCAGACAGAGTCCATGAGGCATTCCAAGATGGCAGCCACACCAGGAGTTCAGCAGAGACCTCTGAACACAACTCTCCTAAATGGCCTAAAACAAGCAAAGGTACTGTCCACCCCTAAAATTGATTTTTAATATGCTGCTCCCCCATGTCCCCCAGCCCCAACCGCATAAATATTTTTTAGAAAGCCCCCAACTCTTACTTACCTCCCCTCGTTCCTCCGCCGCACTGCCGGCCTCTGCTTGCGAGAATGCAAGCAGAGGGGGGGACCGGCAGTCGCGTCTGTGATTGGCTGAGCGAGCCAATCACGGACGCGGCTGCGGTCATTCAGTGCAGCGGAGGAAAGCGGAGAGGTAAGTAAGAGTTTGGGGAGCTTTTTGAAAAAAAAAATATGGGTGTGGGGGGGGGGACATGGGGGAGCAGCATATTAAGGGGGTTTTGCGCTAGGGGGAGGGATAGTAGAACGGGAGGGAGAGGGAGGGGAGGGAGGGGAGGGAGGGGGAGAAGGGCTGCAGTGCGCGGCAAATATTACCGGAGGCAAGATAGCAGGCAGAGCCCTGCTATCCTCCTGGTGGTTAGTTTTGGGACTTTGGGGGGGGGGGGTTACAGGAGAACCCTATGGAGCTGGGATGTGAGGTAAGGATTAAACTACACTACATGGTGGGGCCAGTAGTTGGGGGGATTATAGTTTTGGGGGTGGACATGCCCTTTAACTTACTAAAATCCTCTCAGCATGAAGTGACTAACTCTAACAAACTTACTGATAATAACAAATCTGATTCAGGGATGAAATCAGAGCCATGCAAGCCCACCCCTCCCACTTCCCCACAGGTCTCACCCCAGAGAACTCACTCTGAACTTATTGTTATATCTGATGAGCTCAAACAAAAAACATCAGTGAATGTGTGTGTGTCAGACAGCCTGGATTCTATCCCTGTCTCAGACCAACCTGTTACAGATTCAATACTCAAAACAATGCTAATATCCCAAGCTAGGGCACTAATGAAAGACATGAGTGGAATGATATCTGTATTACAAAAAGATATAAATGATCTGGGGGAGAGAACTTCACATGTAGAGGAAAAAATGGGAGAATTCTCTGAATCATATAACACCCTTGTGGATGCCCACAATGAACTAGACGAAACAGTGTCACAGCTAAAAACAAGATAGCAGACCTGGAAGACAGGAGCAGGAGGAATAATATAAAAGCTAGAGGAATACCAGAGTCTATTAAACAACCAGAGCTGGAAAAATATATCACAGAATTCTTCCAAATTCTGTTACCAGATGAAAACAATTTTACAAATTGACAGAATACACAGACTATATAAACCCAAATCAATCCCAGGGGACACCCCTAGAGATGTCCTAATGAGAATGCTTTATTTCACTGTGAAAGAAAAATAACTATTCGCTATGAGAACAATGGGAATTCTGCGGACAGATACAAAACTTCAAACTATTTACCGATTTATCACCGACGACGCTACAGGCCAGAAGAGAGTTCTCAGAAATCACCAAAACGCTGAGAGCTAATAACATAATCTACAAATGGGTATACCCTACACAACTACATATAGTTAAAAATGGAATGTCACACATGGCTCTAACTCCTAATCAGCCACAGAGTTACTTAGATCCTGGAACCGAACTTAGCTCACTCACCTTAGATCAGAGATCCCACAGACAGAGATCCCCACCTCTAATACAGCAGGAGTGGAGGGCCACCACCAACAAGCACAACAAACTAAATTAATGGACCTTCAAACTAAACTACCGACGATATGAGATAGACGATGATACCAAATAAACAAGAAAAATCCAATTAATTTTATTTACCAAGACAGGTACCTAAAACCAAGATTTAACAATGGACTTAAAAATCCATGGAACTATACAAATATTCAAAAGTACCCAAAAAGATCAACCCAACCTACCAGTACAATGAACCCCACGGGATTAAGAACTAAACACCACAAGCTATGGACATAGTAACAATAAAAGAAAATATGAACACTCTTATTACCAGGAACTTAAGGATGGCGAAACATTGTATTCAAGAAAAAGATCCGAACTGTTCAACTCAACTCACAAGTGGTAAAATTTCTAAGCATGAGGTTTAAACCTTAAAATGAGAGAAAAAGTACAAAATATGTCACAATGATCCTTTACTACCAGATTATGTATAACACTTGGGGTGAGATTATCACCTAACTGCTGACATAATAGACAGTTTTAATCTATATGCCTATGGGGGGAGAGGAGGGGGGGGGTGGAGGGGGAGGAGGGAAGAGGGAGGAAGGATGAGACGGGGGGGGGGGGGCCAAATCAATCCCAGGGGACACCCCTAGAGATGTCCTAATGAGAATGCTTTATTTCACTGTGAAAGAAAAAATACTATTCGCTATGAGACAAATGGGAATTCTGCCGGACAGATACAAAAACTTACAACTATTTACCGATTTATCACCCCCAGCCAGGGTTACAGAACTGACAGTGCCTATCACCCCCAGCCAGGGTTACAGAACTGACAGTGCCTATCACCCCCAGACAGGGTTACAGAACTGACAGTGCCTATCATCCCAGACAGGGTTACAGAACTGACAGTGCCTATCACCTCCAGACAGGGTTACAGAACTGACAGTGCCTATCCCCCCCAGACAGGGTTACCGAACTGACAGGGCCTATCTCCCCCAGTCAGGGTTCACAGAACTGACAGTGCCTATCACCCCCAGACAGGGTTACCGAACTGACAGGGCCTATCACCCCCAGTCAGGGTTACAGAACTGACAGTGTCTATCACCATCACCCCCAGTCAGGGTTACAGAACTGACAGTGTCTATCACCCCCATACAGGGTTACAGAACTGACAGTGCCTATCACCCCCAGCCAGGGTTACAGAACTGACAGTGTCTATCACCGTCTATCACCTCCAGCCAGGTTTACAGACCTGACAGTGTCTATCACCTCCAGCCAGGGTTACAGAGCTGACAGTGCCTATCACCCCCAGCCAGGGTTACAGAACTGACAGTGTCTATCACCTCCAGCCAGGGTTACAGAACTGACAGTGTCTATCACCTCCAGCTAGGGTTACAGAACTGACAGTGCCTATCACCCCCAGCTAGGGTTACAGAACTGACAGTGCCTATCACCCCCAGTCAGAGTTACAGAACTGACAGCTGTTATCTGTATCCATTTATTGTTCACTTGTTGTATTTATTTAATTAATGTATTACAAGGTAAAACAATGTGTAATGTTTATACAGTATATATACATAAAACAGTATGAGCCCCCTTGTATCTGAATGTAATACAATTGGACTTAAAGTTTAGTTCTTGAAGACTTTTCGCTAGTCGTCCGACTGGCTTTCTCAATTCAGAATGACTTGTACAAGAATCTGTTGGCAATATAAGTACCCTTGAAAGTCCCAATTAGCATATGACAGCCAGGTGTTAGGGACCTTCTAAATGCAAGGTGTGGATGCATTGAGGCTAAGGGGTGTTATCAAAACAGACCAGGGTAAGGTGTCAAAACAGCATTGTACATTGCTGACAGTTAGGAGGTGAAACCCCCCACCTCTATTCAGGCTTGGTTTCTTCATTTTCACATAAATGGCCTCCCTGACACCTCTCTTGAACCAGTCATGTTCCTTTGCCAAGATGTTAACATTACAACAAGGTATGTCCTTTTTCCTTAAAGGGCATCTATACCAAAAAAACAGGTTATTTTAAATTGACCATAACTGGAAACTATAATTCTTCCCAACCAACACTGTTTCATTTTTTTGTTGATCTTCCCCCTATTTCTTTAGATATCCAATCTAAAACCTCTTATATTTCAGCTGTTAATCAAGTTCCTTGCTCTCAAAAACTATTCTTTTGTGAGTAGTTTTACTGTATCTGGAAAGGTGACAGAGTTTTGACATTTGGAATGCTGTATGGTGTGTGTAGGTTTGACAGTTGGTTTGTGGGAAAAAAGTCATGTTGGATGGAAGTGGGAGTGGTTAAAATAGGGAGCGGGGATACTGCTTCTAAACAAAATGTATTCTTGATTGAAGGCATGCAGCAACACACACAAATCAGAGTAAGTGCTACTTACATGTATTCAATTATAGATTTAAGGGGAACTGTGGTCCTAAAATGACTTTATGTAAATTGAGGTAAATTGATAGGAATTGCTCCCCTGAGAATTTTTGCAATCTATTCCCATTGTTTATTTTGCATAGTTTTGAAGATATTTACATTTTTGTGTGTCATATGGCAGCAGCATCACCAGGTCCCCTGCACTTCCTGCTCTGAAACGGTCAGTCAATCTGTCCTGTGTCTCCTCCTCCTCTTTGCAACCCCCCTGGTCCCTCCCACTCATGGACCCCATGGTCCCTCCAGTTGCAGGCCCCCCATTGCCCCTTATCTTACAGCCCCATGTGGCCCCGCACATTCACGGGTGCCATGGCCCCACCCACTCACAGGTGTTGTGGCCCCGTCAGGAATGTCACAAGTTAGCCTCCCATCCATTAATTTTCTGGTTAGTCATTTCTGTATATCTTGGGCTGTGGAGCACGTAGAGAAGTGGTTGATGGCTCATTGTAAAGGTAGGAAACTGGCCTTTCATTTAAACTTAACTTGTTTGGAGACCACAGTTCCCCTTTAAGATGAGGCAAAGCCATTTTTTTTAAGTAAAGTGTCCCTTTAAGATGCCGGTACACAGCTGAGTCCTGACCCGAGGAATTGTCTCTTCTATGCTGGGCCATACGTTGGTGCAGTTGCTGTTTGGTCTCCCTCACAAGAGAGGTGTCAAGGAGGCCATTTATGTGAAAATGAAGAAACCAAGCTTGAATAGAGGTGGGGGGGCTCAACACCAACTGTCTGCCATGTACAATGCTGCTTTGACACCTTACCCTGGGCAGTTTTGATAACACCCCTTACCCTCAAATATACCTTGCATTCAGAAGGTCCCTAACACCTGGCTGTCATATGCTAATTAGGACTTGCAAGGGTACTTATATTGCCACAGTCATTCTGAATTGAGAAAGCCAGTCGGATGACTAGTGAAACGTCTTCAAGAACTAAACTTTAAGTCCAGTTGATCAAACTGAATACAACAGATATACCATGATCTGGATGAAAGTCAACCTTCACAAGAATATTAGAAAAACAAAAATTCATTAATTTTTCAATCATAACTCAATCATAAACATAACATGCCCAGTTGAGAATTTGCAATGCATGCTCCAAGATTCATAACTACTGTAGAAAATATTTTTTAATCTTCCCTGCATGTTTCAGGGTCCCTCTCACAGATGATCCATGTTTACCAGGTCCCAAAAGTAACCAGCAGTGAAGGCAGCACTGTCACCTTACATTGTAACTACACAGCCACCAACGTGGTAAATAACATTGGATGGTTTACGTGGTACAGACATGCGGTGGGGGGTCCTGTTGTCTCCAACAACAATAAAGATTTCATTGGCAGAGTCAGTGTAACTACCCAAGCTGATTTTATCAATGAGAGATCAGCCAACTTTCAGCTGCATAAAGTGAATATAACAGACACTGGGATGTATATCTGTGAAATCTCATTACTATTCAACCAACCAGAAAAAGGACATGGGAAGGGAACCTATCTCAATGTGACAGGTGAGGGTTTAATGAATATTTATTAATATTGAGCAACTACAAGAACGAAATGTGTTTAATTTCTGACAGATAATCAATGTACAGAGACATTTCGTTTAATTACAGTCATTTCAACTTCTTCATTACTACATTTTAATGTACAGGTATAACATGTTTTTACCATATTTTCCTAGGTCAAACCGATAAACAATTATATATACCATATGTCATGGAAACCATAGGTAAGATAGAGACTGGGCCAGAAGTTGCAAGTGGTGGTTTAATAGCAGAAGATACAAGACATATTTCAGGTCCAAACAACAATCAATGCTGAAACCCCTCCTTTTAAGGAGTACCTCAGGAAATGACATCATAAAGTACCCACCCCCCAGTGTCCAAAAAACAGTGTCCATTAGTGAGACATCCAATCAGTGTCGATAAGTGGGGAATCCAATCCATAGAAGGTTTCCAATTGGTAAAAGTCCATAAACACACAGAGTCCATAAACACATAAAGTATTAAAAACACATCTGGAACTGCCCAGTCGGCCTACCAGAAAAAGTGAACCATATTCAAGTAAAACAAAAAGGGAAAAATCCAAAAAGGGAGGCATAGTGAGACACAGAACTATATATACGCTATATGTCTGCCAATAACCAATAACCAATAACAATAACATTAGCAATACTATATTATAATTGGGCTTACATATCCAAGGCTATAAAATCAAGGCACAGTCAATATCTGAAAGTAAAAAGAAAAATGTAGTCAAAATCAAATAATGACTAATTTAAACAAACCACCCAATGTTAATGTTTTCATTCCTTCCATTTGGGGGGAGGCAGTTCAGTTTTTTGATCCAAATGGGGTCTCTTTTTGTAGGAGGGAACGTACCATATCCCCCCCTCTTTTAGGTAGTTTAACAACTTCTAACACAGACCATCTTAAGTTCCCACGATACCTCTGTCTTCCTGGTCTGGAGCCGGAATGCTGTCGGGCTGGGTTTGGTCTATAGTGTCGGGTCCTGGGTGATTCTCGGTACTCTCCCCTCGGTCTGGGCCTCTCCTCCTTCCAATTGTACACATGATCGTGTAAGTAGTCTTCAGCGTCTCTCTGTGTCTTGGTGTTCTTCCTGGCCAGAAGAGTCTCTGTAGTTAGAGGTGCTGGAGGAAATTTCTTCAAATATTTGGGTAGCACGGTTTTCTCCCGATGAGGCTATTATCTGATCTTTAGTATTCTGGATTTCCGTTCTGATAGGGCTGACTTTGTGAGCTTGTCAATACTTAGAAGCATCAGATCAAAGCTGCATTTATTTAAAATGGCTTGCCACTGTGTTTGGAAATCACTTTCTTCCAGACCTATATTGGGTTTAATGTCCAAACGTAGTCCACGAGGAATACGCTTATGTTTAATGTAATCCATAAGGGTGATTCCAATTTCCCTTTTTTGTAGATTAAGTAGATGGCGGCTCAATTCGTTAGTGGATGTGGTCGTGGATACCCGAATATCAAGGTTTATGACTGCCACCTTTTTAAAATTCGGGTGATGTCATCTTCGGAATACACTAAGGTAGGTGAAGCGTTGATATCTGGAATAAATGAGGTCTGTGCCTCTGACATGCTTGGAGAAGAAGGTCTGTAAGATCAGGTGGACATAAGTAAGATAGAGACTGGACCAGAAGTTGCAAGTTGCAGTGGTGCTTTAAAGGAGAACTAAAGTCCCAAGACAACATTGTTCCAATAGAGAGAGCACATTCACAAACGAACAACAAGCTGTGTCTCATGTCTCCCTTTGCTGTGGATGCTGGGTGATTTATGAAAATAACCTGTGTGTACTAAGGGTCAGCTCCCATAATTCACCTTATCTGGGAACACCCATCTAAGTGTCCGCCGGACACTTCACAGGAAACTGCAGTCTTGCTTCCTGGAAGCTGACAGCCAATCATGTTACAGCTCAGAGTTCCCTCCCTCTGACACAGAACACAGATACCAGTGCAGTTTTTGTGTAAACACATTAGAAATGCTCCTGTCCCTAACAATGATAAATTCCTATGCTTTACATACAAAAAAGAAAAGTAATCTTTGCAGTGTATGTCTTTGCTAGCATGGATGAAAGAAACAGAACATTTAACATTTCAGAAAAAAATAAAAGTATGTATGGGGAATCAAACCAGCAACCTTCTATTCTGTGTCTTTCTAAGAAGAAAGCTTTCTACCACTAGGCCACAAGGGCTAATAGGTAATGGACTAGTACATGTAGAGTCTTTATCTTTTGCTAGACACATAATAAAAACAAAAAAAGGGAACATGGGGAATCAAACCTGTGTCCCAATAGTCTGATTTTTTTTTCTAACCCAGCACTTTAGCAGAGCATGCCACAGGTGAACTCTCAATCAATAGAAGTAAATGTCAGTAAAATCAGTTCACTGTTTTGTATTGCTACTGGAAGACTGTCAGCAATTCACACTGGTTGGTAAATAAATAACAGAGCTGCTATATATAAAGATTGTACATATGTAGAAACTTCATATTTTTCTAGAAACATGGAAACAAACAAACAAAAAAAGCACTAAATTCAGGCAGTAGACTATTTTATATTATTTCATAAGTAAGCTAGGGGATTTGAACTTGTGACTTCTTGGTCTGATTGTTTCTAATCACACAGCATTTACATGGTGCGCCACCAGCAAATCAACTGTGATTACAGGTACATTTAGAGGCTTTATCTTTCACTAGAAAGAGATGCTAGAAACTCTGCACATAGAGACAGTGAATGCTGGGGTCAGGGGGCGTGGCTCTTTGAAGCCAACATGGGCTATGAGTTGTACTGGCAACAAGATGGAAGCCTCCTTTGTTACAGAATCTATTACTCATATCTACTAAATGCAAATAACGTGTAGGTGTTCTGGGGAGAAAAACTTTCACATTAGGATCTGAAAAACTGAAGTTTAGTTCTCCTTTAATAGCAGAAGATATACAACATGTTTCGGGGTCCAAACACCCTTTTTCAAGTGTAACAATCAATGCTGAAACCCTATATTTTAAGGAGTACCTCAGGAAATGACATCATAAAGTACCCAACCCCCAGTGGCCAAAAAACAGTGTCCATCAGTGAGACATCCAATCAGTGTCGATAAGTGGGGAATCTAATCCATGGAAGGTTTCCAATTGGTAAAAGTCCAGAAACACACAGAGTCCATAAACACATATAATCTTTAAAAACACATCTGGAACTGCCCAGTCGGCCTACCAGAAAAAGTGAACCATATTTAAGTAAAACATAAAAAGGGAAAAAGCCAAAAACGGAGGCATAGTGAGGCAAAGTAGCATGATAAGGAACAGAACTATATATACGCTATTTCCTGAGGTACTCCTTAAAAGGAGGGGTTTCAGCATTGATTGTTACACTTGAAAAAGGGTTGTGTATCTTCTGCTATTAAAGCACCACTGCAACTTGCAACTTCTGGTCCAGTGTCTATCTTACTTATGTTTTCCAGTATTTGATGTGCTCATGGGCAGAAGCACCTAAGAGACTTGGGACCTGCCTTTTGGTGTAAGACCAGGAACTATATACATTTGGTGGTATTCTATCTGTCCACCTTATCTTACAGACCTTCTTCTCCAAGCATGTCAGAGGTGCAGACCTCATTTACTCCAGATATCAACGCTTCACCTACCTTAGCGTATTCCGATGATGACATCACCCGAATTTTTAAAAGGTGACGGTCATAGACCTTGATATTCGGGAATACACGACCACATCCACTAACGAATTAAGCCACCATCTACTCAACCTACAAAAAAAATTGGAATCACTCTCCACATTTCTACCCTTGTGGACTACATTAAAGGGCAAGTCCAGCCCCAAAATGAAAACTTACATACAGGTAAATCACCCCCCAAAACCCTAAATGGTAATAGTTTGAAATGTGAAATATATAAGTCTAACCTAAAATCCTGCACAATGTCCTGTTTCCCCTGTTTCTGCTTCCTGGTTCTTCCAGTTAGTAACTGTCAGTTATGGATTTGACAGGTGACATCACAGCCAATGACTGAATGTTAATCCCTTGGCTGCCTCTTCTGAGCATGCCCAGGCCCAGTACAGGTTTCTAAATTGCTCAGTTTCCATGAGGCATCCTGAAGCATAGCAGGCATACAGTGATGAATTCATAGGACAAACTATGATATATCAACGTATTTTAAAGAGGCCATTCTTTCTAAAAGATACTCTTATGAGGGTGGAGTTGTCCTTTAAACATAAGCGTATTCCTCGTGGACTACGTTTGGACATTAAACCCAATATAGGCCTGGAAGATAGTGATTTCCAAACACAGTGGCAAGCCATTTTAAATAAATGCAGCTTTGATCTGATGCTTCTAAGTATTGACAACCTCACAGACAAAGTCACCCCTATCAGAACGGAAATCCAGAATACTAGAGATCAGATAATAGCCTCATCGGGAGAAAACCGTGCTACCCAAATATTTGAAGAAATTTCCTCCAGCACCTCTAACTACAGACACTCTCTACTGGCCAGGAAGAATGCCAAGACACAGAGAGACGCTGAAGGTTACTTACACGATTGTGTCCACAATTGGAAGGAGAAGAGGCCCAGACCGAGGGGAGAGTATATAGCTATAGACCTAACCCAGCCTGACAGCATTCCGGCTCCAGACCAGGAAGACAGAGGTATCGTGGGAACTCCCCAGGCGCGACGTTATCTCCAAGCGCCTCACAGTACACGCCCACACGGAGAACATTCCTCCAACTCGAGGCAGCCAACGATCTCAAGTCCGAGAAGGATGTGCCGATACATCCACTGCCGAATCCCTTTTTTAGGAGAGGACCGGCTGCTCACAGGTACAAAGCCAAAGAAGAGACCTGTGCACCAAACTACTCCTGGGAATACCTATGAACCGAGACAGAGAAAACCTCGCAGGTACAGTCCCTGGTAGTGAATATATCATTGTGACGCTCCGGATTCCCTTGTATTCCTTCAGTCCGAATACCCCAATCTATAACTATTATCTTCGCCAATAGACAAGCCCCCTGTTTGCCGGGAGGCTAGATGCACCTCACCGAACACGGTTGCCGCCTGGACTTAGAGTGCAAGGTATTTGAACCGGGAATACCAGAGAAGTCCGGAACGAAACTAACAGACAAGGCACATGGAGACCAAAATACGAGGTACAGTCAAGGGGTAGACAAAAGCAGGGTCAGGACCAGAGGAAGAGGTCAAAACCAGAAGTCAGGTCGCCAGTCACGGTACAGAGGGTTAGGCAAAATCATAGTCAAAAACAGAGCGAATCAGGACAGGCAGCTATGGATCAGAGTCAGGATACAGACAAAGGTCGGCAACAAGAAAGCACAGATAAATCACACCCCAAGCAGAATAGTAAACTAAGCGCTATATCGGGCAATGATACCAAAGGCGGAGGGGTTTAAATACACAGAGGAACCAATGGGAAAAGGGGAACAATACATGCAGGGATAGGTACATTTAAACCCACAAACCCTCCTCCGTCCAATGGGTGAGCTGGAGGGGCGGAGGTACTATACGACCCCAGTAGGTCCATGAGCATATCCGTATCATTGTGACGCTAGATCCCGGATTCCCTTGTATTCCTTCAGTCCGAATACCCCAATCTATAACTATATCTTCGCCAATAGACAAGCCCCCTGTTTGCCGGGAGGCTAGATGCACCCTCACCGAACACGGTTGCCGCTGGGACTTAGAGTGCAAGGTATTTGAACCGGGAATACCAGAGAAGTCCGAACGAAACTAACAAACAAGGCACACGGAGACCAAAATACGAGGTACAGACGGTAGACAAAAGCAGGGTCAGGAACAGGCAAGAGGTCAGAACAGAAGTCAGGTCGCCAGGCACGGTACAGAGGGTTAGGCAAAATCGTAGTCAAAAACAGAGCAGAAGTCAGGACAGGCAGCTATGGATCAGAGTCAGGATACAGACAAAGGTCGGCAACAAGAAAGCACAGATAAATCACACCCCCAGCAGAATAGTAAACTAAGCACTATATCGGGCAATGATACCGTAGGCGGAGGGGTTTAAATACACAGAGGAACCAATGGGAAAAGGGGAACTAATATTGCAGGGATAGGTACATTTAAACCCACAACCAGGGTTACGGGACTGACGGTGCCTATCATCCCCAGCCAGGGTTACGGAACTGACAGTGTCTATCACCTCCAGCCAGGGTTACGGGACTGACGGTGCCTATCATCCCCAGCCAGGGTTACAGAACTGACATGCCTATCCACCCCCACAAGGGTTACAGAACTGACAGTGCCTATCACCCCCGACAGGGTTACAGAACTGACAGTGCCTATCATCCCAGACAGGGTTACAGAACTGACAGTGCCTATATCAGCACCTCCAGACAGGGTTACAGAACTGACGAGTGCCTATCCCCCCCAGACGGGTTCCGAACTGACAGGGCCTATCTCCCCCAGTCAGGTTTACAGAACTGACATTGCCTACCACCCCCAACAGGTTTACCGAACTGACAGGGCCTATCCCCCCCCCAGTCAGGGTTACAGAACTGACAGTGCCTATCACCCCACAGGGTTACCGAACTGACAGGGCCTATCACCCCTCAGGTTACAGAACTGACAGTGTCTATCACCCCCATACAGGGTTTACAGAACTACAGTTGCCTATCACCCCCAGTCAGGGTTACAGAACTGACAGTGTCTATCACCCCCAGCCAGGGTTACAAACTGACAGTGCTATCACCCCAGCCAGGGTTACAGAACTGACAGTGTCTATCACCCTCCAGCCAGGTTTACAGACCTGACAGTGTCTATCACCCCCGCCAGGGTTACAGAACTGACGTGCCTATCACCCCCAGACAGGGTTACAGAACTGACAGTGCCATCATCCCAGACAGGGTTACAGAACTGACAGTGCCTATCACCCCCAGCCAGGGTTACAGAACTGACAGTGTCTATCACCCCCAGCCAGGGTTACAGAACTGACAGTGTCTATCACCTCCAGCCAGGTTTACAGACCTGACAGTGTCTATCACCCCCTCAGCCGGGTTACAGAGCTGACAGTGCCTATCACCCCCAGCCAGGGTTACAAACTGACAGTGTCTATCACCTCCAGCCAGGGTACAGAACTGACAGTGTCTATCATCCCTCCAGCTAGGGTTACAGAACTGACAGTGGCCTATCACCCCCAGCTAGGGTTACAGAACTGGACAGTGCCTATCACCCCCCAGTCAGAGTTACAGAACTGACAGGTTTATCTGATCCATTTATTGTTCACTTGTTGATTTATTTAATTAATTGTTACAAGGTAAAACAATGTGTAATGTTATACAGTATATATACATAAAACAGTATGAGCCCCCTTGTATCTGAATGTAATACAATTGGACTTAAAGTTTGGTTCTTGAAGAACTTTTCGCTAGTCGTCCGACTGGCTTCTCAATTCAGAATGACTTGTACAAGAATCTGTTGGCAATATAAGTACCCTTGAAAGTCCCAATTAGCATATGACCAGCCAGGTGTTAGGGACCTTCTAAATGCAAGGTGTGGATGCATTGAGGCTAAGGGTGTTACATCAAACAGACCAGGGTAAGGTTCAAAACAGCATTGTACATTGCTGACAGTTAGGAGGTGAAACCCCCCACCTCTATTCAGGCTTGGTTTCTTCATTTTCACATAAATGCCTCCCTGACACCTCTCTTGAACCAGTCAGTTTCCTTTGCCAAGATGTAACATTACAACAAGGTATGTCCTTTTTCCTTAAAGGGCATCTATACCCAAAAAAACAGGTTATTTTTAATTGACCATAACTGGAAACTATAATTCTTCCCAACCAACACTGTTTCATTTTTTTGTTGATCTTCCCCCTATTTCTTTAGATATCCAATCTAAAACCTCTTATATTTCAGCTGTTAATCAGTTCCTTGCTCTCAAAACTATTCTTTTGTGAGTAGTTTTACTGTATCTGGAAAGGTGACAGAGTTTTGACATTTGGAATGCTGTATGGTGTGTGTAGGTTTGACAGTTGGTTTGTGGGAAAAAAGTCATGTTGGATGGAAGTGGGAGTGGTTAAAATAGGGAGCGGGGATACTGCTTCTAACAAAATGTATTCTTGATTGAAGGCATGCAGCAACACACACAAATCAGAGTAAGTGCTACTTACATGTATTCAATTATAGATTTAAGGGGAACTGTGGTCCTAAAATGACTTTTGTAAATTGAGGTAAATTGATAGGAATTGCTCCCCTGAGAATTTTTGCAATCTATTCCCATTGTTTATTTTGCATAGTTTTGAAGATATTTACATTTTGTGTGTCATATGCGCAGCATCACCAGGTCCCCTGCACTTCCTGCTCTGAAACGGTCAGTCAATCTGTCCTGTGTCTCCTCCTCCTCTTGCAACCCCCTGGTCCTCCCACTCATGGACCCCATGGTCCTCCGTTGCGGCCCCCCATTGCCCCTTATCTTACGCCCCATGTGGCCCCGCACATTCACGGGTGCCATGGCCCCACCCACTCACATGTGTTGTGGCCCCGTCAGAATGTCACAAGTTACCTCCATCCATTAATTTTCTGGTTAGTCATTCTGTATATCTTGGGCTGTGAGCACGTAGAGAAGTGGTTGATGGCTCATTGTAAAGGTAGGAAACTGGCCTTTCATTTAAACTTAACTTGTTGGAGACCACAGTTCCCCTTTAAGATGAGGCAAAGCCATTTTTTTTAAGTAAAGTGTCCCTTTAAGATGCCGTTACACAGCTGAGTCCTGACCCGAGAATTGTCTCTTCTATGCTGGGCCTACGTTGTGCAGTTGCTGTTTGGTCTCCCTCACAAGAGGTTGTCAAGGCCATTTATGTGAAAATGAAGAAACCAAGCTTGAATAGAGGTGGGGGGGCTCAACACAACTGTCTGCCATGTACAATGCTGCTTTGACACCTTACCGGGGCAGTTTTGATAACACCCCTTACCCTCAAATATACCTTGCATTCAGAAGGTCCCTAACACCTGGCTGTCTATATGCTAATTAGGACTTGCAAGGGTACTTATATTGCCACGTCATTCTGAATTGAGAAAGCCAGTCGGATGACTAGTGAAACGTCTTCAGAACTAAACTTTAAGTCCAGTTGATCAAACTGAATACAACAGATACCATGATCTGGATGAAAGTCAACCTTCACAAGAATATTAGAAAACAAAATTCATTAATTTTTCAATCATAACTCAATCATAAACATAACATGCCCAGTTGAGAATTTGCAATGCATGCTCCAAGATTCATAACTACTGTAGAAAATATTTTTTAATCTTCCCTGCATGTTTCAGGGTCCCTCTCACAGATGATCCATGTTTACCAGGTCCCAAAAGTAACCAGCAGTAAGGCAGCACTGTCACCTTACATGGTAACTACACAGCCACCAACGTGGTAAATAACATTGGATGGTTTTACGTGGTACAGATGCGGTGGGGGGTCCTGTTGTCTCCAACAACAAAAAGATTTCATTGGCAGAGTCAGTGTAACTACCCAAGCTGATTTTCAATGAGAGATCAGCCAACTTTCAGCTGCATAAAGTGAATATAACAGACACTGGGATGTTATATCTGTGAAATCTCATTACTATTCAACCAACCAGAAAAGGACATGGGAAGGGAACCTATCTCAATGTGACAGGTGAGGGTTTAATGAATATTTATTAATATTGAGCAAACTACAGAACGAAATGTGTTAATTTCTGACAGATAATCAATGTACAGAGACATTTCGTTTAATTACATTCATTTCAACTTCTTCATTACTACTTTTAATGTACAGGTATAACATGTTTTTACCATATTTTCCTAGGTCAACCGATAAACAATTATATATACCTATGTCATGGAAACCATAGGTAAGATAGACTGGGCCAGAAGTTCAAGTGTGGTAATAGCAAAGATACAAGACATATTTCAGGTCCAAACAACAATCAATGCTGAACCCCTCCTTTTAAGGGTACCTCAGGAAATGACATCATAAAGTACCCACCCCCCGTGTCCAAAAAACAGTGTCCATTAGTGAGACATCCAATCAGTGTCGATAAGTGGGGAATCCACCATAGAAGGTTTCCAATTGGTAAAAGTCCAATAACACACAGATTCCATAAACACATAAAGTATTAAAAACACATCTGGAACTGCCCAGTCGGCCTACCAGAAAAAGTGAACCATATTCAAGTAAAACAAAAAGGGAAAAAATCCAAAAAGGGAGGCATAGTGAGACCACAGAACTATAATACGCTATATGTCTGCCAATAACCTAACCAATAACAATAACATTAGCAATACTAATTATAATTGGGCTTACATACCAAGGCTATAAATCAAGGCACAGTCAATATCTGAAAGTAAAAAGAAAAATGTAGTCAAAATCAAATAATGACTATTTAAAAAAAACACACCCAATGTTAATGTTTCATTCCTTCCATTTGGGGGAGCAGTTCAGTTTTTTGATCCAAATGGTCTCTTTTTGTGGAGGGAACGTACCATATCCCCCCCTCTTTTAGGTAGTTTAACAACTTCTAACACAGACCATCTTAACTGGATTAATTGTGGCCCATCATGTGAAAATGTCTGGCCACAGCGGTGTTAGTATTATCACAAAGTTCTTATATTGCCCCTGTGTTCCTGTATCCATTTTTTAACGGTCTAGTGGTCTGACCTACATATACTTTACCGCAGGGACACTTAAACATGTAATGACATTGGGGGTTCACATGTGGCATAGCCAGCAAGTTTAATAGGGGTACCCTTGCTAGGGTGATAAATGGTATCTCCTTTGAGAACCAGTGTACAACAGTTGCGTTAAGCAGGAAAAGTTCCCATTTTTTCTTGACCAATAAATCTCATCTTAGGGGTAGAAAAAATATCTGATGGGCAGAGAATATCCCTTAGTGTGCGACCCCTCGGTAGTTGAATAGTGGAGGAGTTTGAAATGTAGACCCTATTTGTGATCTTGCATAAGGATGGGCCATATTTTTTGATCGTTTTTTCCACTTCTCTGCTGTGGTGTTTTGTATTTAGAGACAAAGTTAGGTCTCTTCTGGTTACCTTTGTTTCTGGTCTGATCTTATACATAAGTAAGTCAGTATGTGGTATCTGACCTACTCTTGTGCATGTTTGTAAATGTCCTTCATTTTGTAACCCCTATTTTTGAATCGTGTACGTGTTTCTCGCGCCATTTCTGTACTTAGACTGGTCAGATGATATCCTTTGGCTCTAAGAAGTTGGCCCGTGGAATGGCTCTTATTCCATTAGGGCAGTGAAACTAGTTGCATGGAGTAAATTGTTTCGGTCCATAGGTTTACAATAGAGCTCAGAGTCTATACGATTATCCGTATAAGAGAGTTATATCCCAAAAAATTAACCTGTTTAGATGGTGGATCGAAGTAAATTTGGTGGTAGGGTGATGCTCATTTGCCCTTGTTCATCATTTCACTAAAATCATTGTCAGCGCCTGCTCAAATAATCAAAATCATCAATATACCACCAGTACGTAAAAATGGTGAAGGCTTGGTAGAGATGGTAAAGATTTTTATGTTCTATGAATGACAAAAATGTTTGCAAAGGCTGGCGCTACTGCAGCACCCACACTGGTACCCTTGTGTCTGCCAGGAGTATTCGTTCTCAAATTTGAAATTTTTTTTAGAATAAAACTAAGTTTGAGGCAATCATACAAAGTAGGTGAGATTGTGTGGTAGGCCGTGTCTAAAGAGCTTGTTCTACGCGCCATAATCCCTTCTTGTTGGGGAATGAATGTAGACAGGCTTTATATGTCTATTGTGGCTAACTGTAAATCTTGGTTAGGTAAATCCAGTGTCTGTAGTTTGGGATAATAGATCTGTTGTATCCTGTAACACTGTATGAAGGTTTTTACAATTGGTTGAGGTATTGTCCACAAACTTAGAGAGGGCTCTAAGATGGATCCATGCCTGAAACAATGGGGTAACCGGGGGGTTGTACAATGTTTTATGATATTTATAATATTGGCGTGCGAGGGTGAGGTGTATTGAGAAATTCCAAGATATCATTGGAGATAATTCCATTGAGGTGGCCTCATGTACCATGGGTCTATTTCCTTTTTAATGGACCAACCATTGTCCTGAGGATAGTTGGTTGACCTGGGACTGTAAGTTGGCGGTGTGCCTCCTTAATGTAATCTGTCTTATTCATTACCACATGGCCCCACCTTTATCAGCTGGTCGATTAACCAGTTGGGATCTACCTTTAAGTGTAGAAATGGCATTAAACTCTTTATGTGACACATTATACATGCGTTTGGTTAGGAGTGTTGGTCCATATTTTTCTTAACCCCTGAACCACCGTGTCTGTAAATGCATTTAATTAGCATTTTCAATGTTGGTGTAAAAAACACGTTCTTTTAAGACATATGCTTTTAGAGGTATTACAAACACTAGTGTCACCAAAATACATTTGCAATTCCAATTTGCGTATAAATTTAAGAAATTAAATTTCCCAGTTAATAAAGTCAAGATATAACAAGGTACAAATCCTAAACCCTTATTAAGGCCAGATATTTCATGTCAGACAGTGTACAGGATGATATATTCACTACCGGACTGTACCTGCGAGGTTTTCTCTGTCTTGGTTCGTAGGTATTCCCAGGAGTAGTTTGTGCACAGGTCCCTTCTTTCGGCTTTGTACCTGTGAGCAGCCAGTCCTCTCCTAAAAGAGGGATTCGGCAGTGGATGTATCGACACATCCTTCTCGGACTTGAGAGCGTTGGCTATTTGAGTTGGAGAGTTTTCCGTGTGGGCCGTGTCTGTAGGCGCTTGGAAATGACGTCACGCCTGGGGAGTTCCACGATAACCTCTGTCTTCCTGGTCTGGAGCCGGAATGCTGTCGGGCTGGGTTTGGTCTATATGTGTCGGGTCCTGGGTGATTCTCGGTACTCTCCCCTCGGTCTGGGCCTCTCCTCCTTCCAATTGTACACATGATCTGTAAGTAGTCTTCACGTCTCTCTGTGTCTTGTTGTTCTTCCTGGCCGAAGAGTCTCTGTAGTTAGAGGTGCTGGAGGAAATTTCTTCTCAAATATTTGGGTAGCACGGTTTTCCTCCGATGAGGCTATTATCTGATCTTTAGTATTTCTGGATTTCCGTTCTGATGGGCTGACTTTGTGAGCTTGTCAATACTTAAGAGCATCAGATCAAAGCTGCATTTATTTAAAATGGCTTGCCACTTGTGTTTGGAAATCACTTTCTTCCAGACCTATATTGGGTTTAATGTCCAAACGTAGTCCACGAGGAATACGCTTATGTTTAATGTAATCCATAAGGGTGATTCCATTTCCCTTTTTTGTAGATTAAGTATAGTGGCGGCTCAATTCGTTAGTGGATTTGGTTCGTGGATACCCGAATATCAAGGTTTATGACTGCCACCTTTTTAAAATTCGGGTGATGTCATCTTCGGAATACACTAAGGTAGGTGAGCGTTGATATCTGGAATAAATGAGGTCTGTGCCTCTGACATGCTTGGAGAAGAAGGTCTGTAAGATCAGTGGGGACATAAGTAAGATAGAGACTGGACCAGAAGTTGCAAGTTGCAGTGGTGCTTTAAAGGAGAACTAAAGTCCCAGACAACATTGTTCCAATAGAGAGGCACATTCACAACGAACAACAAGCTGTGTCTCATGTCTCCTTCTTGCTGTGGATGCTGGGTGATTTATGAAAATAACCTGTGTGTACTAAGGGTCACTCCCATAATTCACCTTACTGGGAACACCCATCTAGTGTCCGCCGGACACTTCACAGGAAACTGCAGTCTTGCTTCCTGGAAGCTGACAGCCAATCATGTTACAGCTCAGAGTTCCCTCCCTCTGACACAGAACACAGATACCAGTGCAGTTTTTGTGTAAACACATTAGAAATGCTCCTGTCCCTAACAATGATAAATTCCTATGCTTTACATACAAAAAAGAAAATAATCTTTGCAGTGTATGTCTTTGCTAGCATGGATGAAAGAACAAGAACATTTAACATTTCAGAAAAAAATAAAGTATGTATGGGGAATCAAACCAGCAACACCTTCTATTCTGTGTCTTTCTAAGAAGAAAGCTTTCAACCACTAGGCCAAGGGCAAATAGGTAATGGCTAGTCATGTAGAGTCTTTATCTTTTTCTAGACACATAATAAACAAAAAAAGGGAACATGGGATCAAACCTGTGTCCCAATAGTCTGATTTTTTTTTCTAACCCAGCACTTTCAAGCATGCCACAGGTGAACTCTCAATCAATAAAGTAAATGTCAGTAAAATCAGTTCACTGTTTTGTATTGCTACTGAAGACTGTCAGCAATTCCACTGGTTGGTAATAAATAACAGAGCTGCTATATATAAGATTGTACATATGTAGAAACTTCATATTTTTCTAGAACATGGAAACAAACAACAAAAAAAAGCACTAAATTCAGGCGTAGACTATTTTATATTATTTCATAAGTAAGCTAGGGGATTTGAACTTGTGACTTCTTGGTCTGATTGTTTCTAATCACACAGCATTTACATGGTGCGCCACCAGCAAATCAACTGTGATTACAGGTACATTTAGAGGCTTTATCTTTCACTAGAAAGAGATGCTAGAAACTCTGCACATAAAACAGTGAATGCTGGGTCAGGGGGCGTGGCTCTTTGAAGCCAACATGGGCTATGAGTTGTACTGGCAACAAGATGGAAGCCTCCTTTGTTACAGAATCTATTACTCATATCTACTAAAGGCAAATAACGTGTAGGTGTTCGGGGAGAAAAACTTTCACATTAGGATCTGAAAAACTGAAGTTTAGTTCTCCTTTAATAGCAGAAGATATACAACATGTTTCGGGTCCAAACACCCTTTTTCAGTTTAACAATCATGCTGAAACCCTATATTTTAAGGAGTACCTCAGGAAATGACATCATAAAGTACCCAACCCCCGTGGCCAAAAACAGTGTCCATCAGTGAGACATCCAATCAGTGTCGATAAGTGGGGAATCTAATCCATGGAAGGTTTCCCATTGGTAAAGTCCAGAAACACACAGAGTCCATAAACACATAATCTTTAAAAACACATCTGGAACTGCCCATCGGCCTACCAGAAAAGTGAACCATATTTAAGTAAAACATAAAAAGGGAAAAAGCCAAAAACGGAGGCATAGTGAGGCAAAGTAGCATGATAAGGAACAGAACTATATTACGCTATTTCCTGAGGTACTCCTTAAAGGAGGGGTTTCAGCATTGATTGTTACACTTGAAAAAGGTTGTTGTATCTTCTGCTATTAAAGCACCACTGCAACTTGCAACTTCTGGTCCAGTGTCTATCTACTTATGTTTTCCAGTATTTGATGTGCTCATGGGCAGAAGCACCTAAAGACTTGGGACCTGCCTTTGGTGTAAGACCAGAACTATATACATTTGGTGGTATTCTATCTGTCCACCTTATCTTACACAGACCTTCTTCTCCAAGCATGTCAGAGGTGGCAGACCTCATTTACACCGATATCAACGCTTCACCTACCTTACGTATTCCGATGATGACATCACCCGAATTTTTAAAGGTGACGGTCATAGACCTTGATATTCGGGAATACACGACCACATCCACTAACGAATTAAGCCACCATCTACTCAACTACAAAAAAATTGGTAATCACTCTCCACATTTCTACCCTTGTGGACTACATTAAGGGCAAGTCCAGCCCAAAATAAAACTTACATACAGGTAAATCACCCCCCAAAAACCCTAAATGGTAATAGTTTGAAATGTGAAATATATAAGTCTAACCTAAATCCTGCACAATGTCCTGTTTCCCCCCTGTTTCTGCTTCCTCTGTTCTGTTCTTCAGTTAGTAACTGTCGTTATGGATTTGACAGTGACATCAACGCCATGACTGAATGTTAATTCCCTTGGCTGCCTCTTCTGAGCATGCCCAGGCCCAGTACAGGTTTCTAAATTGCTCAGTTTCCATGAGGCATCCTGAAGCATAGCAGGCATACAGTGATGAAATTCATAGACAAACTATGATATATCAACGTATTTTAAAGAGGCCATTCTTTCTAAAAGATACTCTTATGAGGGTGGAGTTGTCCTTTAAACATAAGCGTATTCCTCGTGGACTACGTTGGGACATTAAACCCAATATAGGCCTGGAAGATAGTGATTTCCAACACAGTGGCAGCCCATTTAATAAATGCAGCTTTGATCTGATGCTTCTAAGTTTTACAACCTCACAGACAAAAGTCACCCCTATCAGAACGGAATCCAGAATACTAGAATCAGATAATGCCTCATCGGGAGAAAACCGTGCTACCCAAATATTTGAAGAAATTTCCTCCAGCACCTCTAACTCAGACACTCTCTACTGGCCAGGGAATGCCAAGACACAGAGAGACGCTGAAGGTTACTTACACGATTGTGTCCACAATTGGAAGGAGAAGAGGCCCAGACCGAGGAGAGTATATAGCTATAGACCAATACAACCCAGCCTGACGCATTCCGGCTCCAGCCGAAGAACAGAGGTATCGTGGGAACTCCCCATGCGCGCGTTATCCTCCAAGCGCCTCACAGTACACGCCCACACGGAGAACATTCCTCCAACTCGAGGCAGCCAACGATCTCAAGTCCGAGAAGGATGTGCCGATACATCCACTGCCGAATCCCTTTTTTAGGAGAGGACCGGCTGCTCACAGGTCAAAGCCAAAGAAGAGACCTGTGACACCAAACTACTCCTGGGAATACCTATGAACCGAGAACAGAGAAACCTCGCAGGTACAGTCCCTGGTAGTGAATATATCATGTGTACGCTCCGGACCCCTTGTATTCCTTCAGTCCGATACCCCAATCTAAACTATTATCTTCCCCAATAGACAAGCCCCCTGTTTGCCGGAGGCTAGATGCACCTCACCGAACACGGTTGCCGCCTGGACTTAGAGTGCAAGGTATTTGAACCGGAAATACCAGAAGTCCGGAACGAAACTAACAGACAAGGCACACGGAGACCAAAATACGAGGTACAGACAGGGGTGAGCAAAAGCAGGGTCAGGAACAGAGCAAGAGGTCAGAACCAGAAGTCAGGTCGCCGGCCACGGTACAGAGGGTTAGGCAAAATCGTAGTCCAAACAAGGCAGAAGTCAGACAGGCAGCTATGGATCAGAATCAGGATACAGACAAAGGTCGTGCAACAAGAAGCACAGATAAATCACACACCCCCAAGCATAATGGTAACTAAGCACTATATCGGGCAATGATACCGTATGCGGAGGGGTTTAAATACACAGAGGACCAATGGAAAAGGGGAACTAATTATCATTGATAGGTACATTTAAACCCACAACCCCCCTCCGTCCAATGGGTGAGCTGGGGGGCGGAGGGGGAACAAACATGGCCAATAGGAGGGAGACAAGAGCAGCATCAAACTGGCAGTAATTTTGTGCCAGTAGGAGCTAGAGAAAGACAACCTACTTGCTTCTCCTCCGTCCAATAGACGACCTAGAGGAGCGGAGAAGGTATGAGGCGGTGCTTGTGCGCGTCCGCCCGCACTGGGAGCAGAGCGGCGGAATGCGCAAGCACTAACGGACGTGCTCGGCAAGAACGCGCGAGTTGACAATCACCGCGTGCCGAGAGCCCCGGACCGAGAAGACGCCGCAGGATCTTTGAGCAGGTAAGACTTGTGTTACATTAACCCCCCCCCCCTTGAGAGGGCCTCTGGACCCTTAAGTTTCTCAGGAAAATCATTATGGAATTTTGAATTAACTCTTTAGCATGAATTTTTCGAACAGGGCCCCAAGATCTTTTCTTCGACCATAGCCCTTTTCCGTCAACAGGTAATTGCAGAGAATTTTGAACTATCTGGAATCTAGAATTTTGTCCATCTCGTATTCAGATTCACCTTGACTTCTACAGAAGGTGGAGGAGCATCCAAAAGTTCGGTATTGTTGGCCGGCTTGAGCAAGGATACATGAAAGGTGTTGCTCTCTTTTTGAAAGAGCTAGTAACGTACCTATAGGTCCGGAGACCAAAACCATATATTGATCTGTTCAATAGGGTCGGACCAATAATTAGGACCCATTTTGCGAAGCTTGGCGTAGAGGAATATTACGAGTGGATCCACCCAAACCAGATCTCCAGAACAAAACTAGGTTCTACAGAACGATGGCGATCAGAATATTTTTTTCTGACGACTTGTTGCTTGTTTAAGATTAGAGGATACTTGGGTCCACATAGACTTAACTGATTAGGCCAATCTTCCAAAATTGGTAATCGAAGATGAAATCTGAAAAAAAGAAGAAAATTTAGAATTCATGCCATAATTACAGAAAAAAAAGGGTGAAATAATGGTGAAGATGCACAGTATGTTTAAGAGGCAATTCGGCAAAGGTAGAAACTCTGCCCATTTCAACTGTTGTTCAGAGATAAAACATCTGAGATACTGTTCTAAGATTGGTTAGTTTCTTTCGGTCTGACCATTAGTTTCGATGAAACCCAGGAGAAAATAGAAGGAAAATACCTAAAAGCACGCCAGAATCGTGAAATGATTGGACTCCCCTGTCGACACAATGTTTTCAGGAACCTCATTAATCTGACAATATGTGAATAACAACAATTGAGACAGCTCTTTAGCAGAGGTAATTAACTAGAGGAATAAAATGTGACATCTTACTGAATCTATCTACTACTCTACACCCAGATTACAGTATACCCTCAGATTTGGGTAAATCTCCCAAAATCCATGGATATATAAGTCCATGGCTTTTCAGAATAGGAGGGACAACAGGGTACCAGCTGGAGCACTATGGGAGGACTTACTATGGGCACAAACAGGGCACATTTTGACATAGGCCTAGAATCTTCCACCATAGAAGGCCACCACCATGCCTTGATAACAATGATAAGGTTTTTTTCTCCAAGTGCCCGGCTAGCTTGGAATCATGAAATTGTTTTCAAACGTGTAACGAAAGGACAGTGGAACAAACAGACAAGCATCTGGTTTACCTGGGGAACATCTACCTGAAAAGGGGAAGTTCAAAGAGTTCAGACAATTAGCAATTAACATTTTCATGGTTAAAGCCCCTAATTATGGTGAGGAGAGATGATGGCAAGGAACTTTAGTGGGCAATGATTCAGGTTCAATGAATTACGGGATATGCATCAGCTTTGACATTTTTTGAACCTTGTCTATATGTAATATTAAGTTAGCCCAGTCGGGCTTGTCTGGGATTTAATCTTTTGGCATTTCTATATATTCTAGGTTTTTAATGGTCATATAGACCATAATGGGGTGTGTTGCCCTCTTCTACCAGTGCCTCCCATCCTCTAAGGCCAACTTAATAGCCAACAATTCCTGATTCCCTATATCATAATTCCTCTCACAGAGGAGTATTTTTCGGGAATAGAAGCACATGGATGAAGACGTTCTGGGGAACCTGAGTACTGGGGAGCACCGCCCCTACTCCTACTCTAAGCGTCACCCTCAACAACAAAAGCAGATTACATTAGCATAGGTTCGTAAATGTGAACAAAAGGCTTTCTTATGTCTCAATGCCAGAATAGCTCTTCTGACCACTTAGACACATCAGCCTCCTTCTTGGTCATGTTAGTCCAGGAGATCCAATAGAAAGACAATTTAATTAAATTTACGATAAAAATTAGAAAATCCTAAAATCTCTGGAGACCTTGAGATGTGATGAGGTTTCCAATCCAAGATGGCAGAGACCTTTTTAGGATCCATGGACAAACCCTGGCACAATAATGTACCCAAGAAATGGAACCTGCTGTTGTTCAAACATACATTTCTCGGTTTGGCAATGATGATGTTTCCCTAACTTAGAAAGACTAGCTTGACTGGCCTTGATGTTCCTGTAAGAGGAAAATGAATTAAAATATCGTCCAGATAGACTACTACAAATTTTTCAAGGTTTCTCTAAAGACATCATTTATAAAATCTGAAACAACCGCAGGTGCATTACTGAGGCCAAGGCATGGACTAAATATTCATAATGACCATATCTAGTATTGAAAGCTGTTTTCCTCCACTCATCGCCAGCCCTTATTCTGATCAATTGTAAGCACCTCGGAGATCCAACTTAGAAAGATTCGTGCTTCCTTCACCCTTGACAAAAAGAGGTCGTCAATGGTGGTAAGGGTATCTATTTTTTTATGTTTTCTTATTAAGTGCCCTAGTAATTGATACGGGTCTTAAACCACACCATCTTTTTTTTCTACAAAAAGAAACCAGCTCCTGCAGAAGTGGAGGGTCTGAATGAACCCTTTATCTAAGTTCTCTTTATGTGGTTTTCAACGGCCTCACTTTCACGGACCCGTCAGATTGAACGATGTCCACGGGATGGCAGATTCCCGGTAAAAATCGATAGGACATCATAAGGTCTGTGAGGAGGTAAAAACATCAAACCCTGGGAGAGAAAACAGCAGCAAAACTTCTATACAGGGAAGGAATCCTTCAAAGGAGATATTAGCCACATGAATAGACAACACGAATCAATACAATCAGAACTCTGCTTTTTCAAGCTGACCAGTAGACCAATTATAAGTGGATTGTGCTTCCTAAGCCACGCATCTCCTATAAATGGAGTGGTAGAAGCTTAAGGACAAAGATTTGATAGACTCGGAATGAAAACCCCATTTTTTAAATCCCACCGCGGATACAGTTAAGGTTCTCCCTTTTGAAGAAGGGAGTCGTCAATGGCCTTCACATACACAGGTTCGTGCATTTTAGTCACTGGGATTTTCAAAAGGTTAGCAAAAGAAAGATCCATGAAGTTCCCAGCTGCCCCCACTATCACAAAGCCTGCCTGGGTCATTTTGGTTAAGAGAACCAATGAATCTTCGGCGGTAACATATTTTTATCAGAAGGTTAGGAATTCCTGACCACCTAGAGGAGATTCCCGTGCCCCTCTAGGTGCTGGAGTTTCCCGGATTCCTTACGGAGGCAGGTGCGGGCGAAGTGTCCTAGTTCCCCACAGTATAGACACAGACCAGCCGACCTTCTCCAGTTCTTTTCCTCACTGAAAGTCGAGATGAAACCCAACTGATAGGTTCCTCAGATGAGACTTTAGGCAAAGAAGAGGAATTGAAGAACGGTTAACCTGCAAAAGTGAATTTAGCGGGAAGAATTTTACCTGGACAATCGTTCTCTGAGACGTCTATCCACTCGTATGGCCAGTTGGATTGATTCATCAAGGGTTTTGGAACAGGGTGATTGACCAGGACTCCTTGACCGACTCAGATAGCCCAGACTCAAAGTGACTTTTTAAAGCGGATCATCACTGAACTGCTACTGCCGCAGCAGCGAACTCTGAAGCATACTCTTCCACGCCAGTCGCACTTGACGAAGGGTGCGCAATTTTGGCCTCTGCCGTCCCAACCAAATCAGGGTCCGAATATAAGACTCCCAAGCTTCAAAGAGCTCTCTACACCAGAAGACCAGGCTGGATTATCTGCTTGCCAGACCAAAGGCCCAAGTCTGAAGATTCCCCTTAAAGAGAAGTGACAGGGGAATTTTGCGTCTCTGAGCCTGAAGAGACGGGTCGCATCTGAAATAAAGCAGACAGGAGTCCTAAAGTTCTGGAATTTCTGCCACTTACCGTCAAACTTCTCAGGTAATGGAAACTTGGGTTCCACAATGGGCCACTGGGGGAGGCACCAAGGCCTGGCGATTTTTCCTGGCTGCTCACATGTGGGGCCAGTTGATTGACGGCCCCATCAGGATGTCCTGAATGTCTTCCATGGCCCGATGTAATGTGATGCTCTGGATTCCCTCGTATTCCTTCAGTCCGAATACCCAATCTATAACCACTATCTTCGCCAATAGACAAGCCCTGTTTCCGGAGGCTAATGCACCTCACCGACCACGGTTGCCCCCTGGACTTAGAGTGCAAGTATTTGAACTGAGGCTGGGAATACCAGAGAAGTCCCAGAACTAAACTAACAACAAGGCACACGGAGACCAAATACGAGGTACAGACAAGGGGTAGACAAAAGCAGGTCAGGAACAGAGCAAAGAGGTCAAACCAGAAGTCAGTCGCCAGGCACGTACAGAGGGTTAGGCAAAATCGTATTCAAACAGAGCAAAGTCAGGACAGGCAGCTATGGATCAGAGTCAGGATACAGACAAGGTCGGCAACAAAAGCACAATAAATCACACCCCAAGCAGAATAGTAAACTTAAGCATATATCGGGCATGATACCTAGGGCGGAGTGGTTTAAATACACAGAGGACCAATGGGAAAAGGGGAACTAATATATGCAGGGATAGGTACATTTAAACCCACAACCCCCCTCCGTCCAATGGGTGACTGGAGGGCGGGAGGAAACACGTTGCCAATAGGAAGGGAGAAAGAGTGCATCAAACTGGCAGTAAATATCACTGCCAGTATGGAGCTAGAGAAAGGCAACCTACTTGGCCTCTCCTCCAGCCAACAGAACGACCTAGAGGAGCGGAGGAGGTATGAGGCGGTGCTTGTGCGCGTCCACACAGCACTGGGACAGAGCGTCAGAATGCGTGAGCACGAACTGACGTTCTCGCACAAGAAGAATGTGCGTCACGTGACGTCACCGTCCGCTGAGAGCCCGGACCGGAGAGAGACACCGTGGGGATCTTTGATTGTAACTTTTGTTACAATCATTGAATCTCTGTGCTTAATAAGGGTTTAGGATTTGTACCTTGTATAATCTTGACTTTATTAACTGGGAATTTAATTTCTAAATTTATACCACAAATTGTATTGCAAATGTGATTTTGGTGACACAAAGTGTTTTGGTAATACCTCTAAAACATATGTCTTAAAAGAACTTTTGTTTTACAAACCCAACATTGAAAATGCTAATTTAAATGCATTACAGACACGGTGGTTCATGGGTTAAAAAATATGGACAAACACTCCTAACAACCATGTATAAGTTCACAAAGATTTAATGCCATTTCTCTACACTTAAAGTATCCCACTGGTAATTTCGACTACATCTGATAAAGGTGGGGCCATTGTGGTAATGAATAACGATTACATTAAGAGGCACACCGCCAACTTACAGTCCCAGGTCATTACCAACATACTCCCTCAGGACAATGTGTTGGTCATTAAAAAGGAAATAGACCCTATGGTACATGAGGCCCACCTCAATTGCATTATCTCCAATGATATCTTGGAATTTCCATCAACACCTCACCTCGCACGCCAATATTATAAATATCATAAAACATTGTACCACCGCCCCCAGTGTTACCCATTGTTTCAGCATTGGATCCATCTTAAAGCCCCTCTCTAAGTTTGTGGACACTACCTCCAACCAATTGTAAAAATCTTTCACTACCAGTGTTACAGGATACAACAGATCTTTCTCCCAACTACAGACACTGGATTTACCTAACCAAGATTTACAGTTAGCCACAATAGACATATAAAGCCTGTCTACATTCATTCCCCAACAGAGGGATTATGGCCGTAGAACAAGCTCTTTTAGACAGGCCTTACCACCAATCTCACCTACTTTGTACTTGATTGCCTCAACTTAGTTTTTATCTAAACAATTTCAATTTGAGAACGTACTCCTGGCAGACACAAGGGTACCAGTGTGGGTGCTGCAGTAGCGCCACGCCTTTGCAACATTTTTTGTTCATTCATTAAACATAAAATCTTACACCATCTCTACAAGCTTCACCTATTTTACGTACTGGTGTATATTGATGATATTTTGATTATTTGGGCAGGCGCTGACAATGATTTAGTGAAATGATGAACAGGCAAGATGAGCATCACCCTACCACAAATTTACTTTTCGTCCACCATCTAAACAGTTAATTTGGATATAACTCTCTCACTTCTATACAGATAATCGTATAGACTCTGAGCTCTATTGTAAACCTATGGACCGAAACATTTACTCCATGCAACTATTTTCACTGCCCTAATGGAATAAGAGCCATTCCACGGGGACAATTTCTTAGAGCCAAAGGATATCATCTGACCAGTCAAGTACAGAAATGCGGCAGAACACTGTACAGGATTCAAAATAGGGGTTACAAATTGAAGACATTTACAAACATGCACACGAAGTAGGTCAGATACCACATAGTGACTTCTTATGTATAAAGATCAGACCGAAACAAAGGTACCACGAAGAGACCTAACTTTTGTCTCTAAATACAACACACACAGCAGAGAAGTGGAAAAACAATCAAAAAATATTGGCCCTCCTTATGCAAGATCACAAATATGGGTCTACATTTCAACCCCTCCACTATTCAGCTACTCGAGGGTCGCACACTAAGGGATATTCTCTGCCCATCAGATATTTTTTCTACCTAAGACGAGATTATTGGTCAAGAAAAATGGGACTTTTCCTGCCTTAACTGCAACTGTTGTACACTGGTTCTCAAAGGAGATACCATTTATCACCCTGCAGGTACCCTATTAAACTTGCTGGCTATGCCACATGTGAACCCCCCAATGTCATTTACATGTTGAAGTGTCCCTCGGTAAGGTATATGTAGGTCAGACCACTAGACTGGTTCAAAAACGGATACAGGAACACGGGGCAATATTAAGAACTTGTGGGGCTATACTAACAACCGTCGTGGCCAGACATTTTCACATGATGGGCCACAATTAAACCATTTAAGATGGTCTGTGTTTAAGTTGTTAAACTACCTAAAAGAGGGGGATATGGTACGTTCCCTCCTACAAAAAGAGACCATTTGGATCAAAACTGAACTGCCCTCCCCCCAAATGGCATGATGAAAACATTAATTGGGTGGTTTGTTTAAATTAGTCATTATTTTATTTTGAGCATTTATCTAATCTCTGTCTGTGTGTGTATCGATCATCTATCTACATCCTATCATATCGTATCGATCATCTATCTAACTGCTTTCGTGTGTTGTAGAACTATCATAGCATCTCTTCACTATCTATTATCATCGCATATCGTATCTTAGCCTATATCTAGCATCATGAATCTATCAATCGATCATCTATCATCACTCGAATTCTATCATCTATCAATCAGCGAGCTCTATCTTTCATCTATCATCTATCATCTAACTCATTTCGTGTATCTATCCAATTAACTAACTCTGTCTGTCTACTATTATCTATCTATCTACTATCTATCTATCTATCATCTATCTATCTTTACTGTGCTATCTATCTAACTATATCTATCTAATCTATCTATCTATCTATCCATCTAACTCTATTCTATCTATACTGTCTATCTAACTCTGTCTATCTATCTTCGACTCTGTTATCTATCATCTATCTATCTAACTCTGCCTATCTATCTATCTAACTCAGTGTCTGTGTGTGTGTATCTATCATCTCTATATTCTATCTATCATCTATCTATCTATCATCAATATATCTATCTATCATCTATCTATCATCTTTCTATCATCTATCTTCTATATATCATCAATCTATCTATCTATCTATCTATCTATCTATAATCTATATATCTATCTATCTAACTCTGTCTGTGTATCTATCTATCTAACTCTGTCTGTGTATCTATCATCTATCTATCATCTATCTATCTATCTATCTAACCTGTCTATCATCTAACTCTGTCTATCTATCTGTCTATCTATCTATCTAACTCTGTCATCTATCTATCTATCTATCTACTTGTCTATCTATCTATCTATCTATTTATCTCTGTCTGTGTGTGTATCTATCATCTATCTATCATCTATCTACTATCGATCAATCTATCTCACTCTGTCTGTGTGTAGCTATCTATCATCTATCTATCATCTATCTATATCATCTATCGATCATCATCTATCATCTATCTATCATGAATCTATCAATCTATCATCTATCATCAATCTAATTCTAATCATTATCAATCATCTATATCTTTCATCTAATCATCTATCTATCTAACTCTGTCTGTGTATCTATCTATCTATCTAACTCTGTCTATCTAACTAACTAACTAACTAACTCTATATATCTATCTATCTATCTGTCTAACGTTGTATATATATTCTCTCTATCTAACTCTGTCTGTCTATCTATCTATCTATTTATCTATCTAACTCTGTCTATGCTGTCTTCATCTAATCTATCTATCTATCTGATCTATCTACTATCTAATCTATCTATCAATCTATCTATCTAACTCTGTCGTATATCGATCTACATCTATAACCTGGCTATCATCTACTATCTATGCTATCTAACTAGGTTCTATCTACTAACTGTCTATCTAATCTATCTCTAACTCTGTCTAATCTGCTATCTTCTATATCATTATCTATCTATCTATCTATCTATCTATCTATCTATCTATCTATCTATCCAACTCTGTCTTTCTATCTATCTATCTATCTATCTATCTATCTATCTATCTATCTATCTATCTATCTAACTCTGTCTATCTATCTATCTATCTATCACAAAAGAGTAAAGCTGGGTACACACAATGAGATATTTCGGTCGACGACCGATCGGACCGAAATTATCGATACGAATGTGCCCATGTCTGATCGACCGTTTGTCCGAATCGGACGAAAGATCGATCGGACAGGGTGGAAAACCTCGTCCGTCGTGCGGTCCTCTATGGACCACACGATCGGTCGCAGTGACTATCGGACGCGGCTGCTTTGCCCGGACACGACAGTCATTCTGGCCTGACCGGTCGACGGAAAGTATCAAAAGGTCGGTCAGGAGGAAAAATCGCTAGGTCTGTAGCTAGAGTGCCGTAGTACCCTGTGTGCATACAAACATTAAAACGGGTAAATGGAAACCTTTCCATTAATATCTGTAGTTGAAGAAACTGGTAAATGGCACCCTTTCCCTTAACTATCTGTATGTAAAAGAAACTTGGTAAATGGAATCCTTCCCCTTTAATCTCTATAGATAGATAGACAGAGGTAGATAGATAGATAGATAGATAGACAGATTTAGATAGATAGATAGACAGATAGATAGACAGAGTTAGATAGATAGACAGAGTTAGATAGATAGATAGATAGATAGATACACAGACAGAGTTAGATAGATAGATACACAGACAGAGTTAGATAGATAGATATATAGATTATAGATAGATAGATAGATAGATAGATAGATAGATAGATAGATAGATAGATAGATAGATAGATAGATAGATAGATTGATGATATATAGAAGATAGATGATAGAAAGATGATAGATAGATGATAGATAGATATATTGATGATAGATAGATAGATGATAGATAGATATATAGATGATAGATACACACACACAGACACTGAGTTAGATAGATAGATAGGCAGAGTTAGATAGATAGATAGATAGATAGATAGACAGAGTTAGATAGATAGATAGACAGAGTTAGATAGACAGATAGATAGATAGAGTTAGATGGATAGATAGATAGATAGATAGATAGATATAGTTAGATAGATAGACACAGTAAGATAGATAGATAGATAGATAGATAGATAGATAGATAGATAGATAGATAGATAGATAGGACAGACAGAGTTAGTTAATTGGATAGATACACAGACAGAGTTAGATAGATAGATGATAGATGAAAGATGATCCAAGTAACTACATCTCTTGCTATGTTGCCAAGTCTAAATCACTCTACTTACTACTTCCTCATAAAGCCAGCAAGATTAGTTTGACAGATCTATTCCCCCTTAAAATCCTGCTGGTTACTACTTAAAGGTCAGTTCTTGAAAATAGATACTCCCCTATTAAACTTTCCAGTTCAGACCTTTCCCCCAACTGAAGTTTAAACTTACATGCCCTGTAATTACCACCCCTGCTGGAACGACTAACCCTTTTTGAATATGGATACATCAGCCTTTTTTTCCAATCTAGAGGCAAACCCCGACCCATAGGGAACTGCAAAAATAGAAACAATGGCCCAAATAACTGAACTTAGCTTCCCAAGTACCGCCCGATGGATGTCTTTATCCGTTATCCGCCATGAGAATTTAATTAAATCTTAACCTTATTTAGTTCTTATTCGGTAACCACTATCCCTTGTTAACACAAATTGCCAACTTTGCATCTTTTATACCATTATTGCTAACAATAAAATCTACGATTCTGTAATTTGGATTTCTTCTATAGTGTATACAAAGGAAAAAAAATATTCAAGACATTTGCTGATCTATTAATAAATCGCCATCCTGTCCCCTCCGTAACTACCTTAATCCCCCCATTATTAATGGTGCCCCTAAATTTTTCAGTCCTCTTTTACTATTATATGTAACTTTTACTAGTCTTTTTATGACTTAGATGGATGCTTTTGGGTTCAGCTTGTGGTTGTCTAGACTATAATAAAAAAAACTATATTTCATCTAATCTATTCTATCTATCTATCTATCAGCTATCTAATCTATCTATCTTCTATCTATCTATCTTTCTACACTATCTCATCTATCTATCTATCTATCTATCTATCGAACTATAAAAGTCAAATGTATGTATGTATTATTTTTGTAAGGTCCAGAAGAAACCTTCAACAGCTGGTTCAATTTTTCATGAACTTGGGTAACCTTATGTATAGGAATCTGGAAAAACAAAGTTAGGCTACTTTACACAACTTTAAAAAATTGCCTCTGTACACCCCCCCCCTGTACCCCCTTTTTTCAATATTCATCAAAGTGCTAATTTACGATTCCAAACGCTGGCAATTGGCGGATAGTCCACCAGTAGGTGTGTTAAAAAAATCCTTCAACCGCATAAAAGTCTACGGAGCCTGATTGGCCTTGACATTCAAAAACTCCTTACTGCTGTTCATAGTAATTCCCGGGCGTTGGCTCACTCAGCCCAGTGTCACTTGCTTAGTCTGGATGTTGTAACATCCTGATTGTCAATTAATCAGTTTGGGGCAAAATGGCGGCTAGTTTCAATGCAAATGACAGGTGAACATTTTACTATTGGGCAAGGCCCTTTAACTATATAGAGGTCAGAGAATTTATTAATGATGGTATCTTACAATTAAAAGTTATTGAACCTTGGCCACTCCAACATGTTTAAGAAACTACAAGCTACAACTCAGCCCACCAAGCATGCTTGGGAGTTCCAACACAATTTGGAATGGCCAAGTGAGTGGGATTAATGGTTTTTCTGGATTTGGGCTTTGCTTTAGGTATTAATGTATTTATTCTGCCTGTCCCCCATATTTAAAGGGCAACTTAAGACACAAACAATAAAACTGAAGGCAGTATTGGTGATAATTTCTTACCGCTAGGGGCATATTTTATAAAGTTTCGTTAACTTTTCGGCGGCCGTTGTCGCCGGACATTAACGCAAAAAATCGTCGTTTTGTCCCGATTATAAAGGTCCAAAACGGCCGCGAAAATTACGAAGCGTGTAACTTTCCGCGCCCAATACTTACCTGTTAAGAACCGCCCCGCTTCTATTTATAAAGCGGCGGTACTTGGTTTCGCTCGGGCTAGTATCGGCGTTGTTTGACTTCGCCACCTTGAAGGAGCTGAAGTCAGCCGATACAACCTCCGCGGCGGGGATGGGCAGCAACCCGCGGTCGGTGGTCGCACCCGCCGCCCCGGGAGACACGCCACGCCCGCCGCACCAACACCCCCGGCCGCGGCGGCAGCGGCGACCACCCCCCCGCCCCGCCGCCGCTTCCCAGACATCCCCTCCCAACCCGTAACCCCCCGTTCGCGGGCAATCTCGGCTCGGAACGTGAGGCTAGGAGGGCTGGCCGGAGGGGCCCAGCAGGTTGTCGGACCACCCACTACGCGCACCCCTCCCCGGCAACTCCCTCCAATCCCCCCGCCCCGTCCGCGCCCGGGGAGGGGATCGGGAGGGAGCCGCTGGGGGGGTGGATGCCTCCCTCCAGCGGGCCCTGAGAATGGGCCTTTTGGGGCTTTAGGGGGGTCCCGCAGGCTCGAACCGTGACCCCCCCTCCCCGTCCCGTATAAGGGCCCGTGCGGCACTACAATTGCCTTGTTCCGGCTCTGACAGAGCCCTTGGGGCTTAAAGGTGTCCCGCAGCTCTGAACCCGGGACCCCCCTCCCTCGGCCCTTATAAGTTCCTTGCGGGTCACTGACAAGTCCGCTTGTTGCGGCTCTTATTAAGAGCCCCTTTTTGGTGCTTGAGGGGTCCCGCAGCTCGAAACAGGACCCCCTCCCTCCCCGGCACTTGTAAGGGCCTTTGTTGCGGCACTTACAAGTGCCCTTGTGGCACTAATAAGTGCCTTTGGCGGGGGTCCCCTCCACGCAGCTTCGAACCGGGACCCCCAGTGCGGCCTCTTAAAAAGGCCCTTGGGCGACGTCATTCGGGCTGGCGACACCAACCCCACTCAGACTCACTGCGGCCGACAGTGACCCCTGGCAACGCCGGCCTCAGCGGAGCCGATTTGCCAGTCCGCTTATTTTTCTTTCTCTTGTCTTCACCCTCTATTGCATGGCATCGAGTTCCTCGGCGGAAAAGCTCCTCTTTATATAGGTTTGCAGAAATCCATAATATAATCCGTTTCTGATGGGTCATTTTTAATACTTGCTTACACATAACCAATCCAATTTTTCAGAAACTTTCAGAAATCTGATTGGTTAATGTAAAGCAAGTATTAAAAAATTGGACCAACAGAAACGGATTATGGATTTTCTGCAAACCTATATAAAGAGGAGCTTGATGGATTTCTGCAACCTCCTATAAAGAGGGAGCTTTCCGCCAGGAACTCTCAGATGCGCATCGCAGTCGATGGCTGACGAACGTTCATGAAATAAGCGGCTGGCAACAGCGGCTTCCGCTGAGCCGGGCGTGCCAGCAGGCTCACGGCTGGCGGCCGCAGTGAGTCTGCCTGGCATCGGCGACCTGATGGGGTTGGTGTCCGCAGGCCCGAAGAGCGTCGTCAAGATGTCGGATCAGACGGCCGGCAACAGCATCGGCCTCGTTGAGGTCTCCGGCGCCCGCCCGCCGGGGGTACCCCAGGTGGCGCTCAGGGGTACCTCTCGGGGGTCGGCGGCCTCGGCGGAGCTGGTGGTCCGCCCGGGACTTGGAAGAAAGAAGACTTCCCCCGCAAGGGCTCTTTTAAGACCGCACTGGGGTGTCCCCGGTCTCAGATGGCTGCGGGACCCCCGCCAAGGCCCTTGTCATGCCGCAGGGCCCTTGTAGGGCCGGGGAGGGGGGTCCCTGTTCGAGTTGCTGTGCCCCCTAAGCCCCAAAAGGCCTTCTCAGGGCCCCCCCCTTGAGGAGCCTCCACCCCCCCCCAGCGGTCTCCCTCCCTTCCCCTCCCCGTGCGGCGGCCGTGGGCTTTGAGGGTTGGCCGGGGAGGGGGTGCGTGCGGGCGGGTGGTCACGACCACCTGGCTCGGCCCCTTCCCGGCAGCCCCTCCTAGCCTCCCGTTCGAGAATTGGCCGCGAACGGGGAACGTTTGGGAGGGGCTGCTGGGAAGCGGTCGGCGGCGGCGGGTGGTCGGCCGCTTGCCGGCCTCGGGGGGTGTGGTCGGGGTAGGAGCGCATCGGGAAGGGATTTTAAGTCCCTTCGCGGCGATAACTATAACTATTGCCCGCGAACTAGTGGGGCCTAGCCCTAAAAGTTCCATGAATAGTCAAACATAATTTTACTGACAGCATTTTTTTCTAATTCTCATTCCATTATAATCATTAACTATAATCATAAACAAATCAGTTGCTGACGAGTGTAACTCACCAAAAGGATTCTTTGTTCAGCTTTAAAATAAATGACAATTCTGTTTATATTTCCCTCTCTTAGGTTACACTGAAGGAAACATTCTCACCAGCAAATCCTCCCATGGTACTTAGTGTTGGAGGAGGATCCTGATAACAAGCATCCTAGTGGCAGTGTTTTTTATTTATGAATATGGTATGGATAGGATAGTGTGAAATTGTTTAAAATATTTGCCTTTTAATCAAACGTCACAAGTATATTAATTGTAGAATATTACATTAGCGTACATAATTGAGTTTTTATAAAAAAAAATTGTATAGGGGGTCAGTAATCACTGTATAATGTATGGGGGCAGTAATCACTGTATAAAGAATTGGGGGGCAGTAATTAATGCATAACCTACCCAGTAGTGGATTTGCATGAAACTGCAAGCAGGGGGCCGGACTGGCAGCCACGTCCATAATTGGTTGAGCTGAGAGGCAATTTGTTTGTAGCTAGGGGGAGGGAGAGCAAAACGTGAGGGAGAGGGAGGGGGGAGAGCTGCAGTGAGCATGTGCAAATTCCCCCTGGAGGAGAGACAGGAGGCAGACACCTATATGGACTCGGCCAGGCTCCTGGTGGTCAGTTTTCTAGACTTGTAGGGACATTGCAGGAGAACCATTGAAGCAGGTATGTAAGGTAAGGATTTTATATACACTACACATTGGGGCAAGTAGTGTGTTAATATAGTTTTGGGGGTGGACATGCCCTTTAAAGGGATATTAGAAGTCACCTTGGAGTTCCGTGCACTGTATAAAAGGTACTCGGCCTGCGGCCTTGTGCTTTTATATGGTCACAGAACTCCTCTGTGACTTCTAAATTCCTTATAATTTACAGTTGGGGGTGCATTATCCACCTAAAAGTATAGGGGACAGTAATCAGTGTATTAATATAGGGGACAGTAATCACTGTATAAAGCATTGGGGACCGTAATCACTGTTATAAGTATAGGGGGACAGTAATGACTGTATAAAGTATAGGGGACAGTAATCGCTGTATAAAGCATAGGGGCAATTAACATTGTATAAAGTATAGGGGACAGTAATCGCTGTATAAAGCATAGGGGCAATTAATCATTGTATAAAGTATAGGGGACAGTAATCGCTGTATAAGCATAGGCGGCCATTGATTGCTGTATAAAGCATAGGGGACAGTAATTTCTGTATAAAGTATAGGAAGTCAGTAATCACTGTAAAAAGTATAGAGGCACAAGTAATACTGTAATAACTATGGGGACAGTAATCACTGTAAAGTATAGGGGCACAGAAATCTCTGTATGAAGATAATAAGGGACAGTAATCGCTGTATGAAGCATAGGGGACAGTAATCATGTATAAAGCATAGGGGCCAGTGAATCGCTGTATAAAGTATTGGGGCCAGTAATCGCTGTATAAAGCAAAGGGTAATCGCTGTATAATGTATCAGGGCCAGTAATCGCTGTTTAAAGTATAGGGGCCCAGTAATCACTGTATAAAGTAAGGGGAACAGTAATCTTGTATGAAGTATAGGGGCCAGTAATCGCTGTATAAAGTATAGGGGCCAGTATCGCTTGCCCAAAGCAAAGGGTAATCGATATAAATTATAGGGGCCAGAATCACTGTATAAAGTATAGGGGGCCAGCAATCACTGTATAAAGTATAGGGGGACAGTAATGACTGTATAAAGCATAGGGGACCGTAATCACTGTATAAAGTATAGGGGGACAGTAATGACTGTATAAAGTATAGGGGACAGTAATCGCTGTATAAAGCATAGGGGCAATTAATCATTGTATAAGTATAGGGGACAGTAATCGCTGTTAAAGCATAGGCGGCCATTGATTGCTGTATAAAGCATAGGGGACAGTAATTGCTGTATAAAGTATAGGAAGTCAGTAATCACTGTAAAAAGTATAGAGGCACAGTAATTACTGTATAAACTATAGGGGACAGTAATCACTGTATAAAGTATAGGGGCACAGAAATCTCTGTATGAAGTATAAGGGACAGTAATCGCTGTATGAAGCATAGGGGACAGTAATCACTGTATAAAGCATAGGGGCCAGTAATCGCTGTATAAAGTATTGGGGCCAGTAATCGCTGTATAAAGCAAAGGGTATCGCTGTATAATGTATCAGGGCCAGTAATCGCTGTTTAAAGTATAGGGGCCCAGTAATCACTGTATAAAGTAAAGGGGAACAGTAATCTCTGTATGAAGTATAGGGGCCAGTAATCGCTGTATAAAGTATAGGGGCCAGTAATCGCTTGCCCAAAGCAAAGGGTAATCGCTATATAAAGTATAGGGGCCAGTAATCACTGTATAAAGTATAGGGGGCCAGCAATCACTGTATAAAGTATAGGGGGACAGTAATGACTGTATAAAGCATAGGGGACCGTATCACTGTATAAAGTATAGGGGGACCGTAATGACTGTATAAAGTATAGGGGACAGTAATCGCTGTATAAAGCATAGGGGCAATTAATCATTGTATAAAGTATAGGGGACAGTAATCGCTGTATAAAGCATAGGGGCAATTAATCATTGTATAAGTATAGGGGACAGTAATTGTGTATAAAGTATAGGAAGCCCGTAATCACTGTATAAATATTGAGGCCAGTAATTACTGTATAAACTATAGGGGACAGTAATCGCTGTATAAGCATAGGAGGCCATTAATCGCTGTACAAAGTATAGGGGACAGCAATTGTGCATATATTATAGGAAGCCAGTAATCACTGTATAAAGTATTGGGGCCAGTAATCACTGTATAAAGTATAGGGGACAGTAACCGCTGTATAAAGCATAGGCGGCCATTGATCGCTGTATAAAGCATAGGGGACAGTAATTGCTGTATAAAGTTAGGAAGTCAGTAATCACTGTAAAAAGTATAGAGGCACAGTAATTACTATAAACTATAGGGGACAGTAATCACTGTATAAAGTATAGGGGCACAGAAATCTCTGTATGAAGTATAAGGGACAGTAATCGCTGTATGAAGCATAGGGGACAGTAATCACTGTATAAAGCATAGGGGCCAGTAATCGCTGTATAAAGTATTGGGGCCAGTAATCACTGTATAAAGCAAAGGGTAATCGCTGTATAATGTATCAGGGCCAGTAATCGTGTTTAAAGTATAGGGGCCCAGTAATCACTGTATAAAATAAAGGGGAACAGTAATCTCTGTATGAAGTATAGGGGCCAGTAATCGCTGATAAAGTATAGGGGCCAGTAATCGCTTGCCCAAAGAAAGGGTAATCGCTATATAAAGTATATTCCTATACTTTATACAGCAATTACTGTCCCCTATGCTTTATACAGCGATCAATGGCCGCCTATGCTTTATACAGCGGTTACTGTCCCCTATACTTTATACAGTGATTACTGGCCCCAATACTTTATACAGTGATTACTGGCTTCCTATAATATATGCAGCAATTGCTGTCCCCTATACTTTGTACAGCGATTAATGGCCTCCTATGCTTTATACAGCGATTACTGTCCCCTATAGTTTATACAGTAATTACTGGCCTCAATATTTATACAGTGATTACTGGCTTCCTATACTTTATACAGCAATTACTGTCCCCTATACTTTATACAATGATTAATTGCCCCTATGCTTTGTATCAGGGCCAGTAATCGCTGTTTAAAGTATAGGGGCCCAGTAATCACTGTATAAAGTAAAGGGGAACAGTAATCTCTGTATGAAGTATAGGGCCAGTAATTCGCTGTATAAAGTATAGGGGCCAGTAATCGCTTGCCCAAAGCAAAGGGTAATCGCTATATAAAGTTAGGGGCCAGTAATCACTGTATAAAGTATAGGGGGCCAGCAATCACTGTATAAAGTATAGGGGGACAGTAATGACTGTATAAAGCATAGGGGACCGTAATCACTGTATAAGTATAGGGGGACAGTAATGACTGTATAAAGTATAGGGGACAGTAATCGCTGTATAAAGCATAGGGGCAATTAATCATTGTTAAAGTATAGGGGACAGTAATCGCTGTATAAAGCATAGGGGCAATTAATCATTGTATAAAGTATAGGGGACAGTAATTGCTGTATAAAGTATAGGAAGCCAGTAATCACTGTATAAATATTGAGGCCAGTAATTACTGTATAAACTATAGGGACAGTAATCGCTGTATAAAGCATAGGAGGCCATTAATCGCTGTAAAAGTATAGGGGACAGCAATTGCTGCATATTTATAGGAAGCCAGTAATCACTGTATAAAGTATTGGGGCCAGTAATCACTGTATAAGTATAGGGACAGTAACCGTGTATAAATAGGCGGCCATTGATCGCTGTATAAAGCATAGGGGACAGTAATTGCTGTATAAGTATAGGAAGTCAGTAATCACTGTAAAAAGTATAGAGGCACAGTAATACTGTATAAACTATAGGGGACAGTAATCACTGTATAAAGTATAGGGGCACAGAAATCTCTGTATGAAGTATAAGGGACAGTAATCGCTGTATGAAGCATAGGGGACAGTAATCACTGTAAAGCATAGGGGCCAGTAATCGCTGTATAAAGTATTGGGGCCAGTAATCACTGTATAAACAAAGGGTAATCGCTGTATAATGTATCAGGGCCAGTAATCGCTGTTTAAAGTATAGGGGCCCAGTAATCACTGTATAAAGTAAAGGGGAACAGTAATCTCTGTATGAAGTATAGGGGCCAGTTAATCGCTGTATAAGTATAGGGGCCAGTAATCGCTTGCCCAAAGCAAAGGGTAATCGATAATAAAGTATAGGGGCCAGTAATCACTGTATAAAGTATAGGGGGCCAGCAATCACTGTATAAATATAGGGGGCCAGCAACACTGTATAAAGTATAGGGGCCAGCAATCACTTATAAAGTATAGGGGAACAGTGATCTCTGTATGAGTATAGGGGAACAGTAATCGCTGTATAATATGGGGGCCAGTAATCGCTGTATATGTATAGGGGCCATAATCGCTATATAAAGCAAAGGGTAATTGCTATATAAAGTATAGAGGACAGTAATCACTGTATACGTATAGGGGGCCAGTAATCACTGTATAAAGTATAGGTTTACAGTAATCACTGTATAAAGTATAGGTTTACAGTAATCACTGTATAAAGTATAGGGGGCCGCAGTCACTGTATAAAGTATAGGGGACCAGTAGTAATCTCTGTATAATTAGGGGAACAGTAATCGCTGTATAAAATATGGGGGCCAGTAATCGCTGTATATAGTATAGGGGCATAATCGCTATATAAAGCAAAGGGTAATTGCTATATAAGTATAGAGACAGTAATCCATGTAACGTATAGGGGGCCAGTAATCACTGTATAAAGTATAGGTTTACAGCAATCACTGTATAAAGTATAGGGGGCCAGCAGTCACTGTATAAAGTATAGGGGACCAGTAATGTTTTAACCAGATCAGTAGCATTCCAGTAATATGATCAGTAGCATTCCAGTAATATTTATCTGTATATTTTGCCAAAAGAGTACTCCCTCATTCTTTCTAGTATGTGTAATTAATCAGAAAGATCTGTTAAAGGGCATGCCTGCTCCTTCTGTCAAAATTTAATATGCTGTGTAGGACCCCTCAAAACCCCATATTCGTGGTACTCACACTTAATAAGTTCACAGCCTGAGGATCCAACCTAGTTAACCACAATCCACAGCCTCAGGCTCCTCCTCTGCTGCTGCCACATGCCCTTTATGTTCTTGTACAGCAGCAGTGGAGGATCACTCAGTAATGGCCTCTGGCATTGACTGTGACTGACGGCCTCACCAGGAAGCAGAAGGTGGTGGATCGTGGATCTTGTAATTCAAATTTCTCAGCCTTTAGACAGAGTGAGTACCACTACACAGCATATAACGTTTTTACAGAAGGGGTGAACATGCCCTTTATGCATATAATATAAGCACCCAAACCTGTCCCTTAATTGGAGGTCTTATGCCTTAATACTATCGCGGCGATGGAGCTGGCCGTTATAAATACGGCATTATCATTATTTCTCGGCCACGATGTGCGGCTGTAATTTTTGAGCGCTATTTTCGTCTCTTTATAAATACGCCCCCTAGAGTGCACCATTTTTTCTATTGAACTGTATATTTTGAATTTACATCATGGTAGCACCTAGGCAGATAAAATCTACAAAGATTGAGTGCCTGCATTTCTGATTGATAAGCATTTTCCCAGAGCAATAGCGCTCTGGGTAAATAAGCCTGTAAGTCTTTTTAATTTGTATTTATTATCACATCATTATCTAGGCAACGTTTTGGTTCCCTTCTTATTCCGTGATTTAAAATGGGCAAAATGGCCGTGAAAAGTTAACGAATCGTTAACTTTTCGCGCCTATCTGAACAGTTACCGCCCTTCTATTTATAAGCGGCGGTAACTGTTATGCACAGCTAATCTCGGCTGAGATTCCCCCTGGATCGCGGCAGGTGGTCGCACCCACCCCGGAGGCACGCCCACCTCGCTGCGGGTGGTCACCGCTGCGAAGAGGCGCGGGGCATATGCCCCTTCCCAGCAGCCCCTCCCAACCCCATCCCCGCTCACGGTGAACATATGGAACAGGAGGCTAGGAGGAGCTGCTGGAAGGGGCCGCAGCAGGTGGTCGCGACCACCCGCCGCGCACCCCCCTCCCCAGCAACCCCTCCAAGCCCCCTGCCCCTCGCTGGCGGGGAGGGAAGGGCACACTGGGAGGGGTGGAGGTACCCTCCAGCGGGGGCCCTGAGAAAGGCCTTTTGGGGCTTAAGGGGTCCTGCAGTGTTCGAGCCAGGACCCCCATCCCCGACCCTATCAGGGCCTTTGCGGCACTTACAAGTGCCCTTGCGGCCCTAAGAAGGGCCTTTTGGGCTTAGGGGGTCCCGCAGCTCAAACCCCCTCCCCGGCCCTTGCGGCACTTGGAAGTGCCTTTGGCAGGGGTCCCGCAGCCCGAACCGGGACCCCCAGTAAGCAGCTCTTAAAAGAGCCCTTGGGCAGCATCTTCTTTCTTTCAGTCCCGGTGACACCAGCTTCGCTAGGCCGTTGACCCCGAGAGGTCCCCTGCGGCTGCCAGTTTCACTGTTCTCACTGTAAAGAAATCTTTCCTAACCAGAAGTTGAACCTTGTTTTCTTCCAATCTTAAAGGATGTCCACATGTCCTTTGACCAATTAGTGTTTACTGTATTGCCTCCATTTACCAGTGCCTGTAAAGAGGGAGAATAATGTTTTTTTCTCTTGAAATAGAAGAAAGGGCATGAAGCTCAGAGAGCCACAGGAACTAAACAAAATGAGTCCCAGCAATTCATAAGCCTTTTATGTGCTATACTTTATTTGAATTAGAAAAATAAATAGGCTGAATATATTTTTTAATGATGTACCTATATAGAGATAAATAAATGATTTTAATAGCAGTTCAATCCTTACCTTATTTAAAAAAATGGTTAAATTATTCCTGAACTAGCCCCTCCCTACTCATTACCATATATCCTGTGCCCTGCCCTACTTAGTTTTGCTTCACTGTGGTGTTTGGGCATAAAAGCACCAACTCTGGGCTTTCAATTAAATAAAGGATTGAAACAAGTCGTATGAATGTCTCTATAACATTAAGCTGTATTGCTATGTATTGTTATTAAGCCAGTGGTTCTAAACACTGCATTAGTCCATGACTCGCCCATTTCTCTCTGTTGTATTGGGGATTCAGGAGGATAAGTAATTGTGTATTCCTTGCAGCCTCACGTTTAAAACAAAGTCTAATGGAACTCCTCTTGATCTGACAGTGGACAAAGATTGACAGGGGAAGAATATCTTGATTATGGAACTTGTGCTTTACTATGGTGTTGAGCATGAAATCACTGACATTTCTCCCACACACACTAGCTCCGGGGCCTTTATGGTGCCCATGCATTGGTGAACATTTCTCTTATATTTCTATAATAGTAGGCAACACTTGTAAAGTTCAGATATACTTAACTGGTAAATTCTTATCTAAAACAACTGAGGGCTGTAATAAATCCAGCAAGTGCTCAACAAGTATTAGTTTAGGGAATGTCACACTAATATATCAGGATTTGATAGGATTTCTTTTTACTACTTCTGATTTCTTTTTAACATCTTGTCTTTTTCTTTTTTATTGTACAAAACCATGACTTTTTATATGGGTGTGTAGAGAGATATTGTATCACTGTATCCACACATAGCCAAACAAACACACACATAATTCCCACTGTGACCCAAAGGGTATATCTTTTGCTAGTATATAACTGACAAGCAAGATATATTTATTGCAGCAAAAGTCTATGCATTTCAGTTCAACATGGGCCGTCATAAGAACAAAATACTGTATATATTGATAATACAGTATTTTGGTGTCTGTGTGCCAAGCATTTTACCAGTCTGTGTGCCAACCATTTATCATTAGTCCGTGTATTAGGCATTTTTACCATTCTTTGTATGCCAAGTTGGCATACAGACATTGATAATGGTTGGAAATAGGCAGTTGTAATTGTTGACATTGCTAATTGCCAACCATTTACTAATGTCTGTGTGACAACCATTTTGCTAGTTCCAGTTTGGAAGCATTTTACAAGTGTCTGTGCCAAACATTTAAAAAACGCACAGTTGGTATGAAGTCTAAAGAGCTGGAACTTAAACAGAGACAATGCAATGGCAGGTTAAGCCCCAAAACTACCTCCATATTATAACAATGGTACATGTTACATATAATATTATGCAATGTCCACCTCTTGTCCTTGATACACTAAAAGAATCTAGGTAGTCTCTGATATTGTTATGTGGGTTTGAATGATTTTGTTAACTGTTCTTGTTAAGTGTTCTTATTCAAATGATAATTAGCTATGTGACTGCTGGTAATTGTATTGAATTACCCTTTGGTTGGTGGAGTGAGTGGTTATAAGCTGCTAAAACAGGGCAGGGCGTCAAGCGTGCTAGTGAGGTGTCCCCAATACCTAAAACTTGTGTCGCAATGATTATTGATTGATTGATCAGATGAAAAACCAAACAGTCATTACTGTCCCCCTATACTTTATACAGTGATTACGGTCCCCTATGCTTTATACAGTCATTACTGTCCCCCTATACTTTATACAGTGATTGCTGGCCCCCTATACTTTATACAGTGATTACTGGCCCCTATACTTTATATAGCGATTACCCTTTGCTTTGGGCAAGCGATTACTGGCCCCTATACTTTATACAGCGATTACTGGCCCCTATACTTCATACAGAGATTACTGTTCCCCTTTACTTTATACAGTGATTACTGGGCCCCTATACTTTAAACAGCGATTACTGGCCCTGATACATTATACAGCGATTACCCTTTGCTTTATACAGCGATTACTGGCCCCAATACTTTATACAGCGATTACTGGCCCCTATGCTTTATACAGTGATTACTGTCCCCTATGCTTCATACAGCGATTACTGTCCCTTATACTTCATACAGAGATTTCTGTGCCCCTATACTTTATACAGTGATTACTGTCCCCTATAGTTTATACAGTAATTACTGTGCCTCTATACTTTTTACAGTGATTACTGACTTCCTATACTTTATACAGCAATTACTGTCCCCTATGCTTTATACAGCTGGGTTATAATGTAACTGCAGTGCCAGTGTGGGTCTGTTGCAGGAAGGGGCAGAAGTTTTGGTGGTATTTGATCATGGCAGTTTAGGGGGTCTGCCCATTGGGAATAGGGGGCAAAGATGCCTCCAGAAATCAGAGGGGGGTGTTTGTCTGTAAAAAATAAAATACATAACTAGATTTGGCATTTGAAATTGAAGGGGAATGTGGCAAGAATTTGTTTGAATAGGTCGAAGGGGGGTTAAATGGATAATGAGCCCCCTACTTGTAAAGAATAGGACAGTATTTGAATAGTCCGCAGCCTTGTGCTTTTATTATGGTCACAATACTCATCTGTGACTTCTACTATCCTTATAATTTACAGTAGGGCACATTGTCCAAGATGGTGTTGGCATGTATCCGCCAAGCTCATGCTGAGATACATCAGTCTTATACTCAAATTGGCAGATATTGAAGTTTCCAGTGATCATCTTCTCATCACATGTGAGTGGAGTCATTGTATACCAGTATAGAACATGCACATGGTTTTCTTAGAGGCAGTCAGGTATTTCCTTAACATGGGAAAAAAATCAGCTTACACAGAGACATTTGTTTATCCATGACCTGTGAGAGTTTGTCTTGACAAAATTTTTTTTGTTTTGATGACAGATTCTATTTGCAAACCAGAGGTATGGCGATGGGTGCGAGGTGCGCTCCTCTTACGCCAACCTGTTTTTTGGGTTGGTGGGAGAGGGAGTGCGTCTTTGCAGAGGACCTGATGTGCTTTACAGCATATGTAGATGTTTGGTACCGCTTCATAAGACGACATTTTTTTCTGTGGGAGCGGACCCACCCTCAGGTACTCGCTGTTTTTTGTGGGGATATTGAATTCAAACAATATAAAATCTTTCTTAGGCATCAGGTCTCGTCTGAGCAGGTTGAATTTTGGATGTTTTAATAGAAAAACATAATGGTCGTTTAATTACCACTCTATTTAGGAAACCGAACTGCATCCAATGCCCTCCTACATTTTCAGAGTTTCCATCCGGAACCATTAAAAAGATCGATACCTAAAGGACAGTATTTACGCTTAAGGCGGATTGCACCCTGATAGGGACTATGATGAGGCGGCTAGAGAAACTCACTAGAGATTCCAAAAAGAGGATATCTCAAATCCCTTCTTAAGAAAGAGTTTGGAGCAGCTAGGTGTAAAGGCCTGATTGAAGTATTGTCCTCGAAGAGAAAAACCATGACAATCAGGTTAGATACATTTTCGACCTTTGGTACAGAATGGCCCAAACTATAACAAGCTTTAGGTAAAAACCTGGCATGTACTTACTAATGATGTTGTCCATTGGCAGATTTGTGGCAGAGAAACCGAGTTGACGGTTTAGGAGATGCAAAAGCTTGTCTGACACTCTCACGAAGAGTTCACTTTGTGAGAGGCCCCACTGTACAACGGGTGGTTGGAAGTTGACGGGTACTTACCATGTGGGTTGCTGCTCTTTTTGTGCTTCATGACAAATCTAAGGAGGTAGGCTCCCTAAAAGTGACTATAAATTCATTCCTAATGTTATTCAACTGTAAGACCTCAACCTAGTATTACCAACGTGTGCCCTGTAACCTGCTGTATGTAGGGAAAACTACTCATCGGCTGAAACAAAGACTGGGCAAAACCTGTCAACATTAGGCTGGCATACCGTAGTACGGTTAGAAGGTAAAGCTATTACCACTATCGCCAGACCTTTCTAGAGAAAACGGGGGATCTTATACAGGGCTAAAGATCTTGGGTCTCATGGAAGGCCAATACCACAATAAGAGGTGGAGATTTGGACACCACTTGTTAAAGATGGAAAGCCGCTTGATTTATAATCTCAAAACTCTTTGGTTCCGGATGGTTTAAATGAAGAACTAGATTTTACCCTGTTTATTTAACGTTTTATTGATTGACTATTGTTCCAGATTCCATTTGCAACGGTTAGAGGATGGAGCGGTGTCCACAATTGGAAATCGTATATTAGATTCTTAATATAATTTTGATGCAGATGGTGCTTCAATCGGATGGAGATCGGTCGCCTTAGAGACTGGAACTAGGACTTTGGGTTTATAAGACTATCTATAGTGACCACCCTTTTCGTGAGGTGTTCTGTGGCATCTCTCTGTGGATCCAACCCTGGGACCTGGAACTATGGAGTGAGAATTAAGGTATTTAAGTCCTCCTGACTTTTGCTTGCTATAAGCTGCTGAGAAAGCCTTGTGCGAAACGCGTTCGGCGTTCCCCAACCGTTCCTTCCCCATGTGACCCGCTCAATATATGGTCTTTGTGGTACGCTACTAAGCCGTAATTGATCTCCGTGGACTGGTGACTGTTAGTGACTGGTGACAGTTGAGTATAACTACCTGTGTCTGGTTTACTATTAGGGGTTTGTGTGCACCACTGAGCCAGCGAGTTTATGTATAGGGTTTTCACATGGTGTTTGTTTTGTATACTGGATTTTAAGTGTTTTTAACTCAATTTTTTTGATATGCACATTGTTTCCCAAATGTATTGAATAAAGGGATATGTATTCACTAAATGTATGAGGTGTGCCGAGTCTGCTCCATTCTTTTAGTTTTTAATACATGCTGGGACCAGTAACTGGTTGAGCAGTTTGTGTCAGCGCGGTACCAATCATGCTGTGCTGGAAGGTGCTGTTTGGAATACCACTGCCTACTGTGGGCAAGGTGTCCGGTGCTTACAGCAGGGATCTTTGCTGGGCTCGCAGCTCTTAGGCGACCTACGGATGGATGCTGTGCAGCTTGCTTTGGATGGGCTCGGGGATGCGAGTGTGTGGGGCGGGAGCCATGTGGCCTCCCGGGCTGTTGAGCTGATCCACTTTCTGAGGACTCTCCGGGTCTCTCCTGCAGGTGGAGAGCTGAGGGGTGGTTGGCTGGACCCTGGAGGGGTTTTGGGTTTAAGTGATGCTGGAGCTACCAATGGGGGCACTGGGGGGTGCCCAAGTGGCTCTCTCACCAATGAGTCGCTGGGTGGGTTTGTGGAAGATCCATCATCGTGCCAGGGAATATCGAGGAAGAGAGGAAAAAGAGCGGAACATGTATGCGGTATCCACAATAACCTACAGAACTTCCCTACCTACACTTCTTGTTTCAAATGTCTGTGCTTTATTCCATAAGATGGACTGAATTAGGATGGACAGTTAATTCATCATATAGGTACTGAAATATGTACGCTGGACTTGGTTTAGGACAGGGGGAGGAAGAGTGGGGGGGGGAAGTGTGGGAAAGTTGGGTGGTGGGTTATGTATTTTTACCAATGACATCTGGGGTACAAATAATTCTGTCCTATCCTCTTCTGCTCACCTATTAGGATATTTTGTGTAAAATGCAGACCCTTTTATCTCCCACGGGAATTCACCTGCATTGTAATTTTTGGCAGTTTTACATACCACCGGATGCTAGGTCAGGATTGCTTTGGTGACCCTGATGATTGTATTATTATAGGTTACTTTACTATTCCGAGGGTTGGTGATTGTGGCTGGTGAATTTAATCAAGCTGACCTGCGATCTGTATGCCAAAATTTCAGCAGCATGTAAATCAGCCCACCAAGAATAACGTATTCTTGATCATGTGATACTACCTTAAGGGTTCTTACCATGCACAGATAAAATCCCATATTGGGCATTCTGATCTTATGTCCATCCTTCTTACATCTAGATTACTCAGAAGGCCCAGCTAGCACCTAGGGTGTAAACCATCAAGGTTTGGATGAAAATGCTGATTTATCTCTAAAACAGCTGTTCCAGCATACTGACTGGGACTCTCTAATATCTGTTGTTTAAAATGGCATGTAAAGATGACATCATAAGTCTACCAACAAGGTGGTGGGATTATATTAATAATGCTATTTCAGGGGTGACCTTGTTAAAAAGTACGCATCTACGCCAACCAAAACCATGGTTGAATGGCGAAGTCTACTGAAAGACTTAACTGTGCCTTCAATCTGGCAGCTCACAGGCTTACAGCCACGCCAGAAGTGCCCTCAGATTGGAATCAGAAGGCCAAGTAAGAATATAAAGGGAAACCTGAATCCGTGTTCTCTGATTCCAACTCACGAGGAGGTGGTCAGGGGTTAGATTTCTTATTAATCAGGAACGGTCTAGTTATGTGACCAATGCTGACAGCTCTGCCTCCTGTGAGGAATTGATAGAATTTTATTCTAGGTTTGAGTTGTCTGCCCGTGGGAATACAGACTGACAGCTACTAATAAACCCTTTAGTATTGTAACATCTACCCTAGTCAAGTGATTACACAAGATATGGTTCTTCTGCACTGAATAGGATAGACAGTAAAAAGCTGCAGGGCCAGACGGTATTTCCTGCAGACTCCTGAGTTCTTGGGGTGACCAACTGTCAGGGTGTTGTTGAATATACTTTAATGCATCGCTATGCTCTGGTTTTGGCCTGACCTGTTGAAGTTATCTGTATATACCTATACCGAATAAAGCACATGCACTTGTACCAAATGACTTCAGACCAATTGTCCTCACATCTCTGCTGGCAAAATGTTTTGAGCGAGTGATACTAACGGGGGTTATCATAAAAAGTTCTTATTGTTAAAAATGGTGCTAATTTTGCCCAAACCAATTAGATGATTGGCTGGGCAAAATCAGCACCATTTTTAACGATAAGAACTTTTATTGAATCTCCCTATATGTATGTTGACAAAATATATATTACCATCAGATGATAAATTCCAGTTCGCATATAAAGAAACAGAACTGCCGAGGACGTGTTAATGATGTTATTCACACTTGCTGTCTCATTAGACAAGACAAACACCTATGTGAGAGCACTTTTTCTCGATTTTAGTTCTGCTTTATACTGTCCCTATTCCAGCTTATATGCAATAAATTGGAGGGGTTGGGTGTTGATTTTTCCTGTTTTAGATGGATTAGGAATTTTCCTTTGGGTAGGAAACAGTGGGTTATGTTTAATGGAAATACTTCAACTGTACGACTACGTACATTGGTGTCCCTCAGGGGTGCGCACTCAGCACCCATTCCTATTCTCTATTTACCTCTGACTGTATTGGCTAAGTCAAGTAGAAATCATATGGTGACGTTTGCGGATGACACCACCTTACGGGGTTAATTGGAAATAACGATGAGACAGAGTACCGAGTAGAGATCACATCCCTAATAAATAATCTGTACACTAATGTTATAAAACCAAAGAAATGATCTTTGACTTTTGTAAGTCGCTTAAAATTGCTTCATACCAGCCACTGGATATTAATAGTATGGAGGGGTGGAGAGGGTGGACGGGATTAGATTTCTGGCTACACATCTTGTTCGATCTATCTTGGGGGGGTATTAAGGAGTGTGTTAAGAAGGCCCACAGAGATCTTTTTTCTTGGGCTGCTTAAAAAGGAGCATTTGCCCCGTGCTTTACTAATTCATTTTATAAATGTACTATTGAAAGTATCTTAACATATAAATTCTTGTTTGGCATGGGAATTGCTCTAAAGCAGAGCTACAGCGCCTCCAGCGAATTGTTAAATATGTACAGTACATTGTGGGCTTGAGCTCCATTCAGTTGAGGCTATATTCCTTAAACGCAGATCCTCAAGACTTAATAAGATTATTACAAACCCTTCTCACCCAAATCATGAACTTTTTGCTTTTTTAACCCTCTGGGAGACGGTTTCGAAATATTGTAGTAAAACACGTAGATTAGTAACCGATTTTTTCTATATCTGTTGCCTTTTTAAATTCTTAGCTTGTTACATTGTTATTGTTGTGTTAACTTTGTATCTTTGAATCTTTTACATTGTTAGTTTATTCTGTTCTTTAGTATTTATGTATATGACTACTATTACTACTATTACATTTATGTATATGACTACTATTAGTATTTATTCTGTTCTTTAGTATTTATGTAAGACTACTATTGTTGCTGCACTTAAACTGTCAACCTGTACTTATTTGCAAAGTTAATTTTCACGGACTCTACGAGTACTGTGACAATAAAGAATCAATCAATCAATCAATCGAGTTATCCACAAAATAATAATAATAATGTGAGTGATATACAAATGTAAATTATGTTACTTATCTGGCCACTAAATAGCGCTGGTGTCATCCCAACATTAGCTGTATAACAAAGTAAAAAATAGGCGAGGTTGTTAATAAAGTTGGTTTTTGGTCTTATAGCCTTTAATGGGATTCCAGTGTAATGTATGTATGTGTGTGGACTGTAGTAAATATAGTAAAGGAAAAAAACAAACATTTGCTATATAACCAGAGAAGACTTTACAGGCAATGCAATCCCGCAAGACACTGGTTCTTACCTTACGGCGCTCCTTCAATGTGGCTTGGGAGGAGCTGATCTAAGGTGGAAGGCGGTGCCTATCTGTGTAGTGCTGAACAGACAGGCAGGAGGACTGAGAACGATTACTGACCCTGCACTAGAGTGTCTGGACAGCCCTAAATTGGGAACCACCAGAGAAAAGTTTGTTATCTTGCATATTCTGTCTGCAAGACAGGGCATATCTAAGGGCATATACACCCTTAAAATAAAAAAGTGCTCACTGGTCTGTTACCTGCCCTCCCAACCCAACCCCTATACTTAGCTCTGTGTTAGATGAAGCAACAAGCAAGATTCATATTGAAAAGTATCAGCACTTTATGACAGATGTAGCCAAATCATTCCCTCCTCTAAGAGCTCTTTACCAGCTCGAGTAGCCAAACTGCAACCTAAAACCCGCTTATTTATTGCATAGTGCCAACACAATAATAACCTGAATACTGAGGTTGTTTTACTTAGTAGATGGCAGCAGTTGTTTATACAGGCAGTAAGAACACCCCCATTCTACTTCAAACTATGCAGAGCAGATAGAAAAACAGTACATAAACTAAGGGATTTGAGATTCCTCACCTCCTTAGCATGCTGTGGCAGCCATGGACAGAGAGCTCATGTGCAGCAGTTATTAATTACTGCACTTCCCCCTCCCTTTCCAGAAGCCGAGAGAGAGAAGGGACATAAAGGTAAAAGTAACTAACTTTGACCCGATTCAAAATATTGCAGGGTAAATAACATTAGCAGTTCAGACAAAACAATACACAGTATTGGATATGGAAAGTGTACCAATTATGGTTTATCAGTGGATGTAGTTGTACTTGGAAACAGAAGGAAAGGTAATGGAGGTGAAAATGTGTCCCTGTTGGAAGATAGAGATGTCAAATAATCAACTCCCTTGTTAAACTCCAATTTAACTTAGGAAAATCTTCACTTTGTATGACCTTCACTTTGGATGGTCTTCCCTGCAAAGCCTAAAGCCCTGCAAAAAAAATGTAAAAAATTATAGGGAAGTCACCTGCGGTCGTGGGAAACCTGCAGTTTTGAACGTTCTCCCTATGTAACTCGGGACGTGTGTGTACCGTGATCTTTGAAAATGTCAGCTATTTCACCAAGTCTGTGTGCCAGCCATTTCACCAAGTCTGTGTGCCAGCAATTCACCAAGTCTGTGTGCCAGCAATTTCACCAAGTCTGTGTGCCAGCAATTTCACCAAGTCTGTGTGCCAACATTTCACCAAGTCTGTGTGCCAGACATTTCACCAAGTCTGTGTGTTGGAGATTTAATGAGTCCCAGTATTTCCAGTCCGTTTTAAGGGGAGAAGATTTAAGGAGAACTAAATTTAAAATTTTAAAACCTAATGTCAAAGCTTTTCTCCCCAGAACACCCATCATTGAAGATTCTTCTCTAGTAAGTTGCATTTAGTACATGTGAGAAATAGATTCTGTAAATAAGAAGGCTTCCATATTGTTGCTAGTACAACCCACAGCCCATGAAGTCATCAAAGAACCACGCCCCTGACCCCAGTATTCACTGCCTCTATGCACAGAGTGTTTTCTATACACCAATATGAAAGTCCCTGAAAAGACATTGAAAGCCGATTGTTACCATATATTAACCATTCAGTGTGAGTTGCTGGAAAATAAACTGCAGAATAACAAGCAGTAATATGTGAGACACGTAGTTGTATGTTTGTGAATGTGCTCTGTCTATTGGGACATGTTGTCTGGAGACTTTAGTTTCCTTTAAATTATTATTATTGTGGATTTATATGCACCAACATCTCCATGCACTTACAATTACATGTATACATTCAATTAAGCACATTATTTGACTCTTTACAACCTATCAGTATGTCTTTATGATTGTGGGGGGAAACCTGAGTGCCCGGAGGAAACCCACGCAAGACAGGGAGAACATACAAACTCCTTGCATATAGTGTTCAAGGATGGATTTGAACTCAGGACATCAGTGCTGTAAAGCAACAGTGCCAACCACTGAGCTACTGTGCTGCCCACGGTCAGTAAGGGCCCCAGTAAAGCCCCCGTTAGTTAAAGTCCCAGTTTGCAAGGCCCATTAAGAGAACCAATAGGTCACAACATTATAGTACCAGTTACAGTCCCCATTCTGCTTTCCCTCTTTCCCATTCTCTGCTTTTACCCTTTCTCATTTTGCTTTTACAACTTTACAATTTTGCTTTCATATTTCCATTCTGCTTTTCCTATTGTACTAGGTTAATATTATCACATCCCCCATAACTTAAATCGGAGCACTGGGTGCATGTCCAGTTAAAGTCAAATAGAATATCATTTATATAAAATCCCCACCTGGTTTCTAACCGGTTTCAGACCTCACAACTTAATGTGACCCAGATTGAATGGCGTCCTGGTTTCTAGACAAGCTAGGTTGTCGAAAACCTTTGGAAGACATAGAACGTCTGTTGTGGTTAACGAGATACTAACAGTCTTTTTATTGCACTCCCGGGTAAATAACATGTACATGTTCATATATCCACCTTCTATACACAGCCAAATTCAATAGGAGAGCAGCACCCTTTGCTTTATACATAATATACATCATACCACATCACATGGTTCAATTAGTTTTATATTAGAAGCAGTGGTCAATGTGTTAGATGACATGATCCTTTGTTAAAGTGATCTGAAACATCGCACAATGATTCTGATATAAACTAACTGAGCCATGTGGTATGATGGTGTATTTTTAAAGAAAGAAAGAAAAATTACACTTTACACGTCCCTCCATTCTATTGAAATTGGTCAAGACCCTTAACGTCACCTAATAATTACATTAATAAACACACAAAGTAGCCTGGACTATAGTAAAAACTTTATGTTATTTTGGTAAAAAATAATGTCAATTAGTAATTTTTCTATCTTGCTTTTATCTGTGTTTTCCTCTGTTTTCTTCTTTCTATAATTATTAACAAATTCCTGTAAACTTTATCTGTTGTATGAATATTTGCTTTTCCTAGGTTCCTTCGGAGTACTGAAAGGGCATTTGATTTTCACATAGTTTTCATACTATTAGAGGTTGAAGAAAAACAACAGTATGTCCACCTAGTCCAACCTTTATAGCCTTCTGATTGGCCCTACCTACAGTTGATCCAGAGGAAGGCGAAAAACCCAGAAGAAGGGGATTTTCCCCTTCCTGACTCCAAATGGCAATCGGAAATACCCTGGATCAACTAGATCTATATTAATTTATACCAGTAATAACTAATATCTTCCATTCTTTGTCTTAACTTTCTCTTGCTTTTTCCTTTGCTATTTCTTTGCTCTTTTCTTTTCTTCTTATCTTTTCTTTCTTTGCCAATTTCTTTGCTCTTTTCTTTTCTTTTTTTTCCCTTTTTTTAGGTTTATCCTCTGTACAAATTCCTGGAAGGTTTCATCTTCTTTCTTTACGTGTTTTAGTTTTGCTTCTCCTATGAACCTTTTTGCCTATTCCGGTCTTTTTTATATAACGCACGTTAATAGTCTCACTGAATCTTACCCTTGGGTTTTCCATTTTCTGTGATTTGCTTCTGATGTTTCATTTCTGTCTTGTGGGATCTTGTGTTTTATTTTTTCCTCATTTGGGGTCTCATATTTTGATCTATGACGTTTTTACTTTTGCTTTCTGGGGATTTTTCTTTTCTTTTCTACATATTGATATATTATCCAGGGTTTCCTCCTTAGTCTCAGTTTCCTTTGTATCTGAATAATCGGGGCCATTCTCTGTCTCACTTTCCTCTAAATCTTTATCTGAACAGTCAGATAAGGGGTATTTTTTTGCGTTCTCTTGTGTTGGTTCTTCTAATGTTTCTTTCTCTTTATGATTCCTGTGTTTCTGTTCTACAGATTTCTGTGTGAGGTCCATTACCGGCACCCTTCTTCATTTCTTTTCTGTTGGAGCTGTGGTTGAACAGCCAGGTAACTGCTTATCTTGTGCCACCAGTTATCAGTGTCATTGGATGTTCCATTTGGATCAGTTACTGACTCACTTCCCACTAAATCTATTTCAGTTGGACTGTGGTTGACTGCCAGGTAACTGCTTACTTGTTCCAGTTCTGTTACACAACAAGTACAATACAATTTAATGTAACTCCAGCAGGATAATCCTGGGAGGGAATTGTTTCCTGTACTGTTTTTGGTCTGTTCCCTGCTCTTTAGTTCTTTAAATCTTTGGATTTTCTCCTTTAGTTTTTTTCTATCACTGTTACCATATACATGTCCCACTGATGTTTCCTTCTGTTGCATATTCTCCGTGCTTCTATCTTCCTTCCGACTCTCTATACACATTTCAGTACCTGTTGCTTTATCTGTCCTAGTTAACTTCTTTAAATAGAAATCCTTTTCTTTTTTTTCTTCATAATTTCTTTCTCGCCACCAGTTGATGTCGGTCTCCCATATTGCAATCAGTAGACATTGTCTTAGAATGCATTTTAAAGCATTCTAGAGTTTGCTGCTATTTACCTCACCAGAGATGCTGGGATGTATAATGCTGCAAATCCTCCTCTCACTGACATCAAATGACAAAATAATCTTTGTGCTGTGACTTAGCTGTATGATATGTGACATCACACACATGGTCATGTTACTAGGCAACTGATGTGCTATGGTAACTACAGCATAATAGCTGAAAACAGTAAATGTGCAAATATTTTCCATAGATTTGGCAATGCCTTGTATGCATGTTTGTATTTTTAATATATATATATATATATATATATATATATATATATCCAAGTCTCTGTAAGGTGAACAGAACAGGTCATGAATAAAGGTGTGTTTGTTAGCAAGATAGTGTGTTTTATGGAGGCCACAAAAAGTGAAGTGAAGGTGTAGGGACTGTTATAATATTAGAAAGATTAGAGCCTTGCAAAGTATTAATTAGGGGAGGTAGATAGGTGAGGACGACGGCAGATGGAAATGTTGCAGGGTCCAGTGCTCGGAGAATACCCCCAGCAGCAAGAAGGAGAATAATAAACAGGAAGTGAAGGTGGGCTAAGGATTTATAAGAAGTTTCATGGACTTAGTAATAAACAACATTTTGTAAGTGCTGATAGTGTGAAGGAAAACTTGGAAAGGAGAGGCAGAGATAAAGATAGAATAGGGATAGGAAGACTATAGGTTTGTACACACGCACCATGTGTACAAATGGCCGTTTCAGCTGATAATGAGGTTGTATGGGCACTTTATCTGCTAGAACGGCCGCTCGTTCGAAATTCGGCCGGTAGGGCAACAATCCCTGACCGAATGGACATCCCGGCCAATAAGTGTCCATACACGGCACAATTATCCCCAAAACGAGCAATAATCTTGCTTGTGGGTCAGCACCCGAGATCGCACGTGTGTACGAACCTTGGAATGGGAAGGAATATTGGAGCCAGGAAGTAGATAAGAGATAAGCAGAGAACAATTGTATACATTGTTGAAAATCCCAAATAAAAAGCCAGGTAGTGGCAGTGTTTCCTTGTTGTTCTCCTTGAGTATGTATAATTATATTTATAAAGTGCCACTTGGGTAAGCAGCGCTGTACAGATAAAATACAGAGTATACAAACCACGGGATAAGTGCAAGCCATTATACAGATAGATAAAAATCAAATACAATTTCATATATAGGTTCAGAACACACATATATATATATACAGATGTATAAAATCTTTATACACACTACTATAAAATTTAGGGATTTGTACAAAAAAATAAAGGCAAGATGTTAAAAATAAAATAAAAGAAATCCTATGAAATCCTGGTTCTGTCAGTGTCACATCCCCTAAAGAATATTTTACACAATATAACAGAGGCAGAAGGGACCTATTGGTTGTACCCCGATAGGGGTACACATCGTTTGGATTGTACTGGAAGTGTCAGTGATTTAGAAATACATGTTAAATATACATAAAGTGCAGCCTAATATCTAGATAAGACAGACATTATCCGTGTTATATTTGTTATATAACACTATCACATTTTTCTGTTTTGTTTATCAGATGTTGTTTTGATAAATCTATACAGGAAGATATTTAATCCAGGGTTTTGAGAGATGGGCGAAACTGCTAAAATCCGTTCTGCCTGGGACTGGAAAATGGTCGGGAAAAACGTACATACATCCAGAATTTAATAAAAAAACAACTTTCCTCACGATCGAACTGTTTTTCGAGATTACGCATTGTATTTTCGAGGGTCAACGAAATTTTAGAAATTAGAATTTTAAAGGAATTTCGAAAATTTGTTAAAAATGATACATACTTACTGAAAATGGCTCGGGACCTGGGAAATGGTCTGGGGAACAGATAATCCAATTCTTTTTCAGAAAGAAACTAATTGTTATACTAACCAATCAGATTCTTTCTGAAAGAATCTAATTGAATCTAACCAACTGGAAAATAATCTGATTGGTATGCTTACCAAACAGAATCTTTCTGAAAGAATCTGAATGTAACAAATTCTGTTTAGAAAGAATCTGATTGGTTAGTATACTAATAAATGCTACTCTTTGCTATTAGATTATACCACGGAATAATGTGTAATGTGATTCAACCCTACAGACTGTCTCCTATAGTCCAATCCAGCTGCTTGTGTGCCGGGACGCCCTGTAGGACTTACCTGCCTTTTTAGAACTGAGATACTTTGAGTTGTTTACCCTATGCTCAGGATTCTGCTGTGATACGGACTTTCACTCACAGCTGAGGGGATTCGTGAATTTATTGAGATCGCTCAGTATCGCATACATTGTTATGTGTATGGACAGTTCAGGTTGTGGCTACATTTTTATCTGGTTATGACAATTTTGATATGATGGGTTTATTATGTGTAAAGGGGATAGTTTTAATTACGTGTGTTTTGTGATATAATAAAGGATATCTTTTTGCATCGACAGTGGATCGAGTGTACTGATTAGTGGTACAAGTGTGTGAGTGCTATACTGGGGTACTAGAGCGGAGGGAGCCTATTCCCATCGCGTATTTTTGTGTTGTATGTTAATTAACACAATTAACACAACCACGCTTTTCTATTACCATTGTGCACTTACTTAATATTTATTATATGGATTACAACTCGATACTTCTACAAATAGTCTTATTAGTATGCTTTCTGGAGAAATGATTGTAACCAATTCTGATTGGGAAAGAAACTGATTGGTATACCAATAAGATTCTTTCTATAAAAAAAAAGCTGATTGTAAGCAATTAGAATTGGTTAGTCAGATTCTTTCAGAAATAATATGATTGGTATACAGTAGTAACCAATCAGATTCTTTCCAAATCAGAATTGGTTACAATCAGATTCTTTCAGAAAAGAATCTAATTGTCTTTTCCTTAGACCATTTCAGTCCATCCCAAAACTATTTACAGTAGGATGGGTATACACGGCCGGACTATTTGTCCCAACCGAGCGTTCGCTCGATGGATCGTGCGGTCCATAGGAACCGCACGATCAATCGGAATTTTACGACGTGTCCGATCAATCAGACAATTTATTGTAACATTGTATAGAGGTTATAGTTCAGTGGAAACACCAAAGGGAAATATAACTGTTGTGCAGAGCTTGAATCAATCTTCCCCCTTAAATTTCCACAATAATAGATCAATAGGAGTCCATTGGATCATTCTATAATTAAAGTTATCAGTCTGCCTTTCAATACTTACCCTCCCCATTAACTCACAGTTGTCAACAGGGATTCTGATAGAGAGGGGCCACTATTGGTCAATGTGTTAGAGAGGGATCACTATTGGTCAATGTGTTAGAGAGGGATCACTATTGATAAATGTGTTAGAGGGAATACACATATTGGTCAAAATGTGTTTAGAGAGGGATCACTATTGGTCAATGTGTAGAGAGGGATCACTATTGGTCAATGTGTTAGAGAGGGATCACTATGGTCAATGTGTTAGAGAGGGTCACTATTGATAAATGTGTTAGAGAGGGATCACTATTGTTAAATGTGAGGTCCTGAAAGAACCCGATCCTGTCTGTTTCAATCTTATTACATTTATCAGTTCAGGACACAGGTTCATGGCATTTTACTCCTGGATTTGAGAATTCGATATTTATCATGTATTTACTTGCCTTGATTGTTCGAACATTTGTTAATTATCGAAAGTCCAGGATAGTTTGAGAAGTTTGAGTCCGTTCGAACTCGAATAGTGGGCTCGAACTCGAGTTTGAGTTCGAGTTCTAGTCCATTTCTATGGTTGAGCAACAACATATTAGAATATATTTTTAATAACAGTAGCTTTGACTAGCTAAGTATGTTACACCCTTACAGTAGCCTTGCATCTTACATTAGCCTTAGACCTTACAGTAGCTAGAGAGACTGGAGAGGTTCACCGAGTCATTACACAAGATTAACAGAACCACAATGTTTCGTTAGGCCAGACGTTTTACAGAAATAACCAAAATTCTGCGGTTGACTGATTTCAGTCTGTCTTATTTTCCAATCCTGTCCATGCAAGAAATAAAATGGTGGAAACAGAATTCCAACATCTGCTTCCTCTGGTGAAACATCATGGACAAAATAAAAGACATCAGACAATCATGGCTGCTAATAAAATATGTATTTCTGTTTCCTATAGAACATTTCCTTTTGATATTAAACTGCTGAAAAAGTAATAATCTGGAAGCTGATATTTATTTAGTTACCCTTTAGTCTTTTTGTTTTGGCAGGATTTGGCCAGTAGGGGTTACTGTGTAAAAGTATAAATGGGAGATCAGTCATACTTTTTTAAACATATTCCCCAGAGGATAGAGGAAGCCGGGACCTTAATAACAGTAGGCCCAGTAAATGTGAGATAAATTCTGTTATAGATCACTCCAGGAGTGGTAGATAGGAATAGGGTAGCCAGTAAGCAGCCTGAGCTCCAACAAGGAGATTTAGTAAGGACTAGAGTCCTGGGTATACCACCCATATAGGGACATAGTGCCAGACATAGGGGTAGAAGATTCAACTACAGTGACCTGAGAGCTGTGGTGGAATTAACCAGCCGATTGTTATTTATGCTGTTTTGATTCCTCTGGTTTGTGAGTATTTATGTGATATCTGTGCCATGCTATGTCACCTCTATTGTGCTAATTGCAATGTCTTATTAATATTGTTCTGTTAATAAATAAGTTACTGTTTATGTTCAAGAAGCACTGGTGCCCATTTATTGCATTCTACCTAGAGTGACAGTCTCCTGAGCAAATAAGTACCCCCATTTTACTATCACCTCACATACATATTCTCAACCTGCCAAGAATCGGAACTCCCACTGGAACACTGATATACAGCGTAAGTGCTCTGGGATGGTGCTGCTATGAAAGGGAGGAATGGAATCTGGGTTTTTAAATAATGTCACATGCTTTATTTATTATATGGGCTTAAAAGTCTTGAAATGATGAAGTAAAAGGTGCAAAGTTTTGTCCATGCTACTGTATTAATCTGCAGAAACCAATCAGACTTTATCTAACTGCAATAATCCAGTTAAATTTGATTGGATGCTGCAAATCAAAAGGTCACTCAGAATCTTTTATTGCCCCATGTTACTTAAATGTACTCAGTGGTATCTATGTATAAAGATAAGTCATGATACTCTTGGTGGATCTGTGGCTTTTTCTTGTTTCGAGGTTCAGCATAAATGTCATTCTTATTGTTCTGGGTGTACAGCACATTCTCAGAATTCTGAAATGGAAACAGAAAAAAACAGAATTTATTTAAGAGACTTCTGTTCACATGCATTAGTAGTAAACATTAGGCCTAGCTAGGTATAGTATGTTTTGTAGACCCTCCTTTCACAGTTTAAATTACAACCATGTAAGGTAATTAATATTTACCCCAGAAAATGAAGCCCTAAACTCAGGAATTTCCATCCTAACCCCCAGCTGCTGTGGAACAATAAAAGGCTGAATGTACTGTATGTACTCCCATGTGGCTTCTGTAGTTGGTGTGTTGCAGTATTTGCAGTTAGAGTGTACAGGTTGTGTGTTCCATCTATAAATACACACCATACAATGCCATCACAATGTTTATATGTTCTAACAAGGGGTTCCCATTAAACTGTGTTTCTAAACAAAACCGTTTATTTGTCGCTGTTTATAACCAGCCTGGATCCATCTCTTACATCCAGTCATTATTTCCATTGCAATTTAATTGTTTGTGTAAAGAGATCAGGGGGGAGATCCAAAGCCGGGCGCCGTGTTACGTCAGTTATTGCATCGCGGGATCGGACTAAGGTAAGAGCCCAGTGCCGTTAAGTGTCGCGCTACTATGTAGTGCAAAACTTAACGGTAGGGGTTTTGCATCTGTAGCACGGAGCTATTTCCAAAAACATTTGGAAATGGCGCTGTGCTCTAAAATCCGTCTAAAACCCACGTTAACCCGAAATTTCTTTGGGTTAACGTGGGTTTTAGACGGAAAAGGCCCATATTGAATCTACCTGCAGGTATTTTATTTTGTTATGTACCAAGTTTCTTCATTACCTGTTGTGCCGGGAGACTGAGCACCTCATGACAGTTGGAAGCTAAAACAAAAAGCAAAATTATATTTATTAATTATTTATTATTAATATATTTAATTATAATTATTATTACCTATATTGTTTATAATGGTCTTTGGGTGAGGCCACACTATACCGGACGGTATCAGTTAGGAAATCTGATGCGCATACGGCTTCCTGTGCGATGTCGGTAGCTTGCATGCAATGATGCGCAATCGGAGTGCATGTGATTCTCTAAAAATTGGTGATCGCATGTGCTCCGATAAGCAGATTGCATCCCAACGCACCTAGTGGGGCCAGTCCAATTGGGCAACACTAGCGTGCACTTTTTACCACGCAATCAGATAGTGTGTTAAAAGGCTGCAGAGTGGCCTAGCCCTTTATAGACATCATTAGTGAGAAAAATAATTTATTAAAATGTCTGCTTATAAAGAATGGAGACTTCTGGGTTATTAAGTAAATGATCTACCTACTAAGAGGCTTTAACAACATTCCATGAGCTAAATGCAAAACCAGAGAGACAGTTAAGCTGGGAACACACAAAGAGATCCTTCATCCTTGCCGGCCATTCAGCACTTCCGACCGGTCAGCCAGGACGAAGGACTGTTGCTTGCGTTTGAAAACCCATGCAATTTTTGGCCTGATCGACCATACACTGACTGGGACGAATAATTGCATGGTCTGTATACAGCTTCACAGGATGGTTTCAGCTTATTAAGCCATTATCAGTGCAACGCCAGCCTCTGTAGGTGTCAGATAAAAATCAAATGTGATAGGGAGAGTTTAAAGAACTTGAAAAGTTCAATTGCTCACCAGGCATGTGATCTGATCAATCAATCAATAATTCATTGCGACACAAGTTTTAGGTATTGGGGACCCCTCACTAGCACGCTTGACGCCCTGCCCTGTTTTAGCAGCTTATAACCACTCACTCCACCAACCAAAGGGTAATTCAATACACATTACCAGCAGTCACATAGCTATTATCATTTGAATAAGAACACTTAACAAGAACAGTTAACAAAATCATTCAAACCCACATAACAATATCAGAGACTAAGATTCTTTTAGTGTATCAGGACAAGAGGTGGACATTGCATAATATTATATGTAACATGTACCATTGTTATATATAGGAGGTAGTTTGGGGCTTAACCTGCCATTTGCATTGTCTCTGTTTAAGTTCCAGCTCTTAGACTTCATACACACTGTGCGTTTTTTAAATGTTTGGCACAGACACTTGTAAAATGCTTCCAAACTGGAACTAGCAAAATGGTTGTCACACAGACATTAGTAAATGGTTGGCAAATTAGCAATGTCAACAATTTACAACTGCCTATTTCCAACCATTTTATCAATGTCTGTATGCCAACTTGGCATACAAAGAATGGTAAAAATGCCTAATACACGGACTAATGATAAAATGGTTGGCACACAGACTGGTAAAATGCTTGGCACACAGACACCAAAATACTGTATTATCAATATATACAGTATTTTGTTCTTATGACGGCCCATGTTGAACTGAAATGCATAGACTTTTGCCTGCAATAAATATATCTTGCTTGTCAGTTATATATACTAGCAAAAGTATACCCTTTGGGTCACAGTGGGAATTATGTGTGTGTTTGTTTGGCTATGTGTGGTACAGTGAATACATATATCTCTCACACACCATATAAAATGTCATGGTTTTGTACAATAAAAAAGAAAAAGACAAGATGTTAAAAAGAAATCAGAAGTAGTAATAAAGAAATCCTATCAAATCCTGATTATATTAGTGTGACATTCCCTAAACTAATACTTTGTTGAGCACTTGCTGGATTTATTACAGCCCTCAGTTGTTTTAGATAAGAATTTACCAGTTAAGTATATCTGAACTTTACAAGTGTTGCCTACTATTCATAGAAATATTAAGAGAAATGTTCACCCATGCATGGGCACCATAAAGGCCCCGGAGCTAGTGTGTGTGGAGAAATGTCAGTGATTTCATGCTCAACACCATAGTAAAGCACAAGTTCCATAATCAAGATATCTTTCCCCTGTCAATTTCTGTCCACTGTCAGATCAAGAGGAGTTCCATTAGACTTTGTTTTAAACGTGAGGCTGCAAGGAATACACAATTACTTATCCTCCCTGAATCCCAAATACCAACAGAGGAAATGGGCAGAGTCAGTGACTAATGCATGTTTTAGAACCACTGGCTTAAAACAATACAATAGCAATACAGCTTAATGTTATAGAGACATTCATACGACTTGTTTCAATCCTTTTATTTAATTGAAAGCCCAGAGTTGGTGCTTTTATGCCCAAACACCACAGTGAAGCAAAACTAAGTAGGGCAGGGCACAGGATATATGGTAATGAGTAGGGAGGGGCTAGTTCAGGAATAATTTAACCATTTTTTAAATAAGGTAAGGATTGAACTGCTATTAAAATCATTTATTATCTCTATATAGGTACATCATTAAAAAATATATTCAGCCTATTTATTTTTCTAATTCAAATAAAGTATAGCACATAAAAGGCTTATTGAATTGCTGGGACTCATTTTGTTTAGTTCCTGTGGCTCTAGAGCTTCATGCCCTTTCTTCTATTTCAAGAGAAAAAAACATTATTCTCCCTCTTTACAAGGCACTGGTAAATGGAGGCAATACAGTAAACACTAATTGGTCAAAGGACATGTGGAACATCCTTTAAGATTGGAAGAAAACAAGGTTCAACTTCTGGTTAGGAAAGATTTCTTTACAGTGAGAACAGTGAAACTGGCAGCCGCAGGGGTACCTCTCGGGGTCAACGGCCTCAGCGAAGCTGGTGTCACCGGGACTGAAAGAAAGAAGATGCTGCCCAAGGGCTCTTTTAAGAGCTGCTTACTGGGGGTCCGGTTGGGCTGCGGGACCCCTGCCAAAGGCACTTCCAAGTGCCGCAAGGGCCGGGAGGGGGGTTTGAGCTGCGGGACCCCCTAAGCCCAAAAGGCCCTTCTTAGGGCCGCAAGGGCACTTGTAAGTGCCGCAAAGGCCCTGATAGGGTCGGGGATGGGGGTCCTGGCTCGAACTGCAGGACCCCTTAAGCCCCAAAGCCTTTCTCAGGGCCCCCGCTGGAGGGTACCTCCACCCTCCCAGTGTGCCCTTCCCTCCCCCCGCCAGCGACGGGGCAGGGGGCTTGGAGGGGTTGCTGGGGAGGGGGTGGCGGCGGGTGGTCGCGACACCCTGCGGGCCCTTCCCAGCAGCTCCTCCTAGCCTCCTGTTCCATATGTTCACCGTGAGCGGGGATGGGTTGGGAGGGGCTGCGGAAGGGGCATATGCCCGCCGCGCCTCTTGCAGCGGTGACACCCGCAGCGAGGTGGGCGTGCCTCCCGGGGTGGGTGCGACCACCTGCCGCGATCCAGGGGGAATCTCAGCCGAGATTAGCTGTGCATAACAGTTACCGCCGCTTATAAATAGAACGGCGGTAACTGTTCAGATAGCGCGAAAAGTTAACGATTCGTTAACTTTTCACGGCCATTTTTGCCCATTATAAATCACGGAATAAGAAGGGAACCAAAACGTTGCCTAGATAATGATGTGATAATAAATACAAATTAAAAAGACTTACAGGCTTATTTACCCAGAGCCGCTATTGCTCTGGGAAAATGCTTATCAATCAGAAATGCAGGCACTCAATCTTTGTAGATTTTTATCTGCTAGGTGCTACCATGATTAAATTCAAAATATACAGTTCAATAGAAAAAATGGTGCACTCTAGGGGGCGTATTTATAAAGAGACGAAAATAGCGCTCAAAAATTACAGCCGCACATCGTGGCCGGAAAATAATGATAATGCCGTATTTATAACGGCCAGCTCCCACGCCGCGATATGTATTAAAGGCATAAGACCTCCAATTAAGGGACAGGTTTGGGTGCTTATATTATATGCATAAAGGGCATGTTCACCCCTTCTGTAAAAACGTTATATGCTGTGTAGTGGTACTCACTCTGTCTAAAGGCTGAGAAATTTGAATTACAAGATCCACGATCCACCACCTTCTGCTTCCTGGTGAGGCCGTCAGTCACAGTCAATGCCAGAGGCCATTACTGTGATCCTCCACTGCTGCTGTACAAGAACATAAAGGGCATGTGCAGCAGCAGAGGAGGAGCCTGAGGCTGTGGATTGTGGATTAACTAGGTTGGATCCTCAGGCTGTGAACTTATTAAGTGTGAGTACCACGAATATGGGGTTTTGAGGGGTCCTACACAGCATATTAAATTTTGACAGAAGGAGCAGGCATGCCCTTAACAGATCTTTCTGATTAATTACACTACTAGAAAGAATGAGGGAGTACTCTTTTGGCAAAATATACAGATAAATATTACTGGAATGCTACTGATCATATTACTGGAATGCTACTGATCTGGTTAAACATTACTGGTCCCCTATACTTTATACAGTGACTGCTGGCCCCCTATACTTTATACAGTGATTGCTGTAAACCTATACTTTATACAGTGATTACTGGCCCCCTATACGTTATACAGTGATTACTGTCCTCTATACTTTATATAGCAATTACCCTTTGCTTTATATAGCGATTATGGCCCCTATACTATATACAGCGATTACTGGCCCCCATATTTTATACAGCGATTACTGTCCCCTATACTTCATACAGAGATTACTACTGGTCCCCTATACTTTATACAGTGACTGCGGCCCCCTATCTTTATACAGTGATTACGAAACACTATACTTTATACAGTGATTACTGTAAACCTATACTTTATACAGTGATTACTGGCCCCCTATACGTTATACAGTGATTACTGTCCTCTATACTTTATATAGCAATTACCCTTTGCTTTATATAGCGATTATGGCCCCTATACTATATACAGCGATTACTGGCCCCCATATTTTATACAGCGATTACTGTTCCCCTATACTTCATACAGAGATCACTGTTCCCCTATATTTATAAAGTGATTGCTGGCCCCCTATACTTTATACAGTGATTGCTGGCCCCCATACTTTATACAGTGATGCTGGCCCCCTATACTTTATACAGTGATTACTGGCCCTATACTTTATATAGCGATTACCCTTTGCTTTGGGCAAGCGATTACTGGCCCCTATACTTTATACAGCGATTACTGGCCCCTATACTTCATACAGAAGTTACTGTTCCCCTTTACTTTATACAGTGATTACTGGGCCCCTATACTTTAAACAGCGATTACTGGCCCTGATACATTATACAGCGATTACCCTTTGCTTTATACAGTGATTACTGGCCCCAATACTTTATACAGCGATTACTGGCCCCTATGCTTTATACAGTGATTACTGTCCCCTATGCTTCATACAGCGATTACTGTCCCTTATACTTCATACAGAGATTTCTGTGCCCCTATACTTATACAGTGATTACTGTCCCCTATAGTTTATACGTAATTACTGTGCCTCTATACTTTTTACAGTGATTACTGACTTCCATACTTTATACAGCAATTACTGTCCCCTATGCTTTATACAGCGATCAATGGCCCTAGCTTTATACAGCGGTTACTGTCCCCTATACTTTATACAGTGATTACTGGCCCCAATACTTTATACAGTGATTACTGGCTTCCTATAATATATGCAGCAATTGCTGTCCCCTATACTTTGTACAGCGATTAATGGCCTCCTATGCTTTATACAGCGATTACTGTCCCCTATAGTTTATACAGTAATTACTGGCCTCAATATTTATACAGTGATTACTGGCTTCCTATACTTTATACAGCAATTACTGTCCCCTATACTTTATACAATGATTAATTGCCCCTATGCTTTATACAGCGATTACTGTCCCCTATACTTTATACAATGATTAATTGCCCCTATGCTTTATACGCGATTACTGCCCCTATACTTTATACAGTCATTACTGTCCCCCTATACTTTATACAGTGATTACGGTCCCCTATGCTTTATACAGTCATTACTGTCCCCCTATACTTTATACAGTGATTGCTGGCCCCCTATACTTTATACAGTGATTACTGGCCCCTATACTTTATATAGCGATTACCCTTTGCTTTGGGCAAGCGATTACTGGCCCCTATACTTATTACAGCGATTACTGGCCCCTATACTTCATACAGAGATTACTGTTCCCCTTTACTTTTACAGTGATTACTGGGCCCCTATACTTTAAACAGCGATTACTGGCCTGATACATTATACAGCGATTACCCTTTGCTTTATACAGCGATTACTGGCCCCAATACTTTATACAGCGATTACTGGCCCCTATGCTTTATACAGTGATTACTGTCCCCTATGCTTCATACAGCGATTATGTCCCTTATACTTCATACAGAGATTTCTGTGCCCCTATACTTTATACAGTGATTACTGTCCCCTATAGTTATACAGTAATTACTGTGCCTCTATACTTTACAGTGATTACTGACTTCCTATACTTTATACAGCAATTACTGTCCCCTATGCTTTATACAGCAATCAATGGCCGCTCTGCTTATACAGGATTACTGTCCCCTATACTTTATACAATGATTAATTGCCCCTATGCTTATACAGCGATTACTGTCCCCTATACTTTATACAGTCATTACTGTCCCCCTATACTTATACAGTGATTACGGTCCCCTAGCTTTATACAGTCATACTGTCCCCCTATACTTTATACAGTGATTGCTGGCCCCTATACTTTATACAGTGATTACTGGCCCCTATAATTATATAGCGATACCCTTTGCTTTGGGCAAGCGATTACTGGCCCCTATACTTTATACAGCGATTACTGGCCCTATACTTCATACAGAGATTACTGTTCCCCTTTACTTTATACAGTGATTACTGGGCCCCTATACTTTAAACAGCGATTACTGGCCCTGATACATTATACAGCGATTACCCTTTGCTTTTACAGCGATTACTGGCCCAATACTTTATACAGCGATTATGGCCCCTATGCTTATACAGTGATTACTGTCCCCTATGCTTCATACAGCGATTACTGCCCTTATACTTCATACAGAGATTCTGTGCCCCTATATTTTTACAGTGATTATGTCCCCTATAGTTTATACAGTAATACTGTGCCTCTATATTTTTACAGTGATTACTGAATTTGGGTTATAATGTAACTGCATGCCAGTGGTGGTCTGTTTGCAGAAGGGGCAGAGATTTGGTGGTAATTTGATCATCTGGCAGTTTAGGGGGTTTGCCCAGTTTGAATAGGGGGGCAACAAGATGCCCTGCCCGAAATCAGAGGGGGGGTTTGTCTGTAAACCATAAAAATAAATAACCTAGATTTGGCCATTTGAAAATTAGGGGAATGTGGCAAGAATTTGTTTTGAATAGGGCCGAAGGGGTGGGTTAAAATGGATATGAGGCCCCCTGCTGTAAAGAAATAGACAGTATTTGAAATAGTCCCCTGCAGCCTTGTGCTTTTATTTAATGGTCACAATACTCATCTGTGACTTCTACTAATCCTTATTAATTTACTAGTAGGGGCACATTGTCCAAGATGGTTGTTGTGCATGTATCCGCCAAGCTCAGTGCTGAGAGACATCAGTCTTATACTCAAATGGCAGACATTGAAGTTTCCAGGATCATTTCTCACACATGTGAGTGTGAGTCATGGTATACCTATATAGAACATGCACATGGTTTTTAGGCAGTTAGGGCAGTCAGGTATTTCCTTAACATGGGGAAACAAAATCACTTACAAGAGACATTTGTTTATCCGTACCTGTGGTAGATTGTCTTGACAAAAATTTTTTTTGTTGCTTGGATGGACAATTCTAATTTGCAAATCCAAGGTTATGGCGATGGTGCGCGGAGGGCGCTCCTCTTAACCGGGCCAACCTGTTGTTTGGGTTGGGGGGAGAGGGAGTGTCGTCTTTGCAGAGGACCTGATGTGTTTAACCACAATGTAGATGTTTGGTACTCGGCTTCATAAACGACTTTTTTTCTGTGGGAGCGGACCCACCTCAGGTACTGCGCTGTTTTTGGGGGATATGGAATTCAACAATGATAAAATCTCTTTCTTAAGGCTTCAGGGTCCTCTGACAGGTTTGAAATTTTTTGGATTGTTTAACAGAAAAACATTAATGTCGTTTGAATTACCACTCTATTAGGAAACCGATAGTGCATCCAATGCCACTCCTACTTTTCAGAGGTTTCCACCGGAAACCTTTAAAAAGATCGATACTAAAGAGACATATACGCTTAAGGCGGAATGGAATAGCACCCTGAAGGGACTATGATGAGGCGGCTAGAGAAACTACACTAAGAGATTGCCAAGGAGAAGAGGATATCTCAATAGCCCTTCTTAAGAAAAGAGTTTGGATGCAGCTAGGTGTAAAGGCCTGATTGAAGTATTGTCCTCGAAGAGAAAAACATTGGACAATTCAGGTTAGATACATTTTCGACCTTTGGTACAGAATGGCCAAAACTGTAACAAGCTTTAGGTAAAACCTGGCATTTGTACTTACTAAGATGTGTGTAACAATTGGAGATTTGTTGGCAGAGACACCGATTGTTGACGGTTAGGAGATGCAAAAGCTTGTCTGACAACCTCACAAGAGTCACTTTGTGAAGGCCCCACTGTCACGAACGGGTGGTTGGAAGTTGACGGTACTTACACCATGTTTGGGTTGCTTGCTCTTTGTAGTGGCTTCATGACAAATCTAGGAGGTAGGCTCCCTAAAAGTGACTATAAATTCATTCTAATTGTTATTAAACTGTAAGACCTCAAACTAGTGTATATACCAACGTGTGCCCTGTTACCTGCTGTAGTAGGGAAAACTACTCACGGCTTGAAACAAAGACTGGGCAAAACTGTCAGACATTAGGCTGGATTGAACCGTAATTACGGTTAGAAAGCGTAAAGCTATTACCACTATCGCCAGCACTTTCTCAGAGAAACGGGGGATCCTTATACAGGGCTAAAGATCTTGGGTCTCTGGAAGGCCAATACACAATAAGAGATGGAGATTTGGACAGCCACTCTGTTAAAGATGGAAGCCGCCTGATTTATACATCCTCAAAATTTTTCTTTGGTTCCGGATGTTTAAATGAAGAACTGATTTTAACCCTGTTATTTAAACGTTTAGTAGATTGACTATTGTTCCATATTCCATTGCAACGTTAGAGGATGGAGCTGGGTTTTCCACAATTGGAAATAGTCATTAGATTCTTAATAAATTTTGATGCAGATGTGCTTCATCCGAATGGAGAATCGATCGCCTTAGAGACTGGAACTAGGACTTTGGGATTTATAGTAGACTATCTATAGTGACCACCCTTTTCGTGAGGGGGGTGTTCTGTGGCATCTCTGCTGTGAGATCCAACCCTGTGGACCCTGGAACATGGAGTGAGAATTATAGGTATTTAAGGTTCCTACTTTTGCTTCTAAAGCTGCATGAGAAAAGCTTGTGCGAAACGCGTTCGCGTTCCCCACGTGTCCTTCCCCATGTGACCCGCTCAATATAATGGTCTTTGTGTACGCTACTAAGCCGTAATTGATCTCGTGGACTGGTGACTGGTCTTGACTGTGACCATGAGTATAACTACCTGTGTCTGGTTTATAGGGGTTTGTGTGCACCACTGTGAGCCAGCGAGTTATGTTATAGGGTTTCCACATGTGTTTGTTTTGTATATGGATTTTAAGGTTTTTAACTCGAATTTTTTTGATATGCACATTGTTTCCCCAAATGTATTGAATAAAGGGAGCTTGTATTCATCTAATGTAATGAGTTGCCGAGTCTGACTTCCATTTCTTTAGTTTTTTAATACATGCTGGGACCGCTACTGGTTGAGCAGTTGTGTTTCAGCGCGGTCCAATAATGCTGTGCTGGAAGGTGCTGTTTGGATACCACTGCCTGACTGTGGGCAAGGTGTCCGGTTGCTACAGCGGGATCTGATTGCTGGGCTGCAGCTCTTAGGGAACTACGAGGATGCTGGTGCAGCTTGGCTTTGGATGGGCTCGGGGATGCGAGTGTGTCGGGTCGCGAGAGCACATGTGGCCTCCCGGGTGTTGAGCTATTCCACTTTCTGAGTGACTCTCCGGGCTATCCTGCAGGTGGGAGAGCTGAGGGGTGGTTGCTGGACCCTGGTAGGGGTTTGGGTTTAAGTGATGCTGGAGCTACAATGGTGGGCACTGGGGCGGTGCCCAAGTGGCTCTCACCCAATGAGTCGACTGGGTGGGTTTGATGGAAGATCCATATCGTGCCAGGGAATCCGAGGAAGAGAGGAAAAAGAGCTGGGAACATGTAATGCGAGTACTCCGGACGAATAAACCTACAGAACTTCCCTACCTACACGTCTTGTTTCAAATGTCTGTGCTTTATCCATAAGATGGACTGCAATTAGGATCGACAGTTTAATTCATCATATAGGTACTGATATGTACGCTGGACTTGGTTTAGGACAGGGGGAGGAAGAGTGTGGGGGGGGGAAGTGTGGGAAGTTGGTGGTGGGTTATGTATTTACCATGACATCTTGGGTCAAATAATTCTGTCCTGATCCTCTTCTTTGCCGTGCCACGGGCTGATTAGGAGATTTTGTGTGGAAAATGCAGACCTTTTAATCTCCCACGGGATTCACCTGCATTTGTAATTTGTGGCAGTTTTACATACCACCCGGATGCAAGGTCAGATTGCTTTGGTAACCCTGAGTTGATTGTGATTATATAGGTTTACTTTACTATTCCGAGGGTTGGTGATTGTGGCTGGTGAATTAATCAAGCTGACCTGCGATCTGTATGCCAAAATTTTCAGCAGCATGTAAACAGCCCACCAAGAATAACATTATTTTGATCATGTGGAACTACCTTAAGTGGTTCTTACCATGCACAGATAAAATCCCATATTGGGCATTCTGATCTTATGTCCATCCTTCTTACATCTAGAATTACTCAGAAGGCCCAGCTAGCACCTAGGGTGTAAACCATCAAGGTTTGGATGAAAATGCTGATTTATCTCTAAAACAGCTGTTCCAGCAACTGACTGGGACTCTCTAATATCTGTTGTTTAAAATGGCATGTAAAGATGAACTCATAAGTCTCCAACAAGGTGGTGGGTTATATTATAATGCATTTCAGGGGTGACCTTGTTAAAAAGTACGCATCTAAGCCAACCAAAACCATGGTGAATGGCGAAGTCTACTGAAAGACTTAACTGTGCCTTCAATCTGGCAGCTCACAGGCTTACAGCCACGCCAGAAGTGCCCTCAGATTGGGAATCAGGAAGGCCAAGTAAGAATATAAAGGGAAACCTGAATCCGTGTTCTCTGATTCCAACTCACGAGGAGGTGGTCAGGGGTTAGATTTCTTATTAATCAGAACGGTCTAGTTATGGACCATGCTGACAGCTCTGCCTCCTGTGAGGAATTGATAGAATTTATTCTAGGGTTGAGTTGTCTGCCCGTGGGAATACAGACTGACAGATACTAATAAACCCTTTAGTATTGCTAAATCTACCCTAGTCAAGTGATTACACAAGATATGGTTTTCTCTGCAATGAATAGGATAGACAGTAAAAAAGCTGCAGGGCCAGACGGTATTTCCTGCAGACTCCTGAGTTCTTGGGGTGACCAACTGTTCAGGGGTTGTTGAATATTTAATGCATCGCTATGCTCTGGTTTGTGGCCTGACCTGTATGAAGTTATCTGTATATACCTATACCGAATAAGCACATGCACTTGTACCAAATGACTTCAGACCAATTGTCCTCACATCTCTGCTGGCAAAATGTTTTGAGCGAGTGATACTAACGGGGGTTATTCAATAAAAGTCTTATTGTTTTAAAATGGGCTAATTTTGCCCAAACCAATTAGATGATTGGCTGGGCAAAATCAGCACCATTTTTAACGATAAGAACTTATTGAATCTCCCTATATGTATGTTGACAAAATATATATTACCATCAGTGATAAATTCCAGTTCGCATATAAAAGAAACAAGAACTGCCTGGAGGACGTGTTAATGATGTTATTCACACTTGCTGTCTCATAGACAAGACAAAAACCATGTGAGAGCACTTTTTCTCGATTTAGTTCTGCTTTATACTGTCCCTATTCCAGCCTTATTGCAATAAATTGGAGGGGTTGGGTGTTGATTTTTTCCTGTTTAGATGGATTAGGAATTTTCCTTTGGGTAGGAAACAGTGGGTTATGTTTAATGGAAATACTTCAACTGTACGGACTACGACATTGGTGGTCCTCAGGGGTGCGCACTCAGCCCATCCCATCCTATTCTCTATTTACCTCTGACTGTATTGGCTAAGTCAAGTAGAAATCATATGGTGACGTTTGCGGATGACACCACCTTACTGGGGTTAATTGGAAATAACGATGAGACAGAGTTACCGAGTAGAGATCACATCCCTAATAAATAATCTGTACACTAATGTTATAAAAAACAAAGAAATGATCTTTGACTTTTGTAAGTCGCTTAAATTGCTTCATACCAGCCACTGGATATTAATAGTATGGATGGGGTGGAGAGGGTGGACGGGATTAGATTTCTGGCTACACATCTTGTTCGATCTATCTTGGGGGGGTATTAAGGAGTGTGTTAAGAAGGCCAACACAGAGATCTTTTTTCTTGGGGGCTTAAAAAGGAGCATTTGCCCCGTGCTTTACTAATTCAATTTTATAAATGTACTATTGAAACGTATCTTAACATATAATATTCTTGTTTGGCATGGGAATTGCTCTAAAGCAGAGCTACAGCGCCTCCAGCGAATTGTTAAATATGTACAGTACATTGTGGGCCTTGAGCTCCATTCAGTTGAGGCTATATTCCTTAAACGCAGAGATCCTCAAGACTTAATAAGATTATTACAAACCCTTCTCACCCAAATCATGAAACTTTTTGCTTTTTACCCTCTGGGAGACGGTTTCGAAATATTGTGAGTAAAACACAGTAGATTAGAACCGAGTTTTCTATATCTGTTGCCTTTTTAAAGTTCTTAGCTTGTTACATTGTTATTGTTGTGTGTAACTTGTATCTTTGAATCTTTTACTTGTTGTTTATTCGTTCTTTTATTTTGTATATGACTACTATACTACTATTACATTATGTATATGACTACTATTAGTATTTATTCTGTTCTTTAGTATTTATGTAAGACTACTATTGTTGCTGCACTTAAATGTCCAACCTGTACTTTTTGCAAGTTAATTTTCACGGACTCTACGAGTACTGTGACAATAAAGAATCAATCAATCAATCAATCGAGGTATCCACAAAATAATAATAATAATGTGAGTGATATACAAATGTAAATTATGTTAACTTATCTGGCCACTAAATAGCGTGGGTCATCCCAACATTAGCTAGTTTATAACAAAGTAAAAAATAGGCCGAGGTTGTTAATAAAGTTGGTTTTTGGTCTTATAGCCTTAATGGGATTCCAGTGTAATGTATGTATGTGTGTGGACTGTAGTAAATATAGTAAGAAGGAAAAAAACAAAAACATTTTGCTATTAACCAGAGAAGACTTTACAGGCAATGCAATCCCGCAAGACACTGGTTCCTTACCTACGGCGCTCCTCAATGTGGCTTGGGAGGAGTGATTAAGGTGGAAGGCGGTGCCTATCTGTGTAGTGCTGAACAGACAGGCAGGAGGACTGAGACGATTACTGCCCTGCACTAGAGTGTCTGGACAGCCCTAAATTGGGAACCCCAGAGAAAAAGTTTGTTATCTTGCATATTCTGTCTGCAAGACAGGGCATATCTAAGGGCATATACACCCTTAAAATAAAAAAGTGCTCACTGGTCTGTTACCTGCCTCCCAACCCAACCCCTATACTTAGCTCTGTGTTAGATGAAGCAACAAGCAAGATTCTATGAAAAGTATCAGCACTTTATGACAGATGTAGCAAATCATTCCTCCTCTAAGAGCTCTTTACCAGCTCGAGTAGCCAAACTGCAACCTAAAACCCGCTTATTTATTGCATAGTGCCAACACAATAATAACTGAATACTGAGGTTGTTTTACTTAGTAGATGCAGCAGTTGTTTATACAGGCAGTAAGAACACCCCCATTTACTCAAACTATGCAGAGCAGATAGAAAAACAGTACATTAAACTAAGGGATTTGAGATTCCTCACCTCCTTAGCATGCTGTGGCAGCCATGGACAGGAGAGCTCATGTGCAGCAGTTATTAATTACTGCACATTCCCCTCCCTTTCCAGAAGCCGAGAGAGAGAAGGCGACATAAAGGTAAAAGTAATAACTAACTTGACCCGATTCAAAATATTGCAGGGTAAATACATAGCATTCAGACAAAACAATACACAGTATTGGATATGGAAATGTACCAATTATGGTTTATCAGTGGATGTAGTTGTACTTGGAAACAGAAGGAAAGGTAATGGAGGGTGAAAATTGTGGTCCCTGTTGGAAGATAGAGATGTCAAATAATCAACTCCCTTGTTAAACTCCAATTTAACTTAGGAAAATCTTACTTTGTATGACCTTCACTTTGGATGGTCTTCCCTGCAAAGCCTAAAGCCCTGCAAAAAAAATGTAAAAAATTATAGGAAGTCACCTGCGTCGTGGGAAACCTGCAGTTCTGAACGTTCTCCTATGTACTCGGGACTTGTGTGTACCGTGATCTTTGAAAATGTCAGCTATTTCACCAAGTCTGTGTGCAGCCATTTCACCAAGTCTGTGTGCCAGCAATTCACCAAGTCTGTGTGCCAGCAATTCACCAAGTCTGTGTGCCAGCAATTTCACCAAGTCTGTGTGCCAACATTTCACCAAGTCTGTGTGCCAGACATTTTCACCAAGTCTGTGTGTTGGAGATTTAATGAGTCCCAGTATTTCCAGTCTCGTTTTAGGGGAGAAGATTAACGGAGAACTAAATTTAAAATTTAAAACCTAATGTCAAAGCTTTTCTCCCCAGAACACCCATCATTGTAAGATTCTTCTTAGTAAGTGCATTTAGTACATGTGAGAAATAGATTCTGTAAATAGAAGGCTTCCATATTGTTGCTAGTACAACCCACAGCCCATGAAGTCATCAAAGAACCACGCCCCTGACCCCAGTATTCAGCCTCTATGCACAGAGTGGTTTTTCTATACACCAATATGAAAGTCCCTGAAAAGACTTGAAAGCCGATTGTTACCATAATTAACCCTTCAGTGTGAGTTGCTGGAAAATAAACTGCAGAATAACAAGCAGTTAATATGGAGACACGTATGTTGTTTGTGAATGTTGCTCTGTCTATTGGGACATGTTGTCTGGAGACTTTAGTTTCCTTTAAATTATTATTATTGTGGGATTTATATGCACCAACATCTCCATGCACTTACAATTACATGTATACATTCAATCTAAGCACATTATTTGACTCTTACAACCTATCAGTATGTCTTTATGATTGTGGGGGGAACCTGAGTGCCCGGAGGAAACCCACGCAAGAACAGGGAGAAACATACAAAATCCTTGCATATAGTGTTCAAGGATGGTTTGAACTCAGGACACAGTGCTGTAAAAAGCAACAGTGCCAACCACTGAGCTACTGTGCTGCCACGCGTCAGTAAGGGCCCCAGTAAAGCCCCCGTTAGTTAAAGTCCCAGTTGCAAGGCCCATTAAGAGAACCAATAGGTCACAAATTATAGTACCAGTTACAGTCCCATTCTCTTTCCCTCTTTCCCCATTCTCTCTTTACCCTTTCTCATTTTTGCTTTTACAACTTACAATTTGCTTTCATATTTCCATTCTGTTTTCCTATTGTACTAGGTTAATATTATCACATCCCCCATAACTTAAATCGGAGCACTGTGGTGCATGTCCAGTTAAAGTCAAATAGAATATCATTTATATAAAATCCCCACCTGGTTTCTAACCGGTTCAAGACCTCACATTAATGTGACCCAGATTGAATGGCGTCCTGGTTTCTAGACAAGCTAGGTTGTCGAAACCTTTGGAAGACATAGAACGTCTGTTGTGGTTAACGAGATACTAACAGTCTTTTTATTGCACTCCCGGGTAAATAACATGTACATGTCATATATCCACCTTCTAACACAGCCAAATTCAATAGGAGAGCAGCACCCTTTGCTTTATACATAATATACTACATACCACATCACATGGTTCAATTAGTTTTATATTAGAAGCAGTGTGTCATGTGTTAGATGACATGATCCTTTGTTAAAGTGATTCTGAAACATCGCAACAATGATTCTGATATAAACAAACTGAGCCAGTGTGGTTATGATGGGTAGTTTTTAAAAGAAAGAAAGAAAAATTACACTTTACACGTCCCTCCATTCTATTGAAATGGTCAAGAGTTCCCTTAACGTCACCTAATATTACATTAATAAACACACAAATAGCCTGGACTATAGTAAAAACATTTATGTTATTTGGTAAAAAATAATGTCAATAGTAATTTTTCTATCTTGCTTTTATCTGTGTTTTCCTCTGTTTTCTTCTTTCTAAATTTATTAACAAATCCGTGTAAACTTTATCTGTTGTTGAATATTTTGCTTTTCCTAGGTTCCTTCGGAGGTACTGAAAGGGCATTTGATTTTCACATAGTTTCATACTATTAGAGGTTGAAGAAAAACAACAGTATGTCCACCTAGTCCAACCTTTATAGCCTTCTGATTGGCCCTACCTACAGTTGATCCAGAGGAAGGCGAAAAAACCCAGAATGAAGGGGATTTCCCTTCCTGACTCCAAATGGCAATCGGAAATTACCTGGATCAACTAGATCTATATTAATTTATACAGTAATAACTAATATCTTCCATCTTTGTCTTAACTTTCTCTTGCTTTTTCTTGCTATTTCTTTGCTCTTTTCTTTTCTTCTTATCTTTTCTTTCTTTGCCAATTTCTTTGCTCTTTTCTTTCTTTTTTTTCCCTTTTTTTAGGTTTATTCCTCTGTTACAAATCTGGAAGAGTTTCATCTTCTTTCTACGTGTTTTAGTTTTGCTTCTCCTATGAACCTTTTTGCCTATTCCGGGTCTTTTTTATATAACGCACGTTAATAGTCTCACTGAACTTACCCTTGGGTTTTCATTTTCTGTGATTTGCATTCTGATGTTTCATTTTCTGCTTGTGGGATCTTGTGTTTTATTTTTTCCTCATTTGGGTCTCATATTTGATCTATGACGTTTTACTTTTGCTTTTCTGGGGATTTTTCCTTTTCTTTTCTACATATTGATATATTATCCAGGGTTTCCTCTTAGTCTCAGTTTCCTTTGTATCTGAATAATCGGGGCCATTCTCTGTCTCACTTTCCTCTAATCTTTATCTGAACAGTCAGATAAGGGGTATTTTTTTGCGTTCTCTGTGTTGGTTCTTCTAATGTTTCTTTCTCTTTATGATTCCTGGGTTTTGTTTTACAGATTTCTGTTGTGAGGTCCATTACCGGGCACCCTTCTTATTTCTTTTCTGTTGGAGCTGTGGTTGAACAGCCAGGTAACTGCTTATCTTGTGCCACCAGTTATCAGTGTCATTGGATGTTCCATTTGGATCAGTTACTGTCACTTCCCACTAAATCTATTCAGTTGGACTGTTGGTTGAACTGCCAGGTAACTGCTTACTTGTCCAGTTCTGTTACACAACAAGTACAATACAATTTAATGTAACCCCAGCAGGATAATCCTTGGGTGAGGGAATTGTTTCCTGTACTGTTTTTGGTCTGTTCCTGCTCTTTAGTTCTTTAAACTTTGGATTTCTCTTTAGTTTTTTTCTATCACTGTACCATATACATGTCCCACTGATGTTTCCTTCTGTTGCATATTCTCCGTGCTTCTATCTTCCTTCCGACTCTCTATACACATTTCAGTACCTGTTGCTTTATCTGTCCTAGTTAACTTCTTTTAAATAGAAATCCTTTTCTTTTTTTTCTTGCATAATTTCTTTCTCGCACCGTTGATGTCGGTCTCCCATATTGCAATCAGTAGAACTTGTCTTAGAATGCATTTTAAAGCATTCTAGAGTTTGCTGCTATTTACCTCACCAGAGATGCTGGGATGTATAATGCTGCAAACTCCTCCTCTCACTGACATCAAATGACAAAATAATCTTTGTGCTGTGACTTAGCTGTATGATATGTGACATCACACATGGTCATGTTACTAGGCAACTGAGTGCTATGGTAACTACAGCATAATAGCTGAAAACAGTAAAGTGCAAATATTTTTCATAGATTTGGCAATGCCTTGTATGCATGTTTGTATTTTTTAATATATATATATATATATTATATATATATATATATCCAAGTCTCTGTAAGGTGAACAGAACAGGTCATGAATAAAGGTGTGTTTGTAGCAAGATAGTGTGTTTTATGGAGGCCACAAAAGTGAAGTGAAGGTGTAGGGACTGTTATAATATTAGAAAGATTAGAGCCTTGCAAAGTTATAATTAGGGGAGGTAGATAGGTGAGGACGGACGGCAGATGGAAATGTTGCAGGGTCCAGTGCTCGGAGAATACCCCCAGCAGCAAGAGGAGAATAATAAACAGGAAGTGAAGGGGGCTAAGGATTTATAAGAAGTTTCATGGACTTAGTAATAAACAACATTTTGTAAAGTGCTGATAGTGTGAAGGAAAACTTGGAAAGGAGAGGCAGAGATAAAGATAGAATAGGGATAGGAAGACTATAGGTTGTTACACACGCACCAGTGTACAATGGCCGTTTCAGCTGATAATGAGGTTTGTATGGGCACTTTATCTGCTGTAGAACGGCCGCTCGTTCAGAAATTCGGCCGGTAGGGCAAACAATCCCTGACCGAATGGACATCCCGGCCAATAAGTGTCCATACACGGCACAATTATCCCCCAAAACGAGCAATAATCTTGCTTTGTGGGCAGCACCCGAGATCGCACGTGTGTACGAACCTTGGAATGGGAAGGAAAGTATTGGAGCCAGGAAGTAGATAAGAGATAAGCAGAGAACAATTGTATACATTGTTTGAAAAATCCCAAATAAAAAGCCAGGTAGTGGCAGTGTTTCCTTGTTGTTCTCCTTGAGTATGTATAATTATATTTATAAAGTGCCACTTGGGTAAGCAGCGCTGTACAGATAAAATACAGGTATACAAACCACGGGATAAGTGCAAGCCATTATACAGATAGATAAAAATCAAATACAATTTCAATATAGGGTTCAGAACACACATATATATATATACAGATGTATAAAATTTTATACACACTACTATAAAATTTAGGGATTTGTACAAAAAATAAGGCAAGATGTTAAAAATAAAATAAAAGAAATCCTATGAAATCCTGGTTCTGTCAGTGTCACATCCCCTAAAAGAATATTTTACACAATATAAAGAGGCAGAAGGGGACCTATTGGTTGTACCCCGATAGGGTACACATCGTTTGGATTGTACTGGAAGTGTCAGTGATTTAGAAATACATGTTAAATATACATAAAGTGCAGCCTAATATCTAGTATAAGACAGACATTATGTGTTATATTTGTTATATAACACTATCCATTTTTCTGTTTTGTTTATCAGTGTTTTTGATAAAAATCTATACGGAAGATATTTAATCCAGGGTTTTGAGAGATGGGCGAAACTGCTAAAATCCGTTCTGCCTGGGGACTGGAAAATGGTCGGGAAAAAACGTACATACATCCAGAATTTAAAAAAAAACAACTTCCTCACGATCGAACTGTTTTTCGAGATTACGCATTGTATTTTCGAGGGTCAACGAAATTTTAGAAAATTAGAATTTTAAAGGAATTTCGAAAATTTGTTAAAAATGATACATACTTACTGAAAATGGCTCGGGACCTGGGAAATGGTCTGGGGAACAGATAATCCAATTCTTTTTCAGAAAGAAACTAATTGTTATACTAACCAATCAGATTCTTTCTGAAAGAATCTAATTGAATCTAACCAACTGGAAAATAATCTGATTGGATGCTTACCAAACAGAATCTTCTGAAAGAATCTGAATGTACAAATTCTGTTTAGAAAGAATCTGATTGGTTAGTATACTAATAAATGCTACTCTTTGCTATTAGATTATACCACGGAATAATGTGTAATGTGATTCAACCCTACAGACTGTCTCCTATAGTCCAATCCAGCTGCTTGTGTGCGCCGGGACGCCCTGTAGACTTACCTGCCTTTTTAGAATGAGATACTTTGAGTTGTTACCCTATGCTCAGGATTCTGCTGTGATACGGACTTTACTCACAGCTGAGGGGATTGTGAATTTATTGAGATCGCTCAGTATCGCATACATTGTTATGTGTATGGACAGTTCAGGTTGTGGCTACATTTTATCTGGTTATGAACAATTTTGATATGATGGGTTTATTATGTGTAAAGGGGATAGTTTTAATACGTGTGTTTTGTTGTATAATAAAGGATATCTTTTTGCATCGACAGTGGATCGAGTGTACTGATTAGTGTACAAGTGTGTGAGTGCTATACTGGGGTACTAGAGCGGAGGGAGCCTATTCCCATCGCGTATTTTTGTGTTGTAGTTAATTAACACAATTAACACACCACGCTTTTCTATTACCATTGTGCACTTACTTAATATTTTTATATGGATTACAATCCGATACTTCTTACAAATAGTCTTATTAGTATGCTTTCTGGAGAGAATGATTGTAACCAATTCTGATTGGGAAAGAAACTGATTGGTATACCAATAAGATTCTTTCTATAAAAAAAAAGCTGATTGTAAGCAATTAGAATTGGTTAGTCAGATTCTTTCAGAAATAATATGATTGGTAGTACAGTATAACCAATCAGATTCTTTCCAAATAGAATTGGTTACAATCAGATCTTTCAGAAAAGAATCTAATTGTCTTTCCTTAGACCATTTCAGGTCCCATCCCAAAACTATTTACAGTAGGATGGGTATACACGGCCGGACTATTTGTCCCAACCGAGCGTTCGCTCGATGGATCGTGCGGTCCATAGGAACGCACGATCAATCGGAATTTTACGACGTGTCCGATCAATCAGACAATTTATTGTAACATTGTATAGAGGTTTATAGTTCAGTGGAAACACCAAAGGGAAATATAACTGTTGTGCAGAGCTTGAATCAATCTTCCCCCTTAAATTTCCACAATAATAGATCAATAGGAGTCCATTGGATCATTCTATAATTAAAGTATCAGTCTGCCTTTCATACTTACCCTCCCCATTAACTCACAGTTGTCAACAGGGATTTGATAGAGAGGGGCCACTATTGGTCAATGTGTTAGAGAGGGATCACTATGTTCAATGTGTTAGAGAGGGATCACTATTGATAAATGTGTTAGAGAGGAATACAATATTGGTAAAATGTGTTAGAGAGGGATCACTATTGTCAATTGTGGAGAGGGATCACTATTGGTCATGTGTTAGAGAGGATCACTATGGTCAATGTGTTAGAGAGGGTCACTATTGATAAATGTGTTAGAGAGGGATCACTATTGTTTAAATGTGAGGTCCTGGAAAGAACCCAGGATCCTGTCTGTTTCAATCTTATACATTTATCAGTTCAGGACACAGGTTCATGGCATTTTACTCCTGGATTTGAGAAATTCGATATTTATCATGTATTTACTTGCCTTGATTGTTCGAACATTTGTTAATTATCGAAAGTCCAGCGATAGTTTGAGAAGTTTGGTCCGTTCGAACTCGAATAGTGGGCTCGAACTCGAGTTTGAGTTCGAGTTCTAGTCCATTTCTATGGTTGAGCAACAACATATTAGAATATATTTTTAATAACAGTAGCTTTGACTAGTAAGTATGTTACACCCTTACAGTAGCCTTGCATCTTACATTAGCCTTAGACCTTACAGTAGCTAGAGAGACTGGAGAGGTTCACCGAGTCATTACAAAAGATTAACAGAACACAATGTTTCGTTAGGCCAGACGTTTTACAGAAATAACCAAAATTCTGCGGTGACTGATTTCGTCTTGTTCTTATTTTCCAATCCTGTCCATGCAAGAAAATAAAAGTGGGTGGAACAGAATTCCCCAACATCTGCTTCCTCTGGTGAAACATCATGGACAAAAAATAAAGACATCAGACAATCATGGCTGCTAATAAAATATGTATTTCTGTTTCTATAGAACATTTCTTTTGATATTAAACTGCTGAGAAAAGTAATAATCTGGAAGCTGATATTTATTTAGTTACCCTTTAGTTTTTTGTTTTGGCAGGATTTGGCCAGTAGGGGTTACTGTGTAAAAGTATAAATGGGAGATCAGTCATACTTTTTTAAACATATTCCCCAGAGGATAGAGGAAAGCCGGGACTTAATAACAGTTAGGCCCAGTAAATGTGAGATAAATTCTGTTATAGATCACTCCAGGAGTGGTAGATAGGAATAGGGTAGCCAGTAAGCAGCCTGAGCTCCAACAAGGAGATTTAGTAAGGCTAGAGTCCTGGGTTACCACCCATATAGGGACATAGTGCCAGACATAGGGGTAGAAGATTCAACTACAGGACCTGAGAGCTGTGGTGGAATTAACCAGCCGATTGTTATTTATGTTGTTTTGATTCCTCTGGTTTGTGAGTATTTATGTGATATCTGTGCCATGCTATGTCACCTCTATTGTGCTAATTGCAATGTCTTATTAATATTGTTCTGTTAATAAATAAGTTACTGTTTATGTTCAAGAAGCACTGGTGCCCATTTATTGCATTCTACCTAGAGTGACAGTCTCCTGAGCAAATAAGTACCCCCATTTTACTATCACCTCACATACATATTCTCAACCTGCCAAGAATCGGAACTCCCACTGGGAACACTGATATACAGCGTAAGTGCTCTGGGATGTGTGCTGCTATGAAAGGGAGGAATGGAATCTGGGTTTTTAAATAATGTCACATGTTTATTTATTATATGGGCTTAAAAGTCTCTGAAATGATGAAGTAAAAGGTGCAAAGTTTGTCCATGCTACTGTATTAATCTGCAGAAACCAATCAGACTTTATCTAACTGCAATAATCCAGTTAAATTTGATTGGATGCTGCAAATCAAAGGTCACTCAGAATCTTTTATTGCCCCATGTTACTTAAATGTACTCAGTGGTATCTCATGTATAAAGATAAGTCATGATACTCTTGTGGATCTGTGGCTTTTTCTTGTTTCGAGGTTCAGCATAAATGTCTTCTTATTGTTCTGGGTGTACAGCACATTCTCAGAATTCTGAAATGGAAACAGAAAAAAACAGAATTTATTTAAGAGACTTCTGTTTCACTGCATTAGTAGAAACATTAGCCTAGCTAGGTATAGTATGTTTTGTAGACCCTCCTTCACAGTTTAAATTACAACCATGTAAGGTAATTAATATTTACCCCAGAAAATGAAGCCCTAAACTCAGGAATTTCCATCCTAACCCCCAGCTGCTGTGGAACAATAAAAGGCTGAATGTACTGTAGTACTCCCATGTGGCTCTGAGTTGGTGTGTTGCAGTATTTGCAGTTAGAGTGTACAGGTTGTGTGTTCCATCTATAAATACACACCATACAATGCCATCACAATGTTTATATGTTCTAACAAGGGGTTCCCAATAAACTGTGTTTCTAAACAAACCGTTTATTTGTCGCTGTTTATAACCAGCCTGGATCCATCTCTTACATCCCAGTCATTATTTTCCATTGCATTTAATTGTTTGTGTAAAGAGATCAGGGGGGAGATCCAAAGCCGGGCGCCGTGTTAACGTCAGTTATTGCATCGCTGGATCGGACTAAGGTAAGAGCCCAGTGCCGTTAAGTGTCGCGCTACTATGTAGTGCAAACTTAACGGTAGGGGTTTTGCATCTGTAGCACGGAGCTATTTCCAAAAACATTTGGAAATGGCGCTGTGCTCTAAAATCCGTCTAAACCCACGTTAACCCGAAATTTCTTTGGGTTAAACGTGGGTTTTAGACGGAAAAGGCCCATATTGAATCTACCTGCAGGTATTTTATTTTGTTATGTACCAAGTTTCTTCATTACCTGGTTGTGCCGGGAGACTGAGCACCTCATGACAGTTGGAAGCTAAAACAAAAAGCAAAATTATATTTATTAATTATTATTATTAATATATTTAATTATAATTATTATTACCTATATTGTTTATAATGGTCTTTGGGTGAGGCCACACTATACCGGACGGTACAGTTAGGAAATCTGATGCGCATACGGCTTCCTGTGCGATGTCGGTAGTGCATGCAATGAGCGCAATCGGAGTGCATGTGATTCTCTAAAAATTGGTGATCGCATGTGCTCCGATAAGCAGATTGCATCCCAACGCACCTAGTGGGGCCAGTCCAATTGGGCAACACTAGCGTGCACTTTTTACCACGCAATCAGATAGTGTGTTAAAAGGCTGCAGAGTGGCCTAGCCCTTTATAGACATCATTAGTGAGAAAAATAATTTATTAAAATGTCGCTTATAAAGAATGGAGACTTCTGGGTTATTAAGTAAATGATCTACCTACTAAGAGGCTTTAACAACATCCATGAGCTAAATGCAAAACCAGAGAGACGTTAAGCTGGGAACACACAAAGAGATCCTTCATCCTTGCCGGCCATTCAGCACTTCCGACCGGTCAGCCAGGACGAAGGACTGTTGCTTGCGTTTGAAAACCCATGCAATTTTTGGCCTGATCGACCAATACACTGACTGGGACGAATAATTGCATGGTCTGTATACAGCTTCACAGGATGGTTTCGCTTATTAAGCCATTATCAGTGCAACGCCAGCCTCTGTAGGTGTCAGTAAAATCAAATGTGATAGGGAGAGTTTAAAGCTTGAAAAGTTCAATTCTCACCAGGCATGTGATCTGATCAATCAATCAATAATCATTGCGACACAAGTTTTTAGGTATTGGGGACACCCCTCACTAGCACGCTTGACGCCCTGCCCTGTTTTAGCAGCTTATAACCACTCACTCCACCAACCAAAGGGTGAATTCAATACACTTACCAGCAGTCACATAGCTATATATTTGAATAAGAACACTTAACAAGAAACAGTTAACAAAATCATTCAAACCCACATAACAATATCAGAGACTACAGATTCTTTTAGTGTATCAAGGACAAGAGGTGGACATTGCATAATATTATATGTAACATGTACCATTGTTATATATAGGAGGTAGTTTGGGCTTAACCTGCCATTTTGCATTGTCTCTGTTTAAGTTCCAGCTCTTAGACTTCATACACACTGTGCGTTTTTTAAATGTTTGGCACAGACACTTGTAAAATGCTTCCAAACTGGAACTAGCAAAATGGTTGTCACACAGACATTAGTAAATGGTTGGCAAATTAGCAATGTCAACAATTTACAACTGCCTATTTCCAACCATTTTATCAATGTCTGTATGCCAACTTGGCATACAAAGAATGGTAAAAATGCCTAATACACGGACTAATGATAAAATGGTTGGCACACAGACTGGTAAAATGCTTGGCACACAGACACCAAAATACTGTATTATCAATATATACGTATTTGTTCTTATGACGGCCCATGTTGAACTGAAAGCATAGACTTTTGCCTGCAATAAATATATCTTGCTTGTCAGTTATATATACTAGCAACAAGTATACCCTTTGGGTCACAGTGGGAATTATGTGTGTTTGTTTGGCTATGTGTGGTACAGTGAATACATATATCTCTCACACACCATATAAAATGTCATGGTTTGTACAATAAAAAAGAAAAAGACAAGATGTTAAAAAGAAATCAGAAGTAGTAAATAAAGAAATCCTATCAAATCCTGATTATATTAGTGTGACATTCCCTAAACTATACTTTGTTGAGCACTTGCTGATTTATTACAGCCCTCAGTTGTTTTAGATAAGAATTACCAGTAAGTATATCTGAACTTTACAAGTGTTGCTACTATTCATAGAAATATTAAGAGAAATGTTCACCCATGCATGGGCACCATAAGGCCCCGGAGCTAGTGTGTGTGGAGAAATGTCAGTGATTTCATGCTCAACACCATAGTAAAGCACAAGTTCCATAATCAAGATATCTTTCCCCTGTCAATATTCTGTCCACTGTCAGATCAAGAGGAGTTCCATTAGACTTTGTTTTAAACGTGGGCTGCAAGGAATACACAATTACTTATCCTCCCTGAATCCCAAATACCAACAGAGAGAAATGGGCAGAGTCATGTGACTAATGCATGGGTTTTAGAACCACTGGCTTAATAACAATACAATAGCAATACAGCTTAATGTTATAGAGACATTCATACGACTTGTTTCAATCCTTTTATTTAATTGAAAGCCCAGAGTTGGTGCTTTTATGCCCAAACACCACAGTGAAGCAAAAACTAAGTAGGGCAGGGCACAGGATATATGGTAATGAGTAGGGAGGGGCTAGTTCAGGAATAATTTAACCATTTTTTAAATAAGGTAAGGATTGAACTGCTATTAAAATCATTTATTATCTCTATATAGGTACATCATTAAAAAATATATTCAGCCTATTTATTTTTCTAATTCAAATAAAGTATAGCACATAAAAGGCTTATTGAATTGCTGGGACTCATTTGTTTAGTTCCTGTGGCCTCTAGAGCTTCATGCCCTTCTTTATTTCAAGAGAAAAAAACATTATTCTCCCTCTTTACAAGGCACTGGTAAATGGAGGCAATACAGTAAACACTAATTGGTCAAAGGACATGTGGAACATCCTTTAAGATTGGAAGAAAACAAGGTTCAACTTCTGGTTAGGAAAGATTTCTTTACAGTGAGAACAGTGAAACTGGCAGCCGCAGGGGTACCTCTCGGGGGTCAACGGCCTCAGCGAAGCTGGTGTCACCGGGACTGAAAGAAAGAAGATGCTGCCCAAGGGCTCTTTTAAGAGCTGCTTACTGGGGGTCCGGTTCGGGCTGCGGGACCCCTGCCAAGGCACTTCCAAGTGCCGCAAGGGCCGGGAGGGGGGTTTGAGCTGCGGGACCCCCTAAGCCCAAAAGGCCCTTCTTAGGGCCGCAAGGGCACTTGTAAGTGCCGCAAAGGCCCTGATAGGGTCGGGGATGGGGGTCCTGGCTCGAACTGCATGGACCCCTTAAGACCCAAAGGCCTTTCTCAGGGCCCCGCTGGAGGGTACCTCCACCCCTCCCAGTGTGCCCTTCCCTCCCCCCGCCAGCGACGGGGCAGGGGGCTTGGAGGGGTTGCTGGGGAGGGGGTGGCGGCGGGTGGTCGCGACACACCTGCGGGCCCTTCCCAGCAGCTCCTCCTAGCCTCCTGTTCCATATGTTCACCGTGAGCGGGGATGGGTTGGGAGGGGCTGCTGGGAAGGGGATATGCCCGCCGCGCCTCTTCGCAGCGGTGACACCCGCAGCGAGGTGGGCGTGCCTCCCGGGGTGGGTGCGACCACCTGCCGCGATCCAGGGGGAATCTCAGCCGAGATTAGCTGTGCATAACAGTTACCGCCGCTTTATAATAGAAGCGGCGGTAACTGTTCAGATGCGCGAAAAGTTAACGATTCGTTAACTTTTCACGGCCATTTTCTCCCATTATAAATCACGGAATAAGAAGGGAACCAAAACGTTGCCTAGATAATGATGTGATAATAAATACAAATTAAAAAGACTTACAGGCTTATTTACCCAGAGCCGCTATTGCTCTGGGAAATGCTTATCAATCAGAAATGCAGGCACTCAATCTTTGTAGATTTTTATCTGCCTAGGTGCTACCATGAGTAAATTCAAAATATACAGTTCAATAGAAAAAATGGTGCACTCTAGGGGGCGATTTATAAAGAGACGAAAATAGCGCTCAAAAATTACAGCCGCACATCGTGGCCGAAAATAATGATAATGCCGTATTTATAACGGCCAGCTCCCACGCCGCGATATGTATTAAAGGCATAGACCTCCAATTAAGGGACAGGTTTGGGTGCTTATATTATATGCTATAAAGGGCATGTTCACCCCTTCTGTAAAAACGTTATATGCTGTGTAGTGGTACTCACTCTGTCTAAAGGCTGAGAAATTTGAATTACAAGATCCACGATCCACCACCTTCTGCTTCCTGGTGAGGCCGTCAGTCACAGTCAATGCCAGAGGCCATTACTGTGATCCTCCACTGCTGCTGTACAAGAACATAAAGGGCATGTGGCAGCAGCAGAGGAGGAGCCTGAGGCTGTGGATTGTGGATTAACTAGGTTGGATCCTCAGGCTGTGAACTTATTAGTGTGAGTACCACGAATATGGGGTTTTGAGGGTCCTACACAGCATATTAAATTTTGACAGAAGGAGGGCAGGCATGCCCTTAACAGATCTTTCTGATTAATTACACTACTAGAAAGAATGAGGGAGTACTCTTTTGGCAAAATATACAGATAAATATTACTGGAATGCTACTGATCATATTACTGGAATGCTACTGATCTGGTTAAACATTACTGGTCCCCTATACTTTATACAGTGACTGCTGGCCCCCTATACTTTATACAGTGATTGCTGTAAACCTATACTTTATACAGTGATTACTGGCCCCCTATACGTTATACAGTGATTACTGTCCTCTATACTTTATATAGCAATTACCCTTTGCTTTATATAGCGATTATGGCCCTATACTATATACAGCGATTACTGGCCCCCATATTTTATACAGCGATTACTGTCCCCTATACTTCATACAGAGATTACTACTGGTCCCCTATACTTTATACAGTGACTGCGGCCCCCTATACTTTATACAGTGATTACTGAAACACTATACTTTATACAGTGATTACTGTAAACCTATACTTTATACAGTGATTACTGGCCCCCTATACGTTATACAGTGATTACTGTCCTCTATATTTATATAGCAATTACCCTTTGCTTTATATAGCGATTATGGCCCCTATACTATATACAGCGATTACTGGCCCCCATATTTTATACAGCGATTACTGTTCCCCTATACTTCATACAGAGATCACTGTTCCCCTATATTTATAAAGTGATTGCTGGCCCCCTATACTTTATACAGTGATTGCTGGCCCCCATACTTTATACAGTGATGCTGGCCCCCTATACTTTTACAGTGATTACTGGCCCTATACTTTATATAGCGATTACCCTTTGCTTTGGGCAAGCGATTACTGGCCCCTATACTTTATACAGCGATTACTGGCCCCTATACTTCATACAGAAGATTACTGTTCCCCTTTACTTTATACAGTGATTACTGGGCCCCTATACTTTAAACAGCGATTACTGGCCCTGATACATTATACAGCGATTACCCTTTGCTTTATACAGTGATTACTGGCCCCAATACTTTATACAGCGATTACTGGCCCCTATGCTTTATACAGTGATTACTGTCCCCTATGCTTCAACAGCGATTACTGTCCCTTATACTTCATACAGAGATTTCTGTGCCCCTATACTTATACAGTGATTACTGTCCCTATAGTTTATACGTATTACTGTGCCTCTATACTTTTTACAGTGATTACTGACTTCCATACTTTATACAGCAATTACTGTCCCCTATGCTTTATACAGCGATCATGGCCCTAGCTTTATACAGCGGTTACTGTCCCCTATACTTTATACAGTGATTACTGGCCCCAATACTTTATACAGATTACTGGCTTCCTATAATATATGCAGCAATTGCTGTCCCCTATACTTTTACAGCGATTAATGGCCTCCTATGCTTTATACAGCGATTACTGTCCCCTATAGTTTATACAGTAATTACTGGCCTCATATTTATACAGTGATACTGGCTTCCTATACTTTATACAGCAATTACTGTCCCCTATACTTATACAATGATTAATTGCCCCTATGCTTTATACAGCGATTACTGTCCCCTATACTTTATACAATGATTATTGCCCCTATGCTTTATACCGCGATTACTGCCCCTATACTTTATACAGTCATTACGTCCCCCTATACTTTATACAGTGATTACGGTCCCCTATGCTTTATACAGTCATTACTGTCCCCCTATACTTTATACAGTGATTGCTGGCCCCCTATACTTTATACAGTGATTACTGGCCCCTATACTTTATATAGCGATTACCCTTTGCTTTGGGCAAGCGATTACTGGCCCCTATACTTATTACAGCGATTACTGGCCCCTATACTTCATACAGAGATTACTGTTTCCCCTTTACTTTATACAGTGATTACTGGGCCCCTATACTTTAAACAGCGATTACTGGCCTGATACATTATACAGCGATTACCCTTTGCTTATACAGCGATTACTGGCCCCAATACTTTATACAGCGATTACTGGCCCCTATGCTTTATACAGTGATTACTGTCCCCTATGCTTCATACAGCGATTAACTGTCCCTTATACTTCATACAGAGATTTCTGTGCCCTATACTTTATACAGTGATTACTGTCCCCTATAGTTATACAGTAATTACTGTGCCTCTATACTTTACAGTGATTACTGACTTCCTATACTTTATACAGCAATTACTGTCCCCTATGCTTTATACAGCAATAATGGCCGCTCATGCTATACAAGATTACTGTCCCCTATACTTATACAATGATTAATTGCCCCTATGCTTTATACAGCGATTACTGTCCCCTATACTTTATACAGTCATTACTGTCTCCCCCTATACTTTATACAGTGATTACGGTCCCCTAGCTTTATACAGTCATTACTGTCCCCCTATACTTTAACAGTGATTGCTGGCCCCCTATACTTTATACAGTGATTACTGGCCCCTATTAATTATATAGCGATACCCTTTGCTTTGGGAGCGATTACTGGCCCCTATACTTTATACAGCGATTACTGGCCCCTATACTTCATACAGAGATTACTGTTCCCCTTTACTTTTACAGTGATTACTGGGCCCCTATACTTTAAACAGCGATTACTGGCCCTGATACATTATACAAGCGATTACCCTTTGCTTTATACAGCGATTACTGGCCCCATACTTTATACAGCGATTACTGGCCCCTATGCTTTATACAGTGATTACTGTCCATGCTTCATACAGCGATTACTGCCCTTATACTTCATACAGAGATTTCTGTGCCCCTATATTTACAGTGATACTGTCCCCTATAGTTTATACAGTAATTACTGTGCCTCTATATTTTTACAGTGATTACTGACTTCCTATACTTTATACAGCAATTACTGTCCCCTATGGTTCCTATACTTTATACAGCAATTACTGTCCCCTATGCTTTATACAGCAATCAATGGCCGCCTATGCTTTATACAGCGATTACTGTCCCCTATACTTTATACAGTCATTACTGTCCCCCTATACTTTATACAGTGATTACGGTCCCCAATGCTTTATACAGTGATTACTGTCCCCTATACTTAATACACTGATTACTGTCCCCTATACTTTATATAGTGGATAATGCACCCCCAACTGTAAATTATAAGGATATTAGAAGTCACAGAGGAGTTCTGTGACCATATAAAAGCACAAGGCCGCAGGCCGAGTACCTTTTATACAGTGCACGGAACTCCAAGGTGACTTCTAATATCCCTTTAAAGGGCATGTCCACCCCCAAAACTATATTTTAACACACTACTTGCCCCAATGTGTAGTGTATAAAAATCCTTACCTTACATACCTGCTTCAAATGGTTCTCCTGCAATGTCCCTACAAAGTCTAGAAAACTGACCACCAGGAGCCTGGCCGAGTCCATATAGGTGTCTGCCTCCTGTCTCTCCTCCAGGGGGAATTTGCACATGCTCACTGCAGCTCTCCCCCCTCCCTCTCCCTCACGTTTTGCTCTCCCTCCCCCTAGCTACAAACAAATTGCCTCTCAGCTCAACCAATTATGGACGTGGCTGCCAGTCCGGCCCCCTGCTTGCAGTTTCATGCAAATCCACTACTGGGGTAGGTTATGCAGTAATTACTGCCCCCCAATTCTTTATACAGTGATTACTGCCCCCAATACATTATACAGTGATTACTGACCCCCTATACAATTTTTTTTAATAAAAACTCAATTATGTACGCTAATGTAAATATTCTACAATTAATATACTTTGACGTTTGATTAAAAGGCAAATATTTTAAACAATTTTCACACTATCCTATCCATACCATATTTCCAGTAAATAAAAAACACTGCCACTAGGATGCTTGTTATCAGGATCCCTCCTCCAACACTAAGTACCATGGGGAGGATTTTGCTGGTGAGAATGTTTCCTTCAGTGTGACCTAAGAGAGGAGAAATATAAACAGAATTGTCATTTATTTTTAAAGCTGAACAAAGAATCCTTTTGGTGAGTTACACTCGTCAGCAACTGATTTGTTTAATGATTATAGTTAATGATTATAATGGAAATGTAGAATTAGAAAAAAATGCTGTCAGTAAAATTAGTTGTGACTATTCATGGAACTTTTAGGGCTAGGCCCCACTAGGGTAGTTTCTGCGCGTTTCCATGCACGTTGTGCATTGCGCTAGCGCACACCAATGTAAAGTGAGTGTAACCTAAGACACCATAGAGCTTTATAATTCAGCAGGATTCACACACACTGAGGACAGGCAGAGAGACACATACGCTTCCATCAGACATACACCCTAATAGGTAAATTGACAGGAATTGTATTTTTGCAATTACTTTCATTATTTGAAGATTTTTTATGTATGATATGGAAGCAGCATCACCAGAATCTCTGCCTTCCTGCTCTGAAAACATGTGATAGTCCCTCTTCCTCACAAGCCCCTCTGCCTCATGGGGCCTCCCAAGGCCCCTTTGCCTCGCCGAGCCCACATGGCCCCACCTCCTTTCTGCCTCCATGGCCCTTTCTCTTGCTGCCGTGTCCCTTCCCATTCGCAGGGACCCCCATGGTCCCACCCCTTGCAGGCCCCCCTTTTACCTGGAAGTGTAGCGGCTGTCAGCCGCAGAGCAAAGGAAGAGTGACGAGGGACCAGGTCAGGTAGGGAACTTATTTACATCTTTGAAAACTTACATCTTTGAAAAATATAGATAATGTGAAAGTGGGGGTTGGGGGGGTGATTAACATTTCTAAGTTAACTGGATCTAGATAGATTGTCACATTGGGCTGCTAAGTGGCAGGTGAGATTCAATGTTGATAAATGTAAGATGAATTTTGGACTTAAAAATCCTTGTGCTGCTTATACTATAAATGGCTCTGTGTTAAGTGAATCCCTGTTGGAAAGGGATCTTGGAGTTTTGGTGGATAACAAACTTAAAGGTAGCAAGCAGTGCCAGGCGGCAACCGCCAGAGCCAGCATGGTATTGTCTTGTATAAAGCGAGGTATGGATTCAAGGGAGGAAAATGTTATTCTCCCTCTTTACAAAGCATTGTAGGGCCTCATTTGGAATATGCAGTGCAGTTTTGGAATCCTGTGTACAAAAAGGACATCTTTGTAATGGAAAGGGTTCAGAGAAGGGCAATTAAAATAATAATGGTAATGGCCTGCAAGTGGAAGGGGCCACGAGGATGGTAGAGGCTGTAGATTCACTTACCATTTCTCTTGGTAACTTGTCAGATGGGAGGGGAGTGACTTGCGGTTTCCTTCACACATAATGTAATCTGCGACTGTGCTTGTTGAGGAGGAGGAGCAGCTGTTGGAATTGAATCTAGCAGCCTCCCACCCCTAACTTGCTGATCAGATATTTTAACATATCTTGGGCTGTACAGCACATAGAGAGGTGGTTGTTGGCTCATTTAAAGGTAGGCCTTTCATTTAAAATATCGTGTGGGGATCACAGTTCCCCTTTAAAAGGTATGTCCACCCCCAGCCCCAAATAAACTCTTTTCTGCAGCCTTATAGCCCCACTAACCCTTAACCTGAGGGTTTGTGTGGCAACTCAGAAATCTGCTCCTAAACATACTTACCAGCCCCCCGTTCCCTTGATTGTCTTCTGCTTGACTTCTGTGCATTTTCCTTGAACAGAAGCTACAAAAGGGGCCCAACAGACAGCGGTGCCTATGATTGACTTAGACATCTCTAATATACTTGACTGGCTTTTTACTTGTAGCTACTACATATAATAAATGCTCCATATAATAAATATATGTCAATGATATATTACCTTGGAAAGTGTTATTATTAACTATAAGATAACTTATACAGAATTAATAAAGTAGATGGTGTATTATTATTATAATAAATACACACATCACAGAGAATAGTAGCTATAATGCTATAAAAGATGGAAGTACACTTTGGTTAACTGAGGATATGGTACAGAAACAACTACAGGTTAATAATAATAAATCTCCTGGACTGGATAAAATACATCCTCTGGTCCTCGAGCTCTGTGTTTAGTGAATCCCTGTTGGAAAAGGATCTTGGAGTTTTGGTGGATGACAAACTTAAAGGTAGCAAGCAGTGCCAGGCAGCAACAGCCAGAGCCAGCATCGTATTGTCTTGTATAAAGAGAGGTATGGATTCAAGGGAGAAAAATGCTGTTCTCCCTCTTAAAGGGCATGTCCACCCCCAAAACTATAATCCCCCCAACTACTGGCCCCACCATGTAGTGTAGTTTAATCCTTACCTCACATCCCAGCTCCATAGGGTTCTCCTGTAGACCCCCCCCCCCAAAGTCCCAAAACTAACCACTAGGAGGATAGCAGGGCTCTGCCTGCTACCTTGCCTCCGGTAGATATTTGTCATGCGTACTGCAGCCCTTCTCCCCCCTCCCTCCCCCTCCCACCTCCTCCCTCTCCCTCCCGTTCTACTATCCCTCCCCCTAGCACAAATCCCCCTTAATATGCTGTTCCCCCATGTCCCCCAGCCCCAACCGCATATTTTTTTTTTCAAAAAGCTCCCCAAACTCTTACTTACCTCTCCTCTTTCCTCCGCTGCACTGAATGACCGGCAGCCGCGTCCGTGATTGGCTGCCACTCAGCCAATCACAGACGCGACTGCCGGTCCCGCCCCTCTGCTTGCATTCTCGCAAGCAGAGGGCCGGCAGTGCGGCGGAGGAACGAGGGGAGGTAAGTAAGAGTTTGGGGGGCTTTCTGAAAAAAAAATTTATGCGGTTGGGGCTGGGGGACATGGGGGAACAGCATATTAAAATTGAGTTTTAAGGGTGGACATACCCTTTAACAAAGCATTGGTAAGGCCTCATTTGGAATATGCAGTGCAATTTTGCGTGGGGATATGATTACTGTTTATAAATACATTAACGGTCCATACAATAAACTATCTGGTGCACTGTTCACCAATAGAACATGTCAGAGGACACACGGACATCCCTTAAGACTTGAAGAAAAGAAGTTTAGGCTTCACGTTCGGAAAGGGTTTTTCACTGTGAGAACGGTAAAGCTATGGAACTGTCTTCCAGTGGACGTTGTTTTGGCAGGTTCATTGGTCAGTTTAAAAAAAAAGCTGGATGAGTTTCTGCAAACAAGGAATGTTACAAGTTACTGGTATTGATACATAAAGTAGAGTTGATCCAGGGAAATTTCCGATTGCCACTTGAAGTCAGGAATTTTTTCCTCTTCAGAAATTTGGTGGGGTAATGAGAGTATTGCTAGATGGGTTGGACTGGATGGACATATGTCTTTATTCAACCTCAAATACTATACTATATTTTTACAGAGACTTCTGGGTAATTTCTATGGTAGCCCTTTATGAAATGCCACCCCTTCTTAGAGGCTTTAAAGGGCATGTCCACCCCCAAAACTAAAATAGACCCACTGCTGGCCCCACTTTGTAGTGTTTAAAAATCCTTACCTTTCTCCTCTGCTCCACATGGTTGTCCTATTCAAAGTAGGATCCTTCCTGGGTGCAAAAAGTCTTCCTAGAGGAGGATCCTTCCTGGGTGTAAAAAGTCCTCCTAGAGGACTCTGGCATGCGCAGGGGAGCCTTTGCCTTCTGAAGTGTAGTGGACCTCCTCCCAACCCTAACCCCCTCGTTTAAACCTAAAAAAGTGCAATGAAACTGACTTACCGACCTTTGTTTCCTCGGCTCTCTCAATAGCCGGTAGCTGAGTCACCCAATCAGAGATGTGGCTGCTGGTTTGGCCTCTATTGTTACTCCGTTCCCGGAAGTTGCTTTAGAGGCAGAGGGAACAAAGGTGAGTAAGTCTGTTTCTGTGCACTTTTTAAAGTTTTAAACTTTAAAGTTTTAAACTTAGGGTTAAGGTTGGGAGGGGGTCCACTTTGGGGGGTCCAAAGTAGATTTTGGGGTGAGATACCCTTTCCATGAGCTAAATGCAAATATACACAATAGGGAAATTTAATATAATTTTATTTGTACTCAAAAGCCTATGGGGTAATTTACCCAGATTTCTTATTGGGAAATCAGCTTTATGACAGTTTTGTGCAATATTACGTCAGTTTAGCGGTGAAATTGTAATGCTTGTGTGGAACTCCTGCTGGGGACCTGGTCTTATTGTTTATTGTGGATTCTGGTTTTGCATTTAGCTTGTGGAATGCTGTAAAAGTCTTTTTAAAGATATTGCTTCCTAAAAGCCTCCATGGAAACATGGTAAATTCCCAGAAGTCTTTGTTCATTATTTGCATATTGCTGAAAGGGGAGTTTCAAAGCCTTTATTGTCTCCCTATCCTATTTAATTTATACTTTATACAGCAATTACTGGCTCACTATACTTAATTACTTAATATAGTGATTACTGGCCCCCTGTACTTTATACAGGGATTACTGGCCCCCTATACTTTATACAGTGATTATTGACAATAATAAATTAAACAGCAGTTACCATCCCCTTACCCTATTGGTCCCTTAAGTGTCTTTCACCAACCTGACTAGCTCTGCACACCAACTCTAAAATCCGCAGGATGGATCCATAAGGATTTAATTTGTAGCCAGCATAGACACAAAGCAAGTTTACACATATTTTAACTGAACTATAACTCTGATTATGTATTTTAAAATTATATATAGCAAATCACCCCCCAAAACACAATTCTACAATTGTAAGAAAGTGGACAGACATGGGGCTAATCGGTTATGCAGCAAAATGATGCACTCCGCCCTCCCTCTGCCACACATGAGTTTCTGCCTCCTCTTTCAGCTCTTCAAGCTTTACAGTTTTTACAAGCTCAGAGGAGGCAGCTAGGGGAAAAGCATTCAGTGATTGGCTGAATAGTAGGATTATAACATTCATCCTGCCACTGGGACCTAATGGAGGATATAGTCAGGATATCTGTGGGAAAGACAGCAGTAAAGCCAGGAGAGGTCACACATTTTAAAGAATATCTTATTCAAATCAAACTCTCACCTGTCACGTTGAGATAGGTTCCATTCCCATGTCCTTTTTCTGTTTGGTTGAATAGTAATGAGATTTCACAGATATACATCCCATTGTCTGTTATATTCACTTTATGCAGCTGAATGTTGGCTGATCTCTTATTAATAAAATCAGCTCGGGTAGTTACACTGACTCTGCCAATGAAATCTTTACTGTCGTTGGAGACAACGGGACCCCCCACCGCATGTCTGTACCACATAAACCATCCAAAATTAGTCATGTCGGCGACTGTGTAGTTACAATGTAAGGTGACAGTGCTGCCCTCACTGCTGGTTACTTTTGGGACCTGGTAAACATGGACCATTTGTGAGAGGGACCCTGGAACATGCAGGGAACGATGGGAAAATAGACACTATAGATTATAAATTATATACATTGCACTAGAGTGGAATCAATATCATTGTATATACATGGAAAAAGGGTAAAACAAAAATGTGGAACACGTCTTTAAAATATACATATACTGTAACCGATTACTAATTATTACATTTTTAATACCAATATTTATAGGAGAAGTTAATCTTATAACATTTATTTTAAAGAACCAATACTACAGGCATCTATCCTTAGATTCATTCCATGGAACTGTAATGTTTCTGCTAGTGGCATCATTGGGTCCCCCAGCAAAACAATGATGGGGCCCCTATCTGCGATTCATCCACAGTGGTTTTCTGGGAGGAGGCTATATCTGTAACAGGAAAAATAAGATGGGGCCCCTTTGGCTCTCAGGCCCTCCTGTGGTTGTTCCCCCTGCTCCCCTGGTAGTTACGCCCCTGGACTTTCTGCTTAATTCTTACCTATTATAAGCAGCAGTTCCATGACTCTCAGGTTGTTACGATTATTACTATCAGTTTCACACTCCTCTAGACATGGCCAGACATGGTGAGGAACTGAAAACAGAAATTATAATATTTATATTGGGGAAGTGTTTTTTAAAGGAATATTAACCCTAAAAAAACAAAACCTTGAGTAAGAACTTGCACTAGAAACCTTTTAGCATGAAAGACACCACTTCCATGCTGAAATAGTTTGGGGGTGAACTATTCCTTTAAGTCACCCTCTGAAGTTAAATAAAGTTTGTTTTATACCATACAACTGGTTGGACCTACCTAAGAAGTGAGTTTTATTCTATGTAATGTATGTTTTATTGGATTTTATACTTTTCTCCTTCCCATACCAGAATCAGGTCGTCAATGTACCATATGTAAGTCACAATATGATCTTTAAAGTGGTTATTGCCATTGTATATAAAATTACTTTCCCAATGGCCCATGAAGAGATTGGCATACGAGGAGGCAAATTTTCTCCCATCACAGCCCCCCTCTTTTGCAAGAAGAACATATTATTATCAAACATTAAAAAAATTGATTGCAGTAAAAATTCTATGGCCTTAAGCAAAAGCATATTCTGACCGCAACCATAATTTTCAGGAGTATAGTGAAGCTTCATCCAAGGTAACCCAAATGTATGTAGATTTTCAATCGATCGACCTTAACTTCTTAAAGGCATCTGTGAAATCTTGGATGTAGCTTGGAAGAATTAAAGGACAAGTCCACCCCCATAAGAACATCTTTTCATGTTTTTAAAGAATGGCCTCTTTAAAATATGTTGATATATCATACTTTGTCATATTAATTCATTACTGTATGCCTGCTATGCTTCGGGATGCCTCATGGAAACAGAGCAATTTAGAAACCTGTACTGAGCCTGTACTGAGCCTGGGCATACTCAGAAGAGGCAGACAGGGGATTAACATTCAGTCATTGGCTGTGATGTCAACTGTCAAATCCATAACTGACAGTTACTAACTGGAAGAACCAGGAAGCAGAAACATGGGAAACAGGACATTGTGCAGGATTTCAGGTTAGACTTCTATATTTCACATATCAAACTATTACTGTTTAGGGCTTTGGGGGGGTGATTTACCTGTATGTAGGTTTTCATTTTGGGTCTGAACTTGCCCTTTAAGACTATAGGTAACCTATAGAAAGGTAATTGATCCATATATTGGACTTATCTTTCATTGGCTAATCCTAGTTCAGAGACAATCAGTCTCCCTTGTACATGTTCTATGGAACTAATTAAATATTGGTAATGTTGTACCACTATTCTGTATATAGGAAAATACTGTTTCATGTAGGACTCTTTGTGAGTGCAAATACCTAATAAATTATTTGAAAGGATCTTTATACAGTAGTTTTATATAAGAGCCATATTGTCCAGGACAACTATTGAGCCCCCATTTATTGGAGGCTCTAACTACTAGATCCTTATGATGCATTATTCAATAATTTTATTCATTTCCTCTGTTAACATTTTATAGAACAAGTGCAGTTTGTATCCTTTACTATGTATTGGGTAGAAACTTTCCTTCCAATTTGTATGTACAATATTGTTAGGATTATACAAAGTAAAAGCTATTTCGCGTCATTTTAATTATAGCCATGTGACCACATCCTGAAAAAGCCACATTTGGTATTTTTTACTACCGTTGTCTTTAAAATGTAATGTCAATAATCTCCTGTCCCATATCTTGTGTCCTCTAATCGTGCATTTTGAAAGTGTCTAATAAGCACCCATTTTCATACATACGGATTAATATCTACTAGTGTTTCAAATGTATCATATTTCGAATTCGGGATGAAGTTCAGACCTTTATTCAGGAGGCTCATCTCAGCCAGAGTGAGAATGTGACTAGATTAGTGGTGTTGCTATGTTTAAACATTCGGGGCACATGCCCAGATCTTTGGCAAACAGCCCCGAATGTTTCAGAGGCTTCCTAACGCAAGTGCCCCCAAACTTTTAGTCACAGATTGCATATGATATTGGCGCATGTGCAATTACGTTGATCTCACGTGAACACTCACCAAACCCAAAGCTGTGCCTGTAATTAACCCCTCCTTCCACCTCCCAATCAGTAAATGTTTGCATGATGTGTGAGTCCTGAGCTGCCCGCCTTCACCCCCCTCCTTAATCCCCCTACCCTCCAGGTGGTTGTATGATGTCTGAGCCCTGGGGACGGAGCAAAATGACTGGCTGTCTACACTATTGATGGGTGAGGACTGAGGAGACAGGAGAGAACAAGGTTAGAAGCAGGTAAATATTAACAATTTCATAGCAGGGCTTCAGGCAGCTTGGCTTAGATAGGAGGGAGGACCCCGATTAACCCTATACCATTTGTTTCTTTAGCACTCCCACTTACCTATGTACTTCTTATTACGTCCTTTTGGCTCCCTCCCTTCTTCTCTTCCCTTTAACGACACAGGAGACTTAACTTTCGAGCAAAAGTCGTTACAACTTTTATTTGTTACAATACATGTATTTCATATACAAAACACCTTTTTACCAATTTAAACATTAACAGATACAACAGATACAACTGTTTTGACATAGTGTGTTCCTTACAACATAAACTTTCCTGCTGATGGTTCACTGGAAGCTACTGTGGAACTTCTGCTCATCAGTCGTTGTCCTTGCTGTACCATATCGGCCCACTGCTGAAAACAAAACTTGGAGCTGCCACCCTGTGGGCTAACTCCACCACCTGTGACACCATCCAGCTTCCAGTGACCCACCGCTTCTTGCTGTGCCATCATGTAGAGACCTGTAATAACAAATAAACACAAACCAACAGGGGGTGGGCGGGAAACCTCTCTTTCTCTGCCTATGTCTGTTTTTGCTTCTTCCATGCTTTTTATACCCTGCTTTCTTATATCTGCAACATTGTCTACAAAAGGGCTGTTGTCCGAAACGTGTAGCACACATGTTTCTTTAATACATTTTTTCTATATTTGCACTGCTCTAGTTCTGTGTCATCATATTCTACATCAATCTTTATACTGTGGGTTACAGTTCTGTGATAGTAAAGGAATCATTAAAGGGTTTCTACAGTAAATTGACAAATGCAAAACTTCCATTTGTTTCTATAAATCAAGGTTAGGTTTGGACCTTACAAAAGAAAGTTTCCTGTGAGTGAAACGAACTAGAGTGGAACGTGTATAAAGTTCCTTTCTCTTAAGGACCTTGATCTCAAGGACATAGAAAAAGAAGGACATTTAATCATTTGATGGTTGTATGGTGTGTGTGAGAGTTTGAAAATAAGTATTGTTTGTGCTGTGTTAAGAACTGTGTGTGCAGTAAGCAGATTAATCATTCTTTCTTCCAGTTAAAGGGGTGCAATGGGCTTCTATATTCTAGTATTACACCTGTTGTAATCACAAACAGGTTGTGAAAGGGTTAATAAATGTTTTGTTTTTCCCTCTCTTCCTGGCTCTTGCACTAATTGGTGTGGGGGCTGGGGTCTATTAGTTAAATAGGATTCATATTTATTGGGCCTGTGGTTTGGACCTAACAAAAGGAAGTTTCCTGTGAGTGAAACATGTATAAAGTTCCTTGCTCTTAAGGACCTTGATCTCAAGGACATAGAAAAAGGACTTTGAAACAAGAAGGGCAATTAAACAATGTTTGTGCGTCACTGTGCTTGTGTGGTGTATTGAAGGGACAGTTTTGTCTGTACCATGCAATGTGCATCCTGCCACATGTTTAGGAACCTGGAGCAGACGTTCCATGGAACCTATGTCTGTGTCAGGTGTGAGTGGGTTGCCTGTTTGGAAGCTGAGGTGGAGAGTCTAAGGGGGCAGCTTGCAGCATTGTAGGGATTGGCAGGCACTGGCTGGGGCCAGTATAGAGGTGGGTGGAAGTGGGACAGGGAAGGTTTAGGGGGGAGGTAGTTTTGTTAGGGTTACTAAGGGAAGTGGGGGAGGGAAGGGTAGGGTGGCTTCTTCCCAGATTGCCCATCCCAACAGATTTGCTACCTTAGGTAATGAAGTGGAGGAGGACACCTTGGAATTAGCCTGTATGGAGGGGGCTAGTCCCTTGAGCACCCAGGGGACTGCCATCTCTGATACAAGGAGGAACGAAGGATCAGGAATGCAAGGCAGGTGGTACTGGTAGGGGACTCCATTATAAGGAAGGTAGATAGGGTAATCTGCCGCCAAGAACCTACATGCCGAACTGTGTGTTGCCTGCCTGGTGTTATGGTTCGGCATGTGGTGGATCGTGTAGACAGATTATTGGGTGGGGCCGGGTGTGACCCAGCGGTCTTGGTTCACATTGGTGCCAATGACAAAGTTAGAGGAGGAAGTGAGGTCCTTAAACATGATTTCCGAGAGCTAGGGGCCAAGTTAAAAGCAAGGACCTCCAGGGTAGTGTTTTCAGAAATACTACCGCAGCCATGTGCTAAGCCAGGGAGACAGCGGGAGCTTAGGAGCATTAATGTGTGGCTAAGAGTGTGGTGTAAAGAAGAAGGGTTTGGGTTTATTGAGAACTGGGCAGACTTTGCTGTTGGCTACAGGCTCTTTAGTAGGGATGGGTTGCACCTCACTGATGGCGATGCAGCTGTTTTAGGGGAGAAGATGGCTAGAGGGTTGGAGGAAATTGCAAACTAGGTTTGGGGGGGGAGGGTATTAGCAGTCTCACTGGGATAGATAGCCCAGGAGGAAAGCAGGTTGTAGATAGGCCAGTGGTGGGCGGAAAGGGGGGTGGGGCTAGTATAGGGGATAGAGAGGCGTGTTTATTAAAGTGTATGAATAAATTACAGGATCATAATCTAAAATGTATGTTAGCAAATGCGAGAAGCCTGGCTGACAAAATGGGTGAATTGGAAATTATGGCATTGAATGAAATAAAGTATGAAATAAAGTATGATGTAATAGGTATAGCAGAAACATGGTTGAACAGTTCTTACGACTGGGCTGTAAATTTAGAAGGATATGCCTTGTTTAGGCAGGACAGAGAAAAAAGGAAAGGGGAGGAGTATGTGTTTATGTTAAAAAAAGAATTGAAGCCAAATTTAAAAGAGATAACTGGCGACATGGATGTTAAAGTGGAGGCAATATGGGTGGAATTAGGCAACAGGAAAGGCTATAAGCCGCCAAATGCTAGCAGAGAGAACGTGAGTCAATTTCATATGCAGTTGGCAAGGGCTGCAAGTTTGGGAAGTGTGCTCATTATGGGGGAATTTAATTACCCTGACAATGATTGGTGTAGTGGAACTGCTATCACAGAAAAAGGCGATGAGCTCCTGAATTTGCTGCAGGATAATTTTCTCTCACAGGTGGTTGAGGTTCTTACTAGGAAAGGAGCTCTGTTGGATCTGGTAATATCTAACATCGTGGAGCGCATTATAGATATAAAGGTAACTGGAGGTTATGAAATACTGGCATTTGGACTTTGTTATCGAAAGGAAAAGTGCGCTGGTTTAACAAAGACTTTTAATTTCGGGAAGGCAAATTTTCCCAGGTTAAAAGCAGCTCTTCAAAATGTCAACTGGGATAATGTATTATCAGGAAAAGGTACTGAACAGAAGTGGACTGTGTTCAAGGGGATTTTAAGCCAGTTCACATCTAAATTTATACCCTTGGGAAATAAATGTAAAAAAAATAAATCCGCGCCCATGTGGCTGAGTTCTGATGTAAAGAGGCAAATAGAAAGGAAGAAAAAGGCATTTAAAACCTTTAAGGCCAAGGAAACGGAAAGGGCCTTTAGGGATTATAAAAACTGTAACAAGGAGTGTAAGAAAGCAATCAAACTAGCTAAAATTAATAATAGCAATAATGGTATAAAAGATGCTCTTTGGTTAACTGAGGATATGGTACAGAAAGAACTAAATAAGGTTAATATTAATCTCCTGGACCGGATAAAATACATCCTCGGGTACTTAGGGAGCTAAGTTCAGTTTTATCTAAGCCATCTGTGCCCCTGAGGAAGTGACGAGATAGTCACGAAACATGTTGGGCGGAGCTTTCAGGTGAAGGTGGTTTGGAGATGCACCATGTGGGATCTATTGTTTTTAAAGTTACAAATAAAATAAAATGAAGTTTTACTAACCGGAACATCAGCAGCCCGCCTGTTTGTGGTTTATGATTGGTTATCTAGGCCATTGTTTCTTATTTTTACAGATTCCCTCATGTCCGGAGGTGTGCCTCTGGATTGGAAAAAGTCTGATGTTATTCCAATATTCAAAAAGGGTAGTCGTTCACAGCCGGGTAATTACAGGCCTGTAAGTTTAACTTCAGTGGTGGGGATGATACTGGAAAATTTAATAAGGGAACATGTTCTAAAGTATGTTTCAAGGACTGACATTATAAGTAGTAACCAGCATGGATATAGGAGGAATAGATCTTGTCAAACTAACTTGCTTGGCTTTTATGCGGAAGTAAGCAGAAATTTAGTCTCTGACATAGTAGTAGATGTAGTTTACTTGGATTTTGCAAAGGCTTTTGATACAGTCCCCCATTTTGATACAGTCCCCGTTTAATGTATAAGCTAAGGTCTGAGGAGTAACCTTTGTACATGGATAGAAAATTGGTTAATGAATAGTTTGCAGAGAGTAGTTGTAAATGGGGCTTCATCATTATGGACTAAAGTGCTAAGTGGGGTTCCACGGGGTTCTGTGTTGGGGCCGCTTCTATTTAATCTATTTATTAATGATTTGGAAGTGGGTATTGTCAGCAAGGTTTCTGTGTTTGCTGACGACACAAAACTTTGTCGACCATTAAAAACTTCAGAGGATGTGCAATCGTTGCAGGGGGATCTAGATAGATTGTCACATTGGGCTGCTAAGTGGCAGATGAGATTCAATGTTGATAAATGTAAGGTGATGCATTTTGGACTTAAATATCCTTGTGCTACTTATACTATAAATGGCTCTGTGTTAGGTGAATCCCTGTTGGAAAGGGATCTTGGAGTTTTGGTGGATAACAAACTTAAAGGTAGCAAGCAGTGCCAAACGGCAACAGCCAAAGCCAGCATAGTATTTGCTTGTATAAAGAGAGGTATGGATTCAAGGGAGGAAAATGTAATTCTCCCTCTTTACAAAGCATTGGTAAGGCCTCATTTGGAATATGCAGTGCAATTTTGTAATCCTGTGTACAAAAAGGATGGAAATGGAAAGGGTTCAGAGAAGGGCAACTAAATTAATAAGGGAATTGGGGGAGCTTGAATATGAAGAGAGACTGGAAAAGTTACAATTTTGTAAGCTGGAGAAAAGGCGGTTGCGTGGGGATATGATTACTGTGTATAAATACATTAACGGGCCATACAATAAACTATCTGGGTCATTGTTCACCAATAGAACATGTCAGAAGAATTGTGGACATCCCTTAAGACTTGAAGAATAAAGGTTTAGGCTTCAAGCTCATAAAGGGGTTTTCACTGTGAGAACGGTAAAGCTATGGAACTGTCTTCCAGTGGACGTTGTTTTGGCAGGTTCATTGGTCAGTTTAAAAAAAAAAAGCTGGATGAGTTTCTGCAAACAAGGAATGTTGCAAGTTACTGGTATTGATACATAAAGTAGAGTTGATCCAGGGAAATTTCCGATAGCCACTTGTCGTCAGGAAGGAATTTTTCCCCCCTTCATAAATTTGGAGGTTTTTTTTGCCTTCCTCTGGATCAACAGTTAGGCAGGAAATGAGGATATTGCTAGAAGGGTTGGACTGGATGGACGTATGTCTTTATTCAACCTCAAATACTATACTATACTATATGTGACCCCAGTAAATCTGTTGCCACATTTACGTATTTGTAATTAAAATATAGAAGTGTATATTTAGCTTAGAGAAAGATGTATATAAGTTATACATACTCCAGCCTGCAGAGGGAGTGCCAGAACAGCACTATAGCTATTTGAGAAACAGAGGGACTTGCTCTGTTATCAAGGAGCAGTTAACCATAAAAGATGACTCTGTGTCCCTTATTATTTCATTATACAGGTATGTGCTATAAAACCCTGTTAATAAACAAATATGTTTATAGCATCCATTGATATAACCAGTGTAAAGCCAGTTGGAACATTAAGTAGATTAAATCATTGCAAGTTATAACATGGTGATAAATAGAGATGGCCGAAACTGATGAGTTTCGTCCTGTTTTCGGATTTTCGAATTTTCGGGAAAATTCGAAAATCCTAAAACGGACCCATAGAAGTCTATGGGGGAAAAAAATTCGAAAGTTTCTATCAATTTTAAGGATTAAATAGTAATAGCAGGTTACTGTTAATAGCAAAGGGACCTGGGGAATGGTCTGGAGAACCCGTAAATATAAGTAAAACGCATTTAAAATCTATCTTTCCTCACGATCGGGCTGTTTTCGAGCTTTCGCGGGCTATTTTCGAGGGTTACCGAAATCGTACACTATTTTCGAGGGTTACCGATATCCCAAATATGAGTGTTACCGAAATCAGCTTGTACATTCGAGGGTTGGCGAAATCGGCACAAACATTCGAGGGTTACCGAAATCGATCGCTACTTTTCGAGGGTTGATGGACTTATGATTTCGAGGGTTACCTGGATTCGTACAATTATCGAGGGTTACCAAAATTGATCTCCACTTACGATACACTTTGTTTACACTTCGATTTCGATAATCATCTACTTTCGATTTCGATCATTTTCGAATTTACGATAAAAATCGAAAACTCGGAAAATTCGAGTTTCGAAAAATCCAGGAGTTCCGAAAGTTTTGTCGGGACTTCGAAACCGCCAGATTCGAATCGAAACTGGGTTCTATTAGAACCCAAAGTACATCTCTAGTGGTAAAATGTAGGACACCACATGGCCTAATAATGGATGTGAACATATAGATGTGGATTCATAGTTTAAAACTCTAAAGAAATGTTATATTAGATATATGTGTATCTGTGTCAGTATTCAGCTCCTGCATACAGTAAAATAGATTATTTCATTCATCTATCACCCTGTAATGTATGCTGCAAGATGGCGCCCAGTGTAAATGGTAGAAGCCATTATTAGTGATTAAGACAGTGTGAGTGATACCAGTGTATTTTAGGTTTGTTAAAAGTTTGATATCTTAAAGTTAAATGATGATCTGCTTCCATTTATGCTGTATAGTCAGATGTATCGGGTATCTTTTGTTAATTTAGCCAGATAGCTTTAAAATGCTAATAATAAAAATTACACTATTGTAAGTAAATACCAAGTTTATATAGTGGATCCTGCACTGGTATTCTGGTGAAATTATGATTTATTATATATAATATGTTCATGAGAATTAAAGGGAAGGTAATGTACATGTGATATGTTGTGAAATGTAAGAACACATTTGTATAGTATATATTGTGAATAATTGCTAAAGGGCAAGCAAAGACTAAATATTAAATTGTATTTTGTAATAAACAGTTATCAAGGAGCAGCTAACCATGAAAGATGACTGTGTCCCTTTATTATTTCTTTATACAGAATAACTGTCTGCACGCCCGCACCCTAGGCCTGTTACATATACTATATTTTATAGCCAATGACAGGCAGATTTCTTTGGAAGCTCTCTGTCATTGGCTGTAGGTCTGGTTATAGGCAATACTGACTTTCCCCCTATACTTTGTTATGGGAGATTGTTTAGATGGTCAACTGCCTAAATCATCTTCCTATACTAAAGTTTAGGGGATAATAGACATTTTCTGTCACAGCTTACAGGCCTATTATCTGTGTACCCATCTTAAATGACAATGTGTCTTCATCTCATTAGATACTACCCAGAGTAAGGACCTAAACCAATAGGTTCTCCATCCTAAGTTCTCCCTGTAGGGTCCAAAACAAGCTGTTAAGTCTACTCATCTAGCACCCAGTTTCCAAGATCTGGGACTGTTTCCGGACTGGCCAATAGGAGTCTTCTCATTGGCTAAATGAGAAACAAGGACACAAGACTTTGACAGCTCATTATGGACACTATAGAAATGGAGGTTAGGTCAGGTGAGGGGGCATTTGTCCTGCACAGAATCGTTTGGTGGTGAGTGCTCTTTTATTGAAGCAAAAGGGAAGGTAGGAATGACCTTGGGCGGTGGGTATGGCATCACTGACCTATAACATACAGAAATTAACTAGCAGTACAATACCCTAATTTGCTGCCTAATGCTTTCCAAATAGTTTTCGAAGGTGCTTACCCTCATACCTGCAGGTCTTTCACCAAGGAGCAGAGGAAGCGATAACCCGGCCAACCAATAACTCACTAGGGGAAAGACATTCTGCTATGAATGTAAAAATCTAGATTGTTACTTTAACTTCTCCAAAAGTTTAGAATTTTAAATTTCCCAACAAAATTTGGTTAAATTTTGATGGAATTTAAAAGGATTATTTTGAACCTGCTGATGTATTAAACTCCCACTGGTTTGGCAATCTCCACATTCAAACATTGACAAGCACTGGTCATATTTAAACATCACCCTTTTTAAAGTGGAAAAAATAACAGCCCAGGGTGGGGTCTAATGTCACTAACTTTGAAAAGAACAGCTACATTATCACACACTATCAAATCTATAATTAACACAATAGCTTTATATGTTTAGTGAGTTTAATTTCATATTCAACTACTTTTGAGTTAAGGGTGATAATTATTATTATTATAATTTTATGGGATGACGCACCTCACAGTGTAATATAAGGATATAAAGTCACAGAGGAGTTCCATGACCATACAGAAGCACTAGTCCGCAGGCTGAGTGATTTTATACAGGGCAGTAGAGATGGGCGAATTTCATAAAGTTCGGTCCGTTTTGAACTTCAGTAAAAGTTCGAAAACGGACCCATTAAAGTCAATGAGGAGTGATAGTTCGAAAAGTTTGGATGATTTACAGATAAAATAGCAATGGTAACTTACTGTAAATCGCTGTGGCACTTGGGAAATGGTCTGGGGAACATGTCATTATCACCAAAACCTGTTTCAATTTATGATCGTGCAATTGTCGGGTTTGCGCAAGCTACATTCGAGGGTTACCGAACAATACTTTCGAGGGTTACCAAAAATAGAACCATAAATTCAAGGGTTAGCGAAAAGAATCTATGCATTCGAGGGTTACTGAAAATGAATGATACTTTCAAGGGTTACCTAAAATCAAAGGCTACATTCGAGGTTTAGCAAACCATACATTCTAGGATTAGTGAAAACGATCCATACATTCGAGGGATACCAAAAATGAATGAAACTTTTGAGGGTTACCGAACGATACATTTTAGGGATAGCGAATGGCTTGTGAATTCCATAATTAGCAATTTTTTAGATAATTATGGAAAATACAGCAGCGAGTCCGAAAAAACTAACTAGTTTGAGCCCGATTAAATTATGCTATTATATAACATAAAAAGTAGCACAAAGTTAAGGGTACAGGGGATAAATAGAATACTTAAGGTAAATGGCGTCTGATAACTCCATGAGCAGAGTCCAGGAATCTTGGTAATCCAATATGGGAAAATAAATGACAAAGTCCAATATGATACTCCAAGATGGAAACCAATACATGGTCAGTCCAATTGGCTTTGATGTTCCTTGGTTTGATGTTATGACGAACTGTTGAACTGACTCCATACTCCCAATTTATGTCCTTGTCTGAATCTGGGAGGGGTTTGGTGCTTGGGGGGTGTCTGTTTCTGCCCCGAAAGGTGTAAAATGTTTTTTGGAGGGAAACTTTTAAACTGTATTTTCCCCTACAGTCCATACTCATAATAATAAAAATAATAATAATACTCAGAGTACCGTGCATATCACATACGAAATATTTACAGTTTTGTGATTCACTTATCTTAAACAGTCCAAAGATACCATAGAGGTTTAAATAACCCTTTGACTACCTGACAATTGGACCACGTGGGAGTTGCTTGACACTACTATTGAGGTAGGATTAATTTGAAAATTACTACCGTGATTATAAATATTACCAATGGGGTTTAACATGGCACTCAGGGTTGTGACGCTAACCACAGACCTCGAATGTGATAAATCTTATTTAAAAGAGTGAAAATGTAGACTGGACCCAGATAAGAGGGTTTGATATGTCAGACAATGGTGACCACATATGTATAAATTAAGTAAAGAATATATCATTCAGCTATATAGCTCAAGGCGAGGTTGGCCAAAAGGAGCAAAAAGCCCTCCACATTAAAATGGAATAAAGCCTTCTTATAACAGAAGGCATCTTGCAGTCTCATGCTATAGGAATAGCATTGCCCACAAAATCTAAGATACATGGAGTCATTTCTCCCCCCCAGGTTTCCTAGAGTAAGGGGCAGAGCCACAGAGATATGTAAAAAATAAACAATGAAAAAGCTACAGGTGCTTTAATGGCCATAGGCTCATTTGGTCTACCAGGAAATGATTTGGTGCCGTTTTAATTCATTATAAACTCTGGTGCTCAGCCTAATTACATTCCTTCTTGTTAATTGCTGCTTTTCTCTGTCAGTCTTTTCTCCAGCTGCTCTTCACACAAAGTGTTCTAGTTTAAGATTCATTATATATCATGTAAAGCACCCTCTGAGAACTCATTCCTACAATACCTTTCAAAGATTTGCATGAGCCTCAATTTAACTTTCTGCAATCTATCTGGCACCTCTCAAGATCTTCAAAACCTACCATCTCACATATACAATAATCTGCCCTAGGAAACTTGCCGAGATGTTACCCTAGCTTTGTCCGACAAGAAAAGAGATGATCAATGCACATTCCCGGGCCCCATATATCATCATATCTATGCTAGTGCAAACTTTGCCCGACACCCTACCTATATAGTTTATAAGCTTGGTCTGCCAGGACCCTCTTTTTCTGTCACTCTGTGGCAAGTCTAATAGTTATAGTAATTCATAATGACATCAATAATGTACAAATGTAACATGATGATGATCTGGCAACTAGATAGCGCTGGTGTCACCTAGTAACATTCATTGTACCAAAGTAATAAGAAGCTGATTCAGGTCAAAAATGGACTGAGTTTGTCTATAAAGTTGGTTTCACAATGGAATTTTTTGGGTTTTACGATTTTATTAAACCAATTAAATTCAGTACCATAATGCCTTGCACCAAGATTCATGAGGGCTGCAAAAATCAATAATGCTGATATATTTTTTATAAATAATTCCAATAAAAATATTTGTTTGATGTGAGCAATATATTAACTAAAGTCAATTTAATGTTGTGTATTTAATGATCACTGCCCTATTATGGGTTAATTTAAATGGAACAAAACCATCGGATGGTAAGAAACTAATCTATCACACTTGACTGCTGCCTTAATCTGTTCAAAAACATTTTCACAAGATATTTCATTTCATAGCTGATCGTTCTTCCCCGTGGGGATGCAGAAGTGACATACCACAGTTCAATTAAATTTACCAGCCTGTCCGATCTAACATTTGTGCAATTTGGATGAGCTTCTACGGTGGTCCATTGGGATTGAAAATGAATGCTGAATTACTGATGGGGCAAAATTTTGGTTGCAGTTCTTGATGAGAAGAGAAAAACAGGAGCATTACTACTAAGTCATGGGGTCCACTAGAGAATCTACAATGCGGCCTCCTTCCCTGTATTGATTACAGCAGCTACCAGGGGAACACTGAGATAGGCCCGGTATCTTCTGCGTGGAAAAGTAAGAATGTTGGACAGTAGTTGCAGGGACTCTTTTAGATAAATCTCTGTAAAGAGATATAGGTCCCTATTTATAAAGGCACGGTGTCTATATAAGTAGTGATCCTGCACCTTTAATGATTGGCAATTTTACAACCGTGATTGTACAATAACAATGGAGCTCGTAAAATTACAATACCATATCGGTAGTCTATTACCCATTGGTTTGGTGTAGAGTTTAGGGATTTAAATTCAATGGAAAACAGATTATTATGAATATGCTGGGAGTAAGTAATTCATGAGAAGATACTCCAAGAGATTAAATCAGAGTTTCACACACTTTTTTTGGGGGGGGGGGGGGGACCCTTAAGACAAAGTTGATGTCTCTGGGAACCTCTACATAAAATAATTATTTAATATTTGTATCTCTCTTTCTTTATGGGTCATCAATTTATCATATTACACAAGTCATTCCAACATAACAAATCAATAAAAAAATACACTCAATTTATCACATGGATGGATCTCTGGACCTGGTTAAGAAACACTGTATTAGGTTATTCGTGAGTTACACCTTACATTAGCCTTACACCTTACATTAGCCTTACACCTTACAGTTGCCTTACACCTTACAGTAGCCTTACACCTTACAGCAACCTTACACCTTACAGCAGCCTTACACCTTACAGCAGCCTTACACCTTACAGTAGCCTTACACCTTACATTAGCCTTACACCTTACAGTAGCCTTACACCTTACAGCAGCCTTACACCTTATAGCAGCCTTACACCTTACAGTAGCCTTACACCTTACACCAGCCTTAAACCTTACATTAGCCTTACACCTTACAGCAACCTTACACCTTACAGCAACCTTACACCTTACAGCAACCTTACAACTTCACGCACTTACACCTTACAGACCTCATGACACCTAAAGCAGACCTTACACCTTACAGCAGCCTTACACCTTACAGTAGCCTTACACCAGCCTTAAACCTTACATTAGCCTTACACCTTACAGCAACCTTACACCTTACAGCAACCTTACACCTTACAGCGGCCTTACACCTTGCAGCAGCCTTACACCTTACAGCAGCCTTACACCTTACAGCAGCCTTACACCTTACATCAGCCTTACACCTTACAGTAGCCTTAAACCTTACAGCAGCCTTACACCTTACAGCAGCCTTACACCTTACAGTAGCCTTAAACCTTACAGCAGCCTTACACCTTACAGTAGCCTTATACCTTATAGCAGCTTACACCTTACAGTAACCTTACACCTTACAGTAACCTTATCCCAGCCTTACACCTTACAGCAGCCTTACGCCTTACAGCAGCCTTACGCCTTACAGGCAGCCTTACGCCTTACACCCTACAGCAGCCTTACACCCTACAGCAGCCTTACACCTTACAGCAGCCTTACACCCTACAGCAGCCTTACAGTAGCCTTACACCTTACAGCAGCCTTACACCTTACAGCTAGAGATGGCCGAACTTCCGAAAGTTTGGCACGTTTTCGAGCTTTCGAAATACATGGAGAGTTCGAAAACGGAACCATTAAAGTCAATGGGAGTCAAATAGTTTGAAAAGTTCTAATGAAATACAATTAAAATATCAATGGTAACTTAATGTAAATGGCTGTGGGACCTGGGAAATGGTCTGGGGAACACGTTTGAATATCCAGAACTTTCAAATAATTGATTTTATTCTCACAAGCGGTACTTTTGAGCTCCCGCGTTCGAACGTTCAATAATTATCCCCTAAACGATTTGAACATTCGATAATTAGCCCATAAACGATTTGAACATTTGATAAATTTTCGAATTCGATAATTATCGAAAGCCAGAGAAATCTGGGTCCGGGATAGTTTGAGAAGTCCGAGTCTGTTCTAGTCCATCTCTAGTTACAGCAGCCTTACACCTTACAACAGCCTTACACCTTACAGTAAACTTACACCTTACAGTAGCGTTACACCGGTTTTGAACCTCATATAAGTCAGTTAATTTGAGCGATTAAGCTTGAGCGATTTTCTTTCAAAGGGATTTTCTGTTTTAAAGGGGTTTGTCTGTATTTAAGGGGTGTGCGTTAAGAAACAAAAGCGTTTAGAACAAGAAAGGGTTTAAGAACAACACTGCTGTTTCTCTGCTGTGTATTGCCATGCAATGTGCATCCTGCCGCATGTATGGGATCTTGGAGCAGCCGCCCCAAGGGACCTATGTATGTGTCAGATGTGAGTGGGTTGCCCATTTGGAATCTGAGGTCCAGAATCTAAAGGGGAAACTTGCAGCTTTGCAGTGCTTGGCAAACCTGGGGGAAATGCAGGTACTGGCAGGGGCAAGTAAACTGGAGGGTGGAGATGGGGCAGATAAGGTGGAGAAGGAAGATAGATTTGTAAGGGTCACCAGGGGAAGTTGGGGACAGAAGGATAGGGGGGCTTCTTCCCAGTTGGTTGATCCCAACAGATTTGCCATTTTAGGTGAAGATGTGGAGGATGATGGCTCGGAAGCAGCATGTATGGAGCGGGCCTTTCATTTGAGCACCCAGGGGACGGCTATCTCCAATACAAGGGGGGAGAACAGGGGGCTAGGAAGGATAGGCAGGTGGTAGTGGTAGGGGACTCCATTATTAGAAGGGTAGATAGGGTAATCTGTCGCCAAGACCCTGCATGCCGAACAGTGTGTTGTCTGCCTGGTGCTAGGGCTCGACATGTGGTGGATCGTGTAGACAGATTATTGGGTGGGGCTGGGAGGGACCTGGCAGTCTTGGTTCACATTGGTGCCAATGACAAAGTTAGAGGTGGAGGTGAGGTCCTTTAAAAATGATTTCCGAGAATTAGGGGCCAAGTTAAAAGCAAGGACCTCAAGGGTAGTGATTTCAGAAATACTACCGCAGCCACGTGCTACGCTAGGGAGGCAACGGGAGCTCAGGAGTATAAATGCGTGGCTAAGAGGGTGGTGTAAGGAGATGGGGTTTGGGTTTTTAGAGAACTGGGCTGACTTTTCTGTTGGCTACAGGCTCTTTAGTAGAGACGGATTGCACCTCAATGGTGATGGTGCAGCTGTTTTGGGGGAGAAGATGGCTAGGGGTTTGGAGGAGATTTTAAACTAGGTATGGGGGGGAGGGTACGTTGGACTACACAGGGGTAGATAGAGAAGTTAGGGATCAGGGGGCTATTAACACAACGGGGGAAGGGGGAGCATACAGGATAAGGAGGCATGTACGACCATGTATGGAAGTAAATCAATTGATAATCTAAAATGTATGTTTACAAATGCAAGAAGTCTGGCTGGAAAAACCGGGGAACTTGAAATAATAGCTTTAAAGGAAAGGTATGATGTGATTGGTATAGCAGAATCATGGCTAAATGATTCACATGACTGGACAGTAAATATTGAAAGATACTCCTTATTTAGACATGACAGAGTTAATAAGAATGGAGGAAGAGTATGTATGTATGTTAAACAGGAATTGAAGCCAAATTAAAAAGATGGAAACGATACGGCAGAAACAATATGGGTGGAACTGTGTACAGGAAGCAAGAAGTTAGGTAAATTCATTGTTGGAGTATGTTATAAGCCGCCAAATGCCGGGGAGGAGGTGGAAATGAATCTCCATATGCAGTTGACGAAGGCTGCTGGTATAGGGCATGTTTTGGTTATGGGGGATTTTAACTACCCTGACAAAGTTTGGAGTAAGGGAACTGCCAGCACCTCAAAAGGTATAAAGTTCTTAAATTTCCTATATGAGCATTTTCTTTCACAGGTAGAAGTTCCTACTAGACAGAATGCGTTGTTGGATCTGGTGATATCTAATAACCCTGAGCTCATTTTGGAAATGAAGATAATGGGAAGCTTAGGGAATAGTGACCATGATATAGTGTCATTTAATATAGTTTGCAAAAAACTAAAGTGCACTGGGTTAACAAAAACTTTTAACTTTAGTAAAGCTAATTCTTTGCTGTTAAAGGAATCACTCCAGCTCATAGACTGGGGGGAATTGTTTCTAGTTAAAGATACAGAGCAGATGTGGACCATTTTTAAAGGGATATAAAACTATTACATTTCTAAATCTGTACCTTTAGGGAACAAGTGTAAAAAAATTAGTTCCACTCCTGCATGGCTTAATGCTCAGGTAAAAAGGGAAATGGAAAAAATGAAAAAGGCTTTTAAAATTTTTAAAACAGAGAGAACAGAACAGGCTTACAGGGAGTACAAATGGTAAAAATGGTAAAAAGATGAGGACTGAGAATGTGGGACCATTAAATAATGGGGCTGAGGTGGTTGTAGAGGATGCCGAAAAGGCTAATCTGCTAAACCGTTTTTTTACATCGGTTTTTACTGTTGAGAATCCTTGTCCTTACAGCAGGGATTGTAATAATATGCAGGGAAGAAATCAAGAGTATTCACATTGGCTAACAGAGGATATGGTACGGAAACAATTGGACAAAGTTAATATCAAAAGCCCCAGGACCAGATGGATTGCATCCTCAGATTTTAAAAGAGATTAGTTCAGTACTATTTAGACCACTGTTTCTCATTCAGATTCGCTTTGGTCTGGGATGTGCCGCTGGATTGGAAAAAAGCCAATGTAATACCAATATTCAAAAAAGGTAGTCGTTCACAGCCTGGTAACTATAGACCTGTAAGCCTAACATCAGTTGTAGGGAAGGTGCTGGAAACTTTGTGACGGGATCATATCCTTGACTTTGTCTCCAGAGCTCATCTTATTAGTAGTAGTCAGCATGGATTTATAAGAAATAGATCATGCCAGACAAATTTAATTGGTTTTTATGAAGAAGCGAGTAAGAGGTTAGATTCAGGCACAGCAGTGAATGTGGTATACTTGGATTTTGCGAAAGCTTTTGATACTGTTCCACATAGGCGACTAATGTATAAACTGAGGACTGTTGGCCTTGAAGAAAACATTTGTTCATGGATAGAGAACTGGTTATTGGATCACAAACAGAGAGTGGTGGTTAATGGAGCTACAAATATGTGGGCTAAAGTTCTAAGCGGAGTGCCTCAGGGTTCTGTACTGGGGCCGCTTCTGTTAAATCTGTTTATAAATTAGTAACATAGTAACATAGTAACATAGTAATTAAGGTTGAATAAAGACATTCGTCCATCAAGTCCAACCTATTCCCTTTTTTTTTTTTTTTTTTTTCTTTTTAACCCTACCTAACAGTTGATCCAGAGGAAGGCAAAAAACCCCAGCTAAAAAAAGGGGGGAAAAATTCCTTCCTGACTCCAAACGGCAATCGGAAAGTATCCCTGGATCAACCAGATCTATATGCATTAATACCAGTAATTCTCAATATTTTTTAGTTTTAGAAACTTATCCAGGCCTTTTTTAAAGTTATTCAATGAACTTGCCATTACCACCTCTGCTGGAAGACAGTTCCACAGTTTCACCGTTCTCACTGTAAAGAAACCTCTCCTAACTTGAAGATGAAACTTCTTTTCTTCCAACCTTAAAGGATGTCCACGAGTCCTCTGATATGACCTATTAGTGAACAATGCACCAGAGAGTTCACTGTATGGGCCATTAATATATTTGTATAAGGTTATCATGTCCCCACGCAACCGCCGCTTCTCCAATGTAAACAGCCCTAACTTGTCTAATCTGCCTGCATATTCAAGCCCCTCCATTCCCCTTATTAATTTAGTTGCCCTTCTCTGGACTGCTTCCATTTCCAAGATGTCCCTTTTGTATATGGGATTCCAAAACTGCACTGCATATTCCAAATGAGGCCTTACCAGTGCCTTGTAAAGAGGGAGAATAATATTTTTCTCTCTTGAATCTATTCCCCTCTTTATACAAGACAATATCTTGCTAGCTCTAGCTGTTGCTACCTGGCATTGTTTGCTACAGCTAAGTCTGTTATCTACCAGAACCCCCAAATCTTTTTCCATTTCAGATGCACCTAACACAGAGTTATTTATGGTGTAGGTGGCACAGGGATTATTAAATCCCAAATGCATCACCTTACATTTATCAACATTGAATCTCATCTGCCATTCTGCTGCCCATTTTGATAATCTATCTAGGTCTGCTTGCAGCACTTGCACATCATTGGAAGTTTCCAAAGCTCTGCATAATTTAGTGTCATCAGCAAACACAGAGACCTTGCTCTCAATGCCCCCTTCTAAGTCATTTATAAACAGATTAAACAGAAGCGGCCCCAGTACAGAACCCTGAGGAACTCCGCTTAGAACTTTAGCCCACATAGATGTAGCTCCATTAACCACCACTCTCTGTTTGCGGTCCAATAACCAGTTCTCTATCCATGAACAAATGTTTTCTTCAAGGCCAACAGTCCTCAGTTTATACATTAGTCGCCTATGTGGCACAGTATCAAAGGCTTTTGCAAAATCCAAATATACCACATCCACAGCTGTCCCTGAATCTAACTTCTTACTCACTTCTTCATAAAAACCAATTACATTTGTCTGGCATGATCTATTTCTCATAAATCCATGCTGACTACTACTAATAAGATGATCTCTGGAGACAAAGTCAAGGATATTATCCCTTAACAAAGTTTCCATCACCTTCCCTACCACTGATGTTAGGCTTACAGGTCTATAGTTACCAGGCTGTGAACGACTACCTTTTTTGAATATTGGTATTACATTGGCTTTTTTCCAATCCAGCGTCACATCCCCAGACAAAAGCGAATCTGAAAAGATGAGACACAGTGGTCTTGCTAGAACTGAACTAAGCTCTTTTAAAATCCTAGGATGCAATCCATCTGGTCCTGGCGCTTTATTGATATTAACTTTGTCTAATTGATTCCGTACCATATCCTCTGTTATCCAATGTGAAAACTCTTCATTTCCTCCCTGCACATTGTTACAATCCCTACTGTAAGGATTCTCAACAGTAAAAACCGATGTAAAAAAACGGTTTAGCAGATTAGCCTTTTCGGCATCCTCTACAACCACCTCAGCTCCATTATTTAATGGTCCCACATTCTCAGTCCTCGTTTTTTTACCATTTATATACTTAAAAAACATCTTGGGGTTGGACTTGCTTTGTTCGGCAATCCGTATTTCATTTTCTATTTTAGCTAGTTTAATTGCTTTCTTGCACTCTTTATTACAACTTTTGAAGTCCCTGTAAGCCTGTTCTGTGCCTTCTGCTTTCAAAATTTTAAAAGCCCTTTTCTTTTTTTCCATTTCCCTTTTTACCTGAGCATTAAGCCATGCAGGAGTGGACCTAATTTTTTTACACTTGTTTCCTATTTCCGATTTGGAAATGTTATAGTTTAATATCCCTTTAAAAGTGGTCCACATCTGCTCAGTATCTTTACCTAGAAACAGTTCCCCCCAGTCTATGAGCAGGAGCGATTCCTTTAAAAGCATAAAATTAGCTTTCCTAAAGTTAAAAGTTTTTGTTAAGCCAGTGCACTTTAGTTTTCTGCAACCTATATTAAATGACACTATATCATGGTCACTATTCCCTAAGCTTCCCATTACCTTCATCTCAAAAATGAGCTCTGGGTTATTAGATATCACCAGATCCAACAACGCATTCTTTCTAGTAGGAACTTCTACCATCTGTGAAAGAAAATGCTCATATAGGAAATTTAAGAACTTTATACCTTTTGAGGTGCTGGCAGTTCCATTACTCCAATCTATTTCAGGGTAGTTAAAATCCCCCATAACCAGAACATGCCCCATACCAGCAGCCTTCGCCAACTGCATATGGAGATTCATTTCCACCTCTTCCCCGGCATTTGGCGGCTTATAACACACTCCAACAATTAATTTACCTACCTTCTTGCTTCCTGTACACAGTTCCACCCATAATGTTTCTGCCGCATCGTTTGCTCCCCCATCTATTCCATCTTTTAAATTTGGCTTCAATTCCTGTTTAACATACATACATACTCCTCCTCCTTTCTTATTAACTCGGTCATGTCTAAATAAGGAGTACCCTTCAATATTTACTGTCCAGTCGTGTGAATCATTAAGCCATGATTCTGCTATACCAATTACATCATACCTTTCCTTTAGAGCTATTATTTCAAGTTCGCCGGTTTTTCCAGCCAGACTCCTTGCATTTGTAAACATACATTTAAGATTATCAATTGATTTACTTCCATACATGGTCGTACATGCCTCCTTATCCTCTATGCTCCCCCCTCCTCCTTCTCCTCCCTCCGTTGTGTTACTAGCCCCCAGATCCCTAACTTCTCTATCTACCCCTGTGTAGTTAAACGTTCCCTCCCCCCCCATACCTAGTTTAAAATCTCCTCCAACCCCCTAGCCATCTTCTCCCCCAAAACAGTTGCACCATCACCATTGAGGTGCAATCCGTCACTACTAAAGAGCCTGTAGCCAACAGAAAAGTCAGCCCAGTTCTCTAAAAACCCAAACCCCATCTCCTTACACCACTCTCTTAGCCACGCATTTATACTCCTGAGCTCCCGTTGCCTCCCTAGCGTAGCACGTGGCTGCGGTAGTATTTCTGAAATCACTACCCTGGAGGTCCTTGCTTTTAACTTGGCCCCTAATTCTCGGAAATCATTTTTAAGGACCTCACCTCCACCTCTAACTTTGTCATTGGCACCAATGTGAACCAAGACCGCCGGGTCACTCCCAGCCCCACCCAATAATCTGTCTACATGATCCACCACATGTCGAACCCTAGCACCAGGCAGACAACACACTGTTCGGCATGCAGGGTCCTGGCGACAGATTACCCTATCTACCCTTCTAATAATAGAATCCCCTACCACTACCACCTGTCTATCCTTCCTAGCCCCCAGTTCTCCCTCCCTTGTATTGGAGATGGCCATCCCCTGGGTGCTCAAGGGAAAGGCCCGCTCCATACATGCTGCTTCCGAGCCATCGTCCTCAACATCTTCACCTAAAATGGCAAATCTGTTGGGATCGACCAGCTGGGAAGAAGCCCCCCTATCCTTCCGTCCCCTACTTCCCCTGGTGACCCTTACAAATCTATCTTCCTTCTCCACCTTATCTGCCCCATCTCCACCCACCAGTTTACTGGCCCCTGCCAGTACCTGCATTTCCCCCAGGTTTGCCAAGTCCTGCAATGCTGCAAGTTTACCCCTTAGACTCTGTACCTCAGATTCCAAATGGGCAACCCACTCACATCTGACACATACATAGGTCCCCTGGGGCGGCTGCTCCAAGATCCCATACATGCGGCAGGATGCACATTGCGCGGCCCCAACAAAACTGTCCATACTAAACAGCAATACACAGCAGAGACACAGCAGAGAAATAGTGTTGTTCTTAAACGCTTTCTTGTTTTAAACGCTTTAGTTTTTTAACGCTGTCAATTCTCTTAAAAACAGAAAAATCTCTTTAAAACAGAAAATCGCTCAGAGCTAATCGCTCATGGGAAGTGCCTTAAATGAGGTTCAAAACCCAAGGGGGCTTTGAGAGCAAGGTCTCAATGTTTGCAGATGACACTAAACTATGAAGATCTTTGGAAACTTCAAATGATGTGCAAGTACTGCAAGCAGACCTAGATAGATTATCAAAATGGGCAGCAGAATGGCAGATGAGATTTAATGTTGATAAATGTAAGGTGATGCATTTAGGATTTAATCATCCCTGTGCAACCTACACCATAAATAACTCTGTGTTAAGTGAATCTGTAATGGGAAAAGATTTGGGGGTTCTTCTGGTAGATAACAGACTTAGCTATAGCAAACAATGCCAGGTAGCAACGGCTAGAGCTAACAAGATATTGTCTTGTATAAAGAGGGGAATAGATTCAAGAGAGATAAATATTATTCTCCCTCTTTACAAGGCACTAGTAAGGCCTCATTTGGAATATGCGATGCAGTTTTGGAATCCCATATACAAAAGGGACATCTTGGAAATTGAAGCAGTTCAAAGAAGGGCAACTAAAATTAATAAGGGGAATGGAGGGGCTTGAATATGCAGGCAGATTAGACAAGTTAGGGCTGTTTATGTTGGAGAAGCGATGTTTGCGTGGGGACATGATAACCGTATACAAATATATTAAAGGGCCATACAATGAACTCTCTGGTGTATTGTTTACTAATAGGTCATATCAGAGGACTCGTGGACATCCTTTAAGGTTGGAAGAAAAGAAGTTTCATATTCAGGTTAGGAAAGGTTTCTTTACAGTGAGAACGGTGAAACTTCTTCCAGCAGAAGTGTTAATGGCAAGTTCATTGAATAGGCCTGGATAAGTTTCTAAAACTAAAAAATATTGAGAATTACTGGTATTAATGCATATAGGTCTGGTTGATCCAGGGATACTTTCCGATTGCCGTTTGGAGTCAGGAAGGAATTTTTTCCCCCTTTTTAGATGTTTTTTTTTTTGCCTTCCTCTGGATCAACTGTTAGGTAGGGTTAAAAAAAAAAAAGAGGGTGAATAGGTTGGACTTGATGGACGTACGTCTTTATTCAACCTTAATTACTATGTTACCTTACAGCAGCCTTACGCCTTGCAGTAACCTTACACCTTACAGTAGCTACAGACACTGGAAGGGTTCACTGAGTCATTACTAGAGATGAACAAAACCACAAAGGTTTGTTAATCCAGATGTTTGGCTAAGTAATGAAAATACTCAGGAACCAGAAGCGGAGAGGAGCCAGCAGAAACCATCACAGCAGCACTGAAGTGGACGTCTGAGGAGAGCGTCGCTGGACTGCAAAGATGGATTCCTTGCTACAGGCACTGCAAGCGGAACGTCGTGGTGAAGACTTGGTGAGAGGAATTCTAAGCAGCCAGGATGCAGCCACGCCAGGAACCAGTGTGCCAGAGCAGAACCCACAAGATATGGAGGTACGGAGATCCGGGAGGAGTAGGTGACCCACCAGACTGAGCCCATCTCCACCAAGGAACCGAAGGAGGAGAAAAAGCCCAGGTACTGCCAGGCGGAGCCCAGCTGAAGGGAACATGCAGAGGGACCAACAAGAAGAGGCCAGGACAGGGGCGCGCTCAGGCAGAGGACTGCGTGCAGAGGGACCGGAGCGAAGGGGGAGAGCGGCTGTACCCGGGAGAAGGAGCGGAGTGTGAGCCACAAGGAGGAGCGACACAGCAAGGGTAACAAAGGTTAGTGCAGCTGTGGTGGGAGCCAGGCTGACAGGCAGGGATGGGGGAGATACGGCAAGCAGTGCGTGTCAAGCGGGGGTTGGGCCCCAGGAAAGGGCCTTTATGCCCAAGACACAGGAGTTCAGTCAAGCGGTGGTGCTAGCGGGGCGTGGCCCCAGGATGGTAATGTTGGTATGACAACACAGGAGAACCAGGCACCGATTTCCAATATAAGCAGGGCAATCGAAGTGATGGGAAGCCATCCAGAAAGTGCAGCCTGGGCAAGGTTGTATAGGCCGGCTGGTGTAATAGGTGTAGACCTGGGGCGGGTAGAGGTGTATGCGGGGGCGAGGACCCCTCTGCAGCAAATCCCACCCATGGGCCCTGTTTTCACCACTTCATTATCTTTACAGAATAAGACACTGACCCAGGGCCAGGGTTCAGGGATTTCTCCCCCGTTTTCTTCTCAACGAATGGAGCGAGCGAGAACCAACGCCAATCTGGTGCGGTCCACTACGGGATCAGGTGCAGATGCGACAACTTCAGCGACGGCCAGTAACATGCCAGGTACCTCAACATTACATACACAACAAATGTCACAACTATTACACACCACACAGTCAGTCCAACAAGCGCAAAAAGGTTTTACAGGGCAACAGTCAGGTCAAGTGGGGGAAATTTTAGCAGGCTTGAGGCAACTGTTAGGGCAATTAGAAGCCCATGTGAGTGCAACAGGGGGGATACCGAATACGGTGTCAACGTTAATGGATTGCCTACCTAGGGGGGAGTCAGCTGAGTCGGTGACAGATTTGCAGGTGACAAATGCATTTGCTTTGTCGAGTATAGCGATAGGAAACGAGCAAGTCTCGGCTTTGGTGGTGGCGAGCGGGGCAAGTGACCTGGTGAATGTATCGGACCAGGCGAAGGGACACACATATATATGTTTTGAGGGACCGTTGGGGGTTCATTTAAAGCAAGAGGTGAGGGAAAAAATCTGGAGGAAGGAATATGTGGATATATTTTCATTACTACCTCTAGAAAGATTTAGCTTCGATAAATGGGAGAAAGTCAGGGACCCCAAAAAGGAAGAGGAAGAAGAAAAAAGGAGAATTAGGTTGATTCCTCGTAACTTTGGAAACTGGCTCCAAGCATTTGTTATATTAGGCAGCGTGATAGAGGGCGGCAGTCAGAACAGTGTTCATTGCTGTTTTGCTATCTGGACACGATTTGGGAGGCCCATAGGGTATATAGGGGACAGGCGTGGTTGCGCTATGATGAGGCCTTCCGACCGAAGATGTCAGTGCGAAGAGAACTTTCATGGGCTCATCGGGATATTGCCTTGTGGATGAGGCTCATGAATAATAAATGTTTACAAGGTCCCTCAGCTTCAGTAGGGCAGTCCTTTCTCGGGAGCCATGGGGGGGGGGAATGTTAGCGGAAGTTACTCAAAAAAGGGGATATGCTGGCAGTTCAACGAAGGGCAGTGCAAGTGGGGATTGTCATGCAAGTTCAGGCACGACTGTTCATTTTGTTCAGGGCCACACGTGCCTACGAGATGCTTTAAGAGAGGAAGACAAGAGAAGAAAAGGGGGTGAGCCCAGTGAGACTAGACAAGACGCTACCATTGCTAGATAGGTACCCACAGAAAGAAAAGGCCCAATTATTGATAGAAGTTTTTTGTCATGGTTTTAAGATTCCATCTAAACTGGAGGGCCCCAGATTGGTCTGCAAAAATCTAAAGTTAGCTAGAGAACAACCAGAAAATTTTTGGTAAAAATTAACAAAGGAAGTTGGGTTGGGACGAATGGCAGGCCCCTTTCCGTCTCCCCATTACATAATCTCATAGTATCCCCTTTGGGCCTTGTGCCAAAGAAGGAACAGGGCAGTTATAGGGTGATACACCATTTGTCCTACCCATCGTGGAGCTCTGTCAACGACAAGATAGACGGAAGTTTGACGACAGTCGAATACACATCCTTTGATAGGGCATTGCAGGTTATTCGTGAAGCAGGGATTGGGGCACTGATGGCAAAGATGGACGTGGAGTCAGCGTTTCGCCTGACTGTACCTATTGGGATGCAATTTCAATGATGCCTTTTATGTGGACAGAGCTTTACCAATGGGTTGTTCGATATCGTGTTCATTGTTCGAAACGTTTAGTTGTTTTGTGGAATGGCTTGTAAGAAGTTATTCAGGTTCGGATAGGGTGATACACTACCTGGATGATTTTTTACTGGTAGGACCCAGGGATTCCTCAGAATGTAAAAATTTGCTAGGTTGTTTTCGAGAGATTGCAGATCAGTTGAGCATCCCTCTGGCACCAGACAAGACAATATTACCCACGACTTGTCTTACCTTTTTATGAATTGAGGTAGATTCCATTTTGCAGGAATGCAGGTTGCCAAAGTAAAAAATAGAGGACCTAGCCAGGATATTGAACAACAGCAAAAGGTAACACTGCAACAAATGCAGTCCTTGCTGGAAAAGTTAAATTTTGCCTGCAAGATTATCCCAATGGGGCGAGTTTTCTCTAGAAGATTAGCATTTGCTACTGCAGGGATTCGCAGGTCCCATCATTTTATTAGAATTTCTCGCTCCATTAGGGAAGATTTAAAGGTATAGTTGCAATTCACTGAGAAATTCAATGGGAGGCTCTATTGGCAGCAACCAATGGAAAAACATGAGGATCTCCAATTGTTCACGGACGCAGCCGGGGGGAGTGGGTTTGGTGCATACCTGCAAGGATCATGGTGTGCCGCACCTTGGCCCAGAGAGTGGGGGTTAAAATTCTTACTGGCTAACTTGACTTTCCTAGAGTTGTTCCCAATTGTCGTGGCTGTGGTCCTTTGGGGTTCTCGGCTAGCAAATAAAATGATAATTTTCCGAACAGACAATATGTCGGTGGTACATGTGATCAACCATCTGGCAACAGGGTCACAACAAGTTTTAGTGCTACTATGCCAACTCGTTTTAATATGCCTGCAGTGGAACATTCAGGCCATGTGGGAACTAGTATAGAGGAAATCCTTTCATGGGTTCGGCAGTCGTTAGCGCCTTCTACATGGGCAGGATATGCTCTTGCCTGGAGCAAGAGATAGGGGGCATTGACAAGGAGGAGGATTTGTTACACTTGCTGGTATGGAAGCTGGTACAATTATTTCAGCAAGGAGCATCCACAAGCGTGGCGGACAGGACATTGGCGGCAATGAGTTTCTTATATAAGTTAAAAGGGTTGAAAGATGTTACAAAGACTTTTATTATAAGGCAAGCAATTAAAGGTTTCAAAAGGGGTAAAAAGGTAGTGGATACCAGACGGCCCATTACAGTTGAAATACTAGAAGGGTTGTTTGATCAGTTGAGTCGACTGACCAATTCCGACTATGAAAAGAAATTATTTCACATGGTATTTTCGTGGGATTTCTTCGGGGCTTTTCGCCTTTCTGAACTAGTTAGCAGGAATAAACAGGGTTGCAGAGGAATGTTAACACAAGATGTTAGCTGTATGCTTATGAAGGTTCTCATTCATCCAGGTCATGGTATATCTGTTGTATTCAATTAGATCAACTGGACTTGAAGTTTAGTTCTTGAAGACATTTCACTAGTCATCCGACTGGCTTTCTCAATTCAGAATGACTTGTACATAATTGCCACAGATTCTTGTACAAGTCATTCTGAATTGAGAAAGCCAGTCGGATGACTAGCGAAATGTCTTCAAGAACTAAACTTCAAGTCCAGTTGATCTAATTGAATACAACAGATATAAGATGTTAGCTGGTTTCAAGGGGCTCTTGTGAGAACCCAAGACTAAGAAAGGGGGACATCTAGTGGCAGTGTTATCCACAGTAGAAGGAAGGAGAATATGTCCAGTTCATTGTTATAAGGAATTCCTATTAATAAGAAGAAAGGATGAAGGGGTCTTTCTGATTCATCAAGATGGATCAGCATTATCGCAATACCAATTCAAAGCTTTACTACGAAAGGGGTTGGCAAATTTAGGACTGGCGTTCTGGGATTACAGGAGCCACCCTTTTAGAATAGGGGTGGCCGCAGAGGCAGCCAGATGGGGAATACAAGAGGATGTTATTCGTAGAATAGGCAGATGGGAGTCCAATCGGTTTCGCTCCTACGTTAGGACAGAGAGAATAGAGTTATAAAAAAAAAACTAGGGGAGGGAGGGGAGTGCATACTTGAGTATTTACAGTGTTATCATTGATCCTTGTAGGTCTACTGCGATACAATACCTGGTTGGTAGGCCACTCATATATTTACTGGGTGGAGGAGAGGGCTGGGAAGCGGCCTAATGGGCATCAATTAGGGCTCCCATCTAATGTGGAGCTATACTGGGTTAGCAGACGAGGCATGTTATGGGAGGAAGTGGCGCCTACCTGTATCCAGGTGGCAAAACAACAGGGCCTTCCGAATTTGATACTAATACATGCGGGGGGAAATGATTTAGCGCGTTGCCCTATGAAGATCCTCATAAAAAGGATTCGAGGAGATTGTCTCAGGTTATGGTCAATTTTTCCAGAAGTGCACCTTGTTTGGTCGGAGATAGTTCCCAGACAATTCTGGCTAGGCGCTAACTCATGGGAGGCTATTGAGAGAACAAAAAATTATTTGTAAAAAATGGAGGTCTTGTAGTGTGACATGCGGACGTGGAACATCAGCCCTCTCTTTTCCGCCCAGATGGTGTCCACTTGAATGAAGTGGGCTTAGATATGTTTAATCTAAATATTCAAGGAGTTTTGGAAAAGGCACTGTCGGTTTGGGGCACTTTGGGGGCTGTCTAAGGTCAGCTGTCTCAAGGTGTGGCGGGGGTTCCTTGCCAGTCTGGAATTAGTGGAGTGGTGAGATCAACGGGAAAAAGGAGCTGGCCTGGTCTAACCCTGTAGGTGGGGTGGCCGGGAGGATAAAAAGGACAGAATACCCATGGTGCAATGGTAGTTGATACCATTAGGTGATGAATTTTAAAGAAATCATGAACAGGGTGACATCGAGCTGGGAGTTGCAGCTGGTGGACGGAGGTATTCCATTAAGGTGGACAAGTGACTGGGGTAGACTGGCAGGGACCCTCAAACCGGCAGGGCAGTTAAAATATTTGGAAGTTCAACTGTTAAATGAATTGTTAGTTTTAACTGTTTTTTATGGTCAGATTTTGTAACAAAATGGACTGCTATGTTTAACTAATAAAAAGCTGTGGCCAACACATTCCAATGAATTAACTGGTCGGTATGTTTATTTAACTAAGGGAAAATGGTTTAAAGGGGGGTGTTAGGATGGGCAAGTAAGGGAATAAGTCGGCCATGCACAGGTCATGGTTTCTACATAAATTTGTATTTCTGTTTCCTATCGAACATTGCCATGTGATGGGCCTTAAAATGATATTAAACTGCTGAAATAGTAATAATCTGATTACTGATATTTATTACATATTCTCAACCTACCAAGAATTGGAACTTCCAATGGGAAGTGCTCTGGGATGGTGCTGCTATGGAAGGAAGGAATGGAATTTTGTGCTACTTTAAATAATAAACGGGATTATTGTATGGACATACGATCAAGAGGTCTCACCTGGCCCATTCATTTTGTTATTGTTTGTCTCAAAGAAGAAACGGTAAGGCATTCTGTAAAGGAGTAAAGATGAGGTACCTCCCAAGTTTATTAACATGACATGTTTTGGACTCGTGGTGAGAAAGGACCTACTTTACAAAATGTATATGCTCAGGGCATAGCACAGAGGTAACCAACTAAGGCAGCTTTTAGGTGTGGAAATCCAGCTCCTCAGTTAAAGAAATGATAAGGAAGAATTGATTGAATGTCGCTGGATCAGTCGGCAGGTAAGTTCTTAAAGGGCATGTCAACCCCTAAAACTATAATCCCCCCAACTACTGGCCCCACCATGTAGTGTAGTTTAATCCTTACCTCACATCCCAGCTCCATAGGGTTCTCCTGTAAACCCCCCCCCCAAAGTCCCAAAACTAACCACCAGGAGGATAGCAGGGCTCTGCCTGCTATCTTGCCTCCGGTAGATATTTGCCATGCGCACTGCAGCCCTTCTCCCCCCTCCCTCCCCCTCCCTCTCCCTCCCTCTCCCTCCCGTTCTACTATCCCTCCCCCTAGCAGAAATCCCCCATAATATGCTGCTCCCCCATGTCCCCCAGCCCCCCCCCCCCAACCGCATATTTTTTTTTTCAAAAGCTCCCCAAACTCTTACTTACCTCTCCGCTTTCCTCCGCTCACTGACGACCGGAGCAGCCGCGTCCGGATTGGCTGCCGCTCAGCCACCACAGACCGACTGCCGGTCCCGCCCCTCTGCTTGCATTCTGGCACAGAGGGCCGGCAGTGCGGCGGAAGAACGAGGGGAGGTAAGTAAGAGTTTGGGGGGCTTTCTGAAAAAAATATTTATGCGGTTGGGGCTGGGAGACATGGGAGGCGCATTTAAAAATCCATTTTAGGGGTGGACATACCCTTTAAGTTTTGTCCATGCTATTGATCTGCAACAACCAATCAGACATTATCTAATCGCAATAACCTAGTCTGATTGGATGCTACAAATCAATAGCATGGGGAAAGTTTTGTACCTTCCATTTCTTTCATTGCCCTTTGTTAGTTACCGTAAATGTACACTAGGATATCTCGCTGTATAAAGATAAGTCATGATACTCTTGAGGGATCTGTGGCTTTTTCTTGCCTCGAGGTTCAGCATAAATGTCATTCTTATTATTCTGGGTGTACAGCACATTCTCAGAATTCTGAAACTGAAAAAAAACTTATTTATTAAGCAAAACTTCACATGGTTCACATGCTTTAGTATTAAACATTACACATTGCTCATGTAGATTTGCCAAGGGCCCTAGCCTAGCTACGGTATGTTTTGTAGACCCTCCTTTCACAGTTGAAAGTACAAATGTTAAAGTTAATTCACATTTACCCCAGAAAATGAAGAATGTCTGAAACCCTAAACTCAGGAACTTCCATACTAACCCCCAGCTGCTGTGGAACAATAAAAGGCTGAATGTACTGTATGTACTCCCATGTGGCCTTCTGTAGTTGGTGTGTTGCAGTCATTTGCAGTTAGAGTGTCACAGGTTGTGTGTAACATCTATAAATACACACCATACAATGCCATCACAATGTTTTATATGTTCTAACAAGGGGTTCCCATTAAACTGTGTTTCTAACACAAACTGTTTCTTTGCCCTGCTTTATAACCAGCCTGGATCCATCTCTTACATCCCAGTCATTATTTTCCATTGCAATTTATATTGTTTGTATAAAAGGATCAGGGCTTTTTTTTGTTTTGTTATGTAACAAGTTTCTTCATTACCTGTTCTGCCGGAAGACTGAGCACCTCATGACAGCTGGAAGCTAAAACAAATAAAATCAATTATGCAGATTTGCATTTAAATTGTTATTACCCATTTTGTTTATAATGGCCTTAAAGGACTTCATTACGGAGAAAACTTATTTTTCTCCGAGACCACATTGTATTCCTGCAACTGCAAGTAACTATATCCTCTGCCCCAGGAACGCACCTTGTTTTGCCACAACATCCCCTGGAACGTCCCACCACTCCCCTTACACTGCCCTGTCCTACCCCCTAGATGATGTCACCTGATGTCACCCCCAAACCCTAGTTCTGTTTTACTTACCTCTTCCAAAGATGCAGCTAAAGGAACTTACAAGACCCGGTTCCTATCCATCTGGGTACCACCTCCTCCTGCTGTTGCAAGCTCGTTTCAAGTAAGAACAGCAGCAGTGTGGCACTTCCTGGCCACGGCTGTCTGTGATTGGGGAGAGGGGAGACGCAGCATAGCAGCGAGGGACCCTGGGGCCATATTTATAAACCCGGGTTTTGTAAGTTCATCTTTGGAAGAAGTAAAATGAAACTAGGGTTTGGGGGGTGTTGCATCTGTAACATTTGGATTTATTGATGTCATATTGCAGGATTGAAATGTGAAGCATCTATCGAGAGATGTCACTAAGGAATCAAAGAGCATATTGTGCAATTTTATCCCATTTATTGCCCTTTGCTTAACCACTGCCTTGTATTCCTTCTTATTATTGCTACCTTTTACATTCTCTGTCTATTCCGCAGTTGCTACTTCTTTTCCTTAATGTCTCCCTTGACCTTACTGTGTGTCCTTACTGTGTGTCCTATAGAGGCATAGCAAGGGTTACAATCATAGTAGGGCTGGTATAGTAGTTGTGCTCTCACCATTGACTTCTATTTGAAGGGAAGCAGCACCAAAGGCAACTTGCGGTACCTCTCCTCCTAGCGGTACTACTGTTTTTACACAAGCTACAAGGGTGGTTTATACAGTCATAGTAAGGCTGGTTTATACAGTCATAGTAAGGCTGGTTTATACAGTCATAGGAAGGCTGGTTTATACAGTCATTGTAAGGCTGGTTTATACAGTCATAGTAAGGCTGGTTTATACAGTCATAGTAAGGCTGGTTATATCAGTCATAGTAAGGCTGGTTTATACAGTCATAGAAGGTGGTTTATACAGTCATAGTAAGGCTGGTTTATACAGTCATAGTAAGGCTGGTTTTATACAGTATAGGAAGGCTGGTTTATACAGTCATTGTAAGGCTGGTTTATACAGTCATAGTAAGGTGGTTTATACAGTATAGTAAGACTGGTTTTATACAGTCATAGAAGGCGGTTTATACAAGTCATAGAGCTGGTTTATACAGTCATAGTAGGCTGGTTTATACAGTCATAGTAAGGCTGGTTTATACATCATGTAAGGTGGTTATACAGTCATAGTAAGGCTGGTTTATACAGTCACAGTAAGGCTGGTTTATACAGTCATAGTAAGGCTGGTTTATACAGTCATAGTAAGGCTGGTTTATACAGTCATAGTAAGGCTGGTTTATACAGTCATAGTAAGGCTGGTTTATACAGTCATAGTAAGGCTGGTTTATACAGTCATGGAAGGCTGGTTTATACAGGAGAGTAAGGCTGGTTTATACAGTCATAGTAAGGCTGGTTTATACAGTCATAGTAAGGCTGGTTTATACAGTCATAGTAAGGCTGGTTTATACAGTCATAGGAAGGCTGGTTTATACAGTCATTGTAAGGCTGGTTTATACAGTCATAGTAAGGCTGGTTTATACAGTCACAGTAAGACTGGTTTATACAGTCATAGTAAGGCTGGTTTATACAGTCATTGTAAGGCTGGTTTATACAGTCATAGTAAGGCTGGTTTATACAGTCATAGTAAGGCTGGTTATACAGTCATAGGAAGGCTGGTTTACAGGTCAACAGTAAGGCTGGTTATACAGTCATAGTAAGGCTGGTTTATACAGTCATAGTAAGGCGGTGTATACGTCATAGTAAGGTGGTTTATACAGTCATAGTAAGGCTGGTTTATACATCATAGGAAGGCTGGTTTATACAGTCATTAAGGCTGTTTATACAGTCATAGTAAGGCTGGTTTATCAGTCATAGTAAGACTGGTTTATACCGTCATAGTAAGGCTGGTTTATACAGTCATAGTAAGGCTGGTTTATACAGTCTAGTAAGGCTGGTTTATACAGTCATAGGAAGGACTGGTTATAGCAGTCATTGTAAGGCTGGTTTATACAGTCATAGTAAGGCTGGTTTATACAGTCAGTAAGGCTGGTTTATACAGTCACAGTAAGGCTGGTTTATACAGTCAGTAAGGCTGGTTTATACAGTCACAGTAAGACTGGTTTATACTATCATAGTAAGATTGGTTTATACAGTCATAGTAAGGCTGGTTTATTCAGTCATAGTAAGGCTGGTTTAAACAGTCATAGTAAGGCTGGTTTATGCAGTCATAGTAAGGCTGGGTTTTTTTACCGATATACAGTAGTAAGGCTGGTTTATAAGTTTTTAGCAAGTCTGGTTTATACAGTCATTTTTGCCACCCATTCCATATAATTCAAATTGTTTAAAGGGTATGTTTACCCCACAAACAAACTTTTAGAATTAGGCCAATTAGGCGAGGTTCTCACTGCTCAAATATTCTCCTAAACCTACTTACATCGCATCTCAGCCAATCACTAGGGGGCATATTTATAAAGGATTGTCTTTTTCGCCAAATAATTAGTGCAGCACATCGCAGCGAAAATAGCGACATTTGGGGCTTCGTTTCGCCTTATTTATAAAAAAAGCGAAAAAAACACACGTTGTGGCTGAAAAAGGCGAACTTTTCCGCGATAAAGAGCGAAAAGTATCGCAGCGAAAACTTAACGCATCTAAGAAGACTGCATTGTGAAAACCATTCGAGACCAGAAAAGCCCACTAGAAATGATGTCAAGTTCAAAATGGCCACCTCACATTTACCAAGAAGTCAGCCATGTCTTATTTAGTCAATCTTCTTAGAATTTCTCAATTGGAATACAATTTTCTTTTGCACTGCATATTCGCCTTTCTAATGCGCGTTTGTCTTTCTAATGTGCGTTCGCCTTTCTAATGTGCGTTCGCTTTTCCAAGGCATATTCCATTATAATGTGCGTTCGCCTTTCCAAGGCACATTCCATTATAATGTGCGTTCGCCTTTCTAATGCGCATTCGCCTTTCTAATGCGCGTTCGCTTTTCCAAGGCATATTACATTCTAATGCGCGATCGCCTTTCTAATGTCGCTTTTCCAAGGCATATTACATTCTAATGCGCGTTCACCTTTCTAATGTTGCTTTTCCAAGGCATATTACACTCTAATGCGCGATCGCCCTTCTAATGCGCGTTCGCTTTTTCAAGGCATATTACCCATTAGAATGCCTTTTCGCTCAAACAATGACTTTTCACCACCTTCAGGGTCGCGCTAATCTTTCGCTCTTTTTAACGCAAAAACCACCTTTCGCTCTTTTATAAATCGCGTTATGCCTTTTTGCTCCTTTTTCGCTAAAATTACCATTGCGAAGTTAGGCGAAAAGGGTTTAGCGATAGCTCGCGGAAACGGTTTCGCCATTCGTTAACGCTACCTTTATAAATAGCGTTAACTGTCTTTTTGGCGAAAACCCATGCGAATGCGAAAACATTTCGCTACTTTTCGCTCTTTTATAAATATGCCCCTAGGTTTAGAAGAATATTTAAGTTAAAGATTTTGGTAGTCAATTAGCCTAATTCTAAAAATTTGTTTGGCGGGTGGACATAGCCTTTATTACTGTCATGACATATAACTTGTAGTACAATAACCTAAAGACAAATTACTGTTGTAGCTTCTAAATATGTATTGATAAACATTCCCCCGTAGAGCTTGAATCATTAAATTTGATTAGACCAACTGCAGCAAAGTTGAAAAAATACTCCTGTGATTGGCTAAGACATCGCTCCTTAGCCAATCACAGTTGCGGCTTCCAGTTGAGCCCCTTCTACTTGCTTCCATGCACAGAAAAGGTATAAAAGACAAGCAGAAGGCAGCAGGGGAACGAAGGCAGGCAAATACATTTGGGGCAGCTTTCATTGGAGGCTCCTCGGGAGGTTGAGGTTTTATGAGGATCCCTACGAAAAACTAAATTTTTGTTTGGGGGATGGACATATCCTTTAAACTCTGTCCTTATTCTACCCATATATTATTAGACTTACCAGCTAACGTTCAACAAATTCTTGAACCAGATTTTTTGTGTCGTAACAATAGGGCCAGATCATGAAGCCTCAAGGGAGGGGAGGGGTGTGTGTTAGGGGCCCGGCCTCCAATCTTGCGGGGAGTCCTGGGCCCCTGCAGTTACCTGTCTGAATGACCTGATATTCAGATGGATTCAACATTTAATCAAAAGGTCAGTGTGTGGGCAGCATTAGGAACCGAAACAGTAGGACAGATACAGTAATTGTCATTGTTTCTTATCCTTCCTATCTTCATACCTTTGGTGGTTTTTTCAATAAAAACAATATTATACACACTAATGTAAATGTTCTACAATTAAACTTTGAAGATTAATTTAAAGCCAAATATTTTAAACAAGTATCAAAGTTGTAGGAAATCCTATCCGTACCATATTTCCTGTATCTGAATATCACTGCCACTAGGATGCTTGTTATCAGGATCCCTACCCCAACACTAAGTATAGTGGGGAGTTTGCTGGTGGAAATGTTTCCTTCTGTGCGACCTAAGAAAGGAGAAATATAAATAGAATTTTTAAGATTTTAATCTTCCTGTCTGTTTCTATACATAATAGTGTAATTTAAAATAATTTTAATTCTACTCTATAAAAACCTTTGGGTCGTTCACCCAGAGTTCTTATTGTGAAAATCCCCACCAACGCTGAGAAAACAGCTTTGTATGACATTATGGCATCTCTCTCCATGGGGAAGAGAGATGTGGGGGCGATATCGCGTGCAGAAAATTCTGACCATGCCATGTATTATGACTACGCCCACCTTGTTTATGTTACACCCATTTTAAAGACCAATATTCTCATTTGACATAGTTGCCTGGTATATTTTCAAGATGTGGTTAAGATTACAATACGAGGCACATAAACTGGAGGGCTGACAACACTGCCTAATGAAATGGAGAGCTTTATGAACACTGAATTAACATGGTCCAATTAACTGGAGGGCTGACAACATGGTCTAATGAGCTGGAGGGCTGACAACACTGTCTAATGAACTGGATGGCTGACTAACACTGTCTAAAGAACCGGAGGGCCAACAAACACTCTAATAAACTGGAGGGCTGATAACATGGTCCAATGAACTGGAGGGCTGGCAACACTGTCTAATGAACTGAAGGGCTGAAAATACTGGCTAATTAACTGGAGGGCTCACAACACTGGATAATAAACTTAATAAACACAGGCTCTTGTACACACTGGCAGTGACTTCTAAACTTCCTGATTGGATCTGCTGTGGCCATACCTTGGAACTCCAGATATTTTGAAGACTACAACTCCCAGCATCACTTCTATATAATTACTGGCCCAAGCAGCCCCCCAAGAGGTAGTTTAGCCAACATTATCAGTACGTGTGTACACAAAAGTGAGGCAAAGGGTAAAAATGTCCCCTCCTTAAAGAGACACGTGTAAAAATGGAACACCCTTAGGAAACCAGGATTTTAACCTGGTTAACCAGGACAAATAAATGTAATTCTGATTTACACAGAGTTCAACTAACAGAACAAATTCATATAGAAACACACACCATATTAGTCACATCCTTATTCCCCCAATGTTTATATTTCACTTCTATGTTTACTTGTTACATAATAAACCTACAATATCTACAAAATAAATATTAGTTACATAAAGTGAGAGTGTTTATTTTATACCCTGGAATTTTAAGGTTATTTTCCTGTCTGGGCTAAAAAACTTTCACCATTGCAGTTTATTACATTTAGCTTTGTTATTACAATTTGCGCACAAAGGAGAAGATGCAATACTGTGAAGCCGAGATAATTATCTAAACGAGACCCCGCAATGCAGTGATGATTTGCTAAATCTGAAAATCACTCTGTAATCAGTAAAACAGAGAGATGTAATTGTTATAATAATCTACCAATAATTCTGACACGTTTACTCATTAACATAATGCTCATGAGATGTCCTGTCTATTCATGGTAAGTTTTATAACCAGGTCCTGAATAGAAGCAGCCAAAACCCTGTCCTGAATTAAACATACACATACTGACTGGTCTGGAGATTGATCTGCATTGGGAGCCTCTATGTTACTGAAAGCACTGGTGTTGGAACTGATCATTTGAAGGCCGTGCAATAGGAGATATTGGGGAAAACCCTAAATATCCATCAGGATTTAATGTATAGCCAGCAGGAGATTGTTACTTTTTACTCTATTTTATTCAAACCAAACCCTCACCTGTCACGTTGAGAAAGGTTGCCTTCCCATGTCCTTTTTCTGTTTGGTTGAACAGTAATGAGATTTCACAGATATACATCCCAGTGTCTGTTATATTCACTTTATGCAGCTGAATGTTGGCTGATCTCTTATTAATAAAATCAGCTTGGGTAGTTACACTGACTCTGCCAATGAAATCTTTACTGTCATTGGAGACAACGGGACCCCCCACCACATGTCTGTACCACGTAAACCATCCAATGTTATTTACCATGTTGGTGGCTGTGTAGTTACACTGTAAGGTGACAGTGCTGCCTTCACTGCTGGTTACTTCTGGGACCTGGTAAACATGGACCATCTGTGAGAGGGACCCTGGAACATGCAGGGAATGATGGGAAAATAGACACTATAGATTATAAATTATATACACTGCACTAGAGTGGAATCAATATATTACATTATTGTACATTGTACACTGCAAAATGGTAAGATAATTTGGTACACACCATTAAAATGTACATATAACCTGTTACTTCTGGCATTTATACAGTTAATTCTTTCATTTTTATACCAATATTTCTAAAAGAAGTTTAGCATGTAAAAATGTATTCAATAACCATTACTCCAGGCATTTATACCATTAATTATTATTGTACATTAATCATTATTATTAATGCAACTGTAATGTTTCTGCCTAGTTCTTACCCTGCAGGGATCCTATTATAAGCAGCAGCTCCATGGCTCTCGGTTTGTTGTACCTATAAGACACTGTGCAGAATTACTACAATCAGTTACACACTCCTCTAGACGTGGCCAGACACGGTGAGGAACTGAAAATAAATTTATTATTTACATTGGGGAAGTGTTATTTAAAAGAAAAATAAACCTAAAAAATAAACTTTCAATAAGACTCCACTCATGTGCTTTTCCTTACTACCTGAGCTCACTTGTGCCCCAAAACTGAAGCTACCATTGCCCTCTCTGCCAATACATATATGGCTTCATTGCATTTTCTGCACTTGTGTGATATTAAAGGGCATGTCCACCCCTTAGAAAAACTTTTAATGTGATAAGCAGGACCCCTTAAAATTTAATTTCCGAATTGCTTCATGTTGTCAAATATGCTCCCAGACAGAGATCTCAGACTTTCCAGCTCCTCGATCCACCTCCGCGGCTCTATCTCTTCCTGGTAAAGCTGGGTACACACATGCCAGATTTTTGAAAAATGACAGAAAGGACCTGCAAGATGGGGCTTCATCAATATGGACTAAGTGGGGTGCCACAGGGTTCTGTGTTGGGGCCGCTTCTATTTAATCTATTTATTAATGATTTGGAAGTGGGTATTGTCAGCAAGGTTTCTGTGTTTGTTGATGACACAAAACTTTGTGCAATCGTTGCCAGTGGATCTAGATTGTTGCATTGAGCTGCTACTGTAAGTGGCAGATGAAATTCAATATTGATAAATGTAAAGTAATGCATTTTGGACTTGTGCTGCTTATACTATAAATGGCTTGTTAAGTAAATCCCTGTTGGAAAGGGATCTTAGAGTTTTTGTGGATAACAAACTTAAAGGTAGCAAGCAGTGCCAGGCGGCAACAGCCAGAGCCAGCAAGATACTGTCTTGTATAAAGAGAGGTATGGATTCAAGGGAGAAAAAATGTAATTCTCTTCTTTACACAGCATTGCTAAGGCCTCATTTGGAATATGTCATTTTGGAATCCTGTGTACAATTAAACAACATTAAAGGAAATGTCCACCCCAGCCCACCCCATCCACCGATTTTGATTTGTAAAAAAAAAAAGAGCCCTAGAAATATACTTACACCTCTTTACCGGTGCTCTGCTTCCGGCTTGTCGGAAGCAGCATAGAGGGGCAGGACTGGCAGCCAAGTCTGTTATTAGCTAGCCGGCAGCCAATCCTCCCTGGGGACAAGGAAGAAGCAGGGACTGGATGACTCGCAGACACCTCCTACTCTTCAGTTTCTGGAACTTTAAAAAGTCACTGCAGGAAAACCATAAGGAGAAGAGATGTAAGGTAAGGATTTTTAACACAGCAGGGCCAGTAGTGGGTTAAATTTTAGTTTTGGGGTGGACATGCCCTTTAATTCTAACTCGGCCATGCTACAAATCTTGTAATTGGTCCCACACAATACAAAGCGTTTCACCATTATGCGTCAGACGCCAGGGCTTCCTCAGGGTTTGGCAATCACAGTGGTGAGACGTCAATTAAATAACATAACCACATATTTTAAGAATCATCAGGGTTATTCAATAAAAGTTCTTATTGTTTAAAATGGTGCTAATTTTGCCCCAACCAATCAGATCTTATTTAACATTTGAAAGCTAACATCTGATTGGTTGGGGCAAAATTTGCACCATTTTAAACGATAACTTTTATTGAATCTCCCTGGATATAAGGCAATGCAGCTCATATCAATCTGAATGTGCACAGCAATTTAGTATCCAGCTAAGCTTTAAGCCACACCGCTGTAGGGGCAGGACTAATGACGTACTGTTTCAAAGGAGTAATTACTCCATGCGGCCAATTCAGGTGCATCGGTGTCCAATAATACAAAAAGTTTCCATTTAAAAACAACATTAAAACAGAGAATGAAAAATATCTCTTGCTAAACATTTATCCTAGAATCATGACATGGATATACATAAAACATCCAACGATTATCCACGACAACTTGTTACAAAGGCACCTCTCCACCACATAATTCCTACATGTAAATCTATCAGAAGAGCTACTTTCTATAGGATGGGACATACTATAGACAGACGTTAGGAGCGGCGATGGGGGCGAAATTTGCCCCACGTACGCTAACCTATACATGGGGTGGTGGGAATAGGTAGTCCTGACCCACCACCTGGATAGTATGGGATGTCTAGAAAAAGTTAAGCTCCACGGATGGTTTATAGATGATATACTTTCGATATGGCGAGGAACAGACACACAATCGCATGTGCATCGGAAATTGTGGGAATTTTTGCTTTCCCGCAATTTTCCATTTTAACGAAAATCGCTGGCGCAAAACCCGCTAGTGTGGCCTAACCCTTAATGCATTGTGGGATATAACATGCCATGTGTAAAAGGGTTGTGAAATACTATAAGGGTTAGGCCCCACTTACGTGTTTTTGCACGCATTTTTCGCTTGCGATTTGGTTATAATCAAAATCGTGGTAATGCAAAAACACCTGCGATTTCCTATGCATGTGTTCACCATTTTTGGTGCATTAACGCATGCATTGCCATAACGGAAAATGGCAAAAGAAAAACACACAAGAATCGTGCACGTGCGATAAAGCTCGCGATTGCTTGCACGATTTAGTGCGTTCCAATGGGGCCATGCCCTTAATATCTATCTTCATAAAGTAGGTGTCAATTTGTAGCAATTCTTTGGCAACTATCACTACCAGTAGTTCAAAGTAGAGTACTGTGATACTTTTAATGGACTAACAGTTTATTTTAGTAGACAAGCTTTCGAGGGATCAACCCTCTTCCTCAGGTCAGAGCAGTACAGCAAAACAATCATTATTTTTACCAGTAGTTCTGATTTTATATTCTATCAGTAACTCCTATTGTATCTCTTCAATGTAGAGAGTATCCTGTTTGTATTTTCCTATTTATCTTTAAATATAATATTTATAACTTAGAATTAGCTCTTCTGATAGATTTACATGTAGGAATTATGTGGTGGAGAGGTGTCTTTGTAACATGTGGTCGGGGATAATCGCTGAATGCTTCCTGGTGTAGTTGTACTATTGCGCACTATAGTAAACTAAACCAGGAAGCAGTCGCCAGTTATCAATGGAGCCACGGTGGATTGTGCGCAAGGTAATTAAACTTACCTTTGGTCCTGGGTCCTGGTGAAGTGATTGTAGACCGGAAGGTAAGGAATAGGTCCTTTACCTCCCGGTCTCCAATCACTGCTTTAAAGGAATAGTTCACTTTTTGTGTGAACTATTCCTTTAAGTTTTTCTATCCACATGGTCTCTTTTTTTTCAAAAGTTGTTTATTGGTATCAGCCCCTCTGCTGTGTTCTTTCACTACTTCTAACATCTGCCGTTTTAATTGGCTTACCTGATGTTTGTGCTAGAAGAAATGCCTACTAATGGGTGTTTCATACCTTGAATTAGCACCATTGTAGTTCTTAACATCCCTTTTGTGCTCACTTATTCTTGGTTTTATTTCTCTTCTTGTTTTGCCCACATAGCCCTTACCACATGGGCATTTTTAACAGATAGACTATCCCTTTGGTGTTGCATGTGGCGAAATCTTTCAACTGTATCTGTATCCCTTTGCTGGGGTGGTATATGTTATTACCTTTTATTATAGGATTACAGTTACCACAATTTAAACAGGGGAATGTCCCCTTTTGAGGTGTCCCAAAAAAAGTCTGCTTACGCTTATATGTTGGTGTTAAGTCCGCTCTTACTAGTATTGTATAGTACAGTACAGTATAGTATAGTATAGTACAGTATAGAATAGTATTGTATAGTACAGTATAGTATAGTATAGAATAGAATAGTATTGTATAGTACAGTATAGTATATTACAGTATAGTATTGTATAGTACAGTACATTAAAGTATAGTATAATATAGAATAGCATTGTATTGTACAGTATAGTATAGTATTATATTGTATAGTAACTCTTCAGGTAAACAAAAGTAGTAGTGTAGTGTACGAAGCTGTGAATAATAGTACATTTATTCAAGAAACATGAGTGCTACATGTTTCAGACTAACGTCCTTTCTCAAGGAGACCAGTAAGTGTAGCCTACTGGGATTTGGTGCTATAGGTATTGAGAGTCCCTACCTACTACATTATATTGTATAGTACAATATAGTGTATGACAGTGCAGTATAGTACAGTATAGTATAGAATAGTATTGTATAGTATAGTATAGAATAGTACATTATAGTATAGAATAGTATAGTATAGATTAGTATTGTATAGTGCAGTACAGTATAGTATAGAATAGTATTGTATAGTATAGTATAGAATAGTATTGTATTGTACAGTGTAGTATATTATAGTATAGCATTGTATAGTACAGTACAGTAAAGTATAGTATAGAATAGTATTGTATGGTATAGTATAGTATTATATTATATAGTACAGTATAGTATAGTACAGTGCAGTATAGTATAGTATAGTACAGTATAGTATAGTATATTATTGTATAGTATAGTATAGTACAGTATAGTATAGAATAGTATTTCATGTTGAATAGAGACACATGTCTATCCAGTGAAACCTACTTAGCAATCCTCAAACTGCAAGCCTAACAGTGGATCTAGAGGAAGGCAAAATTAATAATAATAATGATAACAATAATTAATAATTAATGAAAAACAGTATGAGGTGGGGTTGGGGGAACCATTCCTGATTTCAAATCGGAAATATGCCTGGATCAACTTTATGTACCAAATACAATTATTTCCTTTCTATATTTTTAACAGCAAAATCAGGAAATAATAGCATAACTGGTGGGGTAGTGGCATTTGTTTCTGTGGTCTTGGTTGTATCTGGATTGTGGTAAATGTGGTGAGGACAGATTTTTTTCTATTTATTTATTTGTTTATTTATTTTCATTCCTTGAATTGTGCCTTCAGATCAATATCTCTTTGTAGAAATAAATGCTTTCAAACTACCAACTTGCTGTCTGCAGGACACCTCATAGTATCTGTTATGGTCTCAGTCCCTGGGTAGTTTCAGTTGCTCAGTAGAGATTTGAGCATGTTTCACCCGTCAAACAGCCAATTAGTAGAAATGACTGTTAGGAACAGGAAGAAGGACCATTATTATTATTAATTATAATATATAATAATATAATATATTGATTAAAACAATCCAGTATGTAGAATACCTTGGTATATGTTATATAGATAAATAATTTAAATAATATTTTTTTTCCACTAAATGTCCCATTACTACAGAATGTAAGTAGGTAATCGATATCGGTGGGGATTGTAGATGAGTTTTTTTCATTAAAACCTCCTTTACACAACCTATATCAATATAACAAGCTCTCTGAGCAGCACTCTCTTCATTTTTCCTCATTTATCTATTCCTCCCTATCTGGATGAGCAAGGATTGGAGACATATAACAAATTTACAAATGTACTCCAATATATATTTATTTATCTGCGCCTATGTCCTGTGCATGGTTATTAACCATCCGGATGGATTTTTATACATATCTTTTGTGCTTCTGTGGATTAGCTTCATCAAACATGCGTTATTTTGTGGCTTTATCTGCGACTTTTGGGCTACTTACCTTTATCTCAGATGGAAGCTTATACATAAAATTGGTGACCAAATGGACTGGCCTCTTTGTAATTGTAACTAGAGGATCTATAGACATTTTACTGGTGGTTTGCTTACCTTTATCTCAGATGGAAGCTTATACATAAAATTGGTGACCATATGGACTGGCCCTCTTGAAACTAGAGGAAATATATACACTTGACTTGGAGACTTTAGAGTCCTTTTTTGTCCATCCCTGTTCCCTAGCTGTATCTGTTACTGTTGGGACTAATTTTAGATGCACAGGTTCTGTTCTCTCCTTTGTAAAGTAGGCTTTATTGTGTGTATTTATTGTGTGTATTTAAATGGCATGTCCACCCCCAAAACTATAATCCCCCCCACTACTCGCCCCACTCTGTAGTGTAATAAAATCCTTACCTTACATCCCAGCTCCATATGGTTCTCCTGTAGTCCCCCCCCAAAGTCCCAAAAACTGGCCACCAGGAGGATAGCAGAGTCCATACTGGACTCTGCCTCCTGTCTCCCCTCCGGGAGAAGTTTGGCAAGCGTACTGCAGCCCTTCTTCCCCTCCCTCTCCTACCCACTTTGGTCTCCCTCCCCCTAGCATAAATCCCTTTTAGCATATTATAGTCCATGTTCACCCAGCCCCTACCGCTATAATTATAGTCTTAGAAAGTCATTACTTACCTTACCTCTCTCCTTCGCCGTTCTGGGCAGCCGCATCCGTGATTGGCTGCCTCTCAGCCAATTACAGACGGGGCTGCCAGTCCCGCCCCCTGCTTGCAGTTCTGTGCAAGCAGAGGGCCGGGGCATTACGGCGAAGGAGAGAGGGAAGGTAAGTAATAATCGGGCGACTTTCTGAGACTATAATTATAGCGGTTGGGTCTGGGGGAACATGGGCTATAATATATTAAAAGTTTCTATAAAGGGTGGACATGCCCTTTAATGTTCCAGTCTGAAAACCAATTGTTTCTGTCACTTACTCTTTAGACTGTTAGTATAAAGCCGTGCTGTCGCGATAGACACCGGATATATTAGGAAGTTACGCTGCTTGATAATGTCATTGTGTCACGTGGTACACACAATACGCGCGTCCCGTGATGCTTAGTTTAGGCCTATAAAGATAGCATGGTGGACCCAATGCACTATACCTTTGAGAAAGCACGGTCAACGAGCGAAACGCGTAAGAAAGCCTACTGTTTCAGATCCTCAGCAGCATTTGCTGGAAAGAGCAGTGCCAGCATCCTGGATCTTCCTCCATGGGTTACCCTTACACTGTCTGCATTGAATCATGCTAAGGGACAGATGAGTATACTTAACTATACCATGTAATGTTGTATTTGGTAGTGCCTATAGGATTATTGTGTCTGGGTACTTTTGGTCACTGTACCATATTATGCACTTTATATATGCTGCTTTTCTTAGGATTTGTACATCAGGGTTATACGATAAAAGTTCTTATCGTTTAAAATGCATGTAGATAATCACCAGGCACACCAGTCTTATGTGCAAAACCAAATTTATTTGTGACGTTTCGGGATCATATGCGGTCCCTTCTTCAGACAAACATGAATGGATCTGCAGTTTTCACTGCTTTCATTGGTTTAGGAGTGCATAGGCCTACTCTACACAGTATCGTTTAAAATGGTGCTAATTTTGCCCCAACCAATCAGATGTCAGCTTTCAAATCTTAAATATGATCTGATTGGTTGGGGCAAAATCAGCACCATTTTAAACAATAAGAACTTTTATTGAATCTCCCTGAATATATTTTAAATGTTTTTAATTGAACCTGCACATTGCAATCCCGGATATGAACTGTTCCACTTAATAAAGGGAATGTTTAAAGTAGTGTGCTGCAGATTTCTTTCTTCTTATTATTGCCTGAACGCTGTTTGTCTGATTGCACAACAATACATTAAAGCTGGGTACACACAGTACAGATTTTTGAAAGATGACAGATCCTGTCTGCCATCTTTCAAAGATCTGCATACACACAGTCCTGAGTGTTTTCCCTATGCAAAGAATGCTCGGGACTGTGTGTTTCCCTTGGCCGTGTCAGACTCCTCTAAAGGGAGTCCAAAATATTGTCAGGCAATTTAATTTAGATCCACAGATCTGTATATCAATTGGTAAATCTGTTGGGGGTCGAAGGCTGGGTACGCACGATCCAATTTTTTGGAATGATTGTCAGTACCGTGTGTCAGTTGGCCTGAAAAATTGGATGGTATTTACTGATCTCTGTCGCCCGTTCGTCCAGATCAGACAAAAGGATAATCAGGTACGTAGAAAATTCCCCCCTATGGACCACACTATTAGCTGCGGCAAAAGTGTCTGAGACCATCACTTCACAGTAACGTGCTACAAAGATTCCTCCTAGCTGACTGCTTGATAGAGACGAGCTGTCAGTCGGAGCAAAAAATTTACTGGTGTGTACCCAGCCTAAAAATTCTAAATTACACATTTAAAGAATATATTGACCTTTAAAGTGTGGGTACAGTGTATTCCAAAGGAAGTCAAACCTGTGACAGAATGCAGATCTGGACTGGTAAATAATATCACATTCGGGTAACTCTGTTATTGAGATCTAGACTGGTAATGCCGGTAAATAATATCACATTCGGGTAACTCTGTTATAGGATCTGGAACTGGTAATGCCGGTAAATAATATCACATTCGGGTAACTCTGTTATTGAGATCTGGACTGGTAATGCCGGTAAATAATATCACATTCGGGTAACTCTGTTATTGAGATCTGAAGTAATGCCGTAAATAATATCACATTCGGGTAACTCTGTTATTGAGATCTGGAACTGGAATGCGGGTAAATAATATCACATTCGGGTAACTCTGTTATTGAGATCTAGACTGGTAATGCCGGTACATTCCGTAATATCACATTCATTCACCTAACTCAATAGTTCAAAAACTTTTTTCAAACTGTGGTAATGCCCACCTGTAGGTGCTGTAGACGGCGCTTAAGGAAACTCTTAACTGACCTTTTAAATGGAAACAGATTTTTTTTTTTGAGATATTGGGCAGAGCTCTGGTAAAATCGCTGCAGCTTCATAAATATGACATATAACACATTAGTACTACCTCCTTTAAAAATATTAAGATCTTCCCAGATCTAAAATTTAAGTAAAACAAAAATGGGTTTGAGTGGTAAATGTTTTATTAGGAGTGTAGATATGTCCATTAAAAAACCTGGCTGCAGTTTTTGCTGGGTTGGGTTGAACTGCACCAAACTGGTTTCTATGTGGGTTGGGGGGCCCCATCACAAATCTTGTGATTTCTAGCTATGCCCCTGCCCAGAATCTCTTACTATCTTTACTGCCGGAACTACTTTTTTACATACATTCAGCGTGACAGATTTTTTTTGTGTAAAAAAATATTTAGCAGATCTTATTGCATCTCCTTGCATCCTAAACAAACAGGAACTTTTCCTGATGTCAGCAGCATTGGGGAGAAATTAACTAGAATTCTACAGGTTTCTGTTCTCACAGATCAAAGATGCAGCCATCTGTGCAAACGGCATGGGGAAGGGGGGTCTTTGTATTTGCAAATGTTACTAAAAGGTGTGTATTGCGGAGAACTTTATTGGAGAACTTTATTGTGATGCCCAGTCATTTTAGGCTCTACCACCAAAATGAGTTAAAAACCCTCACTTCCCAATGTAATATCAGGTAACTGTGGGCTTTAAAATATCACAGGTAGACTTGCACTCCAAACGGTGAATAGTTTATTAACAGCCAAACAGCAAATCAAACAACGTTTCGGGGTAACAACCCCTTCATCAGGGCTTTTCACTTCTTTGGTTGAGCAAAAATTTAGAAACACAAGTGTGCATCCGGACTTTAATCCAACTGGGATTCAACTATAAAACATTCAAAAATCCTCACTGTCATGAGATGACATCAGAGATTTCTACTTCTATCACATTCGGGTAACTCTGTTATTGAGATCTGGACTGGTAATGCCGGTAAATAATATCACATTCGGGTAACTCTGTTATTGAGATCTGGACTGGTAATGCCGGTAAATAATATCACATTCGGGTAACTCTGTTATTGAGATCTGGACTGGTAATGCTGGTAAATAATATCACATTCGGGTAACTCTGTTATTGAGATCTAGACTGGTAATGCCGGTACATTCCGTAATATCACATTCATTCACCTAACTCAATAGTTCAAAAACTTTTTTCAAACTGTGGTAATGCCCACCTGTAGGTGCTGTAGACGGCGCTTAAGGAAACTCTTAACTGACCTTTTAAATGGAAACAGATTTTTTTTTTTGAGATATTGGGCAGAGCTCTGGTAAAATCGCTGCAGCTTCATAAATATGACATATAACACATTAGTACTACCTCCTTTAAAAATATTAAGATCTTCCCAGATCTAAAATTTAAGTAAAACAAAAATGGGTTTGAGTGGTAAATGTTTTATTAGGAGTGTAGATATGTCCATTAAAAAACCTGGCTGCAGTTTTTGCTGGGTTGGGTTGAACTGCACCAAACTGGTTTCTATGTGGGTTGGGGGGCCCCATCACAAATCTTGTGATTTCTAGCTATGCCCCTGCCCAGAATCTCTTACTATCTTTACTGCCGGAACTACTTTTTTACATACATTCAGCGTGACAGATTTTTTTTGTGTAAAAAAATATTTAGCAGATCTTATTGCATCTCCTTGCATCCTAAACAAACAGGAACTTTTCCTGATGTCAGCAGCATTGGGGAGAAATTAACTAGAATTCTACAGGTTTCTGTTCTCACAGATCAAAGATGCAGCCATCTGTGCAAACGGCATGGGGAAGGGGGGTCTTTGTATTTGCAAATGTTACTAAAAGGTGTGTATTGCGGAGAACTTTATTGGAGAACTTTATTGTGATGCCCAGTCATTTTAGGCTCTACCACCAAAATGAGTTAAAAACCCTCACTTCCCAATGTAATATCAGGTAACTGTGGGCTTTAAAATATCACAGGTAGACTTGCACTCCAAACGGTGAATAGTTTATTAACAGCCAAACAGCAAATCAAACAACGTTTCGGGGTAACAACCCCTTCATCAGGGCTTTTCACTTCTTTGGTTGAGCAAAAATTTAGAAACACAAGTGTGCATCCGGACTTTAATCCAACTGGGATTCAACTATAAAACATTCAAAAATCCTCACTGTCATGAGATGACATCAGAGATTTCTACTTCTATCACATTCGGGTAACTCTGTTATTGAGATCTGGACTGGTAATGCCGGTAAATAATATCACATTCGGGTAACTCTGTTATTGAGATCTGGACTGGTAATGCTGGTAAATAATATCACATTCGGGTAACTCTGTTATTGAGATCTAGAATATTCAACTCTAATGCGCGATCGCCCTTCTAATGCGCGTTCGCTTTTTCAAGGCATATTACCCATGAAAGCCTTTTCGCTCAACAATGACTTTTCACAACCTCAGGTCGCGCTAATCTTTCGCTCTTTTTAACGCAAAAACCACCTTTCGCTCTTTTATAAATCGCGTTATTCCTTTTTGCTCCTTTTCGCTAAAATACCATTGCAATTTAGGCGAAAAGGGTTTAGCGATAGCTCGCGGAAACGGTTTCGCCATTCGTTAACGCTACCTTTATAAATAGCGTTAACTGTCTTTTTGGCGAAACCCATGCGAATGCGAAAACATTTCGCTACTTTTCGCTCTTTTATAAATATGCCCCTAGGTTTAGAAGAATATTTAAGTTAAAGATTTTGGTAGTCAATAGCCTAATTCTAAAAATTTGTTTGGCGGGTGGACATAGCCTTTATTACTGTCATACATAAACTTGTAGTACAATACCAAAGACAAATTACTGTTGTAGCTTCTAAATATGTATTGATAAACATTCCCCCGTAGAGCTTGAATCATTAAATTTGATTAGACCAACTGCAGCAAATTTGAAAAAATACTCCTGTGATTGGCTAAGCATCGCTCCTTAGCCAATCACAGTTGCGGCTTCCAGTTGAGCCCCTTCTACTTGCTTCCATGCACAGAAAAGGTATAAAAGACAAGCAGAAGGCAGCGGGGAACGAAGGCAGCAAATACATTTGGGGCAGCTTTCATTGGAGGCTCCTCGGGGGGTTGAGGTTTTATGAGGATCCCTACGAAAAACTATTTTTTGTTTGGGGGATGGACATATCCTTTAAACTCTGTCCTTATTCTACCCATATATTATTAACTTACCACTACGTTCAACAAATTCTTGAACCAGATTTTTTGTGTCGTAACAATAGGGCCAGATCATGAAGCCTCAGGGAGGGGAGGGGTGTGTGTTAGGGGCCCGGCCTCCTCTTGCGGGGAGTCCTGGGCCCCTGCAGTTACTGTCTGAATGACCTGATATTCATGGATTCAACTTTAACAAAAGGTCAGTGTGTGCAGCATTAGGAACCGAAACAGTAGGACAGATACAGTAATTGTCATTGTTTCTTATCCTTCCTATCTTCATACCTTTGGTGGTTTTTTTCAATAAAAACAATATTTAACACACTAATGTAAATGTTCTACAATTAAACTTTGAAGATTAATTTAAAGCCAAATTTTTAACAAGTATCAAAGTTGTAGGAAATCCTATCCGTACCATATTTCCTGTATCTGAATATCACTGCCCACAGGATGCTTGTTATCAGGATCCCTACCCCAACACTAAGTGTGGGGAGTTTGCTGGTGGAAATGTCTCCTTCTGTGCGCCTAAAAGGAGAAATAAAATAGAATTTTAAGATTTTATCTTCCTGTCTGTTTCTATACATAATAGTGTAATTTAAAATAATTTTAATTCTACTCTATAAAAACCTTTGGGTCGTTCACCCCAGAGTTCTTATTGTGAAAATCCCCACCAACGCGGAGAAAACAGCTTTGTATGACATTATGGCATCTCTCTCCATGGGGAAGAGAGATGTGGGGGCGATATCGCGTGCAGAAAATTCTGACCATGCCATGTATTATGACTACGCCCACCTTGTTATGTTACAACCCATTTTAAAGACCAATATTCTCATTGACATAGTTGCCTGGTATATTTTCAAGATGGGTTAGATTACAATACGAGGCACATAAACTGGAGGCTGACAACACTGCCTAAGAAATGGAAGCTTTATGAACACTGAATTAACATGGCCAATTAACGGGAGGGCGGACAACATGGTCTAATGAGCTGGAGGGCTGACAACACTGTCTAATGAACTGGATGGCTGACTAACACTGTCTAAAGAACCGGAGGGCCAACAAACACTCTATAAACTGGAGGGCTGATAACATGGTCCAATGACTGGAGGGCTGGCAACACTGTCAATGACTGAAGGGCTGAAATACTGGCTAATTAACTGGAGGGCTCACAACACTGATAATAAACTTAATAACACACGGCTCTTGTACACACTGGCAGTGACTTCTAAACTTCCTGATTGGATCTGCTGTGGCCATACCTTGGAACTCCAGATATTTGAAGACTACAACTCCCAGCATCACTTCTATATAATTACTGGCCCAAGCAGCCCCCCAAGAGGTAGTTTTAGCCAACATTATCAGTACGTTGTACACAAAGTGAGGCAAAGGTAAAAATGTCCCCTCCTTAAAGAGACACGTGTAAAAATGGAACACCCTTAGGAAACCAGGATTTAACCTGGTTAACCAGGACAAATAAATGTAATTCTGATTTACACAGAGTTCAACTCAAACAAATTCATTAATAGAAACACACACCATATTATTCACATCCTTATTCCCCCAATGTTTTATTTCACTTCTATGTTTACTTGTTACATAATAAACCTACAATATCTACAAAATAAATATTAGTTACATAAAGTGAAGTGTTTATTTTATACCCTGGAATTTTAAGGTTATTTTCCTGTCTGGGCTAAAAAACTTTCACCATTGCAGTTATTACATTTAGCTTTTGTATTACAATTTGCGCACAAGGAGAAATGCAATACTGTGAAGCCGAGATAATTATCTAAACGAGACCCCGCAATGCAGTGATGATTTGCTAAATCTGAAAATCACTCTGTAATCAGTAAAACAGAGAGATGTAATTGTTAAATAACTACCATAATTCTGACCGTTTACTCATTAACATAATCTCATGAGATGTCCTGTCTATTCATGGTAAGTTTTAAAACCAGGTCCTGAATAGAAGCAGCCAAAACCCTGTCCTGAATTAAACATACACATACTGACTGGTCTGGAGATTGATCTGCATTGGGAGCCTCTATGTTACTGAAAGCACTGGTGTTGGAACTGATCATTTGAAGGCTTGCAATAGGAGATATTGGGAAAACCCTAAATATCCATCAGGATTAATGTATAGCCAGCAGGAGATTGTTCTTTTTACTCTATTTATCAAACCAAACCCTCACCTGTCACGTTGAGAAAGGTTCCCTTCCCATGTCCTTTTTCTGTTTGGTTGAACAGTAATGAGATTTCACAGATATACATCCCAGTGTCTGTTATATTCACTTTATGCAGCTGAATGTTGGCTGATCTCTTATTAATAAAATCAGCTTGGGTAGTTACACTACTCTGCCAATGAAATCTTTACTGTCATTGGAGACAACGGACCCCCCACCACATTGTCGGTACCACGTAAACCATCCAATGTTATTTACCATGTTGGTGGCTGTGTAGTTACACTGTAATGGTGACAGTGCTGCCTTCACTGCTGGTTACTTCTGGGACCTGGTAACCATGGACCATCTGTAGAGGGACCCTGGAACATGCAGGGAATGATGGAAAATAGACACTAGATTATAAATTAATTACACTGCACTAGAGTGGAATCAATATATTACATTATTGTACATTGTACACTGCAAATGGTAGATATTTTGGTACAACCATAAAAATGTACTATAACCTGTACTTCTGGCATTTATACAGTTAATTCTTTCATTTTTATACCAATATTTCTAAAAGAAGTTTAGCATGTAAAATGTATTCAATAACCATTACTCCAGGCATTTATACCATTAATTATTATGTACATTAATCATTATTATTAATGCAACTGTAATGTTTCTGCCTAGTTCTTACCCTGCAGGGATCCTATTATAACCAGCACTCCATGCTCTCGTTTGTTGTACCTATAAGACACTGTGCAGAATTACTACAATCAGTTACACACTCCTCTAGACGTGGCCAGACACGGTGAGGAACTGAAAATAAATTTATTATTTACATTGGGGAAGTGTTATTTAAAAGAAAATAACCTAAAAAATAAACTTTCAATAAGACTCCACTCATGTGCTTTTCCTTACTACCTGAGCTCACTTGTGCCCCAAAACTGAAGCTACCATTGCCCTCTCTGCCATACATATATGGCTTCATTGCATTTTCTGCACTTGTGTGATATTAAAGGGCTTGTCCACCCCTTAGAAAAACTTTTAATGTGAAAGCAGGACCCCTTAAAACGTAATTTCCGGATTGGTTTATGTTGTCAAATATGCTCCCAGACAGATTTCATACTTGCCAGCTCCTCGATCCACCTCCGCCTCTATCTCTTCCTGGTAAAGCTGGTGTACCACATGCCAGATTTTGAAAAATGACAGAAAGGACCTGCAAGATGGGGCTTCATCAATATGGACTAAGTGGGGTGCCACAGGGTTTCGTGTTGGGGCCGCTTCTATTTAATCTATTTATTAATGATTTGGAATGGGTATTGTCAGCAAGGTTTCTGTGTTTGTTGATGACAACAAACTTTGTGCAATCGTTGCCAGTGGATCTAGTTGTTGCATTGAGCTGCTACTGTAAGTGGCAGATGAAATTCAATATTGATAAATGTAAAGTAATGCATTTTGGACTTGTGCTGCTTATACTATAAATGGCTTGTTAAGTAAATCCGGTTGAAAGGGATCTTAGAGTTTTTGTGGATAACAAACTTAAAGGTACAAGCAGTGCCAGCGGCAACAGCCAGAGCCAGCAAGATACTGTCTTGTATAAAGAGAGGTTGGATTCAAGGGAGAAAAATGTAATTCTCTTCTTTACACAGCATGCTAAGGCCTCATTTGGAATATTTCATTTGGAATCCGTGTACATTTAACAACATTAAGGAAATGTCCACCCCGCCCACCCCATCCACCGATTTTGATTTGTAAAAAAAAAAGAGCCCTAGAAATATACTTACACCTCTTTACCGGTGCTCTGCTTCCGGCTTGTCGGAAGCAGCATAGAGGGGCAGGACGGGACCAAGTCTGTTATTAGCTAGCCGGCAGCCAATCCTCCCTGGGGACAAGGAAGAAGCAGGACTGGATGACTCGCAGACACCTCCTACTCTTCAGTTTCTGGAACTTTAAAAAGTCACTGCAGGAAAACCATAAGAGAAAGATGTAAGGTAAGGATTTTTAACACAGCAGCCAGTATGTGGGTTAATTTTAGTTTTGGGGTGGACATGCCCTTTAATTCTAACTCGGCCATGCTACAAATCTTAATTGGTCCCACACAATAACAAGCGTTTCACCATTGCGTCAGACCCAGGGCTTCCTCAGGGTTGGCAATCACAGTGGTGAGACGTCAATTAAATAACATAACCACATATTTTAAGAATCCAGGGTTATTCAATAAAAGTTCTTATTTTTAAAATGGTGCTAATTTTGCCCCAACCAATCAGATCTTATTTAAACTTTGAAGCTAACATCTGTGGTTGGGGCAAAATTTGCACCATTTTAAACGTAACTTTTATTGAATCTCCCTGGATATAAGGCAATGCAGCTCATATCAATCGAATGTGCACAGCAATTTAGTATCCAGCTAAGCTTTAAGCCACACCGCTGTAGGGGGCAGGACTAATGACGTACTGTTTCAAAGGAGTAATTACTCCATGGCCCAATTCAGGTGCATCGGTGTCCAATAATACAAAAAGTTTCCATTAAACACACATTAAAACAGAGAATGAAAAATATCTCTTGCTAACATTTATCCAGAATCATGACATGGATATACATAAAACATCCAACGATTATCCACGACAACTTGTTACAAAGGCACCTCTCCACCACATAATTCCTACATGTAAATCTATCAGAAGAGCTACTTTCTATAGGTGGGACATACTATAGACAGACGTTAGGAGCGGCGATGGGGGCGAAATTTGCCCCACGTACGCTAACCTATACATGGGGTGGTGGGAATGGTAGTCCTGACCCACCACCTGGATAGTATGGGATGTCTAGAAAAAGTTAAGCTCCACGGATGGTTTATAGATGATATACTTTCGATATGGCGAGAACGACACACAATCGCATGTGCATCGGAAATTGTGGGAATTTTTGCTTTCCCGCAATTTTCATTTTAACGAAAATCGCTGGCGCAAAACCCGCTAGTGTGGCCTAACCCTTAATGCATTGTGGGATATAACATGCCATGTGTAAAGGGTTGTGAAATACTTAGGGTTAGGCCCCACTTACGTGTTTTTGCACGCATTTTTCGCTTGCGATTTGGTTATAATCAAAATCGTGGTAATGCAAAAACACCTGCGATTTCCTATGCATGTGTTCACCATTTTTGGTGTGCATTAACGCATGCATTGCCATAACGGAAAATGGCAAAAGAAAAACACACAAGAATCGGCACGTGCGATAAGCTCGCGATTGCTTGCACGTTTGTGCGTTCCAATGGGGCCATGCCCTTAATATCTATCTTCATAAGTAGGTGTCAATTTGTAGCAATTCTTTGGCAACTATCACTACCAGTAGTTCAAAGTAGAGTACTGTGATACTTTTAATGGACTAACAGTTTATTTTAGTAGACAAGCTTTCGAGGGATCAACCCTCTTCCCAGGTCAGAGCAGTACAGCAAAACAATCATTATTTTTACCAGTAGTTCTGATTTTATATTCTATCAGTAACTCCTATTGTATCTCTTCAATGTAGAGAGTATCCTGTGTGTATTTTCCTATTTATCTTTAAATATAATATTTATAACTTAGAATAGCTCTTCTGATAGATTTACATGTAGGAATTATGTGTGAGAGGTGTCTTTGTAACATGTGGTCGGGGATAATCGCTGAATGCTTCTGGTGTAGTTGTACTATTGCGCACTATAGTAAACTAAACCAGGAAGCGTCGCCAGTTATCAATGAGCCACGGTGGATTGTCGCAAGGTATTAAACTTACCTTTGGTCCTGGGTCCTGGTGAAGTGATTGTAGACCGGAAGGTAAGGATAGGTCCTTTACCTCCCGGTCTCCAATCACTGCTTTAAAGGAATATTCACTTTTGTGTGTAACTATTCCTTTAAGTTTTTCTATCCACATGGTCTCTTTTTTTTCAAAAGTTGTTTATTGGTATCAGCCCCTCTGCTGTGTTCTTCACTACTTCTAACATTGCCGTTTTAATTGGCTTACCTATTGTTTGTGCTAGAAGAAATGCCTACTAATGGGTGTTTCATACCTTGAATTAGCACCATTGTAGTTCTAACATCCCTTTTGTGCTCACTTATTCTGGGTTTTATTTCTCTTCTTGTTTTGCCCACATAGCCCTTACCACTGGCATTTTTAACAGATAGACTATCCCTTTGGTGTTGCATGTGGCGAAATCTTTCAACTGTATCTGTATCCCTTTGCTGGGGTGGTAATGTTATTACCTTTTATTATAGGATTACAGTTACACAATTTAAACAGGATGTCCCCTTTTGAGGTGTCCCAAAAAAGTCTGCTTACGCTTATATGTTGGTGTTAAGTCCGCTCTTACTAGTATTGTATAGTACAGTACAGTATAGTATAGTATAGTACATATAAGAATAGTATTGTATAGTACAGTATAGTATAGTATATAGAATAGTATTGTATAGTACAGTATAGTATATTACTATAGATGTATAGTACAGTACATAAAGTAGTAAATATAGAATAGCATGTATTGTAAGTATGAGTATAGTATTATATTGTATATAACTCTTCAGGTAAACAAAATAGTAGTGTAGTGTACGAAGCTGTGAATAATATACATTTATTCAGAAACATGAGTGCTACATTTTTCAGACTAACGTCCTTTCTCAAGGAGACCAGTAAGTGTAGCCTACTGGTTTGGTGCTATAGGTATTGAGAGTCCCTACCTACTACATTATATTGTAGTACAATATAGTGTATGACAGTGCAGTATAGTACAGTATAGTATAGAATAGTATTGTATAGTATAGTATAGAATAGTACATTAAGTATAGAATAGTATAGTATAGATTAGTATTGTATAGTGCAGTACAGTATAGTATAGAATAGTATTGTATAGTATAGTATAGAATAGTATTGTATTGTACAGTGTAGTTATATATGTATAGCATTGTATAGTACGTACAGTAAAGTATAGTATAGAATAGTATTGTATGGTAAGTATAGTATTATATTATATAGTACAGTATATATAGTACAGTGCAGTATAGTATTATAGTACAGTATAGTATAGTATATTATTGTATAGTATAGTATAGTACAGTATAGTATAGAATAGTATTTCATGTTGAATAGAGACACATGTCTATCCAGTGAACCCTACTTAGCAATCCTCAAACTGCAAGCCTAACAGTGATCTAGAGGAAGGCAAAATTAATAATAATAATGATAACAATAATTAATAATTATGAAAAACAGTATGAGGGTGGGGTTGGGGGAACCATTCCTGATTTCAAATCGGAAATTGCCTGGATCAACTTTATGTACCAAATACAATTATTTCCTTTCTATATTTTTAACAGCAAATCAGGAAATAATAGCATAACTGGTGGGGTAGTGGCATTTGTTTCTGTGGTCTTGGTTGTATCTGGATTGTGGTAAATGTGGTGAGACAATTTTTTTCTATTTATTTATTTGTTTATTTATTTCATTCCTTGAATTGTGCCTTCAGATCAATATCTCTTGTAGAAATAAATGCTTTTCAAACTACCAACTTGCTGTCTGCAGGACACCTCATAGTACTGTTATGGTCTCAGTCCCTGGGTAGTTTCAGTTGCTCATAGAGATTTGAGCATGTTTCACCCGTCAAACAGCCAATTAGTAGAAATGACTGTTGGAACAGGAAGAAGGACCATTATTATTATTAATTATAATATTAATAATATAATATATTGATTAAAACAATCCAGTATGTAGAATACCTTGGTATATGTTATATAGATAAATATTTAAATAATATTTTTTTTCCACTAAATGTCCCATTACTACAGAATGTAAGTAGGTATCGATATCGGTGGGGATTGTAGATGAGTTTTTTTCATTAAAACCTCCTTTACACAACCTATATCAATATAACAAGCTCTCTGAGCAGCACTCTCTTCATTTTTCCTCATTTATCTATTCCTCCCTATCTGGATGAGCAAGGATTGGAGACATATAACAAATTTACAAATGTACTCCAATATATATTTATTATCTCTGCGCTATGTCCTGTGCATGGTTATTAACCATCCGATGGATTTTTTAACATATCTTTTGTGCTTCTGTGGATTAGCTTCATCAAACATGCGTTATTTTGTGGCTTTATCTGCGACTTTTGGGCTACTTACCTTTATCTCAGATGGAAGCTTATACATAAAATGGGGTGACCAAATGGACTGGCCTCTTTGTAATTGTAACTAGAGGATCTATAGACATTTACTGGTGGTTTGCTTACCTTTATCTCAGATGGAAGCTTATACATAAAATTGGTGACCATATGGACTGGCCCTCTTGAAACTAGAGGAAATATATACACTTGACTGGAGACTTTAGAGTCCTTTTTTGTCCATCCCTGTTCCCTAGCTGTATCTGTTACTGTTGGGACTAATTTTAGATGCACAGGTTCTGTTCTCTCCTTTGTAAAGTAGCTTTATTGTGTGTTTATTGTGTGTATTTAAATGGCATTTCCACCCCCAAAACTATAATCCCCCCCACTACTCGCCCCACTCTGTAGTGTAATAAAATCCTTACCTTACATCCCGCTCCATATGGTTCTCCTTTAGTCCCCCCCCAAAGATCCCAAAACTGGCCACCAGGAGGATAGCAGAGTCCATACTGGACTCTGCCTCCTGTCTCCCTCCGGGAGAAGTTTTGGCAACGTACTGCAGCCCTTCTTCCCCTCCCTCTCCTACCCACTTTGGTCTCCCTCCCCCTAGCATAAATCCCTTTTAGCATATATAGTCCATGTTCACCCACCCCCTACCGCTATATTATAGTCTTAAAGTCATTACTTACCTACCTCTCTCCTTCCCGTTCTGCAGCCCGCTCCGTGATTGGCTGCCTCTCACCATTACAGACGGGCTGCCAGTTCCCGCCCCCTGCTGGCAGTTCTGTGCAAGCAGAGGGCCGGGGCATACGGCGAAGGAAGAGGGAAGGTAAGTAATAATCGGGCGACTTTCTGAGACTAAATTATAGCGGTTGGGTCTGGGGGACATCTATAATATTTAAAAGTTTCTATAAGGGTGGACATGCCCTTTAATGTTCCAGTCTGAAAACCAATTGTTTCTGTCACTTACTCTTTAGACTGTGTAAAAGCCGTGCTGTCGCGATAGACACCGGATTATTAGGAAGTTACCTGCTTGTTGTCATTGTGCACGTGGTACACACAATACGCGCGTCCCTGATGCTTAGTTTAGGCCTATAAAGAAGCATGGTGGACCCAATGCACTATACCTTTGAGAAAGCACGGTCACGAGCGAAACGGTAAGAAAGCCTACGTTTCAGATCCTCACACATTTGCGAAAGAGCAGTGCCAGCATCCTGGATCTTCCTCCATGGTTACCCTACACTGTCTGCATTGAATCATGCTAAGGGACAGATGAGTATACTTAACTATACCATGTAATGTTGTATTTGGTAGTGCCTATAGGATTATTGTGTCTGGGTACTTTTGGTCACGGTACCATATTATGCCACTTATATATGCGGCTTTTCTTAGGATTTGTACATCAGGGTTAACGATAAAAATTCTTATCGTTAAAAATGCATGTAGATAATCACCAGGGCACACCAGTCTTATGTGCAAAACCAAATTTATTTGTGACGTTTCGGGATCATATGCGGTCCCTTCTTCAGACAAACTGAATGGATCTGCAGTTTTCACTGCTTTCATTGGTTTAGGAGTGCTAGGCCTACTCTACACAGTATCTTTTTAAAATGGTGCTAATTTTGCCCCAACCAATCAGATGTCAGCTTTCAAATCTTAAATATGATCTGATTGGTTGGGCAAAATCAGCACCATTTTAAACAATAAGAACTTTTATTGAATCTCCCTGAATATATTTTAAATGTTTTTAATTGAACCTGCACATTGCAATCCCGGATATGAACGTTCCACTTAATAAAGGGATGTTTAATAGTGTGCTGCAGATTTCTTTCTTCTTATTATTGCCTGAACGCTGTTTGTCTGATTGCACAACAATACATTAAAGCTGGGTACACACAGTACAGATTTTGAAAGATGACAGATCCTGTCTGCCATCTTTCAAAGATCTGCATACACACAGTCCTGAGTGTTTTCCCTATGCAAAGAATGCTCGGGACTGTGTGTTTCCCTTGGCCGTGTCAGACTCCTCTAAAGGGAGCCAAAATATTGTCAGGCAATTTAATTTAGATCCACAGATCTGTATATCAATTGGTAAATCTGTTGGGGGTCGAAGGCTGGGTACCACGATCCAATTTTTTGGAATGATTGTCATACCGGTGTGTCAGTTGGCCTGAAAAATTGGATGGTATTTACTGATCTCTGTCGCCCGTTCGTCCAGATCAGACAAAAGGATAATCAGGTACGTAGAAAATTCCCCCCTATGGACCACCTATTAGCTGCGGCAAAAGTGTCTGAGACCATCACTTCACAGTAACGTGCTACAAATTCCTCCTAGCTGACTGCTTGATAGAGACGAGCTGTCAGTCGGAGCAAAAAATTTACTGGTGTGTACCCAGCCTAAAAATTCTAAATTACACATTTAAAGAATATATTGACCTTTAAGTGTGGGTACAGTGTATTCCAAAGGAAGTCAAACCTGTGACAGAATGCAGATCTGGACTGGTAAATAATATCACATTCGGGTAACTCTGTTATTGAGATCTAGACTGGTAATGCCGGTAAATAATATCACATTCGGTAACTCTGTTATTGAGATCTGGACTGGTAATGCCGTATAATATCACATTCGGGTAACTCTGTTATTGAGATCTGGACGGGTAATGCCGGTAAATAATATCACATTCGGGTAACTCTGTTATTGAGATCTGGACTGGTAATGCCGGTAAATAATATCACATTCGGGTAACTCTGTTATTGAGATCTGGACTGGTAATGCTGGTAAATAATATCACATCGGTAACTCTGTTATTGAGATCTAGACTGGTAATGCCGGTACATTCCGTAATATCACATTCATTCACCTAACTCAATAGTCAAAACTTTTTTCAAACTGTGGTAATGCCCACCTGAGGTGCTGTAGACGGCGCTTAAGGAAACTCTTAACTGACCTTTTAAATGGAAACAGATTTTTTTTTTGAGATATTGGGCAGAGCTCTGGTAAAATCGCTGCAGCTTCATAAATATGACATAAACACATTAGTACTACCTCCTTTAAAAATATTAAGATCTTCCCAGATCAAAATTTAGTAAAACAAAAATGGGTTTGAGTGGTAAATGTTTATAGGAGGTGTAGATATGCCATAAAAAACCTGGCTGCAGTTTTTGCTGGGTGGGTTAACTGCACCAAACTGGTTTCTATGTGGGTTGGGGGGCCCCATCACAAATCTTGGATTCGTCGTATGCCCTGCCCAGAATCTCTTACTATCTTTACTATGCCGAACACTTTTTTACATACATCAGCGTACAGATTTTTTTTGTGTAAAAAAATATTTAGCAGATCTTATTGCATCTCCTTGCATCCTAAACAAACAGGAACTTTTCCTGATGTCAGCAGCATTGGGGAGAAATTAACTAGAATTCTACAGGTCTGTTTCTCACAGATCAAAGATGCAGCCATCTTGCAAACGGCATGGGGAAGGGGGGTCTTTGTATTTGCAAATGTTACTAAAAGGTGTGTATGCGGGAACTTTATTGGAGAACTTTATTGTGATGCCCAGTCATTTTAGGCTCTACCACCAAAATGAGTTAAAAACCCTCACTCCCAATGTATATCAGGTAACTGTGGGCTTTAAAATATCACAGGTAGACTTGCACTCCAAACGGTGAATAGTTTATAACAGCCAAACAGCAAATCAAACAACGTTTTCGGGGTAACAACCCCTTCATCAGGGCTTTCACTTCTTTGGTTGAGCAAAAATTTAGAAACACAAGTGTGCATCCGGACTTTAATCCAACTGGGATTCAACTATAAAACATTCAAAATCCTCACTGTCATGAATAACATCAGAGATTTCTACTTCTATCACATTCGGGTAACTCTGTTATTGAGATCTGGACTGGTAATGCCGGTAAATAATACACATTCGGGTACTCTGTTATTGAGATCGGACTGGTAATGCCGGTAAATAATATCACATTCGGGTAACTCTGTTATTGAGATCTGGACTGGTAATGGTAAATAATATCACATTCGGGTAACTCTGTTATTGAGATCTAGACTGGTAATGCCGGTACATTCCGTAATATCACATTCATCACCTAACTCAATAGTTCAAAAACTTTTTTCAAACTGTGGTAATGCCCACCTGTAGGTGCTGTACGGCGCTTAAGGAAACTCTTAACTGACCTTTTAAATGGAAACAGATTTTTTTTTTTGAGATATTGGGCAGAGCTCTGGTAAAATCGCTGCAGCTTCATAAATATGACATATAACACATTAGTACTACCTCCTTTAAAAATATTAAATCTTCCCATATAAAATTTAAGTAAAACAAAAATGGGTTTGAGTGGTAAATGTTTTATTAGGAGTGTAGATAGGTCCATTAAAAACCTGGCTCAGTTTTTGCTGGGTTGGGTTGAACTGCACCAAACTGGTTTCTATGTGGGTTGGGGGGCCCCATCACAAATCTTGTGATTTCTAGCTATGCCCTGCCCAGAATCTCTTAACTATCTTTACTGCCGGAACTACTTTTTTACATACATTCAGCGTGACAGATTTTTTTTTGTGTAAAAAAATATTAGCAGATCTTATTGCATCTCCTTGCATCCTAAACAAACAGGAACTTTTCCTGATGTCAGCAGCATTGGGGAGAATTAACTAGAATTCTACAGGTTTTCTGTTCTCACAGATCAAAGATGCAGCCATCTGTGCAAACGGCATGGGGAAGGGGGGTCTTTGTATTTGCAAATGTTACTAAAAGGTGTGTATTGCGGAGAACTTATTGGAGAACTTTATTGTGATGCCCTTCATTTTAGGCTCTACCACCAAAATGAGTTAAAACCCCATTCCCAATGTAATATCAGGTAACTGTGGGCTTTAAAATATCACAGGTAGACTTGCACTCCAAACGGTGAATAGTTTATTAACAGCCAAACAGCAAATCAAACAACGTTTCGGGGTAACAACCCCTTCATCAGGGCTTTTCACTTCTTTGGTTGAGCAAAAATTTAGAAACACAAGTGTGCATCCGGACTTTAATCCAACTGGGATTCAACTATAAAACATTCTTCCTTGTCCAATGAATTTGTTCCTATTTTCAGATTAATTAAAACATGTTGCACTGTTACTTTATTAATATCAGGTTTTAATTTTTCTGTAACTTCAGACAGTCTATCTTTCTTTAAATTAAATGTATTATTTTATTTAAGGCAAACATTTAGTTTTATTTGCTCTTCACAGAATTGAAAGACAGTAAGCCATCCTCATCCTCACCAATCTTAAATTATGATTATAAAGTTGTTTAGAAAGTGATGTTTAAAGGAGCGCTATACTCAGGCAATTACTGACTAGAGATGTAATGTGGGTTTAAATAGAACACAGTTTCAAATCGAGTCTGAGGGTTTCGAAGTCTCGACAACACTTCCGGAACTTCCGCATTTCACAAAACCAGGATTATTCGAATTATCGATTTTCAAAAATCTAAAGGAGACGATAATTGAAAATCGAAAGTAGACAATAATCGAAAATCGAAAGTAGACGATTTTCGGAAAACGAAACTCAAACTTTCCGAAAATTTTGACTGTTCAAAAATGGAACGAAACTTAACAGTTTCGAACATTTCTATTACTGATTGCACTTGGCTCCTCCCATGCTCAGAGACACTCTTATCTCTGCAAGGCATCAATGCTAACCACTGTGCCGCCCACTTTAAAATAAATGTAATATTTGTAATTCAAAGCTGATGGAAAAAGATGGAAAATGATTTTTCCTTGCTTTCAAGGCTTTTGTAACTGCAGTGACCATAAAGTTTTTAGATAAAATAATAGTTCAGAAACTTTAGAGTATTAGTTGTGATAAGAGAACATAACTATGTACAGTAAATCTGCTTTTAATTATTTAACTGTTCTTCAATTGACAAAATAAATACAAATAGTGACAACCTACAATTTACTATCCCCATTATAAAATAGTTGGAATAAAACTAAGTTTCATGGTTGGGTTATCATCTGTTTAAAGCAGAATGTGAGTCCTTGGGCCCCATTTATAAAAGATCGGTATCGTTATCGTAAAATACCGATCGTTATCATAAAATAACGACCGGTTTATTACCGATAACGACCGTTATTTACCGATAACGACCGTTATTTACCGATATCGCTAAATAACGGTCGTTATCGGTAAATAACGACCACTATTTACTGATACCGGTCGTTATTTACCGATAACGACCGGTATTTACCGGTATCGGTAAATAGCGGTCGTTATCGTTAAATACCAGTCGTTATTTACCGATAACGACCGTTATTTAGCGATATCGGTAAATAACGGTCGTTATCGGTAATAAAGCGGTCGTTATTTTACGATAACGATCGGTATTTTACGATAACGATACCGATCTTTTATAAATAGGGCCCCTTGTTCTTTATTGTTCTGATCCTCACTGTCATGAGATGACATCAGAGATTTATACTTCCCTTGGTATAAGGTTCAGAGTTGGTCTTGCTCTAGAGTATCTCGGAATATGTAGTATAGTCATAATCATCCTTGGGGGCACAGGGTTTCTCCTTTCTTTGCTATCTCACATGCATGTAAACATTACTAACATCCATGTTGTACAATGAATTCTCAGTTCTCTGAATTTGCTGTAATTAAAAAAAGAAAAACACATTTAAAATAAATAAAAAATAGAAAATGAAAGGAAGAAAATGATCACTATTACAAGGATCTGTTTATAGATGTAAAGAAAATACCAACATTCATTACTAAAGTAAATTGCATTGACAAGGTTGAGTGTGATACAGACATCAGTTATGTGGGAATGATTATTGACGGATGAAACCTAAAATGTAAACGTTGGGGGAACCTGATTTGTTGTTGGGGTAAACTGCAGTGGGTTGTGAGTTTGGATCAGATAGAAAGCTGAGGGGGCAGTTAGGGGTCTGGTCAGGTAGCGTGTGTTGGTTGTGTAGTGGATCAGTTTGAGTTCAGGTGCTGTTTGGGTTGCAGGTCTGACTACTTGTGGGACAGTGCGAATAGCAGAAGTGATACAAGAGAGCCAAAATAGGAAGGTTTCTAGTAAATCAATTTATTGAAGAGAAGACATATTTCAGACCTTACATGGGGCCCTATTTATAAAATATCGGTATCGTTATCGTAAAATACCGATCGTTATCGTAAAATAACGACCGGGTTTTTACCGATAACGACCGTTATTTACCGATAACGACCGTTATTTACCGATATCGTTAAATACCGGTCGTTATCGGTAAATGCCGGTCGTTATTTACCGATAACAGTCGTTATTTACCGATAACGGTCGTTATTTACCGATAACGGTCGTTATTTACCGATAACGACCGTTATTTACCGATATCGTTAAATACCGGTCGTTATCGGTAAATGCCGGTCGTTATTTACCGATAACAGTCGTTATTTACCGATAACGACCGTTATTTACCGATAACGGTCGTTATTTACCGATAACGGTCGTTATTTACCGATAACGACCGTTATCGGTAAATAACGGTCGTTATCGGTAAATAACGGTCGTTATCGGTAAAACCCCGGTCGTTATTTTACGATAACGATCGGTATTTTACGATAACGATAACGATTTTTTATAAATAGGGCCCATGGTTCTTCATCACGTGCAAGTTACAGACTATGTACCATCCCCCTCCTTACTTGAGGGTCAGTTCAGATGCTGTTATGGAACCCACCAGCAAAGCATATGAGGGTCAGTGTGGGTATCGGTTTTGCAGGTTGGGCCGGGTGCAGGTCTGAAATGTGACGGTACCTTTGGAGGTATCTCCCAATAATGGAAACTATGGAAAGAATAAGGCTGCAACGCAGTGTTCAGGTTTCCATATTTTCTTTTCACTTAATTTAAAATTAAGGGTAAAACAATAAAACCACTGTACAATATCTACAATAATAGTCTTATAGTGCTGGTTATACATATGCTTACCTTGTCTTTCTAACCAATGACAAACCAAAGGTACCTGTAAGTTTATGATTCAATTCTATCTGCAGGCACCACCTTATATTTAAAGGTATTTACTCCCTTTTATTTCAGGATTTTCCAAGTGCCATGGGACAGTGGGACACAATTGTTAATACAAACCAAAGGTACACCTATATATAATCTGTAAAATGTTTATTCCCAGCAGTACAGGTACAGAATATTCATTGTGCTACACCAATCAGCTACCTTGTATCTCCCTTCACTCAAACTAAAAACAACAGTGGGGTTAAGCTAGGTTCACACAGTACTGATAAAGCCCCGATACTGTTGGATCCAATGGTATCAGGGCTTTATCGGCAGTGTGTGTGGCCACTTTCCCGAACGAACGCGTGTACACCGAATGTTTGGGTCGGCTGAGTGCACGTTTGGGAATGACTATAAATTTCCTGTTGATCTCTCTATAGGGGAGTAGGACGCAGTTGTGGGAAACACATATTCCCGAGCGTTCTCCCTATGCTGTGTATTAGCTGTGTATATGCTGTGTATAGGGGAAACACTCAGGACTGTGTGTATCCTGATCCTGCAGATCCTGTCATCTTTCAAAAATCTTTCCTGTGGGTACCCAGCTTTACTGTAGTCTGTACTGACTTCTAGTGAGTATTATTTGTTAGGAATCATTTAGAAAGGCAAGGGACTGTTGTTATTGACAGTTTCAGTGATGCTGTTCCCAGAATATTTTGACAAATATTAACAAATGGAAAGAACTGTTACCTGTCCTGTCTGTGTTCTGTGTCCATCTTCACACCTTGTAACTTTGGAGGTGAAAACAAAGATTTGTCATTTAATTGCATTATTTATGTTGAATTATTTGGCTATAAGAGATTTTAGTGAGATATTTATAAACAGCGCAATGTTCGCTGGGATTTTATCAAACACAATTTCCCCATTTTTCCCATTTTATTTTAAAGAAACAAATGTTTAACATGTGACAATGACACAATGAAAAGTATCCGTAATGACACTGGGGAAAGTCAGTATAGCGCAGCAATTTGTACCAGAATATATTCCTATAAATCTGGGCGCACTGATGGGGATTTGGTAACACAGCATGGTAACTATACAAAGTATAGTTAAGTGTGAACAAGGTTAATATACATGGAAACAAGTCAAACGTATTGGGAATTTGCACAAAACAAGGACAGAGGAGACCAACACTTGCCTATGATTAAGGTCCTGCTTGTCTAAAATGCGTAAGCTAATTGGAATAAAGGCTATTTTATCTGCAGCAGATTAAGTGTTGGTTGGTCTCTTCTGTCTTGGTTTTGTGCAAATTCCCAATACGTTTGACTTATTTCCAGAGATTGTCCGCTTTGCGATGGGCTTGAGGGTTTGGCACCCAGGCCACTGAGGCTGATGGGTAAGAGAGATTTATACCTATACATACATATTTAAATATGCTGTTTTGACTGTGTACATCGTGGGGAAGCGAAGGACTCAGGGTCTGTACACCTGAGTCACCAACCATTATAAGTAAGGAACATTGAGCTTTCTATACCATATTCAACACCCTTCTGCGCCCCTCTCCCGCTGACCCTCTCCTTTTTCCACACTCTCCCCAGAACTTTGCGCATCACTTTCAGCATAAAGTGGAGTCCATCCGTATGCAGATATCTGGTCCTCGGGATGACTCTCAGATTATGTTGCCCTCTCCTCCCTCAGCTATTCTTGGATATTTTGCTCCTGTGACCCATTCAGAAGTCTCTCGCCTGCTTCTATCCTGTCCGCTCATGACCTGTCCTCTTGATCCCATGCCCTCTGTATTACTGAAACACTGTAATCATGTGCTTACCCCAATACTCGCCCACATATTTAATGCCTCCCTTACATCTTTAAGCATGCCCATGTTAAGCCCATACTAAAAAAGTCCTTGCTGGACACCTCTTACTGTACCAATAGCCTCTAAACTGCTAGAATGATTAGTCTTCTCCCGTATCACTAACTACCTTCATGCTCATAACCTATTGGATCCTTTGCAGTCTGAATTCCGTCCTGCGCATTCCACCGAGACGGCTCTGTGTAAGGTTGTAAATGATCTGCAGGTGGAAAAGGCCAATGGTCACTTTCTATTCTTATCCTCCTTGACCTCTCTTCTGCTTTCAACACAGTCGATCATTCCCTCCTTATGCAGATACTTCACTCTTTGGGCATTCGGAAAGAAGTGTCATCCTGGTTTCTATCCTATCTCTCTGACAAAACTTACTCTGTATCTTATGCTAACAACACCTCTTCTCCGGTTCCTCTTGGTGTGGGGGTCCCGCAGGGGTCTGTTCTTGGACCCTTATTGTTCTCCCTCTACACTATTTCCTTGAGAGATGTTATTACCTCTTTTGGCTTCAAATATCATTTATATGCAGACAGTACACAAATCTACTTGTCTACTCCAACGCTAACTCCTGACATCCAATCACGTGCCTCCGACTGTCTCCTTGCCATTTCCTCCTGGATGTCTCAACGCTACGTCAAATTAAATCTTTCTAAAACTGAACTGATCGTTTTTCCACCTAAACCTGGTCCTGTCCCATCTTTCTCGATCTCTGTTGAGAATACCCCCATTTCCCCTATCCAATCGGCTCGCTGCCTAGGGGTAATTATTGACTCCTCTCTCTCCTTTTCTAACCACATTAACTATGTTGCGAAAACCTGCCACTTCTTCCTTCACAATATAGCCAAAATCCCTAGGTTCCTTTCTCTCCCAACCACAGCTATGCTTAAGCATACTCTCATCCTATCCTATCGCGCCTGGACTATTGCAACCTACTACTTTCTGGTCTTCCTTCTTCCCACCTCTCTCCCCTTCAGTCTATACTTAACTCTGCCGCACGTATTGTTTTGCTCTCTAATAAACCGGATCCCAAATCTCCTCTGTACCGGACAACAACCTGGCTCCCTGTTAAACAGCGCATTACATTCAAAATCCTTCTCCTAACATTTAAATCCCTTTGCTCTGCATCTCCTCCTTATATTTCCTCTCTAGTCTCCCCATATGTTTCTGCCCGTACCCTCTGCTCATCTCAGAACCAGCTCCTGTACAGACCCCCCACTCGTACTGCTTCCTCTTGCCTTAAACCTTTCTCTCTTGTAGCTCCCATTCTCTGGAATTCTATTCCCCTCTCTCTACATCAAGAAACCTCAATCAGCAGGTCTAAATCTAGCCTTACATCCTACCTATCTGGTAACCACTAACCAGTACAGTATATGATATCTATATATCTATATATGATAAAACTACCCTTACATCCTACCTATCTGGTAACCAGCATAGTATTTGATAGTTTTATTTGCACTGCATACGTCTCACTCCATTCCATTGTATCTGTGTGTTACCCACCTAACTAGATTGTAAGCTCTATGGGGCTGGGGCCTCTTGTGGCAAAGCCCTAGCACTTCTATTTATATAAGTTATATATTTCTGTGCTGAACTAGCTATGTATTTATCCCCCTTGTATGACTTTATTGTATTTTAATACTGTACAGCGCTGCGTCCCCAAGTGGCGCTATATAAATAAACTATACATACATACAAAACTAGAGCCCTCAAAACCTTGTATTAATTGTGTCTAACTTAATACACACGGAACACTTACCTTTGACATGAACCTTATAGAATGCTTTTTTTTTAAGGCATAGAATATTGTATTTACCTCTTTCCTCTAAACAGCATTTCCACCCCCAAAATAACCAATGATAATTGGACCCTCCGAACCCCAAAACTGCAATATCTTTTCCTTCCGATCTCCACAGGTCCTCCCTGTGTGCTGGTGTCCATGTGGCAGTGACATTACAGAGGTTGATTTGACACTTGCATGTCCTCTGTGACTTTGTGAGCACGTAAAGAGCTCATTCCTGTGCCAGCAGAGCTTGGGAGGAAAGCCTTGATTCTGGGCCCCTGGGGCAAAAGGTGAGTATCGTAGTCTCTGGGTATGAATGGGTCTTTCACATCATTATCATTGGTACTTGAGGCAGGGTGTAAAAGTGAAAGTTTGAAATGTTAGGAAAAATTATAATGTGACATTTAAAAGTTACATAAATGTATTGTATATTCATGATTTTGGCAGCACAAATAAAAGCCCATGAAATAATGGACATGTTTAGGTTGGGTACTCATTTGTTGTCACTTTATATATGAACTAAACCAAAAGATTTAATAGAGAGACAGTGTCGGACGGGCCCGCAGGGTTACAGAGAAATCCCCCTGTGGGCCCACAGCCCATTCTCTTGAGAAATCAGAAAAAAATACTTGTAAATAAAGAGGCAAAGGGTCAGTGGGAAATACATTTCAATAAGTAACAGGAGTCAGTAGGAGTAAGAAAGTAATATAGATATGTAAATTAGTGATAATATATAAAATATGAAATGCTAGGTGGGCCCCTAGACTCGTCCTGGTTGGCCCCTGGTCTCAGATTTCCTGTTTGAACCACAATAGTCCAGTCCAACACTGGATAGAGATCACCAACAGTAAAGAAATTCAGGATTTATAAAATTAAGAATAAGGCTGGGTCACAGTAAGGCTGGTTTATACTATCATACTAAGGCTGGTTTATACTATCACAGTAAGGCTGGTTTATACAGTTATAGTAAGGCTGGTTTATACAGTTATAGTAAGGCTGGTTTATACAGTCACAGTAAGGCTGGTTTATACTATCACAGTAAGGCTGGTTTATACAGTTATAGTAAGGCTGGTTTATACAGTCACAGTAAGGCTGGTTTATACAGTCACAGTAAGGCTGGTTTATACAGTCACAGTAAGGCTGGTTTATACAGTCACAGTAAGGCTGGTTTATACAGTCACAGAAAGGCTGGTTTATACAGTCACAGTAAGGCTGGTTTATACAGTCACAGTAAGGCTGGTTTATACAGTCACAGTAAGGCTGGTTTATACTATCATAGTAAGGCTGTTTTAACACCTTACTCTGGGCGTTCCTATAACACCTCTTAGCCACTATCTAATCACACCCTTAACACCTGGCTGTGATATGCTAATTGGGATTTTCCAGGGTACATAATTGCCACAGATTCTTGTACAAGTCATTCTGAATTGAGAAAGCCAGTCGGATGACTAGCGAAACGTCTTCAAGAACTACATTTCAAGTCCAGTTGATCTAATTGAATACAACAGATATAATAAGGCTGGTTTATACAGTCACAGTAAGGCTGGTTTATACAGTCACAGTAAGGCGTGTTATACAGTACAGTAAGGCTGGTTATACAGTCACAGTAAGGCTGGTTTATACAGTCACAGTAAGGCGGTTTAACAGTCACGTAAGGCTGGTTTATACAGTCACAGTAGATGGTTATACAGTCACAGTAAGGCGGTTTATACAGTCACAGTAGGCGGTTTATACAGTCACAGTAAGGCTGGTTATACAGTCATAGTAAGGCTGGTTTTACAGTCACATAAGGCTGGTTTATACAGTCACAGTAGGCTGGTTTATACAGTCATAGTAAGGCTGGTTTATACAGTCACCGTAAGGCGGTTTTATACTATCATAGTAAGGCTGGTTTATACAGTCATAGTAAGGCTGGTTTATACAGTCATAGTAAGGCTGGTTTATACTATCATAGTAAGGCTGGTTTATACAGTCATAGTAAGGCTGGTTTATCAGTCACAGTAAGGCTGGTTTATACTATCATAGTAAGGCTGGTTTATACAGTCATAGTAAGGCTGGTTTATACAGTCATAGTAAGGCTGGTTTATACAGTCATAGTAAGGCTGGTTTATACTATCATAGTAAGGCTGATTTATACAGTCAGTAAGGCTGGTTTGTACAGTCATAGTAAGATTGGTTTATACAGTCATAGTAAGGCTGGTTTATACAGTCATAGTAAGGCTGGTTTATACAGTCATAGTAAGGCTGGTTTATACTATCATAGTAAGGCTGATTTATACAGTCAGTAAGGCTGGTTTGTACAGTCATAGTAAGGCTGGTTTATAACGTCATAGTAAGGCTGGTTTATACAGTCATATTAAGGCTAGTTTATACAGTCATAGTAAGGCTGGTTTATACTGTCATATTAAGGCTAGTTTATACAGTCACAGTAAGGCTGGTTTATACAGTCACAGTAAGGCTGGTTTATACAGTCATAGTAAGGCTGGTGTATACAGTCACAGTAAGGCTGGTTTATACAGTCACAGTAAGGCTGGTTTCTACAGTCACAGTAAGGCTGGTTTATACAGTCACAGTAAGACTGGTTTATACAGTCATAGTAAGGCTGGTTTATACAGTAATAGTAAGGCTGGTTTATACAGTCATAGTAAGGCTGGTTTATACAGTCATAGTAAGGCTGGTTTATACAGTCACAGTAAGGCTGGTTTATACAGTCACAGTAAGGCTGGTTTATACAGTCACAGTAAGGCTGGTTTATACAGTCATAGTAAGGCTGGTTTATACAGTCATAGTAAGGCTGGTTTATACAAGTCATAGTAAGGCTGGTTTAAAGTCATGTAAGGCTGTTTATACAGTCACAGTAAGGCTGGTTTATACAGTCACAGTAAGGCTGGTTTATACAGTTATAGTAAGGCTGGTTTATACAGTCACAGAAAGGCTGGTTTATACAGTCAAAGTAAGGCTGGTTTATACAGTCACAGTAAGGCTGGTTTATACAGTCACAGTAAGGCTGGTTTATACAGTCACGGTAAGGCTGGTTTATACAGTCACAGTAAGGCTGGTTTATAAAGTCACAGTAAGGCTGGTTTATACAGTCACAGTAAGGCTGGTTTATACAGTCACAGTAAGGCTGGTTTATACAGTCACGTAAGGCTGGTTTATACAGTCACAGTAAGGCTGGTTTATACAGTCACATAGGCTGGTTAACAGTCACAGAAGGCTGGTTTTTACAGTCACAGTAAGCTGGTTTATACAGTCATAGTAGCTGGTTTATACAGTCACGAGTAAGGTGGTTTATACTATCATCGAAGGCTGGTTTATACAGTCATAGTAAGGCTGGTTTATACAGTCATAGTAAGGCTGGTTTATACTATCATAGTAAGGCTGGTTTATACAGTCATAGTAAGGCTGGTTTATACAGTCACAGTAAGGCTGGTTTATACTATCATAGTAAGGCTGGTTTATACATGTCATAGTAAGGCTGGTTTATACAGTCATAGTAAGGCTGGTTTATACAGTCATAGTAAGGCTGGTTTATACTATCATAGTAAGGCTGATTTATACAGTCAGTAAGGCTGGTTTGTAAAGTCATAGTAAGATTGGTTTATACAGTCATAGTAAGGCTGGTTTATACAGTCCATAGTAAGGCTGGTTATACAGTCATAGTAAGGCTGGTTATACTATCATAGTAAGGCTGATTTATACAGTCAGTAAGGCTGGTTTGTACAGTCGTAGTAAGGCTGGTTTATAACGTCATAGTAAGGCTGGTTTATACAGTCATATTAAGGCTAGTTTATACAGTCATAGTAAGGCTGGTTTATACTGTCATATTAAGGCTAGTTTATACAGTCACAGTAAGGCTGGTTTATACAGTCACAGTAAGGCTGGTTTATACAGTCATAGTAAGGCTGGTGTATACAGTCACAGTAAGGCTGGTTTATACAGTCACAGTAAGACTGGTTTATACAGTCATAGTAAGGCTGGTTTATACAGTCATAGTAAGGCTGGTTTATACAGTCATAGTAAGGCTGGTTTATACAGTCATAGTAAGGCTGTGGTTTATACAGTCACAGTAAGGCTGGTTTATACAGTCCAGTAAGGCTGGTTTATACAGTCACGTAGGATGGTTTATACAGTCATAGTAAGGCTGGTTTATACAGTATAAGTAAGTGGTTTATACAGTCATAGTAAGGCTGGTTATAAAGTCATAGTAAGGTGGTTTATACAGTCACAGTAAGGCTGGTTTATAGAGTCACAGTAAGGCGGTGTTATACAGTTATAGTAAGGCTGGTTTATCAGTCACAGAAAGGCTGGTTTATACAGTCATGTAAGGCGGTTTTACAGTCACAGTAAGGCTGGTTTATACAGTCACAGTAAGGTGGTTATATACAGTCACGGTAAGGGTGTTTAACCAGTCACATAAGCTGGTTTAAAATACAGAAGTAAGGCTGGTTTTATACAGTTCACAGTAAGGCTGGTTTATACAGTCACAGTAAGGCTGGTTCTACAATCACAGTAAGGCGGTTATACAGTCACAGTAAGGCTGGTTTATACAGTCACATTAAGGCTGGTTATACAGTCACAGTAAGGCTGGTTTTTACAGTTATAGTAGGGTGGTTTATACAGTCATAGTAAGGCTGGTTTATACAGGCATTAGTAAGGCTGGGGTATACAGTCATAGTAAGGCTGGTTTATTAAGTAGTAGTAAGGCTGGTTTACGTCAGTCGTGTTTTGGTCTGGTGTTAGTCTTATATAGAAGGCTGGTTATACAGTCAGGTAAGGCTGGTTTATAAGTCCAGTAAGGTGGTTTATACAGTCATGTTTGAAGGCTGTTCTACTCGAGGCTGTGTAGTACTAAGTGGTGCCTTGTATCACAATAACGTGCTTACAGCAGTAAGGCTGGTTATACAGTCACAGTAAGGCTGGTTTACTAAGTCATCAGTAGGCTTATATTCAAAACAGGTCACGTAGTAAGTCAATCACAGAGTCTGTGTGTTGGCAGGAACAGTCATAAGGCTGGTTTATACTAACGTACCAGTAAGGCTGGGTTTTACAGTTATAGTATGGCTGGTTTATACAGTCATAGTAAGGCGGGTTTATATAGTCATAGTAAGGCTGGTTTATACAGTCATAGTAAGGCTGGTTTATACAGTCATAGTAAGGCTGGTTTATAGGGTCATAGTAAGGGTGGTAATACAGTCATAGTAAGGCTTGTTTATACAGTTATAGTAAGGCTGGTTTATACAGTCATAGTAAGGCTGGATGGTATACAGTCTATAGTAAGTTGGTTTATTACAGTCATAGTAAGGCTGGTTTATACAGTCACAGTAAGGCTGGTTTATACAGCAATAGTTAGTCTGGTTTATATATTTATAGTAATGCTGGTAATACAGTCCTAGTAAGGCTGGTTTATACAGTCATAGTAAGGCTGCTTTAAACAGTCACAGTAAGGCTGGTTTATACAGTCACAGTAAGGCTGGTTATACGTCACAGTAAGGTGTTTAAAGTACATAAGGCGGTTTATACAGTCACAGTAAGGCTGGGTTTATACAGTCACAGTAAGGATGGTTTATACAGTCACAGTAAGGGCTGTTTTTTATACAGTATAGTAAGGCTGGTTTTTTACAGTCCAAGTAGGCTGTTTATACAGTCAAAGTAAGGCTGGTTATACAGTCAAAGTAAGGCTGGTATACAGTCATAGTAAGGCTGGTTTATACAGTCAAAGTAAGGCTGGTAATACAGTCATAGTAAGGCTGGTTTATACAGTCATTGTATGGCTGGTTATACAGTCATAGTAAGGTGGTTTATACAGTCATAGTAAGGCTGTTTATACAGTCAGAGTAGGCTGGTTTATACAGTTATAGTAAGGTGGTTTATACAGCAATTAAAGGCTAGTTTATACAGTCATAGTAAGGTGCGTTTATTTACAGTCATAGTAAGGCTGGTGTATACAAGTCATTAGTAAGGCTGGTTTATACAGTCATAGTAAGAGACTGGTTTATACAGTCATAGTAAGGCTGGTTTATCAGAGTCATAGTAAGACTGGGTTTATACAGTCATAGTAAGGCTGGTTTATACAGTCAGAAGGCTGGTTTTATACAGTCATAGTAAGGCTGGTTTATAACTACTAGTAGGCGTTTACAGTCATCGTAGCTGGTTTTTTACTATGTCGTGATATTCATGTAGGCTGGTTTTCGTTAGTGGCTGGTTATTCAGTCTGTAGGTGGTTTTAGGTGGCTGGTTTTGTCTACGTCGTTGGTTTTACCGTCCGTAGGCTGGTTTTCTCTAGTAGGCGGTTTCTAGTCTAGGGCTGGGTTATACAGTCAGTGGTGGTTTTTCGTCGTGGCTGGTTTTCAGTCTCGTGCTGGTTACTTAGACGTCTGGTTTATACGAGTACATACACATAGGCTGGTTTATACACGTTACGTCCGGCTGGTTTCTACAGTCATAGTAAGGCTGGTTTTATACAGTGCATAGGTAAGGAGGTTAACAGTCATCGTAAGCGGTTTATCCGTCATAGTAAGGCTGGTTTATACCAGTCATAGTAAGGCTGGTTTATACAGTCAGTAAGGGCTGGTTTATACAGTCATAGTAAGGCTGGTTTATACCAGGTCATAGTAAGGCTGGTTTATACAGTCATAGGAAGGCGGTTTATACAGTTATAGTAAGGCTGGTTTATTACAGTCAAAGTAAGGCGGGTATACAGTCATAGTAAGCTGGTTATACAGTCATAGTAAGGCTGGTATACAGTCATAGTAAGGCTGGTTTATACAGTCATGTAGGCTGGTGTATACGTCCATAGTAAGGCTGGGTTATACAGTCAAGTAAGGATGTTATAAAGTCATATAAGGCTGGTTTATACAAGTTCATAGTAAGGCTGGTTTATACAGTCAATAGTAAGGCGTTTATACCGTCATAGTAAGGCTGCGTTTATACAGTCATAGTAAGGCGGGTTTTATAAGTCATAGTAAGGCTGGTTTATACAGTCATAGTAAGACTGTGTTTTACAGTCATAGTAAGGCTGGTTTATACAGTCCTAGTAAGCTGGTTATACAGTCATAGGAAGGCTGGTTTATACAGTCATAGGCTGGTTTATACAGTCATAGTAAGGCTGGGTATACAGTCATAGTAAGGCTGGTTTATACAGTCATCGTAAGACTGGTTATACAGTCATAGTAAGGCTGGTTACAGTAATACATTCATAGTAAGGACTGGTTTAACAGTTATAGTAAGCTGGTTTATACAGTCATAGTAAGGCGGTTTATACAGCAATAGTAAGGCTGGTTTATACAGTCATAGTAAGTCTGGTTTATACAGTCACAGTAAGGCTGGTTTATACAGTCATAGTAAGGCTGGTTTATACAGTCATCGTAAGACTGGTTTATACAGTCATAGTAAGGCTGGTTTATACAGTCACAGTAAGGCTGGTTTATACAGTCATAGTAAGGCTGGTTATACAGTCATAGTAAGGCTGGTTTATACAGTCATAGTAAGGCTGGTTTATACAGTCATAGTAAGGCTGGTTAACAGTCATGAAGGCGTGGTTTATACAGTCATAGTAAGGCTGGTTTATACAGTCATCGTAAGACTGGTTTATACAGTCATAGTAAGGCTGGTTTATACAGTCATAGTAAGGCTGGTTTATACAGTCACAGTAAGGCTGGTTTATACAGTCACAGTAAGGCTGGTTTTATACAGTCATAGTATGGCTGGTTTATACAGTCATAGTAAGGCTGGTTTATACAGTCATAGTAAGGCTGGTTTATACAGTCATAGTAAGGCTGGTTTATACAGTCATCGTAAGACTGGTTTATACAGTCATAGTAAGGCTGGTTACAGTAATACATTCATAGTAAGGCTGGTTTATACAGTCATAGTAAGGCTGGTTTATACAGTCATAGTAAGGCTGGTTTATACAGCAATAGTAAGGCTGGTTTATACAGTCATAGTAAGCTGGTAATTTCAGTCACAGTAAGGCTGGTTTATACAGTCATAGTAAGGTGGTTATACAGTCATCGTAAGACTGGTTTATACAGTCAGTAAGGCTGGTTTATACAGTCACAGTAAGCTGGTTTTATACAGTCATAGTAAGGCTGGTTTATACAGTCATAGTAAGGCTGGTTTATACAGTCATTGTAAGGCTGGTTTATACAGTCATAGTAAGGCTGGTTTATACAGTCATAGTAAGGCTGGTTTATACAGTCATAGTAAGGCTGGTTTATACAGTCATAGTAAGGCTGGTTTATACAGTCATCGTTAATGACTGGTTTATACGTCATAGTAAGGGGTTTATACAGTCATAGTAAGGCTGGTTTAACAGTCACATAAGGATGGTTATACAGTCATATAAGGCTGGTTATACACACACAGTAAGGCTGGGTATACAGTCATAGTAGGCGTTTATTACAGTATAGTAAGGCTGGTTTATACATTCATAGTAAGGCTGGTTTATACATTCATAGTAAGGCTGGTTTATTACAGTCATAGTAAGGCTGGTTTATACAGTCATCGTAAGGACGGGTTTTATACAGTTATAGTAAGGCTGGTTTATACAGTCATACGTAAGGCTGGTTATACAGTAAGAAAGGCTGTTTATACAGTCATAGTAAGCTGGGTTTATACAGTCATAGTAAGGCTGGTTTATACAGTCATAGTAAGGCTGGTTTATACAGTTATAGTAAGGTGGTAACATCATAGTAAGGCGTTGATACATCATAGTAAGGCTGGTTATACATTCATAGTAAGGCTGGTTTATACAGTCATAGTAAGGCTGGTTTTATACAGTCATCGTAAGTAATGGTTTATACAGTTATAGTAAGGCTGGTTTATACAGTCATAGTAAGGCTCGGTTTATACAGTCATAGTAGGCTGGTTTATACAGTCCCAGTAAGGCTGGTTTTATACAATCACAGTATAAGGCTGGTTTATACAGTCATGTAAGGCTGTGTTTATACAGTCATAGTAAGGCTGGTTTATACATTAAGTAAGGCTGGTTTATACTGTCATAGTAAGGCTGGTTTATACAGTCACAGTAAGGCTGGTTTATACAGTCATAGTAAGGCTGGTTTATACAGTCACAGTAAGGCTGGTTTATAGAGTCACAGTAAGGCTGGTTTATACAGTTATAGTAAGGCTGGTTTATACAGTCACAGAAAGGCTGGTTTATACAGTCATGGTAAGGCTGGTTTATACAGTCACAGTAAGGCTGGTTTATACAGTCACAGTAAGGCTGGTTTATACAGTCACGGTAAGGCTGGTTTATACAGTCACAGTAAGGCTGGTTTATACTATCATAGTAAGGCTGTTTTAACACCTTACTCTGGGCGTTCCTATAACACCTCTTAGCCACTATCTAATCACACCCTTAACACCTGGCTGTGATATGCTAATTGGGATTTTCCAGGGTACATAATTGCCACAGATTCTTGTACAAGTCATTCTGAATTGAGAAAGCCAGTCGGATGACTAGCGAAACGTCTTCAAGAACTACATTTCAAGTCCAGTTGATCTAATTGAATACAACAGATATAATAAGGCTGGTTTATACAGCAGTAAGGCTGGTTTATACAGTCACGTAAGGCTGGATTATACAGTCACAGTAAGGCTGGTTTATACAGATCACAGTAAGGCTGGTTTATACAGTCACAGTAAGGCTGGTTATACAGTCACAGTAAGGCTGGTTTATACAGTCACAGTAAGGCTGGTTTATACAGTCACAGTAAGGCTGGTTTATACAGTCACAGTAAGGCTGGTTTATACAGTCACAGTAAGGCTGGTTTATACAGTCATAGTAAGGCTGTTTACAGTCACAGTAAGTGGTTTATACAGTCACAGTAAGGCTGGTTTATACAGTTCATAGTAAGGCTGGTTTATACAGTCACAGAAGGCTGGTTTAACATCATAGTAAGGCTGGTTTATACAGTCATAGTAGCGGTTATGTCTGAAGGCTGGTTTATACTATCATAGTAGGCTGGTTTATACAGTCATAGTAAGGCTGGTTTATACAGTCAAGTAAGGTGGTTTATACTATCATAGTAAGGCTGTGTTTATACAGTCATAGTAAGGCTGGTTTATACAGTATAGTAAGGCTGGTTTATACAGTCATCAGTAAGGCTGGTTATACTATCATAGTAAGGCTGATTTATACAGTCAGTAAGGCTGGTTTGTAAAGTCATAGTAAGATTGGTTTATACAGTCATAGTAAGGCTGGTTTATACAGTCATAGTAAGGCTGGTTTATACAGTCATAGTAAGGCTGGTTTATACTATCATAGTAAGGCTGATTTATACAGTCAGTAAGGTGGTGTCAGTCATAGTAAGGCTGGTTTATAACGTCATAGTAAGGCTGGTTTATACGTCATATTAAGGCTAGTTATACAGTCATAGTAAGGCTGGTTATACTGTCATATTAAGCGTAGTTTATTACAGTCACAGTAAGGCTGGTTTATACAGTCACAGTAAGGCTGGTTTATACAGTCATAGTAAGGCTGGTGTATACAGTCCAGTCAAAGGTTTTACATCACAGTAAGGCTGGTTTACAGTCACAGTAGGCTGGTTTATACAGTCACAGTAAGGACTGGTTTACGTCATAGTAAGGCGGTTATCGTATAGTAAGGCTGGTTTATACGTCATAGTAAGGCTGGTTATAGTCATAGAAGGCTGGTTTATACAGTCACAGTAAGGCTGGTTATACAGTCACAGTAGGCTGGTTTATACAGTCACAGTAAGGCTGGTTATACAGTCATAGTAAGGCTGGTTTATACAGTCATAGTAAGGCTGGTTTATACAGTCATAGTAAGCTGGTTATAAAGGTCATAGTATAGGCTGGTTTATACAGTCAAGTAAGGCTGGTTTATAAGTCACAGTAAGGCTGGTTTATACAGTTATAGTAAGGCTGGTTTATTACAGTCCAGAGAAGGATGGTTTATACAGTCATGTAAGGATGGTTATACAGTCAAGTAAGGCTGGTTATTACAGTCACAGTAAGGCTGGTTATACAGTCACGTAAGGCTGGTTTATACAGTCACAGTAAGGCGGTTTATAAAGTCACGTAGGCTGGTTTATACAGTCACAGTAAGGCTGGTTTATACAGTCACAGTAAGGCTGGTTTATACAATCACAGTAAGGCTGGTTTATACAGTCACAGTAAGGCTGGTTTATACAGTCACATTAAGGCTGGTTTATACAGTCACAGTAAGGCTGGTTTTTACAGTCACAGTAAGGCTGGTTTATACAGTCATAGTAAGGCTGGTTTATACAGTCACAGTAAGGCTGGTTTATACTATCATAGTAAGGCTGGTTTTATACATATAGTAAGGCTTGGTTTATACAGTCATAGTAAGGCGGTTTATACATCATAGTAAGGCTGGTTTATACAGTCATAGTAAGGCTGGTTTATACAGTCACAGTAAGGCTGGTTATACTAGTCATAGTAAGGCTGGTTTATACAGTCTAGTAAGGCTGGTTTATACAGTCATAGTAGGCTGTTTAGTACAGTCATAGTAAGGCTGGTTAACTATCATAGTAGGCTGATTTATACAGTCAGTAAGGCTGGTTTGTAAAGTCATAGTAAGATTGGTTATACAGTCATAGTAAGGCTGGTTTATACAGTCATAGTAAGGCTGGTTTATACAGTCATAGTAAGGCTGGTTTATACTATCATAGTAAGGCTGATTTATACAGTAGTAAGGTGGGTGTAAGCGTAGTAAGGTGGTTTTAACGTCATGTAGGCTGGTTATACAGTCATATTAGGTAGTTTATACAGTCATAGTAAGGCTGGTTTATACTGTCATATTAGGCTAGTTTATACAGTCACAGTAAGGCTGGTTTATACAGTCACAGTAAGGCTGGTTTATACAGTCATAGTAAGGCTGGTGTATACAGTCACAGTAAGGCTGGTTTATACAGTCACAGTAAGACTGGTTTATACAGTCATGTAAGGCGGTTTATACAGTAATAGTAAGGCTGGTTTATACGTATAGTAAGGCTGGTTTATCAGTCATAGTAAGGCTGGTTATACAGTCAGTAGTGGGTTTATACAGTCATAGGGGTTTCTACAGTCACAGTAAGGCTGGTTTATACAGTCAGTAAGGCTGGTTTATTTATACAGTCATAGTAAGGCTGGTTTATACAGTCATAGTAAGGCTGGTTTATAAATCATAGTAAGGCTGGTTTACAGTCACAGTAAGGCTGGTTTTATAGAGTCACAGTAAGGCTGGTTTATACAGTTATAGTAAGGCTGGTTTACAGTCACAGAAAGGCTGGTTTATACAGTCATGTAAGGCTGGTTTATACAGTCACAGTAAGGCTGGTTATACAGTCACAGTAAGGCTGGTTTTATACAGTCACGGTAAGTGGTTTATACGTCACAGTAAGGGGTTTATAAAGTCACAGTAAGGCTGGTTTATACAGTCACAGTAAGGCTGGTTATACAGTCCAGTAAGGCTGGTTTATACAATCACAGTAAGGCTGGTTTATACAGTCACGTAAGGCTGGTTATACAGTCACATTAAGGCTGGTTTATACAAGTCACAGTAAGGCTGGTTTTACAGTATAGTAGGCTGGTTTTACAGTATAGTAAGGCTGGTTTATCAGTCATAGTAAGGCTGGTTTATACAGTCATAGTAAGGCTGGTTATAAGTCATAGTAAGGCGGTTTATACAGTCACAGTAAGGCTGGTTTATAGAGTCACAGTAAGGTGGTTTATACAGTATAGTAAGGCTGGTTTATACAGTCACAGAAGGCTGGTTTATACAGTCATGGTAGGTGGTTTATACAGTCACAGTAAGGCTGGTTTATACAGTCACAGTAAGGCTGGTTTATACAGTCACGTAGGGTTTAACAGTCACAGTAAGGCTGGTTTATAAAGTCACAGTAAGGCTGGTTTATACAGTCACAGTAAGGCTGGTATACAGTCACAGTAAGGCTGGTTATACAATCACAGTAAGCTGGTTTATAAAGTCACAGTAAGGCTGGTTTATACAGTCACATTAAGGCTGGTTTATACAGTCACAGTAAGGTGGTTTTTAACAGTTTAGTATGGCTGGTTTATCAGTCATAGTAAGGCTGGGTTATATAGTCATAGTAAGGTGGTTTATACAGTCATAGTAAGGCTGGTTTATACAGTCATAGTAAGGCTTGTTTTATAGGGTCCTAGTAAGGGTGGTAATACAGTATTAGTAGGCTGTTTATACATTATAGTAAGGCTGGTTTATACAGTCATAGTAAGGCTGGTTTATACAGTCATAGTAAGTCTGGTTTATACAGTCATAGTAAGGCTGGTTTATACAGTCACAGTAAGGCTGGTTTATACAGCAATAGTTAGTCTGGTTTATATATTTATAGTAATGCTGGTAAACAAGTCCTAGTAAGGCTGGTTTATACAGTTAGTAAGGCTGCTTTAAACAGTCACAGTAAGGCTGGTTAACGTCACAGTAAGGATGGTTTATACAGTCACAGTAAGGCTGGTTTATACAGTCACAGTAAGGCTGGGTTATACAGTCACAGTAAGGCGGTTATACAGTCACATAAGGGTTTATACGTCACAGTAGGCTGGTTTATACAGTTTAGTAAGGCTGGTTTATACAGTCACAGTAAGGCTGGTTTATACAGTCAAAGTAAGGCTGGTTTATACAGTCAAAGTAAGGCTGGTAATACAGTCATAGTAAGGCTGGTTTATACAGTCAAAGTAAGGCTGGTAATACAGTCATAGTAAGGCTGGTTTATACAGTCATTGTATGGCTGGTTTATACAGTCATAGTAAGGCTGGTTTATACAGTCATAGTAAGGCTGGTTTATACAGTAGAGTAGGCTGGTTATACGTTATAGTAAGGCTGGTTTATACAGCAATAGAGCTGTTTATACAGTCATTGTAAGGCTGGTTTATACAGTCATAGTAAGGCTGGTTTTATACAGTCATAGTAAGGTGGTTTATACAGTCATGTAAGATGGTTTATACAGTCATAGTAAGGCTGGTTTATACAGTCAGTAAGGCTGGTTTACAGTCAGTAAGGTGGTTATACAGTATAGGAAGGCTGGTTTATACAGTCATAGTAAGGCTGGTTTATACACTCATAGTAAGGCTGGTTTATACAGTCATCGTAGAACTGGTTTATACAGTCATAGTAAGGCTGGTATCAGTAATACATTCATAGTAAGGCTGGTTATACAGTCATAGTAAGGCTGGTTTATACAGTCATAGTAAGGCTGGTTTATACAGCAATAGTAAGGCTGGTTTATACAGTCATAGTAAGGCTGGTTTATACAGTCATAGTAAGGCTGGTTTATACAGTCATAGTAAGTGGTTTACAGTCATCGTAAGACTGGTTTATACAGTCATAGTAAGGCTGGTTTATACAGTCACAGTAAGCGGTTTAACAGTTCATAGTATAGGCTGGTTTATACAGTCATAGTAGGCTGGTTTATACAGTCATATAGGCTGGTTGTATACTATAGTAAGGCGGTTTTTACAGTCATGTAAGGCTGGTTTTATACAGGCATAGTAAGGCTGGTTTATACAGTCATCGTAAGATGGTTTATACAGTCAGTAAGGTGGTTATACAGTCATAGAGGCTGGTTTATACAGTCACAGTAAGGCGGTTTATAAGTATAGTAAGGCTGGTTTATACGTCATAAGGTGGTTTATACAGTCATAGGAAGGCTGGTTTATACAGTATAGTAAGGCTGGTTATTACAGTCAAAGGAAGGCTGGTATACAGTCATAGTAAGGCTGGTTTATCGAAAGTAAGGTGGTAATACAGTCATAGTAAGGCTGGTTTATACAGTCATTGTATGGCTGGTTTATACAGTCATAGTAGGCTGGTTTATACAGTCTAGTAAGGCTGGTTTAACAGTCAAGTAAGGGGTTATACAGTTATAGTAAGGCTGGTTTATACAGCAATAGTAAGGCTGTTTATACAGTCATAGTAAGGCTGGTTTATACAGTCATAGTAAGGTGGTTTATACAGTCATAGTAAGGTGGTTTATCAGTCAAGTAAGGCTGGTTTATACAGTCATAGTAAGGCTGGTTTATACAGTCATAGTAAGACTGGTTTATACAGTCATAGTAAGGCTGGTTTATACAGTCATAGGAAGGCTGGTTTATACAGTCATAGTAAGGCTGGTTTATACAGTCATAGTAAGGCTGGTTTATACAGTCATCGTAAGACTGGTTTATACAGTCATAGTAAGGCTGGTTACAGTAATACATTCATAGTAAGGCTGGTTTATACAGTTATAGTAAGGCTGGTTTATACAGTCATAGTAAGGCTGGTTTATACAGCAATAGTAAGGCTGGTTTATACAGTCATAGTAAGTCTGGTTTATACAGTCACAGTAAGGCTGGTTTATACAGTCATAGTAAGGCTGGTTTATACAGTCATCGTAAGACTGGTTTATACAGTCATAGTAAGGCTGGTTTATACAGTCACAGTAAGGCTGGTTTATACAGTCATAGTAAGGTGGTTTTACAGTCATAGTAAGGCTGGTTATACAGTCATAGTAAGGTGGTTTATACAGTCAAGTAAGGTGGTTTATACAGTCCTAGTAAGGCTGGTTTATAAGTCTAGTAAGGATGGTTTTACAGTCATCGTAAAGACTGGTTTATACAGTCATAGTAAGGCTGGTTATACAGTAGTAAGGCTGGTTTATACAGTCACAGTAAGGCTGGTTTATACAGTCACAGTAAGGCGGTTTATAAGTCATAGGAAGGGTGGTTTATACAGTCATAGGAAGGCTGGTTTATACAGTCATAGTAAGGCTGGTTTATACAGTCATAGTAAGGCTGGTTTATACAGTCATCGTAAGACTGGTTTATACAGTCATAGTAAGGCTGGTTACGTAATACATTCATAGGTAAGGCTGGTTTATACAGTTATAGTGAAGGCTGGTTTATACAGTCATAGTAATAAGGCTGGTTTATACAGGCAATAGTAAGTGGTTATACAGTCATAGTAAGTCTGGTTTTATACAGTCACAGTAAGGTGGTTTTCTACCATAGTAAGGCTGGTTTATACAGTCATGTAAGACTGGTTTATACAGTCATCAGTAAGAGCTGGTTTATACAGTCCACGTAAGGCTGGTTATACATATAGTAAGGTGTTTATACAGTCATAGTAAGGCTGGTTTATACAGTCATAGTAAGGTGGGTTATACAGTCATAGTAAGGCTGGTTTATACAGTCATAGTAAGGCTGGTTTATACAGTCATAGTAAGGCTGGTTTATACAGTCTAGTAAGGCTGGTTTATACAGTCATAGTAAGTGGTTATACAGTCATCGTAAGCGGGTTTATACAGTAATAGTAAGGCTGGTTTATACAGCAAGTAAGGCTGGTTTAACAGTCATAGTAAGGCTGGTTTTACAGTCACAGTAGGCTGGTTTACTACAGTCATAGTAAGGCTGGTTTATACAGTCATAGTAAGGCGGGTTATACATCATAGTAGTAGGCTGGGTTATACATCATAGTAAGGCTGGTTTATACAGTCATAGTAAGGCTGGTTATCAGTTCATGTAAGACTGGTTTATACAGTTAATAGTAAGGTGGTTTATACAGTATGTAAGGCTGGTTATACAGCATAGAAGGCTGTTTATACAGTCATAGTAAGGCTGGGTTATACAGTCATAGTAAGGCTGGTTTTTTATACAGTCATAGTAAGGCTGGTTTATACAGTATAGTAAGGCTGGTTTATACATTCATAGTAAGGCTGGGTTATACAATTCATAGTAAGGCTGGTTTATACATTCATGTAAGGTGGTTATAAAGTCATAGTAAGGCTGGTTTTATACAGTCATCGTAAGACTGGTTATACAGTTATAGTAAGGCTGGTTTATACAGTCATAGTAAGGCTGGTTTATACAGTCATAGTAAGGCTGGTTTATACAGTCAAGTAAGGGGTTTATACAATCACAGTAAGGCTGGTTTATACAGTCATAGTAAGGCTGGTTTATACAGTCATAGTAAGGCTGGTATACATTCATAGTAAGGCTGGTTTATACATTCATAGTAAGGCTGGTTTATACAGTCATAGTAAGGCTGGTTTATACAGTCATCGTAAGACTGGTTTATACAGTTATAGTAAGGCGGTTTATACAGTCATAGTAAGGCTGGTTTATACAGTCATAGTAAGGCTGGTTTATACAGTCATAGTAAGGTGGTTATAAGTTATAAGTAAGGTGGGTTATACATCATAGTAGGCTGGTTTATACATTCATAGTAAGGCTGGTTTTACATCATAGTAAGGGGTTATACGTCATAGTAAGGCTGGTTTATACAGTAATGTAGACTGGTTTATACAGTATAGTAAGGCTGGTTTATACAGTCATAGTATAAGGTGGTTTATACGTCATAGTAAGGCTGGTTTATACAGTCAAGTAAGGCTGGTTTATACAGTCATCGTAAGCTGGTTTATACAGTTATAGTAAGGTGGTTTATACAGTCATAGTAAGGCTGGTTTCTACAGTCATAGTAAGGCTGAGTTTATTATACAGTCATAGTAAGGCTGGTTTTATACAGTCCATAGTAAGGCTGTTATACAGTAATAGTAAGGATGGTTTTCTACAGTTCTATAGTAAAGGGCTGGTTATACAGTCAATAGTTTAGGCCTAGTCAGGTAATACATTCATAGTAAGGCTGGTTTATACAGTCATAGTAAGGCTGGTTTATACAGTCATAGTAAGGCTGGTTTATACAGTCATAGTAAGGCTGGTTTATACAGTCATCGTAAGACTGGTTTCTACAGTCATAGTTAGGCTAGTTACAGTAATACATTCATAGTAAGGCTGGTTTATACAGTCATAGGCTGGTTAAAACAATTATAGTATATAATTTAAAGCCAAACCTTTTAAACAAGTTTCAGAGTTGTAAGAAATTCTATCCGTACCATATTTCCTGTATCTGAATATCACGGCCACTAGGATGATTGTTATCAGGATCCCAAGTACACCAAGTACAGTGGGGAGTTTGCTGGTGGAAATGTTTCCTTCTCTATGACCTAAGAAAGGAGAAATATAAACAGAAATATAATCTGTTATTTTAAAGCCAAACAAGAAATTCCTTTAGGTGAGTAACACACTAACACTAACGATAAAGGGACAATTTAAATTCCTTTAACTTGCTACTCGTAACTAGAGATATAATGTGGGTTCGAATAGAACCCAGTTTCGAATCGAATCTGAGCGTTTCGAAGTCCCAACAAAACTTTCGAAACTCCCGAATTTCAGGGAACCTGGAATTTTCGTAAACGATTTTCGAAAATCGAAAGTAGATGATTTTCGAAAATCGAAAGTAGATGATTTTCGAAAATGAAAAATCAAAAGTAGACGATTTTCGGAAATCAAATCACGAACTTTCGAACTTTCTGAAAATTTCAAAAATATGAAAATGGAATGAAACTCATCAGTTTCGAACATCTCTATTTGTAACCTTGCGGTAAAGGTCCCTGAGATGTTTGCGTCCACACTGCATTGGTCTCTTCAATAAAACCTTATTTATTGTTATTTAAAACAGATTTATATACACAATAGTGTGATGTTATATATTCAGTAATTTTAACTGTACCTAATAAATACCTTCTTTCTACATCTTTGCTTTTTATATAAAATGTAAATGTATGAAATTCCAAATTAGACAGACATAATTCATATGAAAACAAACACTAGTATTAGTTACAGCGTTTATTTCTCCAATATTTCTATTTCACTTTCAATACATAATAAACCTAAAATATCTATGAAATAAAGTAATTATTTACACAAAATAGACAGATGTATTTGTTATAATAATCCACTAATAATTCTGGCCATGCTGACACTGACACATTTTACTCATTAACATAATCCTCCAATTACCTCACAGGTTCTGATGGAATTAGCCAATAACTAGTCATGGTTTGAACATACACATACTGACTGGCCTGAAGACTCATCAGCCAGTAGAAAGCCGGCCCTCCAGTTCAGCAGCAAGTGCTAAAAAGCATGTCCAGCCATAAAATAAAAATTTTACCTATAGGTGCAGCAACCGCCCCCAAACCCCAATTTCTTTTTTTTCACTTACCATCCCTAAAGATGCCCCAAAAGATACTTACAAGACCCGGTCCCTCGCCACCTGGGTGCTGCCTCCTGCTGCTGTTATACAGTATATACGTTCTGTATATAAAAGGATATAAAAGGACCAAGCTCCAACTAATGTATATACTGTATATGTTCTTTGGCTTCCCCTTTAAGGAATAGTTCACTTTAAAGGTGAACTATTCCTTTAATGTATTGATTGAAGAAACTTACCTTTCACGCTATCCACCACAGCAGCACTGTCAGGTCCGGCTGCTTCCTGGTTCAGCTAATCAACTATGGTACGCATGCACAGTAATGCTCACCATAGTTGATTAGAACCAGGAAGTGGTCAGGAATTTTTTGTGCTGCTGCAGTGGATATGCTTGATAAAGGAGCATGATGCTCCGAAACATGTACTTAATAAAAAGGTTTTTTGCAGTATAATTCTGCCTCAGGCTTTCCCACAACTTTTCTTATATCTTTGCATTCACTACCACTGAGGATGGGGTGGAGTGTGATTTGAACCCTACAATTGTATCCAGATTAAAGTGAGAAGCTATAAATCAATGATTTTTGCGATCGCGTAAAAGGTACGTATCTGCTGTCTTCGTCCCTGTCTGAGATATTGATTGAAGAACCGAAGGTAAGGCATAGCTCATTAATTGGTCTTCAATCAATACATTAAAGGAATTTTTCAAGTTTCTGGGTATTTCTGCAATTGAGGGGTGTTTAGTTTGAAAACTGAAAGCTGTTCAAAATACAGATTTGTTCCATATTTTTCTCTGCCTTGATCCCCTTCATTCAGAATATTCAGATTCAGAATATGTGGGATTTTTCTACTTATTATGTAAGATTGGGAAGATATTTTTTCTTAATTTTGAAATTGTCCTGAAAGGGTGAAGAATTGCATCTGGATTTCTGCACATACGTGTAAATGAATGGTAACATTATGTAACTGGGGGTGTGTAGAGTGCAATAATGCATATTTTTTGGTATTGATTTCCAAGTAAGGGGATGTATAGCCTGAAAAAAACGAGTATGCATTTAGAACACAGCCCTGATGTTATGAATTGGCTCCCTTTGAGGCTATTTGCTTGCCATATCTCTGTGTGCACTGATGCAATTGGGGTATCATATTAATATTATTCAAGACATATAGAAGATTTATATTTATTATAAACTTCAATTTGTACTGGAGGTTTGGTTAAGATTTTGAAGTCCAATTATCTTTATTGCTTTTTTCTTTTTTTTGTCAGGAAATCTGCTTAAACATTGCCACAATGAACTACATCCATATATGAATGAAAAATTGCCCCTTTACAAAGCTGAAGGTGTGTAGGTTCTAAAAATATTTAGTTTGTAGGAGGTATTTTGAGTTTGAGGTGTGCTTACTTTGAAAAACTGTTAATTATTTCCTGTAATTACACAAATGCATTGGTTAAAGTTTGTGTTAGTTTGTGGCCACGTCTCAGCGTACACCCATGAATATGGCATACAGTTTGTTTCAGGATATGTGGTAGATTGATTTTTTTAGTGGGTGTTTGAACTGGAATTGGCAAAAATTTTAATTTGAATAATCTTTTTCCCTTAGTTTTTGGGAAAATCTTCTCAAAGTATGAAATTCTTTGGGTAACTGTCCACAATAGTTTTTGGGGTTGTCTCCCAGGTAAACAAGCAAGTATGAATTTTGGCTGTGGCCCCAATTGAGTACACATGAACGCGCAACCCCAGTGCTGTTCGATCTTACCTCCCGTCCGGGACCTGTCAGAGGACGCTTTGGAGGAGCGAGCGTTCGGGTAAGTACTTTACCTTCTCTCCCTGCTCCTGCAGGTTTTATTGAAGAATGGGAGGTAAGACACAGCTCTTTTACCTCCTGTTCAATAAAACTGAATAGCAAAAAAAATTTTAGCAGTGGAGATACTTTAAAAAGATTTGGGGGAGTTATTAGCCAATATACAAATGTAAGTTTGGGGGGTGGACTCTTAATAAGGTTAAATACAAACAAAGTAATAATTTAATGTATTAATATTTTCATAAGACATTTGAAAGAGGTAGCAGGTGGTGGTAGTTGGAGAAAAGGCAGTTAGTTGTAAGGTTAAGGGGTTTATGCTGCTGCACTGAGATGGTGGAACCTGTTGGGCTAGAGGTTTATCTTGGAGCAGAGAGATGGTGGTGAGATTTGTGATGGTAGTTTTATATAGAAGGACAGCAGGGGACTGGGGTGTTCCATTTTTTTTAACATTAGACAGAAATGGGAGGGAAAGGACAGCAGTTACAAAATTCAGGGAGATTCAATTAAAGCTCTTACTGTTAAAAATGGTGCTAATTTTGCCCCAACCAATCAGATGTTAGCTTTCAAATGTTAAATAATATCTGATTGGTTGGGGCAAAATTAGCACCATTTCTAACGATAAGAACTTTTATTACATCTCCCTGATTATCTTTAATATTTTCATTATTTGATTCAAATCTCACCAACTCTCACCTGTCACGTTGAGAAAGGTTCCATTCCCATGTCCTTTTTCTGGTTGGTTGAATAGTAATGAGATTTGACAGATATACATCCCAGTGTCTGTTATATTCACTATATGCAGCTGAATGTTGGCTGATCTCTTATTGATAAAATCCAATTGGGTAGTTACACTGACTCTGCCAATGAAATCTTTATTGTTGTTGGAGACAACAGGTCCCCCCACTGCATGTCTGTACCACGTAAACCATCCAATGTTATTTACCACGTTGGTGGCTGTGTAGTTACAATGTAAGGTGACAGTGCTGCCTTCACTGCTGGTTACTTCTGGGACCTGGTAAACATGGATCATCTGTGAGAGGGACCCTGAAACATGCAGGGAATGATGGGAAAATAGACACTATAGATTATAAATAGTTACTACAGTGGATTGGAATAAATGAACACAACATTTATAGATTTCTTTATTATATCATATCATTGTACACACAAAAATACACATGCAACCCAACTATTACTGCAGTTTGTTATTACATTTTAATATCAATTATTATGTTCACCTCTGAATAATAAATTGTATCTAAGCCCCTCCCCCCCAAAAAAGGGGTTTAAAGTAAATGTTTAGTCTGTTAATAGACTTACATCTAACTCCAATGGCATTTATCTACCTTGAATTATTATTTTTATTTTTTAATAATAACCAATCCTTTGATTCATTCCATGTAACTAATGTTTCTCAAAAGAACAAACATGTGGGATGAATCTACAACATCGTGTGCAAACATATCCAACTTTATTGTGACATTATCGTGAAAGGTGAGAGTAAATAACATGCAAAAACAGCTCCCTGACGCGTTTCAGAGGTGATTAAGAAACCCAACCCACAACTCTATCTTAAATATCATGTTAAAGATAATGTATTAAAGGTAATGTATTAAAGGTAATGTATTAAAGGTAAAGTGCAGAGGCATAACTAGAGTGGAGCAGAGGGAGCAACCACAGGGGGGCCCTGGTGCCAAGGGGCCCCCTTCTTCTTAATGACAGATATAGCCTCCTTCCAGAAAACTACTGTGGATGAGGCACAGATAGGGACCCCATCTTTGTTTTGCTGGGGCCCAGTGATTCCTAGTTACGTCCTTGGTAAAGTGCTAGATATTAAAGGAAAAGTTCTGATTAATGATACCTAAAATGAAAATTATTAATATGGTATATATCAATAAACAAAAGGATGTATACACCAGTATATCCTAAACATATCTATAAATATAATAAAAAAGATATGATCTAATAAATGTGGTAGTGTGTATAATTATTAATCAGAGTAAGCCTATTATATGGTGAATTGAAACAAACTACCAAGATTGAGGCACACTGTACACGGCACCTGACAATCTATATATTTAGTGATTAATGTCGTGTTTAAAAGTAAGTGGTAAAATGAGTGATAAAATATTGTATAACATGTGTAATATAGAGTATGCATAGTGAGTATGAAATATGTAGCATATATATATATATATATATATCATAATTATCTGTAATACAAAAGGTATATATATAAATATAAATATACTCGGTGCACTCCTGGGTCTTTTGCAAACTATTTATTGAAATGTTTATTGCAAATGTTTCAATAAATATATATATATATATATATTATATAATTATTCCTAGAATATAATAAAAGTATAAACCTTATATACAGACTATATTCAAATCTTTGCAGACGTTTCTGCCTAGTTCTTACCCTGCAGGGATCCTATTATAAGCAGCAGCTCCATGGCTCTCGGTTTGTTGTACTTATAAGACACTGTGCACAATTACTACAATCAGTTACACACTCCTCTAGACGTGGCCAGACACAGTAAGGAAATGGAAACAGAAATTATATTATTTAAATTGGGGAAGTTACTTACAGATAAATCTAAATTTAACATTTTTATTATGAAACAGAACCACATTTCCTGATAAATATGATCCTTAGTCTCTGAAAACACCTAGACCACAAGGTTAAGTAAACATTCAATTCATTGTGAACATCAAATCAGTTGGAATATTGAGCTGCACTGTGGTTCTACCTGACAATGTCCCTGTGATGTTCTCCATCCCAGATCTTTTTATTCACTTGATGTTACAGTTGATGCCAAAATGATTGGCCCAAAGGGTTGTTGGACTTGGAAAGTTGCCAGAATGTTGGTAGGTAAGAATACAAATACATGGCCGGCATTAAAGGGTATTTTTAATTTTATAGGTGAGATTATTTGTAGTAAACAAAGATTTCCCAAACCATAGGTTTTCAAAACTTACCTGCACCCCGGTGTTCAAGGAAGATATTTACAAGCAAGTCCGCCAGTCTCTCATCTTCCTTCTGTAGTACTTCCTGGTATTAACTGTCATTCACCGCTGGGATAGTGGCTTCACTGCCAATGACTTACCACAGCTACACAAGCCTCCTCCATTATGGCAAATAATGTCCCAAAGAGCTTGTAATGATATAAGAGGAGGCAGAAATAAGAGGAAGAGGGACCAGTGTTAAGTAGCTGCCTTCAATAACCCCGAGGAGCCTAGGTAAGTATTGTGAACCTATGGTTTTTTGGGGTCCTGATTTATTACAAAAAATTAATATTGGGGGTGAACATGCCCTTTAAGAACTAATTTTCTTACTAAACAGCATTCAGAAAATTAGGAGGTCGGTGCTGTTGCCTTGTGTCCTCACAGGATCCTGGCAGAACTTCCCACATTCTAAGGCTTATGAAATGAAGGGCTGGGAAGGACATTGATGTCAAGTTACTACTAGACAAAGTCCGATTAGTGGGACAAAACGTGCCCAGGATTTTTATTTACTCCTTTTACCTCTAATACCTCATATATTTCAACATGGGCGGCACGGTGACTAAGTGGTTAACACTGATGTGTTGCAGTCCTGACTTTGAATTCACCCTTGGACACATCTGCAAGGAGTGTGTATTTTGTCCCCGTGCTTGCGTGCGTTTCTTCTGGGCACTCTGGTTTCTCCCACTTATAAAGACATACTGATAGGTTGTATGTGTCAAATAAATGTGCTTAGATTGTAAGCTCTTCGGGGCACGGCCTGATGTGAGTGTATCCATGTAATTGTAAAGGGCTATGGAAGATGTTGGCGCTATATAAATACACAATAATAATAATAATATTTGGTCAGACCTACCAGTAACTATATATTTTTAGTTCATTGATCTGCTGCCTTGCTCTACACATTCATTATTATTTATTCTAGATACACCTAGGTTATGTCTATTTTAGGCTTAGGGTTATTCAATAAAACTTCTTATCAAATGTTAAATAAGATCTGATTGGTTGGGGCAAAATTAGCACCATTTTAAACGATAAGAACTTTTATTGAATCTCCCTGATAGTGTCTAGAAGCAAATGCAATTTATATTTATGTCTGGAATCTTAGGGGCATATTTATAAAGGTTCGTTAACTTTTCGCCCGCCGCCGCTTCCCAGCAGCCCCACCCAACCCGTTCCCCGTTCGCGGCAATCTCGGAACGGGAGGCTAGGAGGGGCTGCCGGGAAGGGGCCGCAGCAGGTGGTCGCGACCACCCGCCGCGCACCCCCTCCCCGGCAACCCCTCCAAGCCCCCCTGCCCCGGCCGCTCCCGGGGAGGGGACGGGAGGGAGCCTCTGGGGGGGGGTGGAGGCTCCCTCCTTTCCAGAAATCTGATTGGTTAATGTAAAGCAAGTATTAAAAAATTGACCAATCAGAAACGGATTATGGATTTCTGCAAACCTATATAAAGAGGAGCTTTCCGCCGCGGAACTCAGATGCCATCGCAGTAGATGGCTGAAGAAAGAAGAAAGAAGCGGCTGGCAACATCGGCTCCGCTGAGTCCGGCGGTGCCAGCAGGCTCACTGGCGGCCGCAGTGAGTCTGCCTGGCATCGGCGACCTGAGTGGGGTTGGTGTCGCCAGCCCGAAGACGTCGCGTCGGATCAAGACGCCGGCAACTTCGGCCTCGTTGAGGTCGCCGGCGCCCGCAGGGGTACCTCTCGGGGGTCGGTGGCCTCGGCGGAGCTGGTGTCGCCGGGACTGGAAGAAGAAGACGTCGCTCAGGGCTCTTTTAAGAGCCGCACTGGGGGTCCCGGTTTCAGCTGCGGGACCCCCGCCCCAAAGGCACTTGTCAGTGCCGCAAGGGCCCTTATAAGGGCCGGGGAGGGGGGTCCCGGTTCGACGCGTCGAGCTGCAGGACCCCCTAAGCCCCAAAAGGCCCTTCTCAGGGCCCCGTGTAGGGAGCCTCCACCCCCCCAGCGGCTCCCTCCGTCCCCCTCCCGGGAGCGGCCGGGGCAGGGGGCTTGGAGGGGTTGCCGAGGGGGGAGGGGGTGGCGGCGGGCGGTCGCGACACACCTGTGCGGCCCCTTCCCGGCAGCCCCTTTAGCCTCCTGTTCCGAGATTGCCGCGAGCGGGGAACGGGTCGGGAGTGGCTGCTGGGATGGAAGCTGGCGGAGGGCGGTCGCCGCCGCGGGGGGTGTAGGCGTGGTGGGCGTATGCCCCGCCCCGTTAGGAGCGGCGTCGGGAAGGGATTTTAAGTCCCTTCGCGGCGATACTATATAGTATCGCCGCGAAGGGGCTTAAAATTACCGCAGCACATCGCGGCCGCGATAGGTATCGCGGGAATAGCGCTCGCCATTATAAATACGGCGATAGCGCTATTTTCATGGCCGCGATGTGCGGCGGTAATTTTTTTGCGCTAACATCGTTTCTTTATAAATATGCCCCTTAGTATATTTGTATTTTGGCTATATGATTTATATATGACCATATATGGGAATATTTTATGTATTGTGGTGGTGTGTTATAGGGGGGGGTGTTTAATCTATACTTTTTCTGTTTTCCAATTCTTCATACTTTAAAGGAGAATTATACTTGTTCAGTAACTGACTGCTTTCTAGCCGTTTTCAATCTCCCCCTTCATTAAAGGGCATGTCCAGCCCCAAAACTATAATCCCCCCACTACTGGCCCCACTCTGTAGTGTAGTAAAATCCTTACCTTACATCCCAGCTCCAAATGGTTCTCCTGTAATCCCCCCCCAAAGTAAAAAAAGTGGCCACCAGGAGGATAGCAGAGTCCATATAGGACTCTGCCTCCCTTCTCTCCTCCGGGAGAAGTTTGGCATGCGCTCTGCAGCCCTTCTCCCCCTTCCTCTCCCTCCCTCTCCCACCCGCTTTGGTCTCCCTCCCCCTGCCCCAACCGCTATAGTTATATTCTCAGAAAGTCCCCCGTTCATTACTTACCTTACCTCTCTCCTTCGACGGTCTGCCGGTCCCGCCCCTTGCTTGCAGTTCCGTGCAAGCAGAGGGCCGGGACAGTTAGGCGAAGGAGAGAGGTAAGGTAAGTATTAATCGGGGGACTTTCTGAGAATATAATTCTCACTGTATTGCTATAAATAACTCATCACGCTGTGTACTTATAAAGTTTGCTTTACCCTTGTATGTAAGGTATGATTATGTCATTGTAAAGCACCACAGAATATGCTGGCACTATATAAGATTATAATAATAATAATGTCAGAGGTGGGAGAATAGTCAGTAACGACTGTAGGAGGAGCCATAAAAAAGTCTATGACTGCATGAGTATAATTTTGCTAGAATAAAATTACCACCCCCAAAACTAAAATTTACCAAGCATGCTGGCCTCACTGTAGTGTTGAAAAATACTTACCTTTCTCCTCTGCTCCAAACAGTTCCTATGCTGTGCTAGTCCAGGAAAGTGAAGAGTAGGGGCTGTCTTCCTATGAAAAGGTTTCTGCCTCCTTTCTGTCCTCTGGGAGGTATTCAGGCATGCACTGTGGAGACGATCCCCCTCCACCATTCCAGATCCATTGCGTTGTATGTTTACTTTGACATAAAATCCTTTTTCTGAAGTGTAGCTTCCCTCCTCCCAAACTTAACCAAATGGATGGTTCTTTAAAAAACCTTCTGCACAAACTTACTTACGAGACCTGGTGCCTTCGGCTAAATCTTCTGTTATTGGCTGACTTCCATTCCTGGAAGTTGCATTGGAGGCAAAAAAAAACGTGCAGGTAAGGTTGGCATGGGGGGGTAGCTTTATTTTTAAGGAGGGGGGTGTGCTCACTGTGGATCCTCCCCTCTTAATCTTCAGGCAAATGTCAAACAAATCAGGATAAAAAACATTTGACATCCCTTTGATGGGGGGCAATGGAGAGCCCAACCTTACTTATCATACGTTTCAAACCCTAGCTTCCACCAGAGAATCTATATGGTAATTGTCACAATTAGAAAAACCCTGTGTGCTTACTGTATATCAGTACAAACAGCAAAACCTATACCTAATGGTATATATACCATTATATACCATGTATATGCCTATACCATGTATCCGACTTGCAAACATAACTTGATACATTGTTTGTTTTACATTGAAAACCCAGGATTGGTGCTTTTTTGCCAAAACACCATTGTGAAGCAATGTTATAGAAAGGGCATGGAAGGGCTTTTAGTAAATGCTCTTTTTTTAAAGAAGGTTAAGAAATGAATGAACTGTTAGTCTATATACAATACTATTAAAATCCTTTATCTATCTCTTTTAATTTAGAAATATATTCAGCCTAATTGTTTGCCTTGTCCCATTAAGGTATAGCACATAAAAAGGCTTATCACTTTAACTTCATCATATCAGTATTTAGTCAATATCTGGCAAATAATCTTCTAGGGACAAGGTAACAAACATTCTAACTTCTCCCTTCTAACTTCAGCATCTGTTAGGGAGGCAGGCTAATTAAAAGATGGCAAGGAAAGCTCTGTCCATGTGTCAGAAATAGACTTACATTCCTTCAGCCTCTGCCTCTACTGCTACTTCTGGGAACAGAAGAACAGTAGGGGCTGGACCGGCAGCTGCATCTGTGAGAGTAAGCCAATCACAGATGCGGCTGCCAGTTAGTAGAGGGAGCAAAGGGAATGGGGTCGATTAAGTCTATTTCTGGGCTGATTTCAAAGAAAAAATGCTAGAGTTTAGTTTGGGGGGGGGGGTTCCCTGCATTAAATGATTATTTGCTTTAAAAATAAAATCACTGCAGCACTGAGGGATCCGGAGTGGGGATGGAGGAAGGGAGGAGAGCTCCACTGCACATGCCAGAGTCCTCTAAGAGCACAAGGAAGTAGTAGGCATCGGATTACACACAGCGAGGCTCCTACTCTTCACTTTTCTGGACTTTGATCAGGCATTGCAGGACAATCATAAGGAGCTGAGGAGAAAAGTAAGGATTTTGTGAACACTACAAAGTGGGGCCAGCAGTGGGGCAATTTTTTTTTTTTTAATAACATTTTTATTTTTAATTGTGCAAAAGGTATACATAATAATATACTTTAACATAAATTCACAATATATAGAAATAATTATGTTACATGTAAGTTCACTTTTAATTTATTAGCTTAGTTCCGCGTCGAATTCTGGTTCTTCGTAGTTATATAATGAAGTCAAATATCATTGATAATAAACTATTAATAAAGAAAAAGAAGAAAAAGGCAAGAACTATAACAAGAAAATAAGAAAAAAGAAAATATATAGTCATTTTATGCATCTGTACTACCATTGAATATACTATAGTGTCTTCAATATGTTTACTATTGGGTTGAGTAAGGTATACTTCTCTTTCAAGTTATTTCCCGGGATATTATTAGAGTAAGGCCCTGTTGTCGATATACCAATTTACCCACTTACTATGAAAGCTTGGGAATTTTTGTTGGGATATCGCAAAGGCTTTTTCATAAGTCATGTAGGGCCCTATTTATAAAAGATCGTTATCGAAAAAATAATGATCGCTATCGTAAAATAACGACCGTTATTTTCTGATAACGACCAGTAATTCCCGATATCGGAAAATACCGGTCGTTATTGGAACATAAAGGTCGTTATTGGAAAATACCGGGGGTTATGGGAAAATAACGGTCGTTATCGGAAAATAACGGTCGTTATTTTACGATATCGATCGTTATTTTTTCGTTAACAATCTTTTATAAATAGGGCCCGTAGTATGTTAACCAAGAAAGAACTTCTTTCATTTTTGTTTTTTTTTTCTGTTCTCCAATATTTTAGAATTAGCTTTTTTAATGCCATAATCGAGTGGTATATAATTGTTGCCATATTTTTTAGGGAATTTGTTTATACCTATATTCAATAGGGCCATTAAAGGGTTGGGTGTAATTGTTATTTCACATAGATTGCTTGAAGAGGCTATGCCAACATTTCCTGATTCTTGGGCATGTCCACCAGATGTGCTCATAAGAGCCTAGTGCTGTACAATTCCTCCAACATTTGGGGGAGTATGAGTGTATCCATTTAGAGATTTCATAGGGTGTTTGGTGAAACCTGAAAAAAAAATGTCTGTTTTCCATAGTGATAGACATCTAGTTAGTTTAAATGGAATGTTCAGTGCCTCTTTCCATTGTTCTATATCAATAACCTTTTCCCATTTGTTCATACAGTACATGGCAGCATTGTAATTTCATTTTTTTGGTGTAGTAACTGGTATAGTTTAGAAATTGATTTCTTTGGGTTGTTTGGATTTGTGGAGTGATCAGTTAGAGCGTTGATTGAGTTAAGTTCAAGATTTACTTTCTTTTTGGTTTTTTTATTTAATTTGATTGTATTGAAGCCATTCTGACTTATGTATAAGGAATCTCTTTTGCATTTCTTCAAAGGGTAGAAATTTTTAGATCCGTGACTTTATTTTGTAACATGGTTACTGTCATGGTGAGAGTCAACTAGCTCATTGTAGGAGTTAACATATTCTCCAAATTTGTTTTCTATGTGAGCTGTTCTCTCTCCAATATTTATTATATCTGTTTTGAGGTCTTTAATGAGGGAGGAGAAATCAGTTATTAAGGCTTTATGTTGTGAAATAAAAAGTTCTTTTAAAATGGTTAAAGTTATTGGTTGGTCAAATCCTGGGAGTTTGTTAAAGCAATCGTTTGAGTAGGTTTGAATTTCCTCTATATCACCCTCTATAGAGGGATTAGGAGAGGCCTGCAAGTTTAGATGTGAGGTCCCATCAACTATCCCTTTGGCGGGTGATTGTCTTTTTGGGTTATTTGTGGAGCCTCTGTGGGAAACCGGAATTTCCTCTATATCATCTTCCATAGAGGGGTTAGAAGAGGCCTGCATGTTTTGATGTGAGGTCCCATCCACTATCACTTTAACTGGTGATTGTCTTTTTGGGCTGTTTGAATGGTCCTGTATTGTATTAGGAGGGGAGCTTGGGTTAGAATTTGAAGATGGACTAACCTTAATTTTTTCTTTAGGTTGGGATGCAGCAATCCAGAGCTCTGCGTGTTCACCAGATTATGCTACCAAAATACTGACTTCCTGTTTGCAGGACCCCTAATAGAGACCGTTATGGTCTTGCCCTTGACCCAGTGCCTGGGTTGATTCAGTTGCTCAGAAGAGATCTGAACATGTTTGACCCATCCAATAGCCAATCAGTAGAAATTACTGTTAGGAACATTCCAAGGTAGTGTGCATTCTGGGAAGAAGAAGGACCGTGGGGGCTAGGCCACACTGCTGTGTTTTTTTTGCGTTTGCGCTTGCGTTTTTGGTAACTTAATGTAAATGGCTGTGGGACCTGGGGAATGGTCTGGGGAACATGTTCGAATATCCAGGACATTCGAAAAATCAATTTCACTCTCACTCGCGCTATTTTCTAGCTCGTTTGCGCCTAGGTACCATGTACATTTTACTCGCGGATTCGATGCTCGCGTATAGGCTTTAATGGATACTTTACTCGTAGATTCCATGTTCACGCCTAGGTACCATGGACATTTTACTCGGGGATTCGATGCTCCCGTTCGCGCCTAGATACCATGGACATTTTTCTCACGGATTCGATGCTCGCGTATAGGTTTTAATGGACACTTTACTCGCGGATTCGATGCTCGCGTATAGGTATAATAGGCATTTTAATCGCACATTAAAACGGTCGAACATTCGATATTTATGGAAAGTTCAAAAATCTGGGTCCGGGATAGTTTGAGAAGTCCGAATTCGTTCGAATTCGAATAGTTCAGCTCGAACTCAGGCTCAAGTTCTCTATTTGTCTTATAATAATAATGAGCACCCCTTTTAAGAGATTCAGAGGAAGATTCAGAGACAGTGTAGGAATATTGAATATTCTAAAAATATTGAATTTTCAAAACATTTTGTGATAATGAACAAATATCGAATGTGGGAGCTTGAAAGTAGCGTGTGTGTTTCTGGATATTTGTATATGTTCCCCAGATCATTTCCCAGGCCCCAGAGCCATGTACAGTAAGTTACAATTGCTATTTTAACCTTATTTTATTTCAATTTGTCCCCATTGAGTTTAATGTGTCAATTTCCGATTTTCGACTTTTCAAACTTTTTCAGAAGTTCGAAAATCCGAAATCGGACCATATTTTATAAACGTTCGGCCATCTTTAGCTAAAACTTCCACTTTGACTATTGCACTTTAAAAAGGGGTACCAGCTATAACGTGTTTATAAACTTTATATATTTTGTCATGTACCTAATATAAGTAAGTACTATACTTTAAATGCATATATTTATGGTCATTTAGATTAATAGAAATGCCACACATACATATACATTTTTCCTACATGTAATATTATATACCACTTACCTCATTGGTAGCTCCTAAAAACTCAATGCAATCTCCTATGAACATGTAAATAATCTTATACAATAAGAGGAATATGTGTTAATGTATGTTAAATACAATAGGCTTTGTAATAATAAAACTTTGGTAGGATGCACATTTAGAATCTTTGGCCTGTTACATCCTGTTCTACACTTTCAAAAATACATTCCTGTAACACCACAATAGGTTATAGTGGTAGATATAGACAAGACATCTCACTTTGCAGACTATGGTCCATGTTCTTGGTTCGTTACCTCAAACATCTAAATCTACTACAAAGAGCAGCTTGTATGAGAATCTACATTGTCAATCCCATAACATTGAAATAATCCTCCCAGCAGAACCTTCCATCCATAACAGCACAATGATCGGTGTGGGACTGCTCCTTATACTGGGAGTCGTGCAAGGTTAGTATTGGGGAGAATCATTACAAGGTGCCAGGTCATGCTTGGTTTTTATTTTTGGTACAAATGAAAATATCAATATACAACTTTCATGTCAAAATTCTGTAGAACTGCAACCAAAGAGAGCAGCTTCCTTCAACATTGGTCTACCAGCTGCACCAACAAAAAGTAGTAGAAAGAGTTGGAAGCAATAGACGGCAGCCAAAGCTTCACTAAAAGTGATGAAGTTATTGTGACCAGTACAATATTATTCGGATCTGAAACGACCCCGGTTAGGTCTAGAATGGGATGCAGTGGTCACAATTCATTTAAAGGAATAGTTCACTCAAAAAGTGAGGTTAAGGAGCTATGTCTTACACCCCGTTCTTCAATCAATTCCCCAGGAGCAATGGATATAGAAAGAAGAAACTTACACACGATCCTCCGCAGCAGCAGTGGAAATTCCCGACCACTTCCTGTTCGGGGAACTATAGCGTGCATTGTCATGCATGCGTGCTATAGTTACTCTGAATGAGGAAGCAGTCGGGACCTGTCACTGCGCATATCATGTAGCACTTTATTCCTCTCCTACCACATGGCTTTCTACCATATGATGCCTCTGTACTCACTCATACCTATGACTGCCTCAGAGACTGATCTCTTGTACTGCTGAGTCAGCAGCTGACAGATGATTATAACTGATTGATTGGGCATTGCACTTTATGTAGAGAGAGATATATGCTTACCATGTGTACTAGTAGAGAGTGTGTGTATTGTGATTTTAATTGTTTTTATTCTTATGCACTGCACTTTTCTTGTCTCCTTGTCTACACCCATCACATAATAAAGTTTTTTTTTACTGTTTGACACAATTTGGAATGTGCCAGATACTTTTTTTCTTTTGATTCAAATATTTATTGTATCTTATGCACCTCTACCTCATTAGGGGTGATATACAGCCTTGTGCCCTGTTCCATTTTGTATATGGGACCTGACACTGCTGCTGCGGAAGGTCGCTCCTGATGAATTGATTGAAGAATGGGAGGTAAGGCATAGCTCCTTAATCTCCCGATCTTCAATCAATACATTAAAGGAATAGTTTACTTTTTGAGTGAACTATTCCTTTAAAAACTTTCTGCCACATACTGTATAATGTTTTACTTATTTAGTTACTTAGTGTTAGTTAGTGTGAGAGTGTTGAAATATATGCAACAGCATTTAAGCGTAAACAGAATTTATTACACAGGTTGACCATAAGAGGCAGTGTGTTTAATATGTTATTGTTATATATGCTATACTCTATAGTGAATTATCTCTATCTCTCATCCTTACACGTCTCTATTATCCTGTAAGCACATGTGATGTTACAATGGTGCTGTTATCCCTGTGTGTGATATATAATCAGTAAATACAGATTCACAAGTTACAATACTGTGTCCTCCCTGTGTGATCTACACAAAAGACAAATCTGCCAACAGGTTATGGGCCCCGCAAACAGCACAGTTCAGTGAAGTGAAGAATTCTTCTAATTGTACTGTGATCTGTTAAAGGGCATGTCCACCCCCAAAACTATAATCCCCCCACTACTGGCCCCACCATGTAGTGTAGTAAAATCCTTACCTCACATCCCAGCTCCATAAGGTTCTCCTGTTGTCCCCCCCCCCAAAGTCCCAAAAACTGCCCACCAGGAGGATAGCAGAGTCCATATAGGACTCTGCCTCCTGTCTCGCCTCTGGGAGAAGTTTGGCATGCATACTGCAGCCCTTCTCCCCCTCCCTCCCGTTTTGCGATCCCTCCCCCTACCATAAAACCCCTGCCCACATCATAGTATATCTTCCCCCAGCCCCAACCGCTAAAAAATAATTTTAAGAAATACCCCCGAATTCTACTTACCTTCCCTCTCTCCCCCGGCATTCTGAGAAGCCGGCAGCCGCGTACGTGATTGGCTGCCTCTCAGCAGCACTGCCCCTGCTTGCAGTGTCTTGCAAGCAGAAGGCCGGGCCAGGTGTCGGAGGAGAGAGGGAAGGTAAGTAAACATAGGGGCACTTTCTTAAATTTATTTTATAGCGGTTGGGGCTGGGGGAAGATATACTATGATATGGCAAAAGTTTATAATAAGGGTGGACATGCCCTTTAAATCAATTAATACAAAACCAAATTGGAAACACAGCAGTGTATGTGTTTTAGATGCAGGAAACCAGGACACATAAAGAAAGATTGTTCCATATGGAAAGCAGATCAACAGAAAAGACTTTCCAGAAGTCCTAGACAAACAGCTAAAACAACAGTAACTGATCATGAAGAAGAGAAATAGCATGGAACCTTTTCAGTAAGTAGCAGCCATTTAACACAGCACTGGTATATTGACTCAGGAGCAACCCGTCATATGACAAGTGACAGAAACTTTTTCTCAGAGTTTGATCCAAATATTAAAGAAACCATATATCTGGCTAATGGACACAGCACTACTGCTGAAGGGATCAGACATGGAACTGTTATATGTGACAACAGAGATGGAAACAATCCGGCTATACCAGTACAGGATGTCCGGTATGTTCCTGAACTGAAAGGTGGACTCTTATCAGTAAAGCAATTGGCTGCCAAGGGACTAACCATAGTGTTCCAAGCTAACAATTGTACAATTCAGAATGGAAAAAGGGTGGTAGCAACAGCCCTATTTGACAAGTACTTGTATTGCCTCAATACAGTTAAAGGACAACTAAAGCCACAGAACAACACAGAACCAGAAGGCAGAACACCTTGATATAAAACCAGTAATCAGTGTCTTACCTCTCATTTTGATATGAGTCCTGGGAAATTTACCTAAATAATATATGGTTTTTGCTTAACATCACAGCATTCTAATGTCACACAGTCTGGTCAACGACCATTATGTTCTGCTCATGCTCAGTCCTTAGCTGTGGCAGAAATTGTTACAGTTGGTCACACCCATTAATAATCTCTAGCCAATCCTTTTACAGGACAGATAAAGCAAGGAAGCATGTGACTGAGGTCAGGAGGTGTGGTCTGACACTGCACATACACACAGATACTTCATCCAGTTCTTAACAGGATTACATTTACTTTAATACAATTTACTGAAGTCATATTATATAGCTTATTGGTGTTTTTAGGGGGGTTGTTTTCAGATTCTGGAGTATAAAAAAATGGATTTAGTTCTCCTTTAAGGAACAAGTGAGACTGTCAACCCATAAACATAATAATTGAATTAACGTATGGCACAGGCGCTTGGGTCACAGACATCCGGACAGTATACAGGAACTGATAAAGCGAAATCGGACAAATGATCATATGCTGTCAACTTGTCCTATCACTAGAGATGGCCGAACTTTCGAAAGTTCTGTCCGTTTTCAAACTATATGGAAAGTTCGAAAACGTACCGATTACAGTCAAATAGTTCGAAAAGTTCTAATGAAATACAATTAAAATATCAATGATAACTTAATGTAAATGGCTGTGGGACCTGGGAAATGGTCTGGGGAACATGTTCGAATATACAGGACATTCAAAAAATCAATTTTACTTTCACTCGCGCCATTTTCAAGCTCTTTCGCGCCTAGGTACCATGTACATTTTACTTGCGGATTCAATGCTCGTTAAAAGGCTTTAATGGACACTTTACTCGTAGATTCAATGTTCGTGCCTAGATACCATGGACATTTTACTCGCAGATTCGATGATCGCGTATAGGTTTTAATGGACACTTTACTCGCGGATTCGATGCTCGCGTTCGCGCCTAGATACCATGGACATTTTACTTGTGAATTAGATGCTCGCATATAGGTGATAATGGACACTTTACTCGCGGATTCGATGCTCGCGTATAGGTATAATAGGCATTTTACTTGCACATTTGAAAGGTCGAACATTCAATATTTATCAAAAGTCCGAAAATATCGAAAATCTGGGTCCGGGATAGTTTGAGAAGTCCGAATTCGTTCGAATTCGAATAGTTCGGCTCGAACTCGTGTTCGAGTTCTAGTCCATCTCTACCTATCACCATGAAATGTCATTGTTGTATTAAAGCCAAAGCTACAAGAGTAACTCCTCCAAAAATAAGTCATAACCGAGCTTTTAAACCACTTGACCTAATTCACAGTGATGTATGTGGTCCTATGAGGGTGCCCACACCTGCAGGTAACAGATACATAGTGACATTCATAGATGACTATTCAAGATACACTGTCATATATGTAATAAAAGATAAAGCTGAAGTCTTTGATAAGCTGCAGGACTATGTGACAAAAGCAAGTAAAATGTTTCAAAGAAAACCACTTGTGTTTCGTAGTGATAATGGTGGAGAATTTACTGGGTATAATGTAGAAAACTTCTTAACATGCAATGGAATTGAGCATCAAAAGACAGTCCCATACACACCAGAACACAATGGAGTAGCTGAAAGGAAAAACAGAACCCTGACTGAGATGATAAGGTATATGCTGAATGACTCTGGATTATCAGAAAAATATTGGGGTGAAGCAGCAATGACAGCTACTTATTTATAAAACAGACTTTTCTCGAAAAATGTACCAAAAACACCATATGAACTCTGGCACGGTGTAAAGCCATACATGAAACATATCAGAGTTTTTGGAAGCAGAGCCTTTGCTTACATACCAAACGTAAAATGCACTAAGCTTCAAAACCAAGCAATAGAGGGTATCCTTGTTGGATATGCAGAAAATTCCAAAGGATACAGAATTTTGAATCCACAGACTGAAATGGTGATGATAAGTAACAGTGCAACCTTTATTGAGTATTTGAGAAATAACGTGATGACCTCATCTGAAGTTGAAAAAAGGAAGTGAAAACTACACTGAACAGAAAACAAGCTCAACACCAGAGCAAATGGTTGAAATCCAAACTGATTTAAATGCTACAAGTGAACAGACACAACCAAGTTCTGACTATGAACCAAGACGTTCATTAAGAGAGAACAAAGGGAAACCACCTGTTCGACTTTCATACAAGATGGGGCTTAACTAGAAACCATCTTGAAACCATCAGTTTCACCGTTTTCACTGTAAAACACATTTGCAGTGCTCCAATCTAAACAGCCCTAGCTAAGTACACTGCAAAAACAAGGTAAGTGTAATAGGAAGCTGCATCTTTAACTAATCATCTTTCTTTTTTTTCTAGGTTCCTTCTCAGCCCACCTGTGCTCATGTAAAGTTTCTGACATCTTGGATCTTCATTGTAGTCTTCGTTCTGCCCCCCGAGACTTCCTGGATTTCCTTTTGTAGTCCTTTTGTAGTTTGCTCCGTGCACACGCGCATGTAATGTCAGCACATGCAAGGCCACGTGTGTGCATGACGTCATTGCACCACGCTGTGCTGTTACAAGATGACGTCACGCTCGCGCTGCGGGGGAACTTTACAAGAGCACAGGTAGGCTCAGAAGGGACCTACAAAAAAGGAGAGAGGATTAGTTAAAGCTGCGGCTTCCTATTACACTTAACTTGTTTTTACAATGTACTTATCCTTTAAGAATAGAACACAACAGAAAAGTCTCTACCATTCTCTCTAACTACCTATATACTTGATCACAAACCGACCCGAGTATAAACCAAGCTACCTAACTGTACCTGAAAAAAGGAGCGAAAGTGATCGATTCGAGTATAAACTTCTATTACTATAGAAGATATAGTATGCACTTAATCAGGTGCTATACTGGCAGGCGGATGAAGAGCAAGCAAGTTAAAAAATGATGAGGAGCCGAACGTGTTTTGTCTGCCCCTCTGACTTTTTCAATGGTGCCCACCTTTCCTCGTTGTATACAAGGTAATACATTGCTCGTAAACTGATTGTTCAGCCTTAAGCAATGTATGAACAATATATGTTATAAAATGATAAGAGATCTATAAATGTTATGCTCATAGATTTCAGCCTAGTGTATATATTTTATAATCTAGTGTCTATTTTCCCATCATTCCCTGCATGTTCCAGGGTCCCTCTCACCGATGATCCATGTTTACCAGGTCCCAGAAGTAACCAGCAGTGAAGGCAGCACTGTCACCTTACATTGTAACTACACAGCCACCAACGTGGTAAATAACATTGGATGGTTTACGTGGTACAGACATGTGGTGGGGGGTCCCGTTGTTTCCAACGACAGTAAACATTTCATTGGCAGAGTCAGTGTAATTACCCAATTGGATTTTATCAATAAGAGATCAGCCAACATTCAGCTGCATAAAGTGGAATTATCAGATACTGGGATTTATATCTGTGAAATCTCATTAATATTCAACCAAACAGAAAAAGGACATGGGAATGGAACCTCTCTCAATGTGACAGGTGAGAGTTTAATGAATTTTAATATTATAGAGAAAATAATAATATAAAGCAAATAAGAGCAGAATATTTGTCTTCTAGATATATTCTCTGGCTGCTTTTTTGAGATAAGATATGCTTCTTAACTGTAAACCTTAATTAAATTAAACAGACGTACACAAGTTTTGTTTGAACGGTAGGCCACAGCTTTTATTATAAACACATTCCGTTATTTAGAAATATATTTACATATACATCCTTTGCATCCTGGTCAGATGACCCTGCCGTAGCCAAAGCTAGAATGCCACGCCTCTGGGTCGCCAGAGGGCATGTAACGGCTCCAAAAACCATATCCTCCGCAAGGATGTATCCGCCCACTGTGACTCCAACAAAGATCTTTAACATAAAAAACCTTACCATACCTAAGCTAAACTACAAATAACACTCTGGCCTGCCCAGGTAAGGCGCCCCCACCAGCGGTCAGCTGCCTCCCCCCTAACCCGGGCCGGGACTACCAAACTCTAATAAAACACTGAACTGCTCAAACCTGTTTTAAAGTGAAAGTGCCCTCGTTTATTATAATAGCGTGGGGGGTAAAGGGCATTATTCCTACCTCCCATTCCACTTTGTACATGTGAATCGCACATGTGCGATCATAGAAACCAGTATCCCTGCCACCAACTAGCAGCACTTTACACTGGGGATTTCTCAGTAAGTAAACAGAACGGGAGGTGGTGATAAGTGTAAATATTTTTATAGGGACTGCAATGCAGACCCTATAGCATTTAATGTTACTAATGGTTCATGGTTGAGAAGGAAAAGTTGGGCTTCCTTGGGATTTCAGCTTTAACTTAAGGGCATATTTATAAATGATCGTTATTATTGCCATATTTAGAAAAACACTCGTTTTCACCGCAAAATATATTGCTGCAGTGATGTGTATTGACAACTTCACCTTATTCATTGCTTTAAGTCTGGTATTGCGCGAAAATAGAAATTGCTCTCTAGCATCGGCCATTACCAGACCAGGGGTGCAGGCAAAAACTTGCCAACATTAAAGGGGGGTCTTTAGTAAAAAAAAAAAAAAAAACACAAATGTATATGTTGAATTTAGAAGCATTTTATAAAAAGGTGAAATTTCGCCTTTTTGACAATTGTTCTGCCTTTTGTTGCATTTTTTGCACTTTTACCAGAATTATTGCCAAACATCATTAAGGCATTTTTTTAACGTACTGGAATGTTCCATTAACATGACTATTCCTTACACAGCACTATGGTATGTTCCCATATTAATGGAACTGGTTTGGTAATTAGCTGCAGTTCACTGAAAATAAACAATACTAAAAGATGCTTGTGAAGGTTCTCATTCATCTTCATATGTTATAGGAACGCCCAGAGTAAGGTTTTAACACCTTACTCTGGGCGTTCCTATAACACCTCTTAGCCACTATCCAATCACACCCTTAACACTTGGCTGTGATATGCTAATTGGGATTTTCCAGGGTACATAATTGCCACAGATTCTTGTACAAGTCATTCTGAATTGAGAAAGCCAGTCGGATGACTAGCGAAACGTCTTCAAGAACTAAACTTCAAGTCCGGTTGATCCAATTGAATACAACAGATAATACTAAAAGATGTCCTATTAATAAAATAGAGAGAATTCGCCTGGGTGAGTTTTACACTATTTATCATGTTGCTGAAAAAAACACCACAGGGAGTGTTACCTATTTACCATCATATGCGCTGGACTTTTAACCACATTTTCAGCATTATTAGTGCAATTTTTTGCTACGTAGTTTTCGCCTTAGATGAAAATTCGCCTTTTTAATAACTTTGGCGAAAAGTTGAAAGTTTAAAAAAACGTGGGGAAGTCTGGTGGCAAAAAAATAGTGAAAATAATGAATATGCCCCTTAGACCCCCATTTGACTTCATTGGTAAAAAGCGATCTTAGGAAAATCGGAAATTGCAGATCGTATAACAATAAATGCTGGAAAATAGTCTAACACCCCCCTGAGTACATAGATAAATGGTGCGTTTTCACCACCTCAGACTTGACGATTTTGAATGGCTGAACTTTTTATATTTATATTTTATGAATATGATCGAGCGGTTACCACAGTGATGTATGGCGAAATAGCAAAATGTAGTGGTAATTACTTTCCCCCACTGGTTATCACTGTTTCATACATTGCAAAAAGTCCACATTTGGTGAAAAGGTGGAGAGACCGGAGGTGAAAAATTTAACAAACCCTCATAAATTTGCCCCTTAGTCTCCTCGATACAGTGTGTACAATTCCTGGTGGTTTCTTTTTGGTTCTTTCCAAACATGTTACTATTCATTTCCTACAGTTCCCACATTCTGCCTTTCAGCTTGCGGGAGATCCAAACTCCTGATGTCCAGAGCAATCAAGTGTTCTAGGACCATGTTACCAATGTAAGACAGAAAGGCCTAATCAATGTACAGCCTGAACAACATTTAGGGGAAGTGGGGGTCAATCTTTCTAGCCAGTTAGTAATATATAAATTTGTGTAATTGTACATTTCCATCACACCTCATTCCTTACTGACCACCCCTGTTTATTTATCAAGGAAACACAAACTGTTTTTAGATCCCTCTACAACCAGGGACCAATGAAGACATTGGATAAATCGTCTTTCCTGAAGTCTGAGGTTTGAGGGGGGCTGCACTGTGTTTGAATATCCCACAATATTTAATAATTATAATAAAACCATTTGTGTTAAGAAATGTGTTCTTAGTTTGAAATGTGGATTTATCTTTCAATGTATCTTTCTCTCAGGTACTACAGACACTGCAGATATGGGTGAATTCCCAATACTGATTGTAAGAGTTGGAGCAGTGTCCTTGAGGTTACTGATTGGCTTGGCAGCTTCAATATCATTGAAATGAACATGGTACGGTCTGAATCCATTTTATAACCCAATGATCATGTTACAGTTCTGTGAAGGAATCTTTATAGGGTTTCTATAGTAACCTGAAAAATGCAACACTCCCATTCCTTTCTATCAAGTGAAGGTTCCAGTGCAGGATCATAAGATTCTGCATAGTAATTAAACGTGTATTGGCTATCCGGACAGGCATTGTTTGTGGTCAGACCTGGCAGATCGACAAACGATGCCCGACCAGTTCATAATAGTTGAAAGTGAATAAAGATTTAGCCTTTTTTTAGTATAGAAACCTGTTAAAGATATTTTTTTCTGCAGATCCAATTTTTTAATTATGGAAGTTAAATAAAAAAACATTTTGCAAAATTTTTTTGAAATAAAGAAAATTATGCAAAAGCTCTTACCTGCTGTAGCATACATATAACAACACCCTAGATTACTGCCTAAGTCTTTCTAAACTTAGCTGTAGCAAACAATGCCAGGCAGCCACGGCTAGAGCTAGCAAGATATTGTTTTGTATAAAGAAGGGAATAGATACAAGAGAGAAAAATATTGTTTTCCCTCTTTACAAGGCACTGGTAAGGCCTCATTTGGAATATGCGGTGCATTTTTGGAATTGGATCCTGTTATTTTTGTAGCCAATATTAGACCTTTAGGCGGTGTGATTGGGCTTAAAGGGCATGTCCACCCCCGAAATAAAATTTAACCCCTTACTGGCCACATTAAGAAGTTTAAAACAAGCCTACCCTAACATTTCTGCTCAAAATGGTTCCCCTGCTGTGCCCCTCCAAAGTCCAGGAAACTCCTGTGTAGAAGCAGTGTGTGACTGCTGTGTGAATGCTGTGCCTGAGTCTGTCTCAACCTCGTCAAGCTCCCTCTCCCTCCCATTTTTATCTCTCTCCCCCTAACATTAAAACCTTTGGGTATGCGGTAGGGCATGCTCCCCCAGCCCCAACCGCATTAATATTATTGCATAAAATTCCCCCAATCTTTACTTACCTTCCCTCTCTCCTCCGGCAGCCACGACCGTGATTGGCTGCCTCTCAGCCAATCACAGACGCGGCTGTCGGTCCCGCTCCCTGCTTCTAATTCCATGCAAGCAGAGGGCCGGAACAGTGCGGCAGAGAAAAAGGGAAGGTAAGTAATGATCGGGGCTTTCTATCAATAATATTAATGCGGTTGTGGCTGGGGGAGCATGCCCTACCACATATCAAAAGTTTTCAAAAGGGGTGGACATGCCCTTTAAGCTTTTTGGACTTACAGTAAGCTACATTAAGTTTTAATGGTGTGCATATACGTAATTTTAAATTATTTAGTTAAAACACCAGTCACTTCTAAAAATGTTCAGCTCTTTGTCAAAATAGTCAAAAATGACAACACTTTTGTCTTCTCTCCTTTAGCTTCCTTTTTATTTCATCACATTCTGATGACAAGTTTGAAGATCCTACAATGTACAATTATGTTATTCTTCCTTTATATCTTTCTTTTTGCTAACCACAGACCTCCAGTGTGAGAAATCATTTTAGCCTCAACCCAAATAAGAGTTAATAATAAGCTTCTCAATGGTGACCACATAAGTACAACTTAAGTAAGCAATGGAAAGAGGTACAGGCCCTTTACCAGCCATCGGCTCATGTGGCTTTTTAGGAAGCCATTTGGTGCCACTACAGTTTATTGTAAACTCTGCTGCTCAGGCTATTCACTTTTCTTCTTGGCTATCAAATCCCTTTTCTTTTTTGTTTTATTCTTTTTTACGTTAGATTGCAAGTTTTGTCTGGCAGGACCCTAATTTTTAATATGGTATATGCAATTTAATAGAAAAGTTTCCACTATTTACATTTAAAATAACGTGGATAATGTGAAAATGTAACACAATATATCCAGATCTGGCCACTAGATAGCGCTGGTGTCAACCTGTAACATTCATTGCTTGTAACAAAGAAATAATAATCTTTAAATAAATTCGTCTATGAAGTTGATTTTGACAGTGGAACTTTGAGTTTTGCGATTTTATGGAACCAGTAAATTCAAAACCATAATGCCTTGCACGAGGCTACAGGCAGCAAGATAATGTCTTGTATAAAGGGGGGAATAGATTATGCAGTTTTGGAATACCATAAACAAAAGGGACATCTTGGAAGTTCAGAGGTCAACTAAAGTAGTAAGGGGAATGGAGGGGCTTGACTATGCATGCACATTAGACAAGTTAGGACTGTTTACATTAGAGAAGTGACATTTGCGTAGGGATATCATCACTTTATACAAATATATTAATGGGCCATACAATAAACTCTCTGGTGCATTGTTCACTTACCGTATATACTCGAGTATAAGTCAAATTTTTCAGGCTTTAAAATTAGTCTGAAAACCTAACCTCGACTTATACTCGGGTCAAGTCCTAATTTAGCTCCAAATTCTGCAATTGCGGATAGTAACCAGTAGGTGGCGCATAACAGAATAGAAAGTTACAGGAGCTGTTCTGACTTTACACTTCCTGCTTCCTGTAGTATGGCTGCTGGACTCACTTAGTACTGTCACTGCTCATCTGGATGCTGTAAATCTGATGGGTCTACTCAGTTTGGGGCAAAAAACAGCTGCTAGTACAGTGCAAATGACAGCTTGAAACTACAACTCTAAGGTGACATTTTTAACTATTGGGGTCAGAGAGTCCTTTACTATATGGGGTCAGAGTGCCCTTTACTATATGGGGGTCAGAGGGCCCTTTACTAAATGGGGTCAGAGAGTCCTTTACTATATGGGGTCAGAGTGCCCTTTACTATATGGGGTCAGAGTGCCCTTTACTATATGGGGGTCAGAGTGGCCTTTACAATATGGGGTTCAGGAGAATTGTAAATGATGGTAAGCTTAATTAAAAGTGTACTGAACTGTGCCACTCCACATGTTTAGAAACTGAAACTCCCAGCAACAAAGCATGCTGGGAGTTTTAGTTTCCAAACATCTGGAGTGCCAAGGAATTGGAGGTTACTGGTATTGGATTTGGCTATTAATGTATGGGATTCATATATGGGAATTCTGCTGTCCATTTAAAGGGCAACTAAAACCTAAAAAAACAGAATCAGAAGGCAGTAGTGGTGATAATTTCTACCCTCGACTTATACTCGAGTCAATCAGTTTTTACAAATTTTTCAGGTAAAAATAGGTACCTCAACTTATACTCGGATCGACTTATACTCAAGTATATACGGTATATAGTAGGTCAAATCAGAGGACACATGGATATCCTTGGAAGAAAAGAAGTTTCATCTTTAGGTTAGTAAAGGTTTCTTTACAGTGAGAACGGTGAAACAGTGGCACTGTCTTCCAGCAGATGTGGTAATGGCAAGTTCATTGAATAGCTTTAAAAGTGGCTTAGATAAGTTTCTAAAACAAAAAAATATTAAGAATTACTGGTATTAATACATATACTGTAGTTCTGGCTGGTACAGGGATACTATATAATATTGAGAATTACTGGTATTAATACATATACTGTAGTTCTGGTTGGTACAGGGATACTATATTATATTGAAAATTATTGGTATTATTAATACATATGCTGTAGTTCTGGTTGGTACAAGGATACTATATAATATTGAGAATTACTGGTATTAATATATATATTGTAGTTCTGGTTGGTACAGGGATACTATATAATATTGAGAATTACTGGTATTAATACATATACTGTAATTCTGGTTGGTACAGGGATACTATATAATATTGAGAATCAATGGTATTAATACATATACTGTAGTTCTGGTTGGTACAGGGATACTATATAATATTGAGAATCACTGGTATTAATACATATACTGTAGTTCTGGTTAGTACAGGGATACTATATAATATTGAGAATTACTGGTATTAATACATATACTGTAGTTCTGGTTGGTACAGGGATACTATATAATATTGAGAATTACTGGTATTAATACATATACTGTATTCTGGTTGGTACAGGGATACTAATATATTGAGAATTACTGGTATTAATACATATACTGTAGTTCTGGTTAGTACAGGGATACTATATAATATTGAGAATTACTGGTATTAATACATATACAGTAGTTCTGGTTAGTACAGGGATACTATATAATATTGAGAATTACTGGTATTAATACATAAACTGTAGTTCTGGTTGTTACAGGGATACTACATAATATTAAGAATTACTGGTATTAATACATATACTGCAGCTCTGGTTGATCCAGTGATACTTTCCCGTTGCCATTTGGAGTCAGGAAGGAATTATTCTGTGTGATCTCTGTGGGTTTTTCTATTGGTCTATAAAATAGAAACAATGACATTGTACTTAGTGTAGCACCAGCTTGGGAGCTATAACATGGAGTGAGGTGTGTCAATGGTGCATTAACCATATGTGTCCCCTGCAATAATATGAAACTTCTACAAAGTATCATTTACACAATAAAAACAAAACAATAAAATAAATGTTGACTTACAGAATAAGAAATAACTGATGGCTTTATTCCATATATTGGGGTGTAATCCCCTGGGAGTCCTTGAATATACTTTCAGCCATGATCTCGCTTTCTTTTCCTAGAGACAAGTTCCCCTAAGGGGGAACGTGGGGCCTTGAAGAGACAACAATTATTTGAGGCTTTAAGGGACTTTAGTAACACACGTATAATGGAGATTCCTCACGGATCGGCGCACACCGGAATTCTTAGAGTCCACACTCGTTCATTAAAAACACGGCTTTATTGAGGCATATCACGCCTTACAAACTACAAACATAGTTAAAAAACCCGCCTTACGCGTTTCAAGCCAGAAGGCTCTTACTCATAGGCCACTTTAAAGGGACTTTAAGTTTAAGTTGTTAAGTTTAATTTAAGTTGCTTCCAGCTGGATCTATAATTCGCAGGGAAGAAGGAGAGTTTATTGAGGGTTAATTACCTGCCAACACAACACTAAATAGTAGATTGCATGCTGTCCCAACCTGCCTCCCATCTTATGCGTATGTGCACCAATAATAAAGATAGGAAGCAGATCAGGACAGCTCAACGATCAGCTGTTCAGAAGCCACGTGCAAGCCCCCTGCATCAGATGAGCTCAATTAATCACAGGTGGGTGGGAATAAGCTATTCTACCTCCCTGAGAATTATAGATCTGGAAGCAACTTAACATTGTCCCTTAAATGTACTGCCCAGTGATGCACTTTCCACAATTTTATGTCCCTAGAATTTGTTTAGAAATATTGGTAACTATAATAAAATATTTATTTTAACTTTTTTTTAACTTCCCTGTACAAATAAAAAAGTGAACTATTCCTTTAAAGCAGTGATTGAAGACCGGGAGGTAAAGGACCTATTCTTTACCATCCGTTCTTCAATCACTTCACCAGGATCCAGGACCGAAGGTAAGATTAATTATCTCACACACGATCCACCGCAGCTCCATTGATAGCTGCCGACTGCTTCCTGGTTTAGTTTACTATAGAGCGCAATATCACACATGCATGCTATAGTGCAACATGACCACTTTGGTCTTGGTTCAGCATTGAGTATTTACCTTTAAAGGGTATCTCCACCCTCTAAATAGTTTTTTTTATATAATGTGGGACACCCCTGCCCACCCACAATCGCTATGTTAGATTGCTAAAAAAAGAACCAGAACTCTAAGTACAGCCCCTCGCTCCTGCGACGCTCTGATCCGGCCCTCTTTTTGCCAGAACTTACAAAGCTGGACTAGCAGCTGCGACTGGGATTGGCTGAGAGGCAGTCAATCACAGATGCAGCGGACGCCAATACAGAGCGCCGCAGGAGTGTAGGGCTGTAAGTACAGGTCTCATTATGATCTAACATAGTGCTTGGGGGTGGGCAGGCATGTCAAACATTATATAAAAAAACTAGGTGAAGGGCAACCAGGGAGGGATCAGGAGGGGGGGAGGACTTTCCTGTACATGCTGCTGTCCTCTCAGAGGACAAGGAGGAGGCAGAAACCTTTCCCACAGGAAGACACCTCCTACTATTCAGTTTCCACCTGGCCTAAGGCTAAAAAAACTTTCCTATGCTATTTAAAAACAATCATTTTTTGTTGTGCTAAGTCTAATCCTGGTGATAAAGGCAGGAAAACTTAAAGGATATGTACACTGTTGTTTAAATTGTCCATTACTGGAAACTATAATTCTTCCTAACTATCACTGTACTGTTTTTTTTTCTTAAGATATCCAATCATCTTACATTTCAGCTGTCAATCAAGTGCCATAGCATAATAAACTCTTCTGTTATATATAGTTTTGCTGTAGCTGGAAGGATGACAGTTGGTAGCTGAACTGCATGGTGGAAAATCCTGCCTACCAATGCTGTCACAGGGATTACTGAGCATGCTTGCCCTTACAGAGAGTCAGATAGTCTGGCAGGGGGCTGGGTTGAAGTCATGCAGCATCACAAACACATTAAGTGCTGCTTAGTAGGGTTGGACCCAAACCCTATTCGAACTAGTTTGGTTTTCCGAACTCGCATCTGTATTTTCGATAATTATGGAAAATTCTATAATTATCTAATTTACAAGCTGTTCGCTGACCCTTAAATGTATCGTTTAATAACCCTCGAATGGAATGTTAATTTTCTCTAACCCTTGAATGTATCATTCGTTTCCAGTAACCCTCGAATGTAATGTTCGTTTTCGCTAACTCTAATGTATCGTTCACTAACCTTCGAATGCAATGTTCTTTTTCGCTAACCTTTGAATGTAACCTTTGACTTTTGGAACCCCTCGAATGTAATGATAATTATCGAATTTACGAGCCATTCGCTAACCCTAGAATGTATCAATCAGTTACCCTCGAATGGAATGTTCGTTTTCGCTAACCCTTGGATGTATCATTCGTTTCCAGTTACCCTCGCATTTAATGTTCTTTTTAGCTAACCCTCGAATGTATCATTCACTAACCCTCGAATGTAATGTTCGTTTTTGCTAACCCACGAATGTAGCCTTCAACTTTCGGAGCTCTAAAATTTAGCATTCATTTCACTAACCCTCGAATCTAACCTTTGACTTTCGGTAACCCTTGAATGTAACGTTCGATTTTGATAACCCTAGAATGTATAGTTTTTTTTTTGTTTTTTTTTAATCATTCAGTTTTTATTGAAAATTTTTCATATACAATATTTTATGCATACGTATATGTAGATTATATTCAGGGTATTTATGTAACCGGTAAGATAATAAAATAATAATAATAATAAAATAAAGTAATAAAATGAAAGGGTATTTTATAAATCCTATATAAATAATATAACATATAGAAAATCGTTTAGATAAAATTGTTTTAGTGCAGGATATTTTCATAGCTTAGAGTGTGCACGATTCCAGTCACCATAGTGTGTATTATATTGTATCGTTAATCGACCTCTTTCTATTCATATCTTATATATTCACTGGTGTAACGATCTGTTGTCAGTATACCAGAATTCCCATTTCCTATAGAATTTATGGAAATTAAGTTGTGTTATAGCATATTGCTTCTCATACTGCATGTTTATATTTAGATTCTTCAGTATCCATGAGATGTTGGGTGTTTTGGTAGTCATCCAGTTTCTTGTAATATATTGGAGGGTAATTATTATGGTATGAAAGATGATAGTTTTTTGGTTAGGGGGAAAATGTTGTAAATCTATGAGCAGCAGGACCAGTTCTGGAGTAAGTATAATTTGCTTTGTAATATCGATGAGAGTGTTTGTTGAGTTTTATACCAAGTTCTCCTTATTTTCCTGCAGGTCCAGAATATATGGGTTAACGTTCCTCTGGATTCTCCGCATCTCCAGCATTTTGGTGAGTAGTTGGGGTTCCATTTTGCTAATACTGTAGGTGTTCTATAATATCTCAATGAAAGTTTCTTTGCAATTTCCCAGTGTTGTGAACATTTCGAAAGTTTAAAGGGTATGGTTGCTGCTTCTGACCATTGTTGTTCAGTAAAGGTTATCTCAAGCTCCTCTTCCCATTTTATATGGGGTTTGAGTTTTGTGAATATGTTTTTGTTGTTGATCAAGGTATAGAAGGTTGTGATTCCTTTTGATGGGATTGTAGGAGCTATAAATTGTATCTCTGTTGTTTCATTGGATGTTTTCCATTTTGTTTTAGAGGTTTTGAGATAGGATGTTATTTGGATATGTTTGAAAAAGTCTTTTGGGTTTATGTGGTATTTGTTTTGTAGTTGTTGGAATGAGACTATCTTGTCTTGATAGAATAATTGGTCTATTGTTATCAGCTGATTTTGTTCCCATTGGATATGTAGATCTGGAATTAATAGTTCTAAGCTTTTAATAGGTATAAAGTCATATAGTGGGGCCAGAATATTTTGGTTTTTGTTGGTATTTTTCCATATGTTGATAGTTGCTTGGGGTAATATATATGGGTATCTTGTTCGTATGTCTCCAAGGAGGGTTGCTCCCATAATTTGTTGTAGTTTCTTAGGTTGACACATTTTTTCTTCTATTTCACACCATAGGTTTTTGTTTGTGTTACTTTTCCACCAGTATCTTATTTGGTCGAGGACTGTTGCTTGGTAGTATTCTTTCAGTATTGGTATTGCTAAGCCTCCTGCTTTACGGTTTTTAGCCATAGTCTGGTTGTTGATTCTTGCTTTGTTTTGGTTCCATATGAATTGGGTTATATTTTTTTGAGCTTTTAAGAAATAGGATTCTGGGACATGTATTGGTAATGATCTAAAGATATATAGATATTGAGGAAGGATTATCATTTTAGTTATCGTTATTCTGTCTATAAGTGAAAGCATCATAGTTTTCCATTTTTTTGTTTGGATTTCTAGTTTTTCTATGAGCGGAATGAGATTTGATTGGAGTAGGTTTTCAAGATTAGTTGTTAATTTGATACCTAGGTAGGTTATTTCATTTAAATCCCATTTGAATTTGTATTTGCTTGATAGAAAAATTTTAAGTGTTCCGGATATATTGGTTTCCATGACTTGTGATTTTTTCTCGTTAATTTTGTAGAATGACATTAGGCCGAATTGGTGTAGAAGTTTTTGGATGTGAATCAATGAGGTGATGGGTTTCGTTACTATCAATATGATATCATCTGCGAAGAGAGCTAATTTATGTGAGGTGGAATTGATTTGAATTCCTGTTATATTTGGTTCTGCACGTATTGTTTGCGCCAGGGGTTCCATTGCTAGAGCGAAAATTAATGGGGAGAGGGGGCACCCTTGTCTGGTTCCGTTGGAGATGTTGAGGGGATTAGATAGCATATTGGAGACAAATACAGTAGCTGAAGGATTTGTATAAAGAGCCATTATTGCTTTTTTGAAATTGTTCTGTATTCCAAATTTTTCTAGTACTAAGTTTAGGTAGTCCCAGTTGAGACGGTCGAAGGCCTTCTCTGCATCTAAGGTTATAAATAGGGAAGAGATGTTGTTGTGGTTGGCCCAGTCAATTAGATCTATTATTCTCCTCATGTTGTCTGTTGATTGTCTGTTTTTAATGAATCCAACTTGATCCAGATGAATAAGATATGGAAGTATGTTTTTAAGTCTTTCAGCGAGTATTTTTGAATATATTTTAAGATCATTATTTAGGAGGGAGATTGGTCTATAATTCCCAAGAATTGTCGGATCTTTCCCTTGTTTTGGAATTGGGATTATTACTGCTTTCAGCATCTCTTTGGGGAATGTCTGCTTTTCTATAGCTTTGTTAAACATATCTTGCATGTATGGAGTTAGGTTTGGGAGGTATGTTTTATAATATTCGTTGGTGAATCCGTCTTCTCCTGGGGATTTGTTAAGTTTGGATGTTCTGATAGCTTTAGTTATTTCTTCCTGGGAAATTGGTTTGTCTAGGTATTCTTTTTGTTCGTTTGTAGTTAAGGGTAGATTTATTGAATTGATGAATTTTTCTATTGTTTCTTTGTTGGGTTTTGTTACTTCTCCATTTTCTGCAAGGTTGTATAATTTAGAGTAGAATAGGCTGAATTGGTTGGCTATTTCTTGAGGATTAATTATTTTTTTGTTATTTTCTGGGATAAATGAGATTTTAGATTTGGTTATCTTGTTTTGAATTCTATTGGCTAAGTTTCTGTTAGCTCTGCCTCCTTGGACGTAGTATGTGGCTTTCATTCTTCTAAGCATTCTTTCATAATCGTAAAGGTTCAATGAGTGAAGTTTGTCTCTTGTTTCTTTTAACTGTAGTTTTGTTTGTTGCGTAGGTTTTTGCTTGTTTTCTTTCTCAAGTGTGGATATTTTTTGTAGTAGTGTTATTTTCTTTTGTTTTCTGATTTTATTTATTTGAGATGCTTGTTGGATGCATACACCTCGTATTACTGCCTTGTGGGCATTCCATAGTGTGAAAGGGTCAACTTCTGGGGATTCATTAATTTCAAAGTATTCGCTTATTGCTTTTTGTATTTTATTTTTGGCATTTTCCGATGATATTAGAGTTGGGTTTAGTCTCCAAGGTTTTTGTTGATTTAAATTGAATCTTTCTTTTAGGTGTATTGTTATTGGGGCATGGTCTGACCATGTAATAGGGAGTATTTTTGAGTCTGGGAGTTTTTGGAGGGTCCATTTATCTACAAGGATGTAATCTAATCTGGAATATGTATTATAAGATTGAGAGAAATATGTGTAATCTTTCTCTGCTGGGTGCGTTGTTCTCCATGCATCAAATAAATCTTCTGCTTTTAAGAGGTTGGAGAATGTATTGTTTTTCTTTGTGTTGGGATTGGTAGAGTCTAGTTCTGTATCTAGTAGTTGATTGAAGTCTCCACATATTATAGTATTTTTTTGATGGTATTCTTTAACTTTGTGGATGATTTTTTTAATAAACTTGATTTGTTTTTGATTTGGAGCATATAGATTAGCTAATACAAGATTCTGGTTATTTATGGAGCAATGAAGAATTATGTATCTGCCTTGGGTGTCGATTTTAGCTTCATAAAGTTTAAAAGCTATTGAGTTATTTATTGCTATGGTGACTCCTCTTTTTTTTTTGTCCAGTGAGGAGTGGAATATATTGTTGTATGCTTTATGTTTGAATAGGTGGTTGGATGTTTTCTTGAGATGGGTTTCTTGAATACAAGCTATATCTATTTTGTTGTTTGTCAGTTTTTTCCATAGGGTGAATCTCTTTTGAGATGAGTTAAGGCCCCTAACATTATAAGATTGTATTTTAATCACCATTAGGATGATTTGGTTTTTGGTTGTGTAGTTGTTTAGGAGGTTTTACTGAAGTTGGGTTAAATAGTGATGTTTTGGTGTATGGTTTATTTTCTCTCTTGTTAGCAGATGTTTTGGGTGACTGAAGGTTTTCCTCCACATTACTAGGGGTGGTGTATAGGTTTGGCGACTGGAATGTAGCATAGATAATACATTTAGTAAACATAACATTTATATTCAACCAAATAAAATTAAGCAAAATAATCATAACATTAACTGGCAAAACAAATAATAACCAAATAAAGATTGTGAACATCATTAAAAGGTAACCTCTAAGGGCTAATAAGAATTTCCTAGTCATCCGAAGATATCTAGTTTTTTGAGGGCTATTCGCCACCTGGATTAATTGTTTTATAAACGGGTCAACTATAGACTGCATTCACCCACTGTCATCCCCCCACACTATTGAGATTCTCCTGACATCTGTTAGTTCGGTTTCTTTCTCTAATGAGTTGTATCAGGGCTTATTAGTGCTGTTGTTGTTGCTTCTAAGCATTGATGGGGGATTATATATATATACATTTAGTCTTGGGTGAGTTAAGTATTAAGATATCCCTGTGATCTCTTATCTCGATGGACTTTTGTACTGAGTTATATTAAGGCATATCATGGCAATCATTATTATAACAACATCAACACATATACATTTAGACTCGTAACCATAACTGTTAAAGTTTTGTTCAGTATTTTTCCATTTCTTTGTTCATTCATAAAATACATCTAACATTGGGGTAGTTCTGTATTCTGATAGTTCAGTGATCTTTTGCACTGAGGTCCACCATACCATAACACTACGGTAACCATACCTGTGTAGTTTAATTGGTTTTCCACTTATATATTTAGTCTCTCCCCCATAGAGTATCGGTTGTCCAAGTGTTTAACTTATCTGTAGGGTGGTTCCAAGATTTTATAATTCTGTTATTATGCTTGATACCAGTCTTGTTGGATTTTCCCCTTTGGGTGTAGTTCTTCCATCTGGTGTATGAGAGATTTGGGGATGGACAGCTTCCATTCTTGAGCTTGTTGAATGGCTTGTTTTGGTGTAATGAATGTGTATGTTCTCCCTTCATTGGTGGCTATTATACGAGCCGGGAATCCCCATTTATATTTTATTGAGTTATGTCTAAGGATTTCTGTAGCCTCTTGAAATGTCTTTCTTGCTTGCATGGTTTGGGGTGATAGATCTGCGAAGAATTGTAGGTGGGCGTATTTGCTTGGTATGTTAGATCTGTTCCTTGAGACCAACATAAGTTGTTCTTTGGTTTGGAAAAATAGGAATCGTGTTATCACATCCCTTGGTGCTGTCTGAGGGGCATTTTTTGGTTTGAACAGTCTGTGAGTTCTGTCCAATGTTTTTTCAATTTTTGGTATATCTGGTAGTAGTGTTTCTAGTAAATCCTCCATGTATTGGTTTAATTCAGAGTTTAGAATATTTTCAGGTATACCTCTGATTTTAATGTTGTTTCTTCTTGACCTGTCTTCTAGGTCTGTAACTTTATTCTGCATTATAGTCACTGTCTCATCCAAGTTGTTATGAGCATCTGTCAATTCGTTAAATGATGTTGTGAACTCCGCCATTTTATTCTCTATATGGTTGGTTCGTTCTGCTATTTGTATTATATCTTTTTGGATAGTTTTAACCATTTCTGAAACATCTAGCTTGAAAGCTTTGTGCTGTGAAATCAACATTTCCTTAAGTATGTTTTCTGACACTGGTGTGTCTTTAGTAGGAAAGTTATGTAAGGATCTTTGAATATGTGATGTTTCTTTTGTGACTATTTCTGCCTCCTCTTCTAATTCTTCATTTTTGTTATTTTTAACAGGTTCTTTCTGTGTTTGTGGGGGTCCTGGCAGTGTGGCCCCACTGCCTTGGGATGTGGGGAGATCTGCGTCTCTGTAGCCTTCCCTGGGGTTTGTAATCGGTAAGTATTTATTGTTTTTTCCATTATCTGAGTCTGTATCTGTATTTATGTTTTCGTGTATTGCTGTCTGACATTGTTTCCTTACTTTATTTCCTTGTAGGCTCCGGACCTCGTTTTCTCCATGGGCGCCGCCATCTTGGATTTCGCCATCCGGATCTGTGTTAGAGAAAAAGTAAGTAAGCTTTTTGTTTGCTGCTGCTTGCTTACTCGTCGCTGTTTTGTTTTTGCCCATGTGGGCTGTCTACATTGTCCAGTCCCCGTTTAGGTCGGTTTGGGTTGCTGAAATCCTGGTAGCTATGCAGGAGCTATCGGGTCATGCGACTTCCCTCCAGGCTAGCTGGCCACGCCCCTTGTATAGTTTTATTTTCTGTAACCCTTGAATTGGCCACAACAATCAAAAGTAATTTTAGTTTTCGCTAACCCTTGAATGTAGCCTTCAACTTTAAGGAACCCTCAAATGAATTGTTAGTTTCACTAGCCCTGGAATGTAGCCTTTGACTTTCGGTAAACCCCCGAATGTATTGTTTCGATTTTGATAACCCTTGAATGTAGCGTTCGGTAACCCTCAAATTGCCCATAACCATTGAATGAAGCTTGCGCAAACCCGACAATTGTCAGATCGTGGGGAAAGAAGTGTTTAAACAGGTTTCGGTAACAGGTGCATATTTCCCAGACCTTTTCCCAGGTGCCACAGCCATTTACAGAAAGATACTTTTGTTAGTTTATCTTTTACTGATCCAAACTTTTTGAACTATTAAGGTGGCCATACACACAAGCGATAATGGGTAAATCGGGGAACGACTGATCGGAGTGCCGAAGAAAGATCGTAGTTGGTGCTCCGATCGGTTGGGAATGACGAAAAATTTCCATTGGCCGGTATTGGCTCCCTTTACTTTAAAGGGTATGTACAATGCCAAATTTATTTTTTTAAATTGCCCATTAGTGGAAACTAATTCATCCCAACTATCATTGTATCACTTTTTTGTTGATCTTCCCCCTATTTCTTTAGAAATCCAATCTGAAACATCTTTCATTTCAGCATTTCTGTAAGCAGTTTTGCTGTAGCTGGAATGGTTTGACAGTTGGTGTGCTGTATACTGTATGCAGTATTGACAGTTGGTATGGGGGAAAATAGTCAAGACAGTGGTCAGAGCTTCAGCAAAAAAAGTACTGTATTGAACGCATGCAGCAACACTTCAGAGTAAGTGCTACTTATGCTACTTACATGTGTTTATTTTTAGATTAAGATAATGCAAAGTAATTTTTTTAGTATACATACACTTTAAGTAGAGGGAGACGATCCGATCATACTGTGAACGGCCACAAGGCCGACCGATCCTCATACCGCGTATGGTGATTGGTCGGGTCTGTGTGTGCTGTTCCCACAGCATGTGTACCACAGACACCAATGTGATCTGTCGGCACACATTCTGTGGAAATTGCATGTGTATGGCCACCGTCAGCTCCCCATTGACTTTAATGGGTTTATTTTGGAAACAAACCGAACTTCAGTAAGTTTGGCCTTCTCTACTGCTTACATGTATTTATTTATAGATTGTAAGTTTTTCAGAGTACAATTCCTTTAACAATCTTCTATAAAAATGCCCCTATGGGGTATTTTGTGACCGGGGAATTTGTCCCATAGGCTTGTAATGTGATAGTTTACATTAAGGTCACAAAACACCAATATTGCCCAGTATTTTTGTATATTTTGGTTTTCTTCATGAGCATGATTTGCAGATGACTGATTTCAGTCTTACTATCCAATCCTGTCCACGCAAGAAAAATATGAAATAAACTGAATTCTACTGCATCTGGTCCCTCTGGTGACACAGTCATGGAAAACAAAATAAAAGACATCAGACAGGCATGGCCGCTACATAAATATGTATGTCTGATTCCCATAGAGCATTTCCTTGTGATAAGCCTTAAAAATGATATTAAACTGCTGAAATAATAATAATCTGACTACTGATATTTATTACATATTCTCAACCTGCCAAAAATCCGAACTCCCACTGGGAACACTGATATACAGCGCAAGTGCTCTGGGATGGAATGGACTCCTGGATTGTTAGTTTAAATAATGGTAGACGCCCTGTTTGTTGTATGGACTAAGGAAAGGCTAAGAGCCTGATGCAATAAGAGATGCAAAAGTTTGCCTGTGCTATTAATCTGCACTAGCCAATCAGATGTTATGTAACTACAATAACCCAGTAAAAAAAATTAATATCTAGATGCTAATTGATAGCAAAGGGAATGTTGGCACCTCCCATTGCATTAGAAATTAGCATCTTTCATTGCCCCATGTTATTTACATGTACACTAGGATATCTCGCTGTATAAAGATTTACATGACACTCTTCGGGGATCTGTGGCTTTTTCTTGCCTTGAGGTTCAGCATCAACGTCATTCTTATTGTTCTGGGTGTACAGCACATTCTCGGGATTCTGAAACTAAATAAAACTATGTAGCCCTTTTAATGGAGAGTTATGGGTCATATAATTACACATACAAAGGCGGGAGATGACACTGGCCTATCTCCCTTTATATGATTCATACTGTGGACCCTCCTTTCTCGGTTTAAAGTAGAAACATTAAAGAAAATGAAGAATTTCTGAAACCCTAAACTCGGGAATTTCCACCCAAACCCCCCCAGCTGCTGTGGAACAATAGAAGCTGAATGTACTGTATGTACTCCCATAAGGCCTTCTGTAGTTGGTGTGTTGCAGTCATTAGTAGTTAGAGTGTCACAGGTTGTGTGTTACATCTATAAATATACACCATACAATGCCATCACATAGTTTTACCAAGGGCAGTGTTCACAGGGTTCACATTAAGCCAGGTTTCTAACACAAACTGCCCTTCCATTACAGGTTATATTGTGTGGGTAACAGAATCAGGTATTTTATTTTGTTATGTGACAAGTTTCTTCATTACCTGTTGTTCCGGGAGACTGAGCACACTAATGACAGCTGGAAGCTAAAACAAAGAAACAACAAGAATTATGCAGATTTACATTCAACTTCTTATTGTCTATAGTGTTTATAATGGTCATCAATATGGAGAAAAATAATTATCCTACATGTCTATGTACTATGGAGGGCTGTAAATGCAGAACTCAGGCATTGGAGATGGGGCTGAAACCCACAATACCATCTGTATTATGAAAATTGCACCTAGACTTTTAAGAAAAACTTTTCTTCTGGGTGGCATTTAATAATAATTATAATAATAACAAAATACAACCACAAACAAGCTGCAAATAAACAAGATTCAGGGTGCTTATATCCCATGGAAGCTTGACCAATCTTCCATTTACTTTACATAGAATAGAATTGACGTGGGGGAATCTTTAGGTACAATGACAGATTGTTATTGGAATTCTTCTGATCTGGTTAAAATGCTCATTAAAATAAGGAATGATCAATGCAAATTCAAACCCCCCCCCGTGTACTATCAAAGGTTAGATAGACTCCTCTCCCTAGAATGCAATCAAGGTGCTTGGAAGGCATTTAATATTATAAACATGTCACTAAAATCCCTATGATTTTATGCACAGATAGTATGAAAAATGCAATATACATTGGTGAGTTATGAGGATTCCAGAGGGCTGGGGGGATGGAGTCCCAGGGGTGTGTCCTGGATAGTAAGTTTGCCAGGGTGAGATGTCTGCAAGTGAATTCACACACTAGCGAGTGACGAGGAAGCAATGGTACGCATTAGTAGCCATGTGTAGGGAGTAAAGGTGGCCATACACACAAGCGATAATCGATAAATCTGGTCAGGGATATTCCCGACCAATCGGAGTGCCAACGACCGACCGTCGTCGGCACTCTGATTGCTCCGGAAAGACGGAAAATTTCCGTCGGCCAGCATCGGCTCCCTTTAATAGAGGGAGCCAATACCGTTAGTGCGGTGTTTGGCAGCGCAGCCGACCGATCCCGGTTCCATGTGTGCAGGTTCCCTTCGCAATGTGCCAACAGATACCAATGTGATCTGTCAGCACATTGCGATGGAAATTTGCGATGCCACTATTATAAGCCAAGGTTTATATATAAGCCAAGTATAAGTAGTATAAGCCAAGGTTTTTGGTTTTTAAAATGGGCCTTAAAAACCAACCTCGTCTTAACTCGAGTCATCTTGTTTTTGGGTTCAGATGAAGCCTTAAAAAAAACATTCTAAAATTGGCCTTACCAGCATGCAGGAGCTGAGACAGGACCAGAGCAATGAATGGAGCAGAGCCGGGAGCAGTAAGATGGGAGCAGCTGCGGGCACGTAGGCGCGGATACGTAAGCACGAGCGCACACAGCATTTACGCACTTTACGTCCTGACTTACTCTGCAGAATGGAGGAGCCTACAGGGAACTTGGAAACTACTGCAAGAGGTGGGCAGGAACTTCTTCTTCTGTATTTGCTTCTTCTGTACCTTTCCTTCTGTATTTGTTTGGCCAATCAATTATAAATGCTGCTTCAACCTTGCCACTCCAGATGTATAGAAACTACAATTCCAGCAATCAAAGCAGGCTGGGAGTTGTAGTTTCCAAACATCTGGAGTGGCAAGGATCTTGGAGTTACTGGATTTTTAGAGTGGTGGGCAGGAGCATTTTTTGTTGTTGTTGCTTGTAGGGCTTAAATTATTGATGTTGCTTGTTAAACTTGCCACTCCAGATGTTTAGAAAATACAAAAAAAATGTGGTTTCTAAACATCTAAAGTACCAAGAAATTGGTTGTTATGATACTGGGTTTGGCTAGGGGTATTACCAGTATATTGGCACCAATACTGTAGGGGAATTCTGCTTTTTACGGGCATAATGCCTCAAAACAATACTAAATCAGAAATCAGTAGTGATGATAATTTCTACCCTCGACTTATACTCGAGTCAATCAGTTTTTACAATTTTTTCAGGTAAAAATAGGTACTTCGACTTCAGCTTATACTCGAGTATATTCAGTAATAGAACGCTACAAACTGTCTCCACTGTGCTCACAGAACGTGGAATGGAAGGTAGGTTGGTGGATCTCTAACAAATCTAATGGGATTTGCCTAATAATAGCAAGATGTATGAAGGGAAATGAACTACCAGGACATCATTATGGTCAGTCGATATGGATAGGACATTTCTGCCTGTCAGCATCAGCTCCCTTAAAGGGCATGTCCACCCCCAAAACTCAAATTTAACCCCATACTGGCCCCACTCTGAAGTGTACAAAAATCCTTACCTTACATCCCAGCTCCTTATGGTTGCCATGCTGTGCCCCTCCAAAGCCAGGAAAATTGCAGTGTAGAAGCTCCCAGTGACTCATCCTGCGCTTGTCTCTGCCTCAACCTCGACATGGTTGAGGCAACCTCCCTCTCCCTCCCGTTTTTTTCTCCCTCCCCCTAGTGTAAAATCCCCATTATATATTATATATATATTGATCCCCCAGCCCCAACCGCCGTAAAAGATTTCATAGAAAGTGCCCCTATAGTTACTTACCTTCCCTCTATCCTCCGGCATTCTGAGCAGCCGGCAGCTGCGAGGCAGCTGAGAGGCAGCCAATCAGGGACGCGGCTGCCGGTCCTGCCCCCTGCTTGCATTTCCGTGCAAGCAGAGGGCCTGGAGACTGCCGCGGAGGATAGAGGGAAGGTAAGTACATATCGAGGCACTTTCTAATAATGTTATTACGGCGGTTGGGGCTGGGGGATCAATATGTATAATATATGAAAAGTTTAAAAAAGGGGTGGACATGCCCTTTAACTTTAAGTAAAGTTTAAGTAGAGTAAGCTGACGTATACACGATAAATATTAAGGGGACTTAGCATTATTAGTATAGTATAATGATAAACATAAATATTAGAGGGAACTTGGTGTAACTGGTATAGCTTACTGACATAAACGCTATAAATATTAGGGGAAATAGTGTAACTGGTATAGCAAACTGACATAAATGCTATAGATATTGGGGGAAATAGTGTAACTGGTATAGCATACTGACATAAAGACTATAAATATTAGGGGATCTTAGCACAACTGGTATAACATACTGACATAAACACTATAAATATTAGGGGACATAGTGTAATTGGTATAGCATACTGACAAACACTATAAATATTAGGGGAAATAGCATAACTGGTATAGCATACTGACAAACACTATAATATCAGGGGAAATAGCATAACTGGTATAGCATACTGACATAAACACTATAAATATTAGGGGAAATAGCATAACTGGTATAGCATACTGACATAAACACTATAAATATTAGGGGACGTAGTGTAACTGGTATAGCATACTGACATAAACACTATAAATATTAGGGGACGTAGCATAACTGGTATAGCATACTGACAAAACACTATAAATATTAGGGGACTTAGCATAACTAGTATAGCATACTGACAAAAACAATATAAATATTAGGGATACTTAGCATACCTGGTATAGCATACTGACATAAACACTATAAATATTAGGGGCGAAGCATAACTGGTATAGCATACTGACATAAACACTATAAATATTAGGGGACGTAGTGTAACTGGTATAGCATACTGACAAACACTATAAATATTAGGGGAAATAGCATAACTGGTATAGCATACTGACATAAACACTATAAATATTAGGGGAAATAGCATAACTGGTATAGCATACTGACAAACACTATAAATATCAGGGGAAATGCATAACTGGTATAGCATACTGACATAAACACTATAAATATTAGGGGAAATAGCATAACTGTATAGCATACTGACATAAACACTATAAATATTAGGGGACGTAGTGTAACTGGTATAGCATACTGACATAAACACTATAATATTAGGGACGTAGCATAACTGGTATAGCATACTGACATAAACACTATAAATATTAGGGGACTTAGCATAACTAGTATAGCATACTGACAAAAACAATATAAATATTAGGGGATACTTAGCATAACTGGTATAGCATACTGACATAAACACTATAAATATTAGGGACGAAGCATAACTGGTATAGCATACTGACATAAACACTATAAATATTAGGGGACGTAGTGTAACTGGTATAGCATACTGACAAACACTATAAATATTAGGGGAAATAGCATAACTGTGATAGCATACTGACATAAACACTATAAATATTAGGGATAGCATAACTGGTATAGCATACTGACAAACACTACAAATATTAGGGGAACTTAGCATAACTGGTATAGCATACTGACAAACACTATAAATATTAAGGGACGTAGTATAACTGGTATAGCATACTGACAAACACTATAAATATTAGGGGAAATAGCATAACTGGTATAGCATACTGACATAAACACTATAAATATTAGGGGAAATAGCATAACTGGTATAGCATACTGACATAAACACTATAAATATTAGGGGACGTAGTGTAACTGGTATAGCATACTGACATAAACACTATAATATTAGGGACGTAGCTAAACTGTTAGCATACTGACATAACACTATAAATATTAGGGGACTAGCATAACTGTATAGCACTACTGACAAAACATATAAATATTAGGGATCTTAGTCATAACTGGTATAGCATACTGACATAAACACTATAAATATTAGGGGACGAAGCATAACTGGTATAGCATACTGACATAAACACTATAATATTAGGGGACGTAGTGTAACTGGTATAGCATACTGACATAAACCCTATAAATATAGGGACGTAGCATAACTGTATGGCATACTGACATAAACACTATAAAATTAGGGACTTAGCATAACTAGTATAGCATACTGACAAAAACATATAAATATTAGGATACTTGCATAACTGGTATAGCATACTGACATAAACACTATAAATATTAGGGGACGAACATAACTGGTATAGCATACTGACATAAACACTATAAATATTAGGGGACGTAGTGTAACTGGTATAGCATACTGACAAACACTATAATATTAGGGGAATAGCATAACTGGTATAGCATACTGACATAAACACTATAATATTAGGGGACTTAGCATAACTGTATAGCATACTGACAAACATATAAATATTAGGGATACTAGCATAACTGGTATAGCATACTGACATAAACACTATAAATATTAGGGGACGAAAGCTAACTGGTATACATACTGACATAACACTATAAATATTAGGGGACGTAGTTAAACTGGTATAGCATACTGACAAACACTATAAATATTAGGGGAAATAGCATAACTGGTATACCTACTGACATAAACACTATAAATATTAGGGAATAGCATAACTGGTATAGCATACTGACAAACACTATAAATATATGGGAAATAGCATAACTGGTATAGCATACTGACATAAACAACTATAATATTAGGGGACTGATAAACTGGTATGCTACTGACATAAACACATAAATATTAGGGGACGTAGTGCTAACTGTTAGCATACTGACATAAACACTATAAATATTAGGACGTAGCATAACTGGTATAGCATACTGACATAAACACTATAATATTAGGGACTATTAGCATAACTAGTATAGCATACTGAACAAAACAACTATAAATATTAGGGATATCTTAGCATAACTGGTATAGCTATACTGACATAAACACTATAATATTAGGGACGAAGCATAACTGGTATAGCATACTGACAAACACTATAAATATTAGGGAACGTAGTGTAACTGGTATAGCATACTGACAAACACTATAATATTAGGGGCAATAGCATAACTGGTATAGCATACTGACTAAACACTATAAATATTAGGGGAAATAGCATAACTGGTATAGCATACTGACAAACACTAAATATTAGGGGAACTTAGCATAACTGGTATAGCGATACTGACATAACACTATAAATATTAGGGAGCGTGTATAACTGGTATGCATACTGACAAACCACTATAAATATTAGGGAAATAGCAAACTGGTATAGCATACTGACATAAACACTATAATATATTAGGGGAATAGCATAACTGGTATGCATACTGACATAAACACTATAATATTAGGGGACGTAGTGCATAACTCGTATAGATATACTGAAATAAACACTATAAATATTAGGGGACTATGCATAACTGGTATAGCATACTGACATAAACACTATAAATATTAGGATTAGCATAACTGTATAGCATACTGACAAAACATCATAATATTAGGGAAACTTAGCATAACTGTATAGCAACTGACATAACACTTAATATTAGGGGAACGTATGCATAACTGGTATAGCATCCTGACATAAACACTATAATCTTAGGAATTAATGTAACTGGTATAGCATACTGACATAAACACTATAAATATTAGGGGACTAGCATAACTACGGTATAGCATACTGACATAAACACTATAATATTATTGGGGACTAGCATAACGTATAGCATACTGACAAAAACACTATAAAATTAGGAACTACTTAGGTCATAATCTGGTATAGCATGCTGAATAAACACTATAATATTAGGGACGAAGCAATACTGGTATAGCATACTGACATAAACACTATAATATTAAGGGACGTAAGTGTAACTGGTATAGCATACTGACAACACTATAATATTAGGGGAAATAGATATACTGGATATAGCATACTGACATAAACACTATAAATATTAGGGGAAATAGCATAAACTGGTATAGCATACTGACAACACTACTAAATATTAGGGAACTTACATACTGGTATAGCGCATCCTGACATAACACTATAAATATTAGGGATGCATAGTATAACTGGTATAGCATACTGACAAACACTATAAATATTAGGGGAAATAGCATAACTGGTATAGCATACTGACATAAACACTATAAATATTAGGGGAAATAGCATAACTGGTATAGCATACTGACAAACACTATAAATATTAGGGGAACTTAGCATAACTGGTATAGCATACTGACATAAACACTATAAATATTAGGGGACGTAGTGTAACTGGTATAGCATACTGACATAAACACTATAAATATTAGGGGACGTAGCATAACTAGTATAGCATACTGACAAAAACAATATAAATATTAGGGGAAATAGCATAACTGGTATAGCATACTGACATAAACACTATAAATATTAGGGGACGTAGTGTAACTGGTATAGCATACTGACAAACACTATAAATATTAGGGGAAATAGCATAACTGGTATAGCATACTGACATAAACACTATAATACACAAAATTAATTCATACTCACCGAGATTTCGGTTTCCCAGTCATTTTCATGGCAGCAGTCACCAAAATAGGTTAATCCCCTGTAGGTACCTGGACAGGAAGTTAAAAAGAACAAAGGTATAAAGGTACCCTCCCCTAAACATACCTTGTCTTCTTTCCCAAGCTTAACATGCCGTATTCCTAGAACCAACTAAAAACTTGAAGGGAAGGGCATTTTGGTGACTGCTGCCATGAAAGTGACTGGGAAACCGAAATCTCGGTGAGTATGAATTGTTTTTGTGTTTTCCCCAAGTCACCATGGCAGCATCTCACCAAAATGGGATATACCAAAGCTCAAATAATGGGAGGGCAAAAAGTATGCTTAAACACACAATTTATTTAGTATCTGCTAATACAGACTGAAGGACTTTACGTCCAAACTTCATATCTTCTTTAGCCAACACATCCATTTTATAATGGCGAACAAACGTCCTAATAGATGACCACCTTGCCGTCTTGCAGATGAGGTCTTTCGGCGCCCTGGCTTCGGCCGCCCAGGAACATGATATCGCTCTAGTTGAATGTGCTTTTAACCCCTCTGGGATCTTTAAGCCTCTTACTTGATAAGCTCTCCTGATACAGGTGACGATCCAACTACATATGGTCTTCTTACTTGGGGCCTGGCCTTTTCGATAACCCCCTGGAACCACAAAGAGGTGATTAGTCTTCCTGAAAGTCTCTGTTCTTTCAATATAAATTTTTAGAGACCGGACTAGGTCTAGATAATGCCACATTCTTTCTTTCTTGGTTTTTGGACTAGGATAGAATGAAGGCAGGACAATCTCTAAGTCAAGATGGAATTCTGAAACCCTGTCGTCATAAAATTGTATGTGAGGTTGTTTAACCGACAGTGCTCCAATTTCTCCCACTCGACAAGCTGAAGTTATTGCTGTTAGAAACACCAGCTTAAGGGTCAACAACCACAAGGAAGTCTTCTCCAAAGGCTCAAAGGGAGATTCTGTTAGAGCTTGAAGCACTAGAGGTAAATTCCAAGGTGGAGGTTTGGAAAAAGATTTTGGTCTTGTCCTTATCATGGCTGCAAAGAATCTCCGCACTAAGGGTTCGTCTGCCCAATTCGTACCTCAGATGGCCGTAAGAGCTGAGACTTGGCCCCTCAAAGTACTAATACTTGGCCCCTCAAAGTCCTTTTTAAACCTGGAATACAAGAATTTTACTATCTTGGCTGGAGAGGACTGCAGTGGTAAGAAATTTTCTTTAAGATTCCATATCTTATAGTATTTTTCAGAGGTTGAGGCTTTTCTGGACCTAAGCAGGATTTCTATCATTTCTTCCTGGAAGCCAACACCCCTCAAATTCTCCCTCTCAACTTCCAGGCCGCTAACCTCAGATTGTTGTAGTCCTGGTATTCTATCGGGCCTTGAGTCAAGAGATAAGGTATCCCTCCTAACTCCATCGGAGGCTCGGTTGCCAAGGTTAGAAGCAGAGGGTACCATGGTCTCCTTGGCCAATTCGGTAAAAATGCGATCACCTCCGCTCCCTGGGCTTGAATTTTTTGAAGTACTCTCCATATCAGAGGTATTGGTGGAAAGATACATAGAAGTATATATATATTATAAAGTATACTTAAATAGAGCACAACACTGTAAAGCAGTTAAAAATGAATTTATTTAGCCATAAAACCAAACCTCACAAACAATGCAAGTTAATCCCATATACCCCCCTTCCTCACCTTCCTCAACATTGGGGCATCCCCCGTAAGTAACTATATTCCCCTCAACCGTGTATCACAATAAGATTAGCAGCTAATTGTTACATACAATGTGTTAGCCGATGTTAACAAGATATCCAATTGGAGATACAATGAAACGTTTTAACCCCAGCTAGTCTGTACCACTGCATCTATATGCTGCTAAGTGAACAGAAAAGTAGCGTAACTGTTCGTTGTAGAAATACAATTGTCCCGCACTCTCTTGCAGATATTCCCCACTATAATGCCTGTATTGTATGACAATATCCCTAAACTGCCAAAAGATGAAAAGGGAAAATGGAAATAATACAGTTACCACTCCATGTGTTGAATCCCCCGGGTTTGTACCATCCTCCGGCGGGACTTCGACTCCCGGACAACTCTCGAGACACGTAGATCACCGTCTCTCCCCACTTGTGTGGCGTCCTTCTCCCGGCCTCTGCATCGGCGCCGACTTCACCCGCCAGAGTAGGTGGTCCCGCACAGGGGATCCTGGAGTGCTGGTGTATCAAACAAAGGCTATTGCAGGCTGGATAATTACAAACTAAGCAGTTATAAACTTCTATGGTGTGATATCAAGTTGTGCTGAGGGGATCACCGACGTGCGTTTCCCCCATTTGATTAATTGCACATGTGGGCTTCCACAGGGTGCAACGTCACTCATTATTTCCTCTACTTATATAGACAGAATTTAAAGTGATAGTGTCTAATAAGACACTCCGTGTGGTGGAGAGGTTCAGTAACCTTAAATTGGAATCTGTTTCTCCTGCACTACATAGTAGAGAGGATATTTACAGGGAAAGGCTTATATCTATGATATGCGAATGCATTAGCAATATCCTATTACTATACAATGTGTTCTGTTCTACACTTAATACCCGATGATGCCTCTTTATTTTTGTATGAGGCTTTAAATACTTTACGCTCTCAATTGTAAGGCTGGACTTTATTCCTTTTTCCAACCTAACCCAAGGACTCTCTGGCAGGTCCCATCTAGACTTAGAGAAAGCTCGCATATGAGAGCTCATCATTGAGCCCCCTAGGTGTAAGAGTTTTTAAGGTAAAGATCCATCTACTCTCCGTTTGAAGGAGTTTTTTATCCAGGTTTCCTCCCCTTATTCCCAAATATACTGTTTGTATGCCTATGAATTTGAACATGGGTTTTTTTCCTCCATGTTCCTCCAAAATATCAGTATAAGCTGTTACCAGGAAATCCTTTAAAGGATATCCAAAGGAAATTGTGGCTAATCTTATTCCAGGGATGTGGGGAGAGTGTGATTAGTGAAGTGAACCGGGACTTCCTGTTCATAAAATATGCAAGCCTGCCAACTTTCTATACAATTCCCAAAGTCTACAAGAAGTGTCGATTTCCCCCGGGACGTCCAATTGTGTCAGGACTGGGGGGACCGACACAAAACATAAGTATATTTGTTGATGCTGTACTACAGCTCTTTGTTAAAAGTCTTAGCTCCTTTGTTTTAGATACCACTGATGTATTGAGGAAGATTAAAGATGTCCAGGTGGAAGAATCCACGTTATTAGTGGCCCTAGATGTGGAGGGGCTATACTCCTCTATACCCCATGAAGTAGGTATCCAAGCGTGCAAACACTTCTTGGAATCCGTGGGGAATAAAGGAGAAAAGCAAACTAGGTTTGTACTTACTCTCCTGGAGTTTGTCTTAAATAACAACATATTTGTGTTCAATAACAAGTACTACAAACAAGTGAGAGGCACGGCGATGGGGGCGGCTTGTGCGCCCTCATACGTGTGCCTCCACCTAGGTATGTAGGAACACTTAGAGGTCCCAGAAATAGCAACAGGTCTGGGTGTTGAGGAACATATATTGATGTGGATCCGATACATAGATGACATTCTCCTGCTTTGGGGAGGATCTATGGTAGAATTGGAGAGTTTCATCAGTAAGCTCAATAAAAATGATAGGAACATCCGCTTAACGTATGAAATCGGGAAGGAAGAGATTACCTTCCTGGACTTAAATATTTGGAAAGACGAGGGCAAATTAAAGACCTCCACATATAGGAAACCGGCATCTGTGAATTCCCTCTTGCATGCTAAAAGCCACCACTCAGACAATACTAAAAAAGCCATACCGGTGGGACAGTTCCTTCGGGTAAGAAGGAACTGTTCGGATAATTTATCTTTTCAAAAGCAAGCAAATGAACTGGGGGAAAGACTAAGCAAGAGGGGTTATAGCCATAAAGGTATTAAGAAGGGTAGGGATAGAGCCCAAATGACAACTCAGGACCACCTCCTATTTGGTCCCAAAAAAGCCCAAAATATGGGCGAAAGTAGGAAAATAAGGCTAACATCTCCATATAATCAGGAGTGGTCTAAACATTGGTACTTACTGTCAGAGGATGTGGAAATAGGTGCCAAGGTGGGACAGTTTCCAACTCTTAGGGCCAAAAGAGCACAAAATCTGAGTGACAGGCTGTCAAAGAGTCATTATAGTGACGTTGCACCCTGTGGAAGCCCACATGTGCAATTAATCAAATGGGGGAAACGCACGTCGGTGATCCCCTCAGCACAACTTGATATCACACCATAGAAGTTTATAACTGCTTAGTTTGTAATTATCCAGCCTGCAATAGCCTTTGTTTGATACACCAGCACTCCAGGATCCCCTGTGCGGGACCACCTACTCTGGCGGGTGAAGTCGGCGCCGATGCAGAGGCCGGGAGAAGGACGCCACACAAGTGGGGAGAGACGGTGATCTACGTGTCTCGAGAGTTGTCCGGGAGTCGAAGTCCCGCCGGAGGATGGTACAAACCCGGGGGATTCAACACATGGAGTGGTAACTGTATTATTTCCATTTTCCCTTTTCATCTTTTGGCAGTTTAGGGATATTGTCATACAATACAGGCATTATAGTGGGGAATATCTGCAAGAGAGTGCGGGACAATTGTATTTCTACAACGAACAGTTACGCTACTTTTCTGTTCACTTAGCAGCATATAGATGCAGTGGTACAGACTAGCTGGGGTTAAAACATTTCATTGTATCTCCAATTGGATATCTTGTTAACATCGGCTAACACATTGTATGTTACAATTAGCTGCTTCTAATCTTATTGTGATACACGGTTGTGCTTAGAGGGGAATACAGTTAGTTATGGGGGACGCCCCAAATGTTGAGGAAGGTGGGGAAGGGGGCTATATGGGATTAACTTGCATTGTTTGTGAGGTTTGGTTTTATGGCTAAATAAATTCATTTTTAACTGCTTTACAGTGTTGTGCTCTATTTAAGTATACTTTATATAGGGGGACACTAGTACCCTCAGTCTGGGAGATTTATTAGTTTTATATACTTAGAGCACCGCCAAGACTAGTGGCGTCAAACAGCAGTATATAGTGATCGGCTGTGCAACAGAGACATCAATTTATTGTAAGATATATAGAAGACTTGAGTCCCACTCCTGTTTAAGGGCATCCACCGCCAATGCCTCAGGAAAGGGGAGGTGACTGAAGAAATGCTGACACTTCTTGTTCCTGTGGGTTGCCATGAGGTCTATTGTCGGTTGACCCCAACGTTCTACCAACATCTCAAACGCTCGAGGATGTAGGCTCCATTCCCCTGGCTGAATTTCTTGCTGGCTGAGATAATCTGCCTGAAGATTGTCTCTTCCTGCCAGGTGGAGAGCTGTTATATATTGCAGATTCTCTTCTGACCACCAGAAGACCTTGTCCACCTCCTCGAGAAGCACTCTGCTTTTTGTGCCCCCCTGCTTTCGAATATAAGTTACTGTAGTCGTATTGTCGCTCCTTATGAGGACATGCCGGCCCCTGACCACATCTTGAAATTTTTGTAGAGCCATTCTGACTGCTCTCAGTTCCAACAGATTTGAAGACTCCCCTTCTCTGTGCCAGTGACCTTGAGTAAAGGTGTCTAGAAGAAGAGCTCCCCAGCCGGTTGCTGAGGCATCTGTCGTGATGGACAGGACTTCTGGTTGATCTAGTGGAAACCCTTTTTCCAGATTCTCCTGCCTGCACCACGATTCGAGGCCCTGTAATATTTCTGTTGGAATACACATTACTCTGTTCATATTCTGGTGTGGTATTTTCACCCTGGACAAGAGAAAATGCTGCAGAGATCTCATGTGCCACCTGGACCACCTGATAAGAAAGACTGTTGCTGCCATGAGTCCCAGCACCTTCATTATTAAGCGCACCGTCACCTGCGTTCTTTGAATAAGATCTTGTACAGTCTCTATGATTTTTCGCTGTCGTATGGGTGGTAATTTTACTATGTTTTGACTGGTTTGGAACAAAGCTCCAAGATATACCAATTCCTGACTGGGTATCAAGTTGCTTTTTTCTATATTGATAATCCACCCATGTTCCTCGAGGATCTGAATTACAATCTTGGTATGCTTTGCCACCTTTTGACTCGCTCTGGCCACGATCAGAATATCGTCCAGGTAATGGTAAATCTCTATCCCTTTTTTCCTGATCTCCACCACCAATGTTATCAATACATTGGTAAATATTCTCGGTGATTGTGACAGGCCGAACGGCAGACTTGTAAACTGGAAATGTTTCCCCTCGACTGCAAAGCATAGGAATTTTCTGCAATTTGGGTGGATCGGTACATGCAGGTATGCGTCTTTTAAGTCGATACTGACTAGCCATGCATCCTTGTACACCGCCTGAATGATCGAGGCCAGAGATTCCATTTTGAACCTCTGACTTTCGACATATCTGTTTAAATTTCTTAGGCCTTCTTTACAAGAAAAAGTCTCGAATAGAAGCCTTTTCGACGTTCTGTTATCGGCACAGGTTCAATGGCCTCCTTCATCAGTAGCTGGGACACATAATCCCGAATAAGACTCAATTCCTCCTGGGAGGACGGGCGTCTGAATGGAAGAAATAGATGCTTTCTGGGGTATGACTGGAACTGGATCCTGTAACCCTGTTGCAATATTCTCAACACCCAGGAGTCCGTGATATTTGTGGCCCAGACCTTGGAGAAAATGGATAACCTTCCTCCCACCTTCTCCACCTGGGCCGTCGTACCCCTATTGTTGGGAGGATTGGCCTCCAGAGAAGGTGTTGTTTCTCTGGGAATTCACTGGTTGCTTTCCCGTCTTCCAGGTGGCCGACCTGTTGGCCTCTTTTCCTGGCCTTCCATCCGTTGGATCCAAAGCTTCATGGCCCTGGACACCGATGTCATCACCATGGCAGGCCTGCAGGAAGCTCCAGCTGCTACATAAGCTTTTCTCAAGGAAAATTCCATTCGCTCATCCATCGGGTCTTTGAAAATTGCTGCATCTTCTACCGGCAGCGTAGTTCTCCGGGCCTACCTAGAAACTGCAGCATCCACTCTATACTGGAGGACACACCAAATGCTGAAAAAAGAAAATTATAAAAAATCCAGCTAAGCATACATGAATGCTCCCATGCTGCTGCACAAAAACCCCAAAGAAATGCCTTACCTCCCAGAAGAACATCAGAGACTTCAGGCAAGTGGAACAGCCGAATACAGCTACAAACACAGCTGAGAGGAAGAGGGAGAGAGCGCGCCAAAAACCCCAGGTTAAACTGTGCTAAGTCCCGCCCCCCCGAGGGGGCAACCAATCACAATCCACTTCCCAACCAATGGGAGATCGGCAACTAGAAACTCCTCCTCCCGCTGCTGCAAGGACCGAAGGAGAAGCCGGGATCCAATAGGCTGCCGGCACGCTGACGTCACAGGTGCGCGCCATCTTGCAAGGGGAACCACGTGCGTCCAAGCACGGACAGCCCCTACCGCCCGGTCACCAAGGGCATTCCTTCCCCTAGGCACTCCAAGAAGGAGGCGACACCGGGGAGCATCAGCGAGAGAGTGGGCGAGAGACCTGAGCTGGAAAAACAAAAGCCGCGATGGCCGGTAAGCTGCCTGGAAAACCTCCTGTAGCGTCCATGGACAGAAAGGAAAAAAGACAAGGTATGTTTAGGGGAGGGTACCTTAATACCTTTGTTATTTTTAACTTCCTGTCCAGCTACCTACAGGGGATTAACCCATTTTGGTGAGATGCTGCCATGGTGACATAAACACTAAAAATATTAGGGGACGTAGCATAACTGGTATAGCATACTGGCATAAAGACTATAAATATTAGGGGACGTAGCATAACTAGTATGGCCTACTGACAAAAACAATATAAATATTAGGGGAACCTAGCATAACTGGTATAGCATACTGACATAAACACTATAAATATTAGGTTGTTTGTCACTATGTATACCAGTTTATGCTATTTCCCCTAATATTTATAGTGTTTATGTCAGTATGCTATACCAGTTATGCTATTCCCCTAATATTATAGTGTTTGTCATTAGCTATACCAGTTACACTACTCCCTAATATTTATAGTGTTTATGTCAGTATGCTATACCGTTATGCTTCGTCCCCTAATATTTATGTGTTTATGTCAGTAGCTATACCAGTTATGCTAAGTTCCCTAATATTTATATTGTTTTTGTCAGTATGCTATACTAGTTGTATGCTAAGTCCCCTAATATTTATAGTGTTTTATGTCATATGCTATACCAGTTATGACTACGTCCCCTAATATTTATAGTGTTTATGTCAGTATGCTATACCATTTACACTACGTCCCCTAAATTTAAGTGTTTTGTCAGTATGCTATACCAGTTATGCTTCGGTCCCCTAATATTTATAGTGTTTATGTCAGTATCTATACCAGTTATGCTAAGTTCCCTAATATTTTATTGTTTTTTGCAGTATGCTATACTAGTTTGCCTAAGTCCCTAATATTTTAGTGTTTATGTCAGTATGCTATACCAGTTATGCTACGTCCCCTAATATTTAAAGTGTTTTTCAGTATGCATACCAGTTCACTACATCCCCTAATATTTAATAGTGTTTATGTCAGTATGCTATACCAGTTACTATCCCTCCCCTAATATTTAATAGTGTTTATGTCGGTATGCTATAACCATTATGCTATTTCCCCTAATATTTATAGTGTTTGTCCAGTATGCCTATACATTTATAAACTACGTCCCTTAATATTTATAAGTGTTTGTCAGTATGCTATACCAGTTTATGCTAGTTTCCCCTAATATTTAGTGTTTGTCAGTATGCTATACCAGTTATGCTATTCCCCTAATATTTATAGTGTTTATGTCAGTATGCTATACCAGTTATGCTATTTCCCTATATTTATAGTGTTTGTCAGTAATGCTATACAGTTACACTACGATCCCCTAATATTTATAGTGTTTATGTCGTATGCTATACCAGTTATGCTCGTCCCTAATACTTTATAGTGTTTATGCAGTATGCTATACCAGTTATGCTAAAGTATCCCTAATATTTATATTGTTTTTGTCAGTATGCTATCCTATTATGCTAAGTCCCCTAATATTTAATAGTGTTATGTCAGATGCTATACCAGTAGACTACGGGGTTCCCCTAATATTTATATTGTTTTTGTCAGTAGGCCATACTAGTAGTGCTACGTCCCCTAATATTTATAGTCTTTATGCCAGTATGATATACCAGTTATGCTACGTCCCTAATATTTTTAGTGTTTATGTCACCATGGCAGCATCTCACCAAAATGGGTTAATCCCCTGTAGGTAGCTGGACAGGAAGTTAAAAATAAAACAAAGGTATTAAGGGACCTCCCCTAAACATACCTTGTCTTTTTTCCTTTCTGTCCATGGACGCTACAGGAGGTTTTCCAGGCAGCTTACGGCCATCGCGGCTTTTTTTCCAGCTAGGTCTCTGCCCACTCTCGCGCTGATGCTCCCCGGTGTCGCCTCTTCTTGGAGTGCCTAGGGGAAGGAATGCCCTTGGTGAACGCGGGGTGGGTAGGGGCTGTCGTGCTTGGACGCACGTGGTTCCCCTTGCAAGAGGCGCGCACCTGTGACGTCAGCGTGCCGGCAGCTATTGGATCCCGGCTTCTCCTTCGGTCTTGCAGCAGCGGGGAGGAGGAGTTTCTAGTTGCCGATCTCCCATTGGTTGGGAAGTGGATTGTGATGGTTGCCCCCTCGGGGGGGCGGGACTTAGCACAGTTTAAACTGGGGTTTTGGCGCGCTCTCTCCCTCTTCCTTCAGCTGTGTTTGTAGCTGTATTCGGCTGTTCCACTTGCCTGAAGTCTCTGATGTTCTTTGGGAGGTAAGGCATTTCCTTGGGGTTTTTGTGCAGCAGAATGGGAGCATTCATGTATGTCTAGCTGGATTTTTTATAATTTTCTTTTTCAGCATTGGTGTGTCCTCAGTATAGAGTGGATGCTGCAGTTTCTAGGTAGGCCCGGAGAACTACGCTGCCGGTAGAAGATGCAGCAATTTTCAAAGACCGATGGATGAGCGAATGGAATTTTCCTTGAGAGAAAAGCTTATGTAGCAGCTGGAGCTTCCTGCAGGCCTGCCATGGTGATGACATCGGTGTCCAGGGCCATGAAGCTTTGGATCCAACGGATGGAAGGCCAGGAAAAGAGGCCAACAGGTCGGCACCTGGAAGACGGGGAAAGCAACCAGTGAATTCCCAGAGAACAACAACCTTCTCTGGAGGCCAATCCTCCAACAATAGGGGTACGACGGCCCAGGTGGAGAAGGTGGGAGGAAAGGTTATCCATTTTCTCCAAGGTCTGGGCCACAAATATCCCGGACTCCTGGGTGTTGAGAATTTGAACAGGGTTACAGGATCCGTTCCAGTCATACCCCAGAAAGCAATCTATTTCTTCCATTCAGGCGCCCGTCCTCCCAGGAGGAATTGAGTCTTATTCGGGATATGTGTCCCAGCTACTGATGAAGGAGGCCATTGAACCTGTGCCGATAACAGAAAGTCGAAAAGGCTTCTATTCGAGACTTTTTCTTGTAAAGAAGGCCTAAGAAATTTAAACAGATATGTCGAAAGTCAGAGGTCAAAATGGAATCTCTGGCCTCGATCATTCAGGCGGGTGTAAAAGGATGCATGGCTAGTCGGATCGACTTAAAAGACGCATACCTGCATGTACCGATCCACCACCAAATTGCAGAAAATTCCTATGCTTTGCAGTCGAGGGAAACATTTCCAGTTTACAAGTCTGCCGTTCGGCCTGTCACAATCACCGAGAATATTTACCAAGTATTGATAACATTGGTGGTGGAGATCAGGAAAAAAAGGATAGAGATTTACCATTACCTGGACGATATTCTGATCGTGGCCAGAGCGAGTCAAAAGGTGGCAAAGCATACCAAGATTGTAATTCAGATCCTCGAGGAACATGGGTGGATATCAATATGAAAAAAGCAACTTGAACCCAGTCAGGAATTGGTATATCTGGAGCTTTTTTCCAAACCAGTCAAAAACGTAGTAAAACTACCACCCATACGACAGCGAAAAATATAGAGACTGTTCAAGATTATTCACAAGAACAAAGGTGACGGTGCGCTTAATAATGAAGGTGGGACTCATGGCAGCAACAGTCTTTCTTATCAGGTGGTCCAGGTGGCACATGAGATCTCTGCAGCATTTTCTCTTGTCCAGGGTGAAAATACCACACCAGAATATGAACAGAGTAATGTGTATTCCAACAGAAATATTACAGGGCCTCGAATCGTGGTGCAGGCAGGAGAATCTGGAAAAAGGGTTTCCACTAGATCAACCAGAAGTCCTGTCCATCACGACAGATGCCTCAGCAACGGCTGGGGGAGCTCTTCTTTCTAGACACCTTTACTCAAGGTCACTGGCAAGAGAAGGGGAGTCTTCAAAATCTGTTGGAACTGAGAGCAGTCAGAAGTGCTCTACAAAATTTCAAGATGTGGTCAGGGGCCGGCATGTCCTCATAAGGAGCGACAATACGACTACAGTAACTATATTCGAAGCAGGGGGGCACAAAAAGCAGAGTGCTTCTCGAGGGGTGGACAAGGTCTTCTGGTGGTCAGAAGAGAATCTGCATATATAACAGCTCTCCACCTGGCAGGAAGAGACAATCTTCAGGCAGATATCTCAGCCAGCAAGAAATTCAGCCAGGGGAATGGAGCCTACATCCTGAGGTTTGAGATGTTGGTAGAACGTTGGGGTCAACCGACAATAGACCTCATGGCAACCCACAAGGAACAAGATAGTTCAGCTTCTTCAGTCACTCCCCTTTCCTGAGGCATATGGCGGTGGATGCACCTTAAACGGAGTGGGACTCAAGTCTTCTATATATCTTACAATAAATTGATGTCTCTGTTGCACAGCGATCACTATATACTCTGGTTTGACGCCACTAGTCTTGGCGGTGCTCTAAGTAATATAAACTAATAAATCTCCCAGATGAGGGTACTAGTGTCCCCTATATAAAGTATACTTAAATAGGCACAACACTGTAAAGCAGTTAAAAATGAATTTATTTAGCCATAAAACCAAACCTCACAAACAATGCAAGTTAATCCCATATAGCCCCCTTCCCCACCTTCCTCAACATTTGGGGCGTCCCATAACTAACTGTATTTCCCCTCTAAGCACAACCGTGTATCACAATAAGATTAGAAGCAGCTAATTGTAACATACAATGTGTTAGCCGATGTTAACAAGATATCCAATTGGAGATACAATGAAATGTTTTAACCCAGCTAGTCTGTACCACTGCATCTATATGCTGCTAAGTGAACAGAAAAGTAGCGTAACTGTTCGTTGTAGAAATACAATTGTCCCGCACTCTCTTAGCAGATATTCCCCACATAATGCCGGATTGTAGACAATACCCAACTGCCAAAAAATGAGAAAAGGGAAAATGGAAATAATACAGTACCACTCCATGTGTTGAACCCCCGGGTTTGTACCATCCTCCGGGGGACTTCGACTCCCGGACAACTCTCCGAGACACGTAGATCACCGTCTCTCCCACTTGTGTGGCGTCCTTCTCCCGGCCTCTGCATCGGCGCCGACTTCACCCGCCAGAGTAGGTGTCCCGCACAGGGGATCCTGGAGTGCTGGTGTATCAAACAAAGGCATTGCAGGCTGGATAATTACAAACTAAGCAGTTATAAAACTTCTATGGTGGATATCAAGTTGTGCGAGGGGATCACTGACGCGCGTTTCCCCCATTTGATTAATTGCACATGTGGGCTTCCACAGGGTGCAACGTCACTCATTATTTCCTCTAATTTATAGACAAGAATTTAAAGTGATAGTGTCTAATAAGACACTCCGTGTGGTGGAGAGGTTCAGTAACCTTAAATTGGAATCTGTTTTCTCTGCACTACATAGTGAGAGAGGATATTTACAGGGAAAGGCTTATATCTATGATATGCGAATGCATTAGCAATATCCTATTACTATACAATGTGTTCTGTTTACACTTAATACCCGATGATGCCTCTTATTTTGTATGAGGCTTTAAATACTTTACGCTCTCAATTGTAAGGCTGGACTTTATTCCTTTTTCCAACCTAAACAAGGACTCTCTGGCAGGTCCCATCTAGACTTAGAGAAAGCCGCTCGCATATGAGAGCTCATCATTGAGCCCCCTAGGTGTAAGAGTTTTTTAAGGTAAAGATCCATCTACTCTCCGTTTGAAGGAGTTTTTTATCCAGGTTTCCTCCCCTTATTCCCAAATATACTGTTTGTATGCCTATGAATTTGAACATGGGTTTTTTTCCTCCATGTTCCTCCAAAATATCAGTATAAGCTGTTACCAGGAAATCCTTTAAAGGATATCCCAAGGAAATTGTGGCTAATCTTATTCCGGAGTGTGGGGAGAGTGTGATTAGTGAAGTGAACCGGGACTTCCTGTTCATAAAATATGCAAGCCTGCCAACTTTCTATACAATTCCCAAAGTCTACAAGAGTGTCGATTTCCCCCGGGACGTCCAATTGTGTCAGGGACTGGGGGGACCGACACAAAACATAAGATATTTGTGATGTGTACTACAGCTCTTTGTTAAAAGTCTTAGCTCCTTTGTTTTAGATACCACTGATGTATTGAGGAAGATTAAAGATGTCCAGGTGGAAGAATCCACGTTATAGTGGCCCTAGATGTGGAGGGGCTATACTCCTCTATACCCCATGAAGTAGGTATCAAGCGTGCAAAACACTTCTGGAATCCGTGGGGAATAAAGGAGAAAAGCAAACTAGGTTTGTACTTACTTCCTGGAGTTTGTCTTAAATAAAACAACATATTTGTGTTCAATAACAAGTACTACAAACAAGTGAGAGGCACGGCGATGGGGGCGGCTTGTGCGCCCTCATACTGTGCCTCACCTAGGTATGTAGGAACACTTAGAGGTCCCAAAATGCAACAGGTCTGGGTGGTTGAGGAACATATTTGATGTGATCCGATACATAGATGACTTTCCCTGCTTTGGGGAGGATCTATGGTGTAGATTGGAGAGTTTCATCAGTAAGCTCAATAAAAATGATAGGAACATCCGCTTAAAGTATGAAATCGGGAAGGAAGAGATTACTTCCTGGACTTAAATATTTGGAAAGACGAGGGCAAATTAAAGACCTCCACATATAGGAAACCGGCATCTGTGAATTCCCTCTTGCATGCTAAAAGCCACCACTCAGACAATACTAAAAAAGCCATACGGTGGGACCGTTCTCGGGTAAGAAGGAACTGTTCGGATAATTTATCTTTTCAAAAGCAAGCAAATGAACTGGGGGAAAAGACTAACAAGAGGGGTTATAGCCATAAAGGTATAAGAAGGGTAGGGATAGAGCCCAAATGACAACTCAGGACCACCTCCTATTTGGTCCCAAAAAAGCCCAAAAATGGGCGAAAGTAGGAAAATAAGGCTAAATCTCCATATAATCAGGAGTGGTCTAAACATTGGTACTTACTGTCAGAGGATGTGGAAATAGGTGCCAAGGTGGGACAGTTCAACTCTTAGGGCCAAAAGAGCAACAAATCTGAGTGACAGGCTGCAAAGAGTCATTATAGTGACGTTACCCTGTGGAAGCCCACATGTGCAATTAATCAAATGGGGGAAAACGCACGTCGGTGATGCTCCCTCAGCACAACTTGATATCACACCATAGAGTTTATAACTGCTTAGTTGTAATTATCCAGCCTGCAATAGCCTTTGTTTGATACACCAGCACTCCAGGATCCCCTTGCGGGACCACATACTTGGCGGGTGAAGTCGGCGCCGATGCAGAGGCCGGGAGAAGGACGCCACACAAGTGGGGAGAGACGGTGATCTACGTGTCTCGAGAGTTGTCCGGGAGTCGAAGTCCCGCGGAGGATGGTACAAACCCGGGGGATTCAACACATGGAGTGGTAACTGTATATTTCCATTCCCTTCATCTTTTGGCAGTTTAGGGATATTGTCAATTCAATACAGGCATTATAGTGGGGAATATCTGCAAGAGAGTGCGGGACAATTGTATTTCTACAACGAACAGTTACGCTACTTTTCTGTTCACTTAGCAGCATATAGATGCAGTGGTAGGTACAGACTAGCTGGGGTTAAAACGTTTCATTGTATCTCCAATTGGATATCTTGTAACACGGCTAACACATTGTATGTAACAATTAGCTGTATCTTTTGTGATACACGGTTGAGGGGATATAGTTACTTACGGGGGATGCCCAATGTTGAGGAGGTGAGGAAGGGGGGTATATGGGATTAACTTGCATTGTTTGTGAGGTTTGGTTTTATGGCTAAATAAATTCATTTTTAACTGCTTTACAGTGTGTGCTCTATTTAAGTATACTTTATAATATATATAACTTCTTATGTATCTTTCCACAATAACCTCTGATATGGAGAGTACTTCACAAAAATTCAAGCCCAGGGAGCGGAGGTGATGCATTTTTACCGAATTGGCCAAGGAGACCATGGTACCCTCTGCTTCTAACCTTGGCAAACGAGCCTCCGATGGAGTTAGGAGGGATACCTTATCTCTTGACTCAAGGCCCGATAGAATACCAGGACTACAACAATCTGAGGTTAGCGGCCTGGAAGTTGAGAGGGAGAATTTGAGGGGTGTTGGCTTCCAGGAAGAAATGATAGAAATTGCTTAGGTCCAGAAAAGCCTCAACCTCTGAAAATACTATAAAGATATGGAATATTTAAAGAAAATTTCTTACCACTGCAGTCCTCTCCAGCCAAGATAGTAAAATTCTGTATTCCAGGTTTTAAAAGGACTTTGAGGGGCCAAGTATTAGTACTTTGAGGGGCAAGTCTCAGCTCTTACGGCCATCTGAGGTACGAATTGGGCAGACGAAACCTTAGTGCGGAGATTCTTTGCAGCCATGATAAGGACAAGACCAAAATCTTTTCCAAACCTCCACCTTGGAATTACCTCTAGTGCTTCAAGCTCTAACAGAATCTCCTTTGAGCCTTTGGAGAAGACTTCCTTGTGGTTGTTGACCCTTAAGCTGGTGTTTCTAACAGCAATAACTTCAGCTTGTCGAGTGGGAGAAATTGGAGCACTGTCGGTTAAACAACCTCACATACAATTTTATGACGACAGGGTTTCAGAATTCCATCTGACTTAGAGATTGGCCTGCCTTCATTCTATCCTAGTCCCCCAAAAACCAAGAAAGAAAGAATGTGGCAATCTAGACCTAGTCCGGTCTCTAAAAATTATATTGAAAGAACAGAGACTTCAGGAAGACTAATCACCTCTTTGTGGTTCCAGGGGGTTATCGAAAAGGCCAGGCCCCAAGTAAGAAGACCATATGTAGTTGGATCGTCACCTGTATCAGGAGAGCTTATCAAGTAAGAGGCTTAAAGATCCCAGAGGGGTTAAAAGCACATTCAACTAGAGCGATATCATGTTCCTGGGCGGCCGAAGCCAGGGCGCCGAAAGACCTCATCTGCAAGACGGCAAGGTGGTCATCTATTAGGACGTTTGTTCCATTATAAAATGATGTGTTGGCTAAAGAAGATATGAAGTTTGGACGTAAAGTCCTTCAGTTGTATTAGCAGATACTAAATAAATTGTGTGTTAAGCATACTTTTTGCCCTCCCATTATTTGGGCTTGGTATATCCCATTTTGTGAGATTGCCTTGCCAGGTGATTGGGGAAAAACACAAAAACAATTCATACTCACCGAGATTTCGGTTTCCCAGTCAATTCATGGCAGCAGTCACCAAAATGCCCTTCCCTTCAAGTTTTTAGTTGGTTCTAGGAATACGCATGTTAAGCTTGGGAAAGAAGACAAGGTATGTTTAGGGGAGGGTACCTTTTACCTTGTTTTTTTAACTTCCTGTCCAGGTACCCTACAGGGGGATAACTATTTTGGTGACTGCGCCATGAAATGACTGGGAACCGAAATCTGCGGTGAGTATGAATTAATTGTGTATTATAGTGTTTATGTCAGTATGCTATACCAGTTATGATATTCCCCTAATATTTATAGTGTTTGTCAGTATGCTATACAGTATGCTATTTCTACTAATATATAGTGTTTGTCAGTTTGCTATACCTGTTACATACGTCCCAATTTTATGTGTTTATGTCAGTATGCTCATACGTATGCTATTCCCCTAATATTTATATTGTTTGTCAGTATGTATACTAGTTATGCTACGTCCCCTAATATTTATAGTGTTTATTGTCAGTATGCTATACCAGTTACACTACGTCCCCTAATATTATAAGTGTTTATGTCAGTATGCTATACCAGTTATGCTAAGTTTCCCTATATTATATGTGTTTGTCGAGTTGCTAACCAGTGATGCTTTTCCCCTAAATATATAGTGTTTTATGTCAGTATGCTAGCATAACTGGTATAGCATACTGACATAAACACTATAAATATTAGGTGATGTAGCATAACTGGTATAGCATACTGACATAAACACTATCAGGGAGATTCAATAAAAGTTCTGGTGCCAATTTTGCCCCAAGCAATCAAATTTTATTTAACATTTGAAAGATAACATCTGATTGGCTGGGACAAAATTAGCACCATTTTAAAAAATAAGAACTTTTATTGAATAACCCTGTATAAATATATGGGGAACTTAGCATAACTGGTATAGCATACTGACGTAAACACTATAAATATTAGGAGACGTAGCATAACTGGTATAACATACTGACAAAAACAATATAAATATTAGGGGAACTTAGCATAACTGGTATAGCATACTGACATAAACACTATAAATATTAGGGAATGTAGCATAAATGGTATAACATACTGACATAAACACTATAAATATTAGGGTAACTTAGCATAACTGGTATAGCATACTGACAAACACTATAAATATTAGGGGAACTTAGCATAACTGGTATAGCATACTGGCATAAATTATATAAATATTAGGGGACATAGCATAACTGGTATAGCTTACTGACATAAACACTATAAATATTAGGGAACGTAGCATAACTAGTATAGCATACTGACAAAAACAATATAAACATTAAGGGAACTTAGCATAACTGGTATAGCATACTGACATAAACACTATAAATATTAGGGGACGTAGCATAACTGGTATAGCATACTGACAAACACTATAAAATTATAAGGGACTTACAGCATAACTGTATAAGCATATGACATAACACTATAATATATGGGGAACTTAGCATAATGGTATAGCATACTGACTAAAACTATATATATTAGGAGACGCTGCATAACTGGTATAGCATACTGACAAACACTAAATATTAGGGGACATAGTGTAACTGGTATAGCATACTGACATAAGCTATAAATATAGGGGGTGTAGCATAACTGTATAGCTTACTGACATAAACACTATAATATTAGGGGAACTTAGCATAACTGGTATAGCATACTGGCATAAATATTATAATATTAGGGGATTAGCATAACTGGTATAGCATACTGACATAAGCACTATAAATATTAGGGGACGTAGCATAACTGGTTTAGCATACTGACACAAACACTATAAATATATGGGGAACTTAGCATAACTGGTATAGCATACTGACATAAACACTATAAATATTAGGGGACATAGCATAACTGGATAGCATACTGACATAACACTAAATATTAAGAACTTAGCATAACTGGTATAGCATACTGACATAAACACTATAATATTAGGGGAACTTAGCATAACTGGTATAGCACTGACATAAACCTATAAATATTAGGGGATGTAGCATAACTGGTATAGCATACTGACAAACACTATAATAATTAAGGGACGTAGCATAACTGGTATAGCATACTACATAAACACTAAATATATGGGAACTTAGCATACTGGTATAGCATACTGACATAAAACTATATATTAGGAGACGCTGCATCACTGGTATAGCAATCTGACAAACACTAAATATTAGGGGGACATAGGGTAACTGGTATAGCATACTGAGATAAAAGCTATAAATATTAGGGGGTGTAGCATAACTGGTATAGCTTACGGACATAAACACTATAAATATTAGGGGAACTTAGCATAACTGGTATAGCATACTGGCATAAATATTATAAATATTGGGGATGTAGCATAACTGGTTAGCATACTGACATAAGCACTATAAATATTGGGACTAGCATAACTGGTTTAGCATACTGACACAAACACTATAAATATATGGGGAACTTAGCATAACTGTTATAGCATACTGACATAAACACATAAATATTAGGGACATAGCATAACTGGTATAGCATACTGACATAAACACTAAATATTAAGGGAACTTAGCATAACTGGTATAGCATACTGACATAAACACTATAAATATTAGGGGACGTAGCATAACTGGTATAGCATACTGACAAACACTATAAATATTAAGGGACGTAGCATAACTGGTATAGCATACTGACATACACTATAAATTATGGGAACTTAGCATAACTGGTATAGCATACTGACATAAAAACTATATATATTAGGAGACGCTGCATAACGGGTATAGCATACTGACAAACACTAAATATTAGGGGGACATAGTGTAACTGGTTATAGCATACTGACATAAAAGCTATAAATATTAGGGGGTGTAGCATAACTGGTATAGCTTACTGACATAAACACTATAATATTAGGGGAACTTAGCATAACTGGTATACATACTGGCATAAATATTATAAATATTAGGGGATGTAGCATAACTGGTATAGCAATACTGACATAAGCACATAAATATTAGGGGACGTAGCATAACTGGTTTACATACTGACACAAACACTATAATATATGGGGACACTTAGCATAACTGGTATAGCATACTGACATAAACACTATAATATTAGGGACATAGCATAACTGGTAAGCATACTGACATAAACACTAATATTAAGGGAACTTAGCATAACTGGTATAGCATACTGACATAAACACTATAAATATAGGGGAACTTACCATAACTGGTATAGCATACTGACAAAACACTATAAATATTGGGAACTTAGCATAACTGGTATAGCATACTGACATAAACACTATAAATATTAGGGGAACTTAGCATAACTGGTATAGCATACTGATATAAACACTATAAATATTAGGGGAACTTAGCATAACTGGTATAGCATACTGACATGAACACTATAAATAGTGTCACCCTCTGACTCTGTCTCACCCGCTGGCGCTCTCATATGGTAGCCTTCACTTCAGCCCACCACTAGGCCCGATAATAAATGTGGTGGGGGAGTTGGTATTCTTCTCTCTGAGCGCTGTACTTTCAAACCCATCACACTCACCCCCTTACCAGCCCTCTCCCATCTATCTTTTGAGTTTCACTCAATCCGTGTTTACTCTCCCACACCCCTGCAGATTGCGGTTTTTATCTATGATTAAGTACCAGGTGGTCTAGAAACGCGTCAGGCGCACTGAATAAAGCTGTGAGTTAACCTATCTATGTGTCCGGATTCTCTGTACATCCTGGTTGATGCAGTGTTGTTTCTCTTTTGTTGTATTCGTAGATTTGGTCTGGAGCGACGGACCTGGGCATTTTGCACCTGGGTCACCAAGAGGCACCGAACATATATCCTGAAAATTTTGTAATTCGGGGTGTTTTATTTTGCTATTTAGAGGAGCGAAGGGTCTGGGGTTTTATACAATCCGGACCACCGTAATGAATAGTAAGCATTATAGGTGTCACATTCATGAATGGGATTTTTTCATTGTTTTGCGGTTATTTATCGACCACCCGCCCGACCCCCACTTTCGTTGACCATTTCTCTGCTTGGTTGTCCCCTCTTCCACTGACATCCCCTCAATGATCTTAGGGGATTTCAATATCCCCATCGATACCAACACTCTACCTGCCACTAAACTTTTTTTTTGCCTTACCCAATGGTTTCTCGCCCAGACCCATTGTAATGGGCATACACTGGATCTGGTCTTTACCCACTCTGTTCCATATCTAACGTCTCCAACTCTCTTTTTCTCTGTTCCGATCATCATCTCAAATTTAATCTTGTGTCATCTGTCCCAGCCGTAACCCAAACAACCAAACGTCAGATGCAGGGACCTACGTATTCTCGACCCCCATTCGCTCTCTATCCCTCTCCAAAAACTTAACTCTAATGCCCTCCTTCTCTGACCCTAACCTTGCAGGTGTCCACTACCATAACACTGTTTCCAATGCCTTGACTCTGTTGCTCCCTTATCCACCCATCGCCTTAGATGCAAGAACCCCACCCGTGACTTACGGACCAGATTAAAAATTTGAAAGGCAATCTCGTATACCGAGCAACGCAACAGTAACAAAAATATCGACTTTCTTGAATTTAAAAGTGCTCTTTGTCAGATCAAGGTGCTTTGTCCAATCCCATAACCCCAAACAGCTCTTCAAAGTATTCAACTCCCTGCACTGTTCCCCACCTCCTCCGCCTACCCCATGTCTATCGGCTGATGAAATAGCCTCATAAGCATACTGACATAAACACTATAAGTATTAGGGAAACTTAGCATAACTGGTATAGCATACTGACATAACACTATAAATACTATAATATTAGGGGACATAGCATAACTGGTACAGCATACTGACATAAACACTATAAATATATGGGGAACTTAGCATAACTGGTATAGCATACTGACAATAAAACTATAAATATTAGGGGACGTAGCAACTGGTATAGCATACTGACATAACAATATAAATACTATAAATATTGAGGGACATAGCATAACTGGTACAGCATACTGACATAAACACTATAAATATTAGGGGACTAGCATAACTGGTATAGCATACTGACATAAACACTATAATATATGGGGAACTTAGCATAACTGGTATAGCATACTGACAAAAAACTATAAATATTAGGGGACGTAGCATAACTGGTATAGCATACTGACATAAACACTATAAATACTATAATATTAGGGGAACTAGCATACTGGTACAGCATACTGACAAAACACTATAAATATTAGGGGCGTAGCATAACTGGTATAGCATACTGACAAAACACTATAAATATTGGGGAACTTAGCATAACTGGTATAGCATACTGACATAAACACTATAAATACTATAATATAGGGGACATAGCTAACTGGTACAGCATACGACATAAAACATATAATATTAGGGGACGTTACATAACTGGTTAGCATACTGACATAACACTATAAATATAGGGGAACTTAGCATAACTGGTATATCATACTGACAATAAACTATAAATTTAGGGGACGTAGCATAACTGTTATAGCATACAGACATAAACGCTATAATAATTAGGGGACATAGCATAACTGGTATAGCATACTGACATAAGAGCTATGATATTAGGGGACGTACATAAGTGGTATAGCATACTGAATAAAGACTATAAATATTAGGGGATCTTAGCATAAGTGGTATAGCATACTGATATAAACACTATAAATATTAGGGGACTAACAAAACTGGTATAGCATACTGACATAAACACTATAATATTTGGGATGTAGCATACTGGTATAGCATACTGACATAATACTCTAATATTAGGGGAACTTAGCATAAGTGTATAGCATACTGACATAACACTATAAATAGGGAATCTTAGCATAACTGGTATAGCATACTGGCATAACACTATAAATATTAGGTACGTAGCATAACTGGTATGCATACTGACATAACACTATAAACATTAGGGAACATGGGGGCATCGTGGCCATATATGTATACTTTTTCGTGGACATACGCCACTTCCTTGGGTGCTTGGTTAGTGAATGTGAAGTTTTAATCTGGACATTGGTAGCCTGCCCCTATTGACAGGATTTATGATTTATAAAGCTGTTTGCAGATAGCTAGGACAAGGCGTATGAGCACCGTGGATAAAAGGGACTATCGGTGGGATCCCGGAGCACAGGTACTATTACTTTTTGTTTGCATACACAATGTTTTCACAATTCTTACATTATTATATGTCAAAGATGATTATAACCCACTGATTAGCAATACCAAACTTACACCTCAACATTAATGTGACATGGGAAATTAATGTTGACCACAAATATGGGTGGGCAAAACTCTGTGAGGGAACGTTATTTGTTTGAAACTAAATAATGAATAGAGATGGACTAGAACTCGAACCCGAGTTCGAGCCAAACTATTCGAATTCAAATGAATTCGGACTTCTCGAACTATCCCGGACCCGCATTTTCGATATTTGAACTTGGATAAATATCGAATGTTCGACCGTTCGAATGTGCGAGTAAAATGCCTATTATATCTATACGCGAGCATCGAATCAGCGAGTAAAGTGTCCATTAAAACCTATACGCAGCATCGAATCCGGGAGTAAAATGTCCATGAAATCTAGGCGCGAACGCAGCATTGAATCCGGGAGTAAAATGCCATGATATCTAGGCGCAAACGCGAGCATCGAATCCGCGAGTAAAGTGTCCATTAAAACCTATACGCGAGCACAATCCGCGAGTAAAGTGTCCATTAAAACCTATACGCGAGCATCGAATCCGCGAGTAAAATGTACATGGTACCTAGGCGCCACGTAAATAGCGCCAGTTAAAGTAAAATTGTTTTTCCAATGTCCTGGATATTGGAACATGTTCCCCAGACCATTTCCCAGGTCCCACAGCCATTTACATTAAGTTACCATTGATACTTTAATTGTATTTCATTAAACTTTTCAAACTATTTGACACCCATTGACTTTAATGGGTCTGTTTTTGAACTTTCCAATATATAGAGGCCTCTCTAATAATGAATGTGCAGTAAAAAAAGATATAAACAGTTAAAAATGAAATATAAAAGATTTTTAATATAAAATAATTTTTAGATTAGGAGCCACTTACCAGTCACATTAAGTAGAGTTTAAACCCAAAAAATCAAAGTTAAAGTTGAAAGTAGTTCCCTCCCATCCTTTTCAGCATGGAAGATTCCACTCAGGGGCATTTTCTTTACCTCTATGAGCTAATTTTAGGTTCTGTTTTGTTCCCCAAATCTGAAGCTGACATATCCCTTGCCTGCCAGTACTTTACCTTGATTACATTGTCAGCACCAGTGTGATTTCCATTTCCACCTGTTAACCCCTATGATGTATGAATATATTAAATCATCAATATTCAAATTGGTGGTGCAGCTGATTAACACTTTCTAGTAGCTGTGTTGTAGTGTGGATGTATATAGGTCTGGGTATCTAGTGTGTCCGGATCTGAAATAATGTCTCACCTACGGCTTTCACTCCACCAAATCAGATATATAAACAATAAATTGCGGTGAAACTACAAAGAAATCTTTAGCTGTGAATATTGTACGTTTATTGCAAAACATGCGTGCTACATGTTCAGCCCCACTCAAGCACTTGAGGAAGGACAAGTCGGTCAGAAACATGTAGCACGCAGGTTTTGCAATAACCTGCACTATTCACAGTTACAGACCTTTGTATGTTTCACCTGCAATGTATTGTTTAAGTGATGGAGGGCCATATTTAAAAACTTTTGATACCGCGATACGGCAATACCATAATAAACTACCGTAATGATATTCTACGGGCGGTCGTAGATTTACGTTGGCTATCGTACATTTACAAGATTTACAATAGTGATCATAAATTGATGATCGCCATAACGATCCTAAAGAAGGCATACCCCACCTTTATAAATATGGGCCGAGTGGGTCTCTAGCTCTGTCAGCTGTAGCAATATTAGTGGAAGTGTAGCTTCTTAAAGGGAATGTTGGAGGGTAGAAGATGTTGTTTTTATAGGAACCACATGGTGCAGAACTGTGGGGGAGGATAGAGACGTGAACCTGAACTTACACCAGCTCTGTGCAATGCATTTCTCATCAGTGTACCTTATTAAGGGGAATGTTTGAGGATAGGAAGAGTGTGTTTTTAATAGAAATCACATGGTGCAGAACTGTAGGGGAGGATAGAGAAGTGAACCTGATCTTAGCACCAGCTCTGGTCAATGCTTTTTCTCATCAGTGTCCCTTATTAAAGGGGAATGTTTGAGGATAGGAGAGTGTGTTTTAATAGAAATCACATGTGCAGAACTGTAGGGGGAGGATGAGAAGTGAACCTGATCTTAGCACCAGCTCTGTGCAATGCATTTCTCATCGTGTACCTTATTAAAGGGAATGTTGGAGGTAGAACAGTGTTTTTGATTCAGCTGTCTGTATAAAACAAGCTAAGAAATGCATTACACAGAGAAATGCATTGCACAGAGCTGTGTTAAGATCAGGGTCATTATTATCCTCCCCCTGCAGCACTCACCATGCTCTATAATTGTATGTATTAAAGTTGAATGTTGGAGGGTATGCCATTTGCAGATCTGCCACATGTTATTTATATAAATGTACATATTAATAGGAATTATTGGAGGGAATGCCAATAAAAGGGCACTGTTAGAGGAACGCAACCTGTTCTATAAATTAATGCAGCAGAAAGGCTGCCCGTGGGAAGTTTTGCATAAGAAAATCACTCTTCCAACTAGGGTTCCCACCTTTGCCTTTAAGACCCGAACACATATACAGGCCTAAGTTTAAAAGTTCTTATCTTTAAAAATGGTGCAAATGTTTCCACAACCAATAGGATTTTAGCATAGAAACCTTTAGACATAGGCCTGATATATGTACACAAACAAAGATTGTTAGTATTTTCTTTAGAAGCATGGTGCAGGCTGATACAGTTTGTATTTAATGCAATGGTACTTAGTGCTGCAACATGTAGATTTATACGTGTTTGGGTCTTAAAGGCAAAGGTGGCCTTTGCCTTTACACTACTTCCAAATACACTTCTAGGCTCCAACATTCCCCTTTAAAATGCATTGCACAGAGCTGTGCTAAGACCATGTTCACGTCAATATGCGGCACCTGCAGCTCTGAGCTGTTTTGTATTTATAATGTACCTTGTATGTGGTCAGCTCAATTCTACTGGGGTTACCACCTTTCCCTTTAAGATCCAAACACTAGGGCTAGCTTCCACTAGTGTCGTTGGTGTTGCGGTTTGTGATCCATTGTGCTAGTGGGAGTGCAGGGATGTAATAGCCTATGAGACCGACCCCTCTACATGCGATGCATTTCCGTAGCTATTGGAGTGCATGCGATCACCGTTTTTTTGTCTGTATTGCATGCGCTCTGCTAGTGTCCAATTGCACTTATGTGGCCACAGCCCCAGGAAATTGCTAAGTTCCATTGCATTAAATACATGCTGTAGGGCTAAACTGAAATCAATGCAGCTTGCATTACACTTCTAAGGGCTAGCCACACAAGCACGTTTTTCAGGCGATTGCAAATTTCCAATTTGCAACGCTGCGATTCACACATGTGTCAGCAATTTGGTAACTGCATTTTTTGTGCAATCACATGCCTTTTCATAATGACAATGAAAAATCACAAGCACAAACACATGTAAATCTTGTGCGATTCAGGTGGTTCAGTGTGGCCGTGCCCTAAATGTACATTGCAGCAATACACACACTAATATACTGTAAATGGTAGAGTGCAGAAATAAACACATACAAAGACACAGTCTGCAGAAATGCTCACAATATAAAGGGTTACAGTTGCTTCCTAATACATATAAAGGGTTAACACCTTCCCCCACTCTGAGCAGGAAAATCTGCTAATAATATTCAACTGCTATCTCTGATGATTGGCTGGAGACACTGCAGGTGGGGACTCTGAGTTCAACTGTTACATGCAGCTTAGCATAAGGGGTGGGAAACAAACACAATGTAGCTAGTTAGCATGTGCAGAAGGAATTTGTGTGTCCAGGACCACCAGGAAGAGGCAACACTAGAAGCCAGCCGTGACATCATAGATTGCCAGTACTCAGAAATGTTCTATAAATGATTTCTACACTAAGAGGCTGAATTCAGAGCTTAGGACAAATGGTTTTACAAAGTGACAGTTATAGAGTCTGTGGAGCTGCCTTTGTATTTTGGGTTTATTTCCCTTTAAGAAAAGTTCCACTCAGAAATTGGCTGGTTGAGTTGAAACACAACTTCACAGTAATAAATCCACTGTCTGAAATCTCTACCCTGTCAGCTGAATGTTAACTGATCGCCTCTCTATAAAATCAATGTTACCAACTTTGGTCACCCTGCCCTCAAAATATTGGTCAGTTGTGGAAACTGTATCCCCCTACCTATTACATGTTATGCCAATTGTACCACCAGTGAATAGATTCTCTCGTGGAGATTTTGTAGCTATATTGAAAGGTGACTGTGCTGCCTTCTATAGCATTCAGGACAGAGACCTGGGAACTTCTATAACCTGTGGAAAGACCTAGAGGACACAAGAGAAATGTCATCAATCATTGAGTTAAGATGTACTGTTAGGTGAGACTATACCATTAAATCACCCCAGGTTAAACAGCCCTTATAGAGATACAGTATGTACATATACATTCTACAGTTACTGTAAATATAAGTAATCTCACATTATTCCCCACATAAAATTCTGCTAAAGATGTCCGGCCTCACTTTGCACACCGCCGAAAAAAGAAATGAAAATAAGATCAAAAAAGTTGATCACAAACTCATTACATGAGTTTTCAGTTTCCTGAGGAAGTGACATCATAAATACAACCATTTTGCTGCTATTAGTAAATGGGTGTCTCCTGCTCAAAGATAAACTAACACATGTGAGACGCTTTACATACCAAGGATCCCCTTAGAGTTAAAGTTGTAATATTGTGTTTTTTCCTCATACTGTACATATTATGAGGCTATATCTAAGTGCACACTCTTTAATAAATGTTGGTCAGTGTCAGATGAACAAACCTGTCTGTAAAGGAACAGAAAATTGTTGGACCAATTTTCAACGATCAGTATGTAAAGCTTCTTACACACGTACGAACTTCTTGCCAATGAGCGACCCCCGAGCGTGGTACACGTGCTACAAATGGGCATTTTGGCCGATAATCACACGTGTGTATGCATTCGGTCGGCGTCGTTCAGTGATCCATAGGATAACTGTTTCAAAGCCGACTGAACGAATACACACGCGTGATTACACCATTCGTCACCGTTGGCCTCACGGCCGTGGTTACTGTCTGCAAGAAAATCGTAGAAGCTGGTACGGCAAAATATGTAGCAGTGGCAAGAAGTAAAATCTTTTTCTTGCAGAAACATGTTGGTGTTAGTACTGGGTAGTAGTGTTGTAGTTAGGGTATGTCCACCCTTCTTACAAACTTACAAACTGAGAGGCAGCCAATCACGGCCGCCGTAGTTCTGAACGGCGGAGGAAAGAGGGAAGGTAAGTAATGTTTGGGGAAGTTTCTGGGAATAAATAGCGGTTGGGGCTGGGGGACGAAGCTCTACAGTATATTATAGGTATTTTGAGCTAGGGGAGGGAGTCCAAACGGGAGGGAGGGGGAGGATGGCTGCAGTGCGCATGTCAAACTTCTCCCAGAGGGGAGACGGAGCAGAGCCCTATATGGACTCTGTTATCCTCCTGCTGGGCATGTTTTGGGACTTTGGGGGGGGGATTACAGGAGAACCATATGAGGGGGGGATGTGAGGTAGATTTTATTTACTACAGTAGTAGGGGATTATAGTTTTGGGGTGGACATGCCCTTTAACATAAATGGCAGGAATTAGGGGTGTATCAATTATTAGCAAAGAAACTTAATAAGTCCCAACTGCATATACAGAATGTTAGCGGATAAACTTGATCGTCCAACGTACACCAGAAAAAATTGACAGAAGAAATTAAAGGGCATGTCCACCCCCAAAACTATAATTTAACACTCTACTGACCCAACTGTGTAGTGTAGTAAAATCCTTACCTTACATCCCCGCTCCAATGGTTCTCCTGTAATGTCCCTCCAAAGTCAAAAAAACTGACCACCAGGAGCCTGGCTGGTCCACATAGGGCTCTGCCTCCCGTCTCTCCTCTGGGAGAATTTGCACATGCTCAGTGCAGCCCTCCCACCCCCTCCATCTCCCTCCCTTTGCATCCCGTTTCTCTCTTCCTCCCCCTAATGTAAATCCCCTTTCTGTAGTGTAGGGCTCCCTCCCCCAACCCCAACTGCAATAGCTATTTCCCCCCCCCCCAACTCCCCCTTCTATACTTACTTGCCTCTTTCCCCCCATTCACAACAGCCTGAACCGCATCTGTGATTGGCTGCCTCTGTGTTGGCTGCCAATCACAGAAGCGGCTGCCGGTCCGCACCCTGCTTACAGTTTCATGCAAGCAGAGGGCCGGGACTGAACATCGGAGAAAGAGCAATGTAAGCAATGATCGAGGAATTTTGTGACAAATTACTATAGCTTTTCTAAGGATGCTCTCCTGGTCCAAAAGAAACGCACTGACAGTATAATTATGTGAGTACTCACCTTAGTCCTGACATTTATATATCTTCTGGGACACATCACCCTTCTATTAGGCCTTACTAACATTGGCTGATATGGGGTCAATTTCTACTTATTTAACCTACTTTTCCTGTGGCTACTTAGTCTGGGGACTAATAAAGGTTGGACTAGAAGGTTGTATGTCTTTATTCAACCTCCATTGCTCTGTATTAACTAACATATAGCAATAAGTTCATTCTTGTATATCCAAAATAACTTCTTTCTCACATCCAAGTGTGGGCCTATTCCCTGCCATTGGGTATCCAGAGCATGGCACTGAAACCGTCATCCTTAACAACCTTCCCATTAACTGCCTACACACCCCCATCATTCACCCCCAAAAAACAGAGACCAATGCATTACTTGGATGAAAAGGCCACAGCTTATTTATTGAAATTATATAAACATATCAGCTTTTCATTCCATAATCCTAAACCATAAACCAATAACCATTTAATACAATAAACATCTTCTCAGATGGTCCATGGGAATGGGCTGCTCCGCCCACATCTGTTAGTCCAATAACTGTTACTTCTGTCTTCCCACAACTCACACAGGCACAATGAGTGTACTTAGAAGTGCCCCCCTGCTTCGAAGAATGGCAAAGGGGAGAAAAGGCCACCTGACCCCCACTTGGCCTTGACCTACCTTCCACTTTTCCACTGGACCACCCCCTTCTAAATGCTGTGACAAACCCCCAACCCTATACTTTAAAGGGTATGTCCACCCTTAAAAAAAATTCCTCAACCAAAGGTTCCCCCTGTCCCCCCAGCCCCAATCGCTAAGTTAGTATTATTAGAAAATGCCCCAAACTTTACTTACGTTCCCTCTTGCCTCCGCCGCGCTGCCAGGCCCTCTGCTTGCAAGTAAATGCAAGCAGAGGGGCGGGACCAGCAGTCGCGTCTGTGATTTGCTGAGCGGCAGCTAATCACAGACCGGCTGCCGGGAGCTCAGTGCGGCGGAGGCAAGAGGAAGGTAGTAATGTTTCGGCATTTTCTAATATACTAACATCGCGGTTGGGGCTGGGGGGACAGGGGGAATTTTGGTGAAAAGGGTTTTACACTAGGGAGGGAATCCTATCGGGAGGGAGAGGGAGGGAGGGAGGGAGGGGGAGTACGCATGCCAAACTTCTCCCGGAGGCCAGGTATATGGACTCTGCTATCCTCCTGGTGGGCAGTTTATGGGACTTGGGGGGGGACTACAGGAGAACCTAATGGAGCTGGGGTTTGAGGTAAGGATTAAACTACACTACATGATGGGGCCATTAGTGGGGGGATTATAGTTTTGGGGTGGACAGCCCTTTAAAATGCCTACCTGATCTTCCCCAAGCAATGCTAGCAACGCCTTGTAAAATTGAGAAAAGATACCCTACTTAACTAAATGCAGTGGGTGGAGGTGGGACTGTTTCCCAGCCACTCCCGTTACACACTGAATCGTTTCACTTTCACCTAAACCTGACCCCACTTACCTCGTCCTGACCACCCCAATAACCATCCCATCCTTTTAGCCAATCTTCTCATCCGGCTGCACTTCAATGCCATGTTCGCTGCTCCCTAACTTTCTGCTCTCTAACGCGCTGCTGCCAAACTATGTTTCTATGTTTACCCAGTTTTTTTGATGTAAAAGAATAAAGAGGTCCATGAAATAAGCTCAACTTTGTCATTTCCGGATGAAAAATAGCCCACCGTATCCATAAATAACAAGGAAAAGTAATTTATTAAAGGTTATAACATGACAGAACTGAGATAATCATAAGTAGAATAGAAATAGTTGGATCCTCTCAGAAAAACCACAACCACTCCGGAATTGCCAAAACACAAGAGCATTTGTTGTGCTAAATAACATGATTTGGACATCTAGGTGCTTCCTCAAGTGTGACACCCAGGGTATTTGCTTAGGGTGCCCATCGCCAGCTACAGCACTGGTTACATACATTGTCTCCTATGTGTTCTTGTTGTGTAACGTTTTGCACATTAGATAGTTCAAATCCACTATCTTTAGCTGTAAGGATGTTGATAAGGACCACAAACAATGTCTGCTCAATATCATTAAATTGCTATAGTTACAGTTACAGTATGTAGAAATTTTGCTTTTCAAGATTTTATAACACAAATCTGGAGAGATGTTTAGAGCCGGATGGTGGCACCGGTGTTGATCAATATACAATATATATTATATTATATATTCTGAATGTGTTTGTAATATTTCAGAAACCAGTAGGTTAATCCAAATACATTCCATTTCCCGCCCTTCACAATGTTAAAAGCTCAATGCCACCTTGCTATATTGGCAGAGTGAAGCTCTATGGTATTTCACAGTAAATGTCTGTCCGTGATTCCTCGGGACCTGTCATCATGTTGTAGCCTTCTATACACGTATATTGAGCATGTTCCCTGGTGTACAGTCTTGTCTAACATGTTGCCACTGCTTAAAAGAAAAAGAATGATATCAACAAAAATTGATGATAAAGAGAAAGTTAAACATACATAGTTACTTTTCTAGTGTTCAATAGATAGAAAAACTGATAATATTTTATGCTATAGGGATCTGAATAAAATGAAAATCTTGCCAACTTTAAAAACTTTACTTTAAAGGGTAACTCCAGTCTATAATACATTTTTTCTAACTTATAGTCCAGAGGTCGCTGATTAAAAGGGTGGATAACTTGCCTTCTAAGTCATTTCTAAGGGACACTAGAAATATTTTAATACAGAAATCCCTACGGTAACTGCCCATCCTCTAGCTCATTGGACTCAGACATGCGTGTTTTGATTCATAACCCCAGGGGCAGAGAGAGAATTCTCCAATCAGCTACTGCATAACTGGTATAGCATACTGACATAAACACTATAAATATATGGGGAACTTAGCATAACTGGTATAGCATACTGACAATAAAACTATAAATATTAGGGGACGTAGCATAACTGTTATAGCATACAGACATAAACGCTATAAATATTAGGGGACATAGCATAACTGGTATAGCATACTGACATAAGAGCTATAGATATTAGGGGACGTAGCATAAGTGGTATAGCATACTGACATAAAGACTATAAATATTAGGGGATCTTAGCATAAGTGGTATAGCATACTGATATAAACACTATAAATATTAGGGGACGTAACATAACTGGTATAGCATACTGACATAAACACTATAAATATTAGGGGATGTAGCATAACTGGTATAGCATACTGACATAAATACTCTAAATATTAGGGGAACTTAGCATAAGTGGTATAGCATACTGACATAAACACTATAAATATTAGGGAATCTTAGCATAACTGGTATAGCATACTGGCATAAACACTATAAATATTAGGTGACGTAGCATAACTGGTATAGCATACTGACATAAACACTATAAACATTAGGGAGACATGGGGGCATCGTGGCCATATATGTATACTTTTCGTGGACAATACGCCACTTCCTTGGGTGCTTGGTTAGTGAATGTGAAGTTTTAATCTGGACATTGGTAGCCTGCCCCTATTGACAGGATTTGATGATTTATAAGAGCTGTTTGGCAGATAGCTAGGACAAGGCGTATGAGCACCGTGGATAAAAGGGACTATCGGTGGGATCCCGGAGCACAGGTACTATTACTTTTTGTTTGCATACTACAATGTTGTCACAATTCTTACATTATTATATGTCAAAGATGATTATAACCCACTGATTAGCAATACCAAACTTACACTCAACATTAATGTGACATGGGAAATTAATGTTGACCACAAACTATGGGTGGGCAAAACTCTGTGAGGGAACAGTTATTTGTTTGAACTAAATAATGAATAGAGATGGACTAGAACTCGAACCCGAGTTCGAGCCAAACTATTCGAATTCAAATGAATTCGGACTTCTCGAACTATCCCGGACCCGCATTTTCGATATTTTCGAACTTTGGATAAATATCGAATGTTCGACCGTTCGAATGTGCGAGTAAAATGCCTATTATATCTATACGCGAGCATCGAATCAGCGAGTAAAGTGTCCATTAAAACCTATACGCGAGCATCGAATCCGGGAGTAAAATGTCCATGAAATCTAGGCGCGAACGCGAGCATTGAATCCGGGAGTAAAATGTCCATGATATCTAGGCGCAAACGCGAGCATCGAATCCGCGAGTAAAGTGTCCATTAAAACCTATACGCGAGCACAAATCCGCGAGTAAAGTGTCCATTAAAACCTATACGCGAGCATCGAATCCGCGAGTAAAATGTACATGGTACCTAGGCGCCAACGTAAATAGCGCCAGTTAAAGTAAAATTGATTTTTCCAATGTCCTGGATATTGGAACATGTTCCCCAGACCATTTCCCAGGTCCCACAGCCATTTACATTAAGTTACCATTGATACTTTAATTGTATTTCATTAGAACTTTTCAAACTATTTGACACCCATTGACTTTAATGGGTCTGTTTTTGAACTTTCCATATATATAGGCCATCTCTAATAATGAAATGTGCAGTAAAAAAAAGATATAAACAGTTAAAAGATGAAAATATAAAAGATTTTTAAATATAAAATAATTTTTAGATTAGGAGCCACTTACCAGTCACATTAAAGTAGATTTAAACCCAAAAAAATCAAAGTTAAAGTTAGAAAGTAGTTCCCTCAACATCCTTTTCAGCATGGAAGATTCCACTCAGGGGCATTTTCTTTACCTCTATGAGCTAATTTTAGGTTCTGTTTGTTCCCCAAATCTGAAGCTGACATATTCCCTTGCCTGCCAGTACTTTTACCTTGATTACATTGTCAGCACCAGTGTGATTTCCATTTCCACCTGTTAACCCCTATGATGTATGAATATATTAAATCATCAATATTCAAATTGGTGGTGCAGCTGATTAACACTTTCCTAGTAGCTGTGTTGTAGTGTGATGTATATAGGTCTGGGTATCTAGTGTGTCCGGATCTGAAATAATGTCTCACCTACGGCTTTCACTCCACCAAATCAGATATATAAACAATAAATTGCAGGTGAAACATACAAAGAAATCTTTAGCTGTGAATATTGTACGTTTATTGCAAAACATGCGTGCTACATGTTTCAGCCCCACTCAAGCACTTGAGGAAGGACAAGTCGGTCAGAAACATGTAGCACGCAGGTTTTGCAATAAACCTGCACTATTCACAGTTACAGACCTTTGTATGTTTCACCTGCAATGTATTGTTTAAGTGATGGAGGGCCATATTTAAAAACTTTTGATACCGCGATACTTGCAATACCATAATAAACTACCGTAATGATATTCTACGGGCGGTCGTAGATTTACGTTGGCTATCGTACATTTACAAGATTTACAATAGTGATCATAAATTGATGATCGCCATAACGATCGCTAAAGAAGGCGATACCCCACCTTTATAAATATGGGCCGTAGTGAAGGTCTCTAGCTCTGTCAGCTGTAGCAATATTAGTGGAAAGTGTAGCTTCTTAAAGGGGAATGTTGGAGGGTAGGAAGAGTGTGTTTTTATAGGAACCACATGGTGCAGAACTGTAGGGGGAGGATAGAAACGTGAACCTGAACTTAGCACCAGCTCTGTGCAATGCATTTCTCATCAGTGTACCTTATTAAAGGGGAATGTTTGAGGATAGGAAGAGTGTGTTTTAATAGAAATCACATGGTGCAGAACTGTAGGGGGAGGATAGTGAAGTGAACCTGATCTTAGCACAGCTCTGTGCAATGCATTTCTCATCAGTGTACCTTATTAAAGTTAATGTTGGAGGATAGGAAGAGTGTGTTTTAATAGAAATCACATGGTGCAGAACTGTAGGGGGAGGATAGAGAAGTGAACCTGATCTTAGCACCAGCTCTGTGCAATGCATTTCTCATCAGTGTACCTTATTAAAGGGAATGTTGGAGGGTAGGAACAGTGTTTTTGATTCAGCTGTCTGTATAAAACAAGCTAAGAAATGCATTACACAGAGAAATGCATTGCACAGAGCTGTGTTAAGATCAGGGTCATTATATTATCCTCCCCCTGCAGCACTGCACCATGCTCTATAATTGTATGTATTAAACGTTGAATGTTGGAGGGTATGCCATTTGCAGATCTGCACCATGTTATTTATATAAATGTACATATTAATAGGAATTATTGGAGGGAATGCCAATAAAAGGGGCACTGTTAGAGGGAACGCAAACCTGTTCTATAAAATTAATGCAGCAGAAAGGCTGCCCGTGGGAAGTTTTGCATAAAGAAAATCACTCTTCCAACTAGGGTTCCCACCTTTGCCTTTAAGACCCGAACACATATACAGGCCTAAGTATTAAAAGTTCTTATCTTTAAAAATGGTGCAAATGTTTCCACAACCAATAGGATTTTAGCATAAGAACCTTTAAGACATAGGCCTGATAATATGTACACAACAAAAGATTGTTAGTATTTTCTTTAGAAGCATGGTGCAGGCTGATACAGTTTGTATTTAATGCAATGGTACTTAGTGCTGCAACATGTAGATTTAATACGTGTTTGGGTCTTAAAGGCAAAGGTGGCCTTTGCCTTTACACTACTTCCAAAACTACTTCTAGGCTCCAACATTCCCCTTTAAAATGCATTGCACAGAGCTGTGCTAAGACCATGTTCACGTCAATATGCGGCACCTGCAGCTCTGAGCTGTTTTGTATTTATAAGTGTACCTTGTAATGTGGTCAGCTCAATTCTACTGGGGTTACCACCTTTCCCTTTAAGATCCAAACACTTAGGGCTAGCTTCCACTAGTGCGTTTTGGATTGCGGTTTGTGATCCGATTGTGCTAGTGGGAGTGCAGGGATGTAATAGCCTATGAGACCGACCCCTCTACATGCGATGCATTTCCGTATGCTATTGGAGTGCATGCGATCACCGTTTTTTTGTCTGTATTGCATGCGCTCTGCTAGTGTCCAATTGCACTTAAGTGGGGCCACAGCCCCAGGAAATTGCTAAGTTCCATTGCATTAAATACATGCTGTATGGCTAAACTGAAATCAATGCAGCTTGCATTACACTTCTAAGGGCTAGGCCACACAAGCACGTTTTTCAGGCGATTGCAAATTTCCAATTTGCAACGCTGCGATTCACACATGTGTCAGCAATTTGGTAACATGCATTTTTGTGCAATCACATGCCTTTTCATAATGACAATGAACAAATCACAAGCACAAACACATGTAAATCTTGTGCGATTCAGGTGGTTTGCAGTGTGGCCGTGCCCTAAATGTACATTGCAGCAATACACACACTAATATACTGTAAATGGTAGAGTGCAGAAATAAACACATACAAAGACACAGTCTTGCAGAAATGCTCACAAATATAAAGGGTTAACAAGTTGCTTCCTAAATACATATGAAAAGGGTTAACACCTTCCCCCACTCTGAGCAGGAAAATCTGCTAATAATATTCACTGCTATCTCTGATGATTGGCTGGGAGACACTGGCAGGTGGGGACTCTGAGTTCAACTGTTACATGCAGCTTAGCATAAGGGGAGTGGGAAACAAACACAAGGTAGCTAGTTAGCATGTGCAGAAGGAATTTTGTGTCCAGGACCACCAGGAAGAGGCAACACTAGAAGCCAGCCGTGACATCATAGATTGCCAGTACTCAGAAATGTTCTATAAATGATTTCTACACTAAGAGGCTGAATTCAGAGCTTAGGAACAAATGGTTTTACAAAGTGACAGTTATAGAGTCTGTGGAGCTGCCTTTGTATTTTGGGTTTAGTTCTCCTTTAAGAAAAGTTCCATATCCAGAAATTGGCTGGTTGAGTTGAAACACAACTTCACAGTAATAAATTCCACTGTCTGAAATCTCTACCCTGTGCAGCTGAATGTTAACTGATCGCCTCTCTATAAAATCAATGTTACCAACTTTGGTCACCCTGCCCTCAAAATATTGGTCAGTTGTGGAAACTGTATTCCCCCTACCTATTACATGTTTATGCCAATTGTACCAGCCAGTGAATAGATTCTCTGCGTGGAGGATTTTGTAGCTATATTGAAAGGTGACTGTGCTGCCTTCTATAGCATTCAGGACAGAGACCTGGGATACTTCTATAACCTGTGAGAAAGACCCTAGAGGACACAAAGAGAAATGTCATCAATCATTGAGTTAAGATGTACTGTTAGGTGAGACTATACCATTAAATCACCCCAGGTTAAAACAGCCCTTATAGAGATACAGTATGTACATATACATTCATACAGTTACTGTAAATTATAAGTAATCTCACATTATTCCCCCACATAAAATTCTGCTAAAGATGTCCAGCCTCACTTTGCACACCGCCTATAAAAAGGAATGAAAATAAGATCAAAAAAGTTGATCACAAACTCATTACATGAGTTTTCAGTTTCCTGAGGAAGTGACATCATAAATACGAACCATTTTGCTGCTATTAGTAAATGGGTGTCTCCTGCTCAGAGATAAAACTAAACACATGTGAGACGCTTTACATACCAAGGATCCTCTTAGAGTTAAAGTTGTAATATTGTGTTTTTTCCTCATACTGTACATTATTATGAGGCTATATCTAAGTGCACACTCTTTAGATAAATGTTGGTCAAAGTGTCAGATGAACAAACCTGTCTGTAAAGGAACAGAAAATAATTGTTGGACCAATTTTCTAACGATCAGTATGTAAAGCTTCTTACACACGTACGAACTTCTTGCCAATGAGCGACCCCCGAGCGTGGTACACGTGCTACAAATGGGCATTTTGGCCGATAATCACACGTGTGTATGCATTCGGTCGGGCGTCGTTCAGTGATCCATGATGGATAACTGTTCAAAGCCGACTGAACGAATACACACGCGTGATTATCAGCCATTCGTCACCGTGTGCCTCACGGCCGGTGGTTACTTGTCTGCAAGAAAATCGTAAGAAGCTGGTACGGCAAAATATGTAGCAGTGGCAAAGAAGTAAAATCTTTTTCTTGCAGAAACAGATGTTGGTGTTAGTACTGGGTAGTAGTGTTGTAGTTTAAAGGGTATGTCCACCCTTCTTACAAACTTACAAACTGAGAGGCAGCCAATCACGGCCGCCGGTAGTTCTGAACGGCGGAGGAAAGAGGGAAGGTAAGTAATGTTTGGGGAAGTTTCTGGGAATAAAAAATAGCGGTTGGGGCTGGGGGACGAAGCTCTACAGTATATTATAGGTATTTTGAGCTAGGGGGAGGGAGTCCAAAACGGGAGGGAGGGGGAGGATGGCTGCAGTGCGCATGTCAAACTTCTCCCAGAGGGGAGACGGGAGGCAGAGTCCTATATGGACTCTGTTATCCTCCTGCTGGGCAGTTTTTGGGACTTTGGGGGGGGATTACAGGAGAACCATATGGAGTGGGGATGTGAGGTAAGGATTTTATTTACTACAGTAGTAAGGGGAGAATTATAGTTTTGGGGGTGGACATGCCCTTTAACTATAAATGGCAGGAATTAGGGGTGTATCAATTATTAGCAAAAGAAACTTAATAAGTCCCAACTGCATATACAGAATGTTAGCGGGATAAACTTGATCAGTCCAACGTACAGCCAGAAAAAATTGACAGAAGAAATTAAAGGGCATGTCCACCCCCAAAACTATAATTTAACACTCTACTGACCCAACTGTGTAGTGTAGTAAAATCCTTACCTTACATCCCCGCTCCAAATGGTTCTCCTGTAATGTCCCTCCAAAGTCAAAAAAACTGACCACCAGGAGCCTGGCTGAGTCCACATAGGGCTCTGCCTCCCGTCTCTCCTCTGGGAGAATTTGCACATGCTCAGTGCAGCCCTCCCACCCCCTCCATCTCCCTCCCTTTGCATCCCGTTTCTCTCTTCCTCCCCCTAATGTAAATCCCCTTTTCTGTAGTGTAGGGCTCCCCCCCCCCCCCCCCCCCCCCACACTTTTCCCCCCCCCCCCAACTCCCCCGATCTATACTTACATTGCCTCTTTCCCCCGACATTCACAACAGCCTGAAGCCGCATCTGTGATTGGCTGCCTCTGTGATTGGCTGCCAATCACAGAAGCGGCTGCCGGTCCGGCACCCTGCTTACAGTTTCATGCAAGCAGAGGGCCGGGACTGAACATCGGAGGAGAGAGGCAATGTAAGCAATGATCGAGGAAATTTTGTGACAAATTACTATAGCTTTTCTAAGGATGCTCTCCTGGTCCAAAAGAAAACGCACTGACAGTATAAATTATGTGAGTACTCACCTTAGTCCTGACATTTATATATCTTCTGGGATCAATCACCCTTCTATTAGGCCTTACTAACATTGGCTGATATGGGGTCAATTTCTACTTATTTAACCTACTTTTCCTGTGGCTACTTAGTCTGGGGACTAATAAAGGTTGGACTAGAAGGTTGTATGTCTTTATTCAACCTCCATTGCTCTGTATTAACTAACATATAGCAAATAAGTTCATTCTTGTATATCCAAAATAACTTCTTTCTCACATCCAAGTGTGGGCCTATTCCCTGCCATTGGGTATCCAGAGCATGGCACTGAAACTCGTCATCCTTAACAACCTTACCCATTAACTGCCTACACACCCCCATCATTCACCCCCAAAAGAACAGAGACCAATGCATTACTTGGATGAAAAGGCCACAGCTTATTTATTGAAATATATATAAACATATCAAGCTTTTCATTCCATAATCCTAAACCATAAACCAATAACCATTTAATAACAATAAACATCTTCTCCAGATGGTCCATGGGAATGGGCTGCTCCGCCCACATCTGTTAGTCCAATAACTGTTACTTCTGTCTTCCCACAACTCACACCGGCACAATGAGTGTAACTTAGAAGTGCCCCCCTGCTTCGAAGAATGGCAAAGGGGGGAGAAAAAGGCCACCTGACCCCCAACTTGGCCCTTGACCTACCTTCCACTTTTCCACTGGACCACCGCCTTCTAAATGCTGTGACAAACCCCCAACCCTAACTTTAAAGGGTATGTCCACCCTTAAAAAAAAATTCTCACCAAAGGTTCCCCCTGTCCCCCCAGCCCCAATCGCTAAGTTAGTATTATTAGAAAATGCCCCAAACTTTACTTACGTTCCCTCTTGCCTCCGCCGCGCTGCCAGGCCCTCTGCTTGCAAGTAAATGCAAGCAGAGGGGCGGGACCAGCAGTCGCGTCTGTGATTTGCTGAGCGGCAGCTAATCACAGACGCGGCTGCCGGGAGCTCAGTGCGGCGGAGGCAAGAGGGAAGGTAAGTAATGTTTCGGGCATTTTCTAATAATACTAACATAGCGGTTGGGGCTGGGGGGACAGGGGGAATCTTTGGTGAAAAGGGTTTTACACTAGAGGGAGGGAATCCTAATCGGGAGGGAGAGGGAGGGAGAGGGAGGGAGGGGGAGTACGCATGCCAAACTTCTCCCGGAGGCCAGGTATATGGACTCTGCTATCCTCCTGGTGGGCAGTTTATGGGACTTTGGGGGGGGACTACAGGAGAACCTAATGGAGCTGGGGTTTGAGGTAAGGATTAAACTACACTACATGATGGGGCCAGTAGTGGGGGGATTATAGTTTTGGGGGTGGACATGCCCTTTAAAATGCCTACCTGATCTTCCCCAAGCAATGCTAGCAACGCCTTGTAAAATTGAGAAAAGATACCCTACTTACACTAAATGCAGGGTGGGAGGGTGGGACTGTTTCCCAGCCACTCCCGTTACACACTGAATCGTTTCACTTTCACCTAAACCTGACCCCACTTACCTCGTCCTGACCACCCCAATAACCAATCCCATCCTTTTAGCCAATCTTCTCATCCTGCTGCACTTCAATGCCATGTTCGCTGCTCCCTAACTTGCTGCTCTCTTAACGCGCTGCTGCACAACTATGTTTCTATGTTTACCCAGGTTTTTATGATGTAAGAAGAATAAAGAGGTCCATGAAATAAGCTCAACTTTGTCAATTTTCCGGATGAAAATAGCCCACCGTATCCATAAATAACAAGGAAAAAGTAATTTATTAAAGGTTATAACATGACAGAAACTGAGATAATCATAAAGTAGAATAGAAATAGTTGGATCCTCTCAGAAAAACCACAACCACTCCGGAATTGCCAAAAACACAAGAGCATTTGTTGTGCTAACATAACATGATTTGGACATCTAGGTGCTTCCTCAAGTGTGACACCCAGGGTATGTGCTTAGGGTGCCCATCGCCAGCTACAGCACTGGTTACTATACATTGTCTCCTATGTGTTCTTGTTGTGTAACGTTTTGCACATTAGATAGTTCCAAATACACTATCTTTAGCTGTAAGGATGTTGATAAGGACCACAAACAATGTCTGCTCAATATCATTAAATTGCTATAGTTACAGTTACAGTATGTAGAATATTTGCTTTTCAAGATTTATAACAACAAATCTGGAGAGATGTTTAGAGCCGGATGGTGGCACCGTGTTTGATCAATATACAATATATATTATATATATATATAATCTGAATGTGTTTGAATAATTATTTCAGAAACCAGTAGGTTAATCCAAATACATTCCATTTCCCCGCCCTTCACAATGTTAAAAGCTCAATGCCACCTTGCTATATTGGCAGAGTGAAGCTCTATGGTATTTCACAGTAAATGTCTGTTCCGTGATTCCTCTGGGGACCTGTCATCATGTTGTAGCCTTCTATACACGTATATTGAGCATGTTCCCTGGTGTACAGTCCATTGTCTAACATGTGCCACTGCTTAAAAGAAAAAGAATGATATCAATCAAAATTGATGAGGCTAAAGAGAAAGTTAAACATACATATGTTACTTTTCTAGTGTTCAATAAGATAGAAAAACTGATAATAATTTTATGCTATAGGGATCTGAATAAAATGAAAATCTTGCCAACTTTAAAAACATTTACTTTAAAGGGTAACTCCAGTCTATAATACATTTTTTCTAACTTATAGTCCAGAGGTCGCTGATTAAAATGGTGGATAACTTGCCTTTCTAAGTCATTTCTAAGGGACACTAGAAAATATTTTAATACAGAAATCCCTACGGTAACTGCCCATCCTCTAGCTCATTGGACTCAGACATGCTTAGTTTGATTCATAACCCCAGGGGCAGAGAGAGGAATTCTCCAATCAGCTACTGTATTTTCCTGTGCTAAGGGCTAGGCCACACTGTTTAGTTTTTTTCGCGATTGTGCATGTGATTTTTTTCTAATACAGCAATCGCAGTAACGCATGTGATTGTAATTGCGATTCCGTTTGCAAAAAACAATCGCATGCAATCACCATTTTAAAGCCCAATCGCATGCGATTTCGTATCTCAAATGAAATCGCATGCGCAAACGCAGCAGAATAGCGATTGCATTTGCCGCCGAGTGTGGCCGTGCCCTGAACGGAGAAAACAAAACTGTTGGGGGAAAAAAGACAATAGACGCATTGTCTGTAAAGGGAGATCCTTTTTAGAGAGAAAAGTACATTCTTCTGTCTGATTATAACAATAAAGGAAATGTTGTCTACCTCTTGTGTTGGACTGGAAACACCAATAGAACACTGATCTAGAAAAAATAAAGACAATATATAATTTTTAATTTACTAAGAATGGAATAAGATAAAGGGAACTGCGGGGGAAATGGGCCTTGGCAGAGATGTCAGTAGGGAGGTAAGACTTTAGTAAGAACGGGAGGTAAGAGGAATAGCTCCTAACTTCCTGAGATGAACTGAATGTATTTAAATTACATAACAAAAACATTGTACATACCCTTTAATTGGAAGGCACTTGTATGGAGACCGAAGTCCCCCTTTATATATTGCATCGACAGCAAAATGATGATATGCATTGTTACAATGGGAACAATATTCTCAGTTTACCAAAACGTATTGTTGGTCTTTTTGTCTCTAAATAAACTTTAGGGACAATTAAAAAATGTATATAAACTATACGGAATGACAGCTACCACATACTCTATTACTCCCTAAACCTCATGGCTGGGATATAAAGAACATTTGGAATCAACGATATTCCATCTAGATATAAAAAGGTCAGAATATTGATTATAATTATATTTGCCTTGACTTGGTCTCAGTGAAGGTAATTGGAGATTAAAGATGGGATCCGGGTCCAACTCAGACCACCTCGGTTCCTAAATCCGAATGTTCCGTGAGTTTTCGATTTTTATCGAATATTCAAGCTATTTTCAAAAATTCACGAAAATAGCTTGAATGTTCGATAATAATGGAAAATACAATCGGAAACTTGAAAATAGTTTCCGATCGTATTTTCCAGTATTATCGAACATTCATGTCCCGATTTTAAGTTACGTTTTTCGGATTTTCGGGTCTTTTGGATTTTACCGAGATCTGAAAACCCAAAAACGGAACGAAACCCATCAGTCAAAACTAAAATTTAACCCACTACTGGCGCCACTGTATAGTGTTCAAAAATCCTTACCTTACTCCTCTGCTCCAAATGGTTCTCCTGCAGTGCCTGTCCAAAGTTTAGAAAATTAAATACTAGGAGCTGTCTCATCCGGTCCCTCCGGTCCATGCTTCTGGCAGGTTTCTGGCATGAGCAGGGGAGCCCTTTCCCCCCTTCCTCCTGATCTATTTTGGCCAACTCCCCCCCACACACACACCTGTAGTGTAGCCCACCACTAACCGTTAAGCTCCTGTACTGTAAGTACATTTCTGATGCTTCTTTTTTTCAGGGTGGAGATTAACAGGGAGATTCAATAAAAGTTCTTATCGTTTAAAATGGTGCTAATTTTGCCCCAACCAATCAGATCTTATTTAACATTTGAAAGCTAACATCTGATTGGTTGGTGCAAAATTAGCACCATTTTAAACGATAAGAACTTCTATTGAATAATCCTGTATGTCTATTACACCCCATGCAAATAATTTATTTGGCCCCTTCACCTGTGGATATTTTATAAAACTGAACATTAATGAATTGATACAATCAGTGGCCTTAATAGGAAAGCTGGCCTCCCAGCAAAACTAGAATGGTGCCCCCTCCCTGTTATTTTATGGGGGGCGGGAGGAAATATAAACTAATATAGACATTTCTAGAATTTGGGCTAAAATAAACATGAAGCTCTGTATAGAATTCATTACCTTGCAATGTATAGTTCATGTCGGCAACTGGACCTCTAAAGTACCAGAGACAGAAGTGAAACCATATGATAAATGATATATATATACATACAGTATAAACAAACACAGCAAGACAATCGCACACAGGAACAGGACTTACAGTTCTCTGGTAGATGTTAAACCTATAGAGAAGAAAGACTAGAGGTTAGTCCCTCAGTCTGACACAGGAACTTGTCCTCATAAGACACAAAAGATTAAACAAATTATCACCAAAGACTGCAAGGAAGGAGGGGCCATATTTATTAAGGCGTGATATTGATATTTTGCAATACCGTGCCTTTAATGCTCGCTAGCTCAATCATAAATTTATATGATTGCAATCGTATATCAATGATTATGATTGTAAATTTATGAATGCAATTGTAGATCTGTGCCAGTGATCATAGATCATACCATTGCAGTATTTTACTACCACGTGGTATTGTACCGTAACATTTTTAAAGGGCATGTCCACCCTTATTATCAACTTTCCCCATATAATAGAATACAGTCCCCCAGCCCCAACTGCTATAAAATTAATTTAAGAAAGTGCCCAGATCTTTACTTACCTTCCCTCTCTCCTCCGACACCCGGCCCGGCCTTCTGCTTGCAAGACACTGCTGACTGTCACGGACACGGCTGCCGGCTTCTCAGAATGCCGGGGGAGAGAGGGAAGGTAAGTAGAGTTCTGGGGACTTTCTTAAAATATTTTTTTTGCGGTTGGGGCTGGGGGAACATATTCTATTATGTGGGCAAGGGGTTTTATGGTAGGGGGAGGGATAGCAAAACGGGAGGGAGAGGGAGGGAGGGGGAGAAGGGCTGCAGTACGCATGCCAAACTTCTTCCAGAGGTCAGATTGGAGGCAGAGTCCTATATGGACTCTGCTATCCTCCTGGTGGGCAATTTTTGGGACTTTGGGGGGGGACTACAGGAGAACCATATGGAGCTGGGATGTGAGGTAAGGATTTTACTACACTACATGGTGGGGCCAGTAGTGGGGGGATTATAGTTTTGGGGGTGGACATGCCCTTTAAATGAACGATTGCGGCCGTACATTTACAGAAACGATCGTACATTATAGGGTAAGTACACTGTAAAAGCAAGTTAAGTTTAATTTGTAGCAGCAGTTTTAAAAAATCTGTTCCCCCCCTTTTGTTTTCCCTAGGTCCCTCCTGAGCCTACCTTTCCTACTGTAAAGTTCATGACATCTTAGATCTGCCGTGTACTCTGTAGCTCCGAGACTTCCTGGATCTCCTTCTTCTTAAGCCTCCAAAAGCACTGTCCGTGTGCACGTGTGTGCGCGTGCTTTTGGAAGCTTAAATTATTTTGCTATACTACACATACCTGTGCATTGTTTCTTAGTGTATCTATTTTTGAAAAATCAATTGATTTCCTCCCCTTTACCGTGCTTTACTGTGGTTATTACTGAGCTTCCATTTCCATTTCTACTGATTGGCTATGGGATGGGTCACACATGCTCAGATCTCTACTGAACAACTGAATCCACCCAGGAACTGAGACCATAACAGACACTTGGGGTCCCACAAACATTAAGTCAGCACTTTGGAAGCAATTATTTATAAGAAATCACTAGGTGGGTAGATTATAATAATTAAAATAAGAAAATGCTATTTTTGTTGGAAGCAGATGTATGTGCAAAACTTGAATTTTAAATGCAAACCAGAGCTTTATTTAGCTCTACAGAGACATGCATGGGCAGAGATTGGTTCTCCTACACGATGTGAAGACCTTGAGACCTTTGAAGTCAAGTCCTTTTTAATAGATAAATAAGTGCCCTGTACAGCATTATCCATAGCGCTACGGTCAAACTGTCCTGTTTGTCAGTTAATTAAATGTGTTCTAATGTTACCTTGACAGGATTTGGCAACATATAATAACACTAGAATTATTACGATCAGGACCACAGCACCAGCAGTTAAAGCGACTGTGAGATCACTGCCTGCAGGAGTAATCACTGTGGGTACTAGAAGAAAGAAAAAAATATATTTAATAAGTGTGAATTCTAGTACTACATATTATATATCACCACATATTACATATCACCACATATTACATATCCCCACATATTACATATCGTCACATATTACATATCGCCACATATTACATATCCCCACATATAACATATCACCACACATTACATATCCCACATATGACAATCGCCAAATATTACATGTCCCCACATATTACATATCGCAACACATTACATATACCCACATATAACATATCACCACACATTACATATCCCACATATTACATAGCGCCACATATTACATATCACCACATATTACATATCGCCACATATTACATATCCCCACATATTACATATCACCACATATTACATATCACCACATTTTACATATCGTTACATATTACATATTGCCAAATATTACATATCACAAGATATTACATATCACCATATATTACATATCCCACCCCACATATTACATATCGCCATTCGCCACATATTACATGTCACCAGATATTACATATCCCACATATTACATATCTCAAGATATTACATATCACCACATATTACATATCATCCCATAATTACATATCCCCACATATTACATATCGCCATTCGCCACATATTACATATCGCCACATATTACATATCCCCACGTATTACATATCACCACATATTGCATATTGCCAGATATTACATATCCCTACATATTACATATCGCACCATATTGCATATTTCCGCATATTGCATATCGCCACATATTACATATCGCCATATATTACATATCGCCACATATTACATATCCCCACAAATAACATATCGTCCGATATTACATATCGCCACATATTACATATCGCCATTCGCCACATATTACATATCACCAGATATTACATATCCCACATATTACATATCACAAGATATTACATATCACCACATATACATATCATCACATATTACAAATTCCCACATATTACATATCGCCATTCGCCACATATTACATATCGCCACATATTGCATATAGCCACATATTACATGTCACCACATATTACATATGACCAGCTATTATATATCCCTACATATTACATATCGCCACATATTGCATATCCCCACATATGACATATCGCAAGATATTACATATCACCACATATTACATATCGCCACATATTGCATATCCCCACATATTACATATTACAAGATATTACATATCACCACATATTACATATCACCACATATTACATATCACCACATATTACACATCCCCACATATTACATATCACAAGATATTACATATCACCACATATTACATTTTGCCACATATTACATAACGGCAGATATTACATACCACAAGATATTACATATTGCCACATATTACATATCCCCACATATTACATATGGCCACATATTGCATATCACCAGATATTACATATCACCGCATATTACATTTTGCCACGTATTACATATTGCCACATATTACATATCGCCAGAAATTACATATTGCCACATATTACATATCCTCACATATTACATATCTCCACATATTGCTAATCCCCACATATTGCTAATCCCCACATATTAGATATTGCAACATATTGCAAATCACCACATATTGCATATTCCCACATATAGCATGTTGCCACAAATCATGTATCCCCACATATTACATATCCCCACATATTTCATTCCGATTGCATCTTTTTTTGTCACCTGATAAGCTTAAGCTGGTGTGTGCACCAAGTGTTAAACAATATTATTTAAAATGTAGAGCCAGAAACCCAACAAGAACACTCACTGGGCACTACATAAATTACAGCCAAATGACAATTTTTTAGCCATATACATTAATATACCACATAAAGAGGCTCACCGACTGCAAACCTCAAAATTTCAAATTTGCAATCCCCCTTAGGTCTAAAATATTTAACACAGAGACGGAGTCCACATGCACAAGGGCTACTTGCGGTACCTGCTCAAGGAAGGGACATATCAAGTCCAAATGTGATGGCGGCACTTACAGACAGTTCCCTATTTCCAAAACCATGCAACTCAGTTGTTCTACATTCAGCAACCCCACAAACAGGGGGAGATGCAATCATTTTACCTATCATCTCTGTGATGAAGCAACCGGATTGCAACCATTATCACATTGTGTAAACGCGAATGGTAAGTTGCAACCTTTTGCACAGCTTTAAAGCCACTATTGAAAAGGCGCTCATTTTTATGTAAAAAACAATTGCAAAAATCATTGTTAATTTATTGCATTGATTGCAGTGTACTAATTCTAAAAAGCTTTGAAAATGGCTCAGGTAATGCAAAATGAGTACATGCTAACCCAGTAGTAAATCGGGTAGCATGTACTTTCCCACTTATTGTTAGAGATGGACTAGAACTGACCTCAAAACTTTAATCGTTCAGACAAACTCGGACTTTTAAAACTTCCTGAACTACGAACTCACATTATTTTGCATAAATTTTAAGCCACAATTAAGAAGACTTTAATTTTCGTGCAAAAATAACAGTGGAAAAATGATTTCTGAATGTATTACATCGCTTGCAGTGTGCTAATTCTAACATTTTTTTGGAAATGGGTGAGGCAATGCAAAATGAATAGAAACCCCATGCTAACACAATAATACATCAGGTAGCATGTGTTTTGCACTTATTTTTCATCTCCCTGATGGAGTCAAAATGACATGACTCAATATTTAAGTCACATGTGGAATCTTGTCACCTATTTTTAGATAGTTGTTCCTATCTGACCATGCGCTATATTGATAATAAACAACAGTTATAACACATGGTGGGAGAAATGTGATGTTAGGAGAAAATGTTGCCTCTTCCTGGAAATTGCATCTACTATATCATATATCATGCAATAGCTCTAATGAAGAACATATATGGCGAGATATCAGGTGTTAATTGAAAGGTATGTCCACCCACAAAAAAGTTACTGCTGACAACCCCCCCACTACCCCCCAAAACTAAGACCTCGCAAGGTCTAAAGTGCTCTACCAGAAGGGACCAGACCGACAGCCATAACAGTGATGTTTCAGCCAATCACTGACAGGGCTGCATGGAAAAGGCGCGGAAGACAGGCAGAAGGCAGCCAGGGGAACGGGTTGGTAAGTATATTTAGAAGCTGAATTGAGCACTTTAGACCTTGTGAGGTCTTGGTTTTGGTAGGTTTTCTGTCTGTAGTAAAATTTTTGCTTAGAGGGTGGACATACCCTTTAATGGCATAATGGAAGTCTAATGCGACTTTTGGGGCGATACTGGGCGGTATTCACTTTTTGGCCACATTGACGGTTTATGCAATATTGCCATCGTAAAAATGACTGATATTAAGGTTCATTATGGAACATTACCGGTTGCAAAACTTTAGAAATATGACCCCATGTTCTGACATACAGTATTAAAATAAAAAGAAGAAATAATTATTTTAAATATTGATGTTTATTGTGAGGGTTCAGCAATCCTCCTTGATCTTTACTCAACTCACAGTAGGTAAAGCCAGAGTCGGCCTGTAGGAGAAAAGGCAGGAAGCGGAGGTTTAGCCTGAATTGATTTCTTAATACTTTTCATTCTATTTATTCTATTCTAATGTTCTTTCTTGTAGGAGGAAAGAAACCTTGGGCAGAGTTTTTGTCTTTCAGTTTAAAAGGCAATTATAGTCTCCTCCACAATCTCCTTAAAATTCCTACTTCCCTAAAAGTAACCAAAGCCTAAACTGCTAGTACCTCACCCTTGGGTTTTACTTCCATACCTCATACCAGGGCTCTAAAGTTCAGATAATAGTACCAATGTAGTTCAGCAAGTGCTGAAAAAAGCATGTCTTCCTATTGGACAGGCCCTGAACTGTGAGAGGGGGTGGGGCTAGACTACGATCACAAATTTGGAGCCCTGGAATGTAGGCAAAACTCACTAAATGGATGACAAATGTTCTATAACCATAATGAAGAGCCACAGAACCCATTTACTCTCCAGTATGAATTTCCAAAGACTGGATGAACATTGCATTACTGTGCTCAATATAAATGTTCCACGTGCTACTTACTTGTTACGTTTAGGAATGTCCCATCGCCATGGTTTGATATAATCTCACTGAGCAATAGTGAGACGACACAGTAATACAGTCCAGTGTCTGTTATATTCACATTCTTCAGCTTCACATCAGCAATGGATTTGTGGATGAAATCATTCTGATCTGCTGTAGAGATTCTCCCATAATAATCCTTATTATCATTAGTCACCTCAGGCCCCTTCTCCATGTGCCTGTGCCATTTGAACCACCCAACTGTTGGGACTTCTGTAGTGTTGATGACGTAGTTACAGTGTAACGTCACCGTACTGCCCATAGCCACACAGATTTCAGGGGTCTGGAATACATAGAGACCATGCAAGGGAGACCCTAAAAACAACACAAAAAAACACTTTTTTTTAGATTTAAGGTGTAACCATTTAAGGTGTAACCGTAACCACTGAACAACCACAAACCTGCAATTCTATAATATACTGTCCATGGACATGAAACATACAGAGATACCAAACCTTTGTTTATACTGAATAAACTGGGGCACATTGGATCCAATCCTCTCACCTTGCAGGGTTCTCAGTATGAAGAATAACCCAACAACCCTCATCCTGTCCTGCCCATGAGAGTTGACCACACGAGAATTGAACCAGGTCTTCCTTGTATCAGATAATAGGAAGAGAAACATCATTAGAGAAGTTAACACTGCAATGTTAGGAAACACAGACACAATCCCACTTTCAGCTAAACCTACGAAGCTTCTGATTTTATTTGTTGCTTTGTTTTTGTTTGTTTTTTTTTTCAGATTTTGATCATGGTTTTAAAGGGTATCCAGTATCTATAACTGGAAATTAGTTTTTTAAATTGTCGAATAACTGGAAATGATTATTCTTCCCAACTATCACTGTAACATTTTTGTTAAGCTGTCCCCTATTTCTTTATATATTCATATGACATTTCAGCTGTCAATCAAGTGTTTTATTGTCATAAACTCTTCTGTTATGTGCAGTTTTGCTGTAGGTGACAGTTGGTATGTGTGAATTGCATGGTAGGAAATTCCCACTCCTAGTGCGGGTTAATGGTGATTACTGAGCATGCTTAACCTCACGTACTGGATTGAAGTCACACAGAAACACACTCATCTCAGAGTAAGGGCTACTTACTTTTTAGATTGAGATGAGGCAAAGTAATTTTTTTTCAGTTTACTGTGGATACATTTTAACTGTTTACACACAGGGAAGTGGAACATCAAGAACTTTGAAGAACATTTTTACAGGCTGTAGGATAACTGGTTTATTTTTACATTCAGTTTATTCTGAAGCCTTTAGCCACATTTTAGTACAGCAGAATGGAGTTTCCTTTCCTTACCCATTACTTTAAAGGAGGACTAAACCCACATTTTTATGCTTCATAACTGTAAAGCAACCACCCCAAGAACTACTCCAGTAAATGACATTAAATTAAATGTAATCCCCTAAAGAACTAGATTAATAACTGTGTGCCTGTGCACTGTCTGGCCACACCTCCAGACTTCTGTCACATGGTCCCCTGTCTTATATGGACTATAACAGGATTGGCTAGAGGCTACTAGTGGACGAGGCCTGCTGTATCAAGTTCCTGCAGTAGTTAAGGACTGAACATGTGTAAAGAACACAATGTTCATTGGCTAAACAGTGTGATACTGGAATGCTGGGAAATAAAACACAAACCCCACGTTAGCAAGGTAAATTACCCAGAACCCACATCAAAATGAAAGTTTAGACACAGATTACTGCTTTTAAATCAAGGAGCTCTTTCTTCTGATTCAGTGTTGTTCTGAGGCTTAAGTTGTCCTTTAAGTCTCACCCCTGAGAGACAGATACTGTAAAATACTGTAAAGTATGTTGCTATCTCTAAGACTTGCTTACTTTGTGAAATTCCTGTTGGGAACAGTTTAATTCTTGTTTTTTTTTTCTTCTTTGTATCCTACCTTGGGCCTTGGGCTATTGTTTTAAAATCAGTGTATTAAGTGTGTAAATAATGTATATGTCTGAGGGACAATTATGGTCTGCCAGTGTCGGTCTCAAGGTTAAAAAATGAATAGAAAATCGCATTATGTCACAGGTCAAGTTCCCCATTGTGTCCCAGTCCTGGTGGGGATAGCAGACATTCCACCCTGCCCCTTCAGGCCTCCGGGCAGGGTGGGAAATGGGGGTGTTGCGAGGGGATGTGATGTCACGAGGGGGCGTGACTTCATGTGGGGGCATGGCCAGTGTTCTAGGAGGATGGGAGGCATCATTAAGGAGGGGTTAGGGGTCTCGCAGGAGACCATCCCAGAATGAGGGAAATTCCTGGACAATCCGGGAGGGGTGGGATACCTAGGATAGGGGTGCACATGTACAAATCATGGTCCTCCATGGCAGACTATTTAAACTGAGGACTGAGAATTTATCCTTGCTGGATATCCTGTTCCCACATTGGCTTCTAAGATTCCTGTCACTCCTTCTGGTGTTGATCATGTGTCCTGGTCCCTTTTTGCTGCACTCTGTGGTTTTTACTCAACTTGGTATTGGTGACCTTGGCTTACATTTGATTCCCCACCACAGAAATACCAACATGGTCACCACACACAGCAATCAAGCCAATGAGGGATCCCAGTGTTAACCCCTGCTCTCTCACCATGGGGCAGATCTGCAGGGGGTGAGGTAACAAAAGTAAACCCAGTATTAGCACAGTTCTGTGCTACTTTATTAAGAGAATGTTGCATATATATTCTATTAAATCTTTGTAGCAGGAGGGCTGTCTATATGGAAATTTATCATAAACACATTCTCCCTTCCCTCCAACCTGCATTGGCAGATCATTTGGTCCAATTTAAAGGTGGATGGTGGAAGGTATGATGTAATTATCAGGGCTGCCTACTCTCCACCATTAACCTATTAATTGGTACAATATTGAGAAACACATTGCACAGAGCTGTGCCAAGATCAGGTTCACTCCATTATCCTCCCCTACAGCTCTGTACCATGTTGTTTCTATAAATACAGCATAAACAAAAACACACTCTGCCTGCCCTCCAACATTCCCCTTTAAGAAGGTACACTTCCCACTAATATTGCTGCAGCTGACAGGGAGAGCTAGAGACCATCCCACTACAACACTGCTACTAGGAAATTGTTAGTTAATCAATCTCTCTAAACCACCCAGGCACTTCAGCAATTTAAATATTGATGATTTAATATATTCATACATCATAAGGGTTAGGATGTGGAAGTGGAAATCACACAGGTATAGAAAATGTAATATATACACACACAAATGATAGTAGGCTCTACGTACAAATAAAACGTCACTTTTTTTTCATCTGCAAATGTACTTGCAGCATAAAATGAAACGCTGTGCCATATAGTAATGAAGGAAATGTAACAGAGGGAAGTAATGAAGGGAAGGTAATGCTATGTTACTGCCTCTGAGGAAGCGCTAAGTTCTCACCTCTGGGTACTTTTACTAACTAGTGCAACACTTACTCAAAGTCTTCATCTGCACTCCGCTCTTCCTTTCTTCCTTGTAAGTGACAGATTGTGATGCAGCCAATGAGAAGACACGCTCTGCAAGGAGCCACTGTATTATTATTTCAACATAATAAGCTTATACCTCTATTACTAAATCCTGATTATATTAAAGTATACAAAATATACACATATTCTAGGTTAATTTAATTTTTAGATCTTTAATTTATATGTATGATTTATATGAAAGGACAAATTTTCAAATATTTACATTGTCATTCAGAAATGACATACATGAACAAATTAGATAAACAACTATAGTCTGTTCCCCCCATAGACACACACATTAAAAGAACCCAGAGTGATACTTGCCCTAAGTATTTTAAACAAAGAAGTTAAAGTAGTAGCAATCATGGATGTGTGAAAAGGTTGGGTCAGGACTGATACAGTAGTAATAACGATACTTTTAGTGCTTTGTTTAAGGTACCTAGGGCAAATCCAGTGGTTTAGGTCCTCACACGGGGTACTATTAAAATGGGGATGTGTGTGCCAATGATATGACAATGATACTAACCCCCCTCCAAACACAGCTTATTTATTTCACATTTCCTCCTCTGTTAAAGGTCAAGACCCATATCGAGAAAAATATTGAACATTTCCCTTGATAATACATCCAGGTGTTAAGGAAACAGTTAATATTGACCCCCTACAGTAGAATTGTAAAGGGAGTTTAGTATAAGGAAAATACATTTACTATATTTAGTAGTTATAACTACAAATTCAAATTCCCAAGACCTGTACTATCTGCTGAAGGCAGGTCAATGTGCACCACATGTGGTTTTGGTTTCTCAGAGTCTAGTTAATGGTCTTATTCTTATTAAGCTAACTATACACGGGCAGACGTTCTTCCTGTCAGATTTCCGATCGAGGACAAAGATCGTAAGAACTTTTCAAAGTTCCTTACCTTGAGGCCTCAATCTTTCTGCAGATTTTAGCTTGAAACCTGTGGAGAGACTGGGACAGATGATGGGGTTCGGCCCAATCTTCAGTTTTACGATAAACTGTTCGACTTTGTTGAGCGGTTGATCGAAAAAATGCAAAACAGGTTTCGCCATTTTAAGTGACCAGATCAAAATGCCGATATCGCTCAAAATGTCAAGCCCATTTATAGGGTGCTTTACATAAAAATGCTTAAAAGTTAGTATACTTACCAGGGCATTTTCCCTCACCTCTCTGCTGCTCCCTCGACCATTTTTTGCCACCACTCTTTGCATTTTCCATGCTCTAGCATGGAGAAGTTTTAGGGTGGTAATTAGGCTGAGGTTAAATTTTAGTTTGATAGTTGACATACATGTACTCTGTGCTGCCTTTCTCCTAACTCTGTCAGTGACTGTTTTTCCGTGGTGTCAGATCTCTCTGCATCACTCCCCCCTTCCCCCTCCCCTCTGTTACCTCTTCCATGTCTAAACCCCAGCTGCCTGATAAGTTCCTCATGTGCTGTTTAATCTCCTGAAAATCACACCCACGCACAGTGGCCAATAGAAAGCAAGCTGTCCTGGAGACACAGAAGAAGGAGAAAAGTACAGTTTACTGCTGCAACAAGATCTCCCGCTTTGTGACCCCGTCATCAAACAGTGAAAGATAGCAAGAAGGGGGGGGGTCGAGTGCAGCCTTATCTCTGCAGTCAAAGCTACCTCTCTCCCCCATGCTAATGTTCTTATCTCTGTGTTTGTGCAAACAGAGCAGGGAGGAAGGAGGGACTTGAGCAGGGATGAGGGTCACATCAGAGGGATTTGATTGACAGTACAAGTAGGAGTAGAGGAATGCAATTACCTATTCTTCTAATTTGTGTATCTCAGAACAGGGAAAGAAACTGAAGAATGTAAAGACACTGGGGGTTGGGGGGAAATTTTAGAAAAAAAGTTAATTTTCCCACTATAGATACCCTTTAAAGTGTGTATTTTTCCCAGCAGAAATCTCCCCTTTAAAAGTGAACCCTCTCCCTTCAGCATCTTCCAATTCTTTTATGTCCTCTACTTTTTCTTTCCTTGGGATGGAGTCTGCTTTTAAGGGGGAAGTTCTGTGCAAATACAAATTGTTTTAATGAAAAACAACAGTATTTTCCTGCCCAGTGACCTTAAGCTACCTATTCAGCAGTATGTGTGTGTATAATGCTACTGAAATACTGAGTTTGTCCATTATTTTATTGCCCGTGACTCACTCCCTGGGTTGAATCAGTTGCTCCGTAGAGATCTGAGCATGTTTGACATACACAACGGCCAATCAGTAGAAAATACTGTTTGGAACATTCCAAGAAAGTGTGAATAAGAAGTACAATTAGCCTTCAAATGATTTATATCATTTATTAAAAGTACAAAAGAGAGCATAAAAAGATAAAGAAAAATGCTATGGTAATTAATTGAACATTAAAGGCAGCACACAGTTAAGAATAAAAAGGATAAAGAAGAGAATACTTAGAGTAAATGGTGTCTGTTAAGTCCATGAGCAAAGTCCATGAAAACTTGGTAATTCAAATGGGAAAAAATGACAAAATCAAAAATGATAGTCTAAGATGGTAGCCAATATATGGTCTGTCCAATTGGCTAGTGAGGTGTTCTTCTTGATGGTAAAATGGCGAACTAGTGGGCTGAGTGAATTATCCCAATTTATGCCCTCTCCTTAATTGGGGAGTGGTTTGGTCCATAGAGGGTGTGTTTGTTCCCTCCCTGGGGGGTGTATCCGGCTTTTTGGAGGGAAACTTTGTATCTCTTTCCCTCTATATGTGCACTACACACACCGTACAATCCACATGCAAAATATGGAAAGTTTTGTAATTGGCTAATTTTAAACAATACAAAGATACCAAACATGGTGTACATATAAATTCGTATGAACAAGAAGTAAAATATCCCAAGTTCCCCTTGGGATATCAACCTATAAAATATATGTACAGATGCACCTTCGTTCCAGCATCAGATGACATTATTTGGGAAAATATAACATAAATCCTTCCCTTAAATTATTAGGAAATATGAATTGTAAGGGAATGACATCTGTTTTCCTTAAAGCAGCACCCACTGTGGCTTTCGCGCAGGTAGGACTGGGCTATACTAGTTGCTACTGTGATATTTCACACCTTCAGGGAGATTCATTAAAAGTTCTTATTGTTACAAATGGTGTTAATTTTGCCCAAACTAATCAGATCTTATAACATCTGATTAGTTGGGGCAAAATTAGCAATATTTTTAACGATAAATATTGAATGGCTTAATGCTCAGGTAAAAAGGGAAATGGAAAAAAAGAAAAGGGCTTTTAAAATTTTGAAAGCAGAAGGCACAGAACAGGCTTACAGGGACTTCAAAAGTTGTAATAAAGAGTGCAAGAAAGCAATTAAACTAGCTAAAATAGAAAATGAAATACGGATTGCCGAACAAAGCAAGTCCAACCCCAAGATGTTTTTTAAGTATATAAATGGTAAAAAAATGAGGACTGAGAATGTGGGACCATTAAATAATGGAGCTGAGGTGGTTGTAGAGGATGCCGAAAAGGCTAATCTGCTAAACCGTTTTTTTACATCGGTTTTTACTGTTGAGAATCCTTACAGTAGGGATTGTAACAATGTGCAGGGAGGAAATGAAGAGTTTTCACATTGGATAACAGAGGATATGGTACGGAATCAATTAGACAAAGTTAATATCAATAAAGCGCCAGGACCAGATGGATTGCATCCTAGGATTTTAAAAGAGCTTAGTTCAGTTCTAGCAAGACCACTGTGTCTCATATTTTCAGATTCGCTGTTGTCTGGGGATGTGCCGCTGGATTGGAAAAAAGCCAATGTAATACCAATATTCAAAAAAGGTAGTCGTTCACAGCCTGGTAACTATAGACCAGTAAGCCTAACATCAGTGGTAGGGAAGGTGATGGAAACTTTGTTAAGGGATCATATCCTTGACTTTGTCTCCAGAGATCATCTTATTAGTAGTAGTCAGCATGGATTTATGAGAAATAGATCATGCCAGACATGGTTTTTATGAAGAAGTGAGTAAGAAGTTAGATTCAGGCACAGCTGTGGATGTGGTATATTTGGATTTTGCAAAAGCCTTTGATACTGTGCCACATAGGCGACTAATGTATAAACTGAGGACTGTTGGCCTTGAAGAAAACATTTGTTCATGGATAGAGAACTGGTTATTGGACCGCAAACAGAGAGTGGTGGTTAATGGAGCTACATCTATGTGGGCTAAAGTTCTAAGCGGAGTTCCTCAGGGTTCTGTACTGGGGCCGCTTCTGTTTAATCTGTTTATAAATGACTTAGAAGGGGGCATTGAGAGCAAGGTCTCTGTGTTTGCTGATGACACTAAATTATGCAGAGCTTTGGAAACTTCCAATGATGTGCAAGTGCTGCAAGCAGACCTAGATAGATTATCAAAATGGGCAGCAGAATGGCAGATGAGATTCAATGTTGATAAATGTAAGGTGATGCATTTGGGATTTAATAATCCCTGTGCCACCTACACCATAAATAACTCTGTGTTAAGTGCATCTGAAATGGAAAAAGATTTGGGGGTTCTGGTAGATAACAGACTTAGCTGTAGCAAACAATGCCAGGTAGCAACAGCTAGAGCTAGCAAGATATTGTCTTGTATAAAGAGGGGAATGGAATCAAGAGAGAAAAATATTATTCTCCCTCTTTACAAGGCACTGGTAAGGCCACATTTGGAATATGCGGTGCAGTTTTGGAATCCCATATACAAAAGGGACATCTTGGAAATTGAGGCAGTTCAGAGAAGGGCAACTAAATTAATAAGGGGAATGGAGGGGCTTGAATATGCAGGCAGATTAGACAAGTTAGGGCTGTTTACATTGGAGAAGCGGCGGTTGCGTGGGGACATGATAACCTTATACAAATATATTAATGGCCCATACAGTGAACTCTCTGGTGCATGTCCTAATAGGTCCATATCAGAGGAACTTCGTGGACATCCTTTAAGGTTGGAAGAAAAGAAGTTTCATCTTCAGGTTAGGAGAGGTTTCTTTACAGTGAGAACGGTAAAAAAAACTGTGGAACTGTCTTCCAGCAGAGGTGGTAATGGCAAGTTCATTGAATAACTTTAAAAAAGGCCTGGATAAGTTTCTAAAACTAAAAAATATTGAGAATTACTGGTATTAATGCATATAGATCTGGTTGATCCAGGGATACTTTCCGATTGCCGTTTGGAGTCAGGAAGGAATTTTTTCCCCAATTTTTTAGCTGGGGTTTTTTGCCTTCCTCTGGATCAACTGTTAGGTAGGGTTAAAAAAAAAAAAAAAAAAAAAGGAATAGGTTAGACTTGATGGACGAATGTCTTTATTCAACCTTAATTACTATGTTACTATGTTACTATGTTACTATGTTACTATGTAATAACATATGGAGATGGAGGAAGAGTACTTGTCTAAACCCAGAGTCTTTTTAACCCTGTGAGAGCCTGACAATTGGAATAGGTAGGAGCTGCCATATTGAATGACACTGCTAATAAAGTGAGATAAATTAAAAATGTACCGGTATGCTGCCATTATAGATATTACCTATAGGAGTTTAAATGCCACTCATGTTCATGACAAAAGGGTATTAAAGGGCATGTCCACCCCCAAAACTAGAATTTCCCCCACTAATGGCCCCACTCTGTAGTGCATAAAAATCCTTACCTTACATCCCAGCTCCAAATGCTTCTCCTGCAATGTCCCTCCAAAGTCAAAAGCCACCAGGAGCCTAGCAGAGTCCATATAGGACTTACCGTACCTCTATCCTCCCCCGTTCTGAACTGCCGCGAGCCGCGTCCGTGATTGGCTGCCTCTCAGCCAATCACAGGCGTGGCTGCTGGTCAGGCCCCCTGCTAACAGTTCCATGCAAGCAGAAGGCCGGGCAGTGCGGTGGAGGAATGAGGGAAGGTAAGTAAAGATCGGGGGAGTTTCTGGCCATAATAATAATACGGTTGGGGCTGGGGGAGGAAGCCCTACAACATATAAAAAATTTTTAGAAGGGTGGACATGCCCTTTGAATCAACTGATTTTTCAACATGCAAGAGAATATGTAGAATAACTAGATATATGTAATATAATCTATGAATTCTTCCTTCATTAACATGATATGGGTTAATGGCCAAGAGACTCCCAATGTGAAGTGGAAATGAATTTGCAGCCTTTTATCTACAAATACAATACGAACCTTCGAACTATCGTATTTGTATTTCCATAACCAGTCATGTAAAAGCTCCTGAAATTCTGTTTCAGGATGAGATGAAAGACAAATAGGATTCTGAACCACTGAAATGTTTTTTCCACATCGATGGGCTGTGGGATGTAACCGAATATTAAGAACAAACATGACATTTTCAGTTTGTCCCAGACACCGAAAGATGTCCAACATCTGATCATGCCTGTGTGCATTATAGCAAGTCATAGTAACCAGGGGAATTATTTACAGAAAGGTTAACCAGGTAACTCATTGTACTATCAGGGTAGTTATGGCATTACACATACCTTGCAGGCTCTATAAAACAGAGGCTTTATGGCCAATAGTTGTTATGTTAATTATGTGTATTCATAATAAAGCTGGTATAGGATGTAAGAGGTCTCTAGACAGTAGACAGCACTGGGCAATGATCCATGTGGAATGTTACTGGTTTTTAGTTTTAGTTCTAAATGTTCAGTCGAAAAAAGATTTAATGAAAATTCAATTTTATTCACAAAAATTATTTTTTGTACAAAGCACAATTTTATATACAAAGCACAATTAAGCAGAATTTCCCCCACTAGACACATTAGACACATTTCCGGTGTCTCAGGGTGGAATTTCTATTTAATTATTAGTGATGAGTCCTGGTTTCGACCCAAACTAAACTGAACACGGACTTGGGGGTTTTGAAAAATTTGCGGATCCAGCGAAACTGTCACAATTCCGTTTTTGAAATTAAAGTGAAAAGGTGAAAATAATCCGTTTGAACTGGATTCATAGTGAATTTTCAGTTCTGCAGATTTTGGACACATTCTAGGGAACTGCTGGCGGAAGAAAACTCACTGGTTTCGTTCATCTCGGATAACTATTTAAAATGACCTGTCCTGCTGTCCACTCCTGCCTACCTAGCTAAATGCTCAAGTAAAAAGGGAAATGGGGGAAAAAGAAAACGTCCTTTAAAATATTGAAAACAGAGGAAACAGAACAGTCTTACAAGGAGTATAAAAGCTGTAATAAGGACTGCAAGAAAGCAATTAAACTAGCAAAAATAGAAAATGAAATGTGGATAGCAGAACAAAGCAAATCCAACCCCAAAATGTTTTTTTAAGTATACCATTAGTAAATACTGATAATGTGGGACCATTAAATAATGGGGCTAAAATGGTTATAGAGGATGCCGAAAAGGCTAATGTGCTAAACAGTTTTCCCCCCTCTGTATTCACTATAGATAATCCTATTCCTTAGAGTAGGGACTGTAATAATAGGAAGGGTATAAATTAAACATTTTAAAATATTAAAGGTAACTTAATGTAAATGGCTGTGGGACCTGGGAAATGGTCTGGGGAACATGTTCGAAAAATCAATTTTACTCTCACTCGCGCTATTTTTGAGATCTCGACATTCGATGTTCGTGCCTAGGTATCATGGACATATTACTCGCGGATTCGATGCTCGTGTATAGGTATAATAGGCATTTTACTTGCATATTCGAATGGTCGAACATTCGATATTTATCGACACAGGGATACTATATAATATTGAGAATTACTGGTATTAATACATATACTGTAGTTCTGGTTGGTACAGGGATACTATATACTATTGAGAATTACTGGTGTTAATATATATACTGTAGTTCTGGTTGGTACAGGGATACTATATAATATTGAGAATTACTGGTAATAATACATATACTGTAGTTCTGGTTGGTACAGGGATACTATATAATATTGAGAATTACTGGTATTAATACATATACTGTAGTTCTGGTTGGTACAGGGATACTATATAATATTGAGAATTACTGGTATTAATACATATACTTTAGTTCTAGTTGATCCAGGGACACTTTCCGAGTATTTTGGAGTCAGGAAGGAATTCCCTCCCCCCATTTGCAGCTGAGGGTTTTTTTTGCCTTCCTCTGGATCAACTGTTAGGTAGGGTTAAAAAAGAAGGCGTAAAGGTTGGACTATTCAACCTCAATTACTATGTTACTTTGTAATTTTTAAGATTTAGAGCATTGATGTCCAAATTACAGCAGTGCTTGGATCTCTTTGAAAGTTTACATTCATCATTACATAAATGCTGCAGGTTACCCTGATTTATATATGCTGTGTCTTTAAGGGAAAACGTATATAGGGAGGGGACCTGTTTTAGGTTAGAGCCCGGCAAGCAGGGTTGTTATTTATGTTGTTTGGTTAATGATTTAAAGGTGTATCTGATGTTGATAAATCCTAGTGTCACTTTCTCATCTCTGCTCACAATCCTTATTGCTGTATACTGTGTACTGTATATACTGAGAGAGTACATTAGATAAAGAAGGAATGTCTTCTGGGTAATTGCCATAGGCCGTATTTATAAAGGCGCAGTAAAGGCGCACTATTTTGCCATACCACCGTTATCTCGTTAGTAAATGTACGATCGCCCATACAACTACTGCGGTCTACTACCGCATGGTATTGTACGGCTGAACGATTGTGAATGTACGATCACGGCTGTAAATGTATGGCCTATACTTGCTTTACCTGCTCTGAGGCTTTTGACATGAACTAAGTGCAAATCTAGAGACAGTTGTAGACGAGTTTTGCCTTTATTGAGCCATCATCATTACAATATAGGTCTGTGGTCTATGTGGTGAGGTGCCATTTGACCGATGTCACCAAAAAAACAAATAAGTTAAAGAGAGTTCAGGGTCATTTCTATTGTTCCATATATTCATATAGTTATAGTACACCAATATAATCAATTTCCTACAAAAAGTGTTGACAATCCATTCCGTGTGTTTTTTGTTCTAGCTGATCCAGTTGTGTAACATCTCTCATAGATTACATGAAAGCACCACCTGAATTATATTTCCTGACCCTTTACTGTTTAGGGTAACAACCTAAATTATAGAGTCAAACATGTCCAAATATACCTTATATTGCCAAATACCGTTATATGGTATGGTTATATGGTAGGAATAAGGAAGATGAGGGAGACAGATGGTCTCCATACAATCTGATGCAAAGATTGCCATAGCTTTCATTTGTGCAGGCAACATAGCATGTGTCTAACCAATAGCCATTGAGCAAAGGACCATCAGTGTTGCTTGCACAGATAAACTCTATTGCTACCCATTATCATAGAATTCATTGTAATTATGTTCCCAGGCCAAATGAAGAAGATTCATTTGGCCTGGGAAAACTCTTGGAAACTCATAACCTGGGGGCTGTTGGAGGTGACGCAAATCTCCTCATTAATTTACAAGGAAATGATGAAGAAACTGGACCAGCTTTCCAAAGCTATAAGGATTATAGTAAAACCACATATATTGAAATAAAGGCAGATTACAGTGAGATTAATTATAGTGAGGTTAAGAAAAAGAAGCACCGGCAGTAATCATTGTACTTTCCTTAGGTCTTTGTAATTAATAAAGAGATATCAAGCCTACATCACTAATAAAGGGGAAACTATTCCATCAGAGGGATTAAATTAAAGGGCAACTGTAGTCTCCATACAAGATAGGGTTAAATATCTATCTAATTTTTCCTTTAAAATTAGCCATGAATCATATCTTTGGCTTAAGCTTGTAGGAAATGATATTATGGATAATAAACTCACCTCCTCTGGTAGCTTTAGTGATCCTCTGCACCTCCCCTGTCCCTGGGGGTAGAACACGCTCACTTTAGACTTAAAGCCTGGAAAGACAAAAAGTACCTGCACAAACTTATTTTTTTAAAGTAACAGTTGGAGTGGGTGGTACTAATTCTGGCAGAGATTGGTCACATGGCTACAAGCTAGTGAAAGCAGGAAGTTATATTGCTAAACCTTTCCAACAATATAACTTCTCACAAGTTTTACCTAGCAATGTGATCCAATGTTCATGTTAAAGTTATGCTGGAAGGGCTTTTATTTACTCTAACTTGTTCAGACCATAGTTACCCTTGAAGGGACATATTACCCATAGTTATTCATAACAGGCAGATGTGCCTGTTACAGTATTTGTAATTACGAATTATGAATGAAAAGCCTTCCAACCATGTCAAGGTAACCCCAGTCTGGAAGGTCCTAACTTCTAACATTTTTAAATGTCTTTTACTTCAATTACAAGTTAGGACCTTCCAGACTGGGGTTACCTTGACATGGTTGGAAGGCTTTTCATTCATGTGATCACAGTAATGTATACTAAAACCCCTTTGTTTTTAAAGTATGCCAGTGTGCAGGTAATATGATATTGTATGGGGCCTAGGAATGTGCATTGATTATCTTTTCTATGTTTGTATTAAGGGGCGTATTTATAAAGCAGTGAAAATTACATTTTAGTGCTATTTACACCTTGTTCACCACTTTTTTTGCCTTTAGCTGCATTTTTCACCATTTTGGCATTATTTTCACCAAATATTGTTAATGCATTTTTTATATCGTTAAGCATGGAGAAAATCACTTTGGTATTTATAAAGTGGGGAAAAGTGGAGTTTTGGCAAACAAATGATCTAAAATGATTTCCATGTCTGAGGATCTGTGGGGACAATTCTAGCCTGGAAACAGGTTCTTCAACTTCCAGTAATGTGCCGTTAACATAGCTATTGATTTACGCTGAGGCCACACTACAACGCACAGGAATCGTGCACAAAATCGCAAGCGTTATCGTTGGTGTGTGCAATTCTTGTGTGTTTGCGCATGCGATTTTGCAGTTTTCCGTTATGGATATGCATGCATTAACGCACGAGTTACCAAAACGCAAACGGACGAGCAATCGCATGCACAACGGAAAACCGCGAACATTTTTGCGTTCTCACGATTTCCATTATAGCGAAAATCACATGTGCGATCATGTGTGGCCTAGCCCTTAGGCTAATTGTGTATTACCCTTTTAAGTGGTTTGAAAATGAGCTACAGTCTGAAAATTAGCCACAGTTTGTTACTCCATTAACAAAATAGAGAAAATCCACCAAGGAAAGTGTTACACTATGAACCTTTGGTGAAACACCTTGTGTGACAGGTTATTTCTCACTACTTGGAAAGAATGTTACCGATTTACCATAATATGCCCTGATCTGGTAACAGGAAATGTTCTATTCACTTCTAATTTGTTGTGTTTACCTGACTATTTGTTAAAGGGCATGTCCACCCCCAAAACTGTGTAGTGTTAAATCCTTACCTTACTCCTCTGCCCCTTATGGTTCCCCTGCAGTGCCTGTTCAAATTCCAGGAAACTGAAGAGTAGGTGCTGTCTGTAGGTCTTTCAGTCCCTGCCCCTTGTCCTTCCCCATCCCTCGACCCAGATCCCTCAGCGCTGGATAACACTCTTCCCAAAATGTAAGTACCACATAATGTAGGGACCCTATTCCAACCCAAACCGCAAGCTTTACATTTTTAAAGTCAGCCCAGAAATACTTTCCCGACCTCATTCCCTTGGCTCCCTTTACTAACCAGCAGCCGCAGTTTAGTTATTTTCAGTAACTGATGTTTTATAAAGAAGGTTCAGGGCAAAACCTAAATGAGTTCAGTGATTTCTCTGTATATAAATAAAATCTTCCAGAGTACTGACTTCTTGTTCCCCTTATAGTGACCGTTATGGTCTTGCACTTTGACACAGCTTCTTCGTAGAGATCTGAGCGTGTTTGACCCATTCAACAGCCAATCAGCAGAGATTACTGTTAGGAACATTCTGGGCATCCTGACCACTGCGTTACATGGAATGGCAGCTAACTGACAACATCAAAGTGTAGGGTATCAAATTCATCAACATAAAAAAAAAAATTCAAATATGAAAAAAGTATGTAAAATACCTCGGAAAGCATAATACAAATAATTAATACATAAAATAATGTTGTTGGGTTTTTTTTTACAATAAACTTCCCCTTTAAGTGGTAACTGTGAATAAAAGAAGAAGAATAAAGGCCAACAGGTAATAGAAGTAAGCCTGAGGGCAGTTTCAGATGAACTTCCTGTTCTGTAACCCACATCAGTGTCACCAGTTTAAAGGAAATTGTTTTATTTCTATTTCTGTGTTATATATAAACTCTGCGCTGCTGTTTTCCCTTTTCCTTTTGAGTTTCAGTTCCGGTAAATGATAATTTATTGGAGAAATGTTCACACTTTATATACACTGTTGGTTACTCTGATAAGACAAAAATGAGGTTAACTAATTGTACATACCACCAGCTGGTACATTGTGTATCAAACAGATTGATACCTAAGGGCTGTGTTAATAAACCAGGGGAATTCTTCATTAATTCTTAAGGGTACATGTTCATCCATCCAGCCTTTAACATGTTGACGTACAGTAATTCGGAGGAGGGGGGGGGGGGATTTGGCATTCTTAGGCAAGGTCTTCCTTTTAAATATAATAACAGGCCGCTGCTTGACTCCATTGGCCAAACATGCCAGAACCCCAATATACGGTACCATACCGTAATAACAATCCAGTAACCAACTATTCCATGGCACTCCAGATGTTTGTAAACTACAATTCACAGTATGCTTTGGTTGCTGTCAGTTAAGGTTCGTACACACGTGTGATCGCTGACCCGCAACGCATGATGTGTACAAACGGCCGTTTTGACCTATAAAGTGCCCATACACGGGCTGATTATCAGCCGAAATGGAAGATCGTACACATCGTGCGTCATGGGTCGGCACCCTCGATCACACGTGTGTACGAACTTTTATAGTTTCTAAACATCTGGAGTGGCAAAATGTTTAGAACTTTAATGCTCCCTACAGTAAAAGGAGATGAGCTTATGCACCATATGAGAACTTAAATAATACTAACTTACTACAGTGCCACCCAGCAGCCCCCCACCTACCCACCCTTCCACTGCATAAGGTAGACTTAGCCCACCCCTAAACCCCCCATACACAAGAACATCCTCCTTACTAGCTGAGGGCTGAAGGTAGAGCTGAGTGTTGACAGGTTTTTGAACCGGTTCTTCGCACCGTGAGATCTCCTCCATCCTCTATGCCTGGTAAGGACAGGCTGATGACGTAAGCAGGGACGTGCATAACTTATGTTCCCGACATCTCCCCGCGCCTCTGACTGCTCCGGTGATGGTCTCCTTCTACTGGTCTCCTTCTCCTGGTCTCCAAATCATCTGCACATTGAGGTACCTTAGGCTTTACAGCTACATCTTTTTATAGCAGAGTATAGTAGTACCATAGTTTAAAAGACATACCCATGCTTAAATAAGAATACCTCTCCTTAAATAACACTACAGATCCAAAATAATCATAAAATAGTGATCCTTAAATAAAAATATGAATCATTACATAGCAATAAGGAGCAGTATTTTATAGAGTTATTTATGGATGACTCTGCTTTATAAATACAGCCCCTAGGGGCATATTTATAAAGAATTCCAATACAGCTAGTTTATACTGACCGGTAAAAGCTCAGCTGTAAAGCGGCACTTTGCGGCCAGGGTCATAAATTTACAACTGTGGGTCATAAATGACTGGTGCAATATTATATGGCCGATATCACACTTATAAAAATGACTTATTTTACACCATAAAATACAGCTGTACCGGTATTTTATGGCTGTGATAAAGGCACGGTATTGAGAAATATCGATTGAACTTTATAAATATGGACCCTAATGACACTCCATTTTGTGCAGTTTTATTGGGTTCCCACACCATAAAAATACTGGGCAATCCAACTTACAGTACCTCACCCCTGAGTTTAAAGGACAACTAAAGCCTAAGAAGAACACTTTTTCAGAAGGAAGAGCACCTTAATATAAAAGCAGTAATCTGTGTCTCACCTCTCATTTTGATATGGTTGTTGGGAAATTTACCTTTCTAACATGACGTTTGAGTTTTATTTTTAGTATCACATAATGTGGTCACTGGCCATTATGTTCTATACACATGCTCAGTCCTTGGGATACTGCAGAAACTTATTACAGTTGGAACAGTTGGTCACACCCACTAGTAGCTTTTAGCCAATCCTTTTACAGGACAGATTAGGCAAGGAAGCATGTGACTGAGGTGTGGCCAGTCACTGTACAAACACACAGTTATTTCAGTTATTACAGTACAATTTACTGTAGTTGGATTTACAGGACATAGTTTCAGATTCTGGAGTGGCGTAACTTTAACTGGAACTCTTTAGAGTTCTAATGGCAGACAGTCTGAAGCCCAGTCTCCTTTCAACCTTTGGCCTAACCAATGGGAAGACAAAACTAAGATGGCTATTTTGATATAAGACATGCAGATTACAGTTGATTACAGTTGGAGGAGAAAGACCCCCCATATAACAGTTTTATTATTTTATTGTCAATAAAACATGTTACAAATGTCTATAAAATGCATTGAAGAACTATCAAACTATTTCTAACATACACAGAAGGCGCTATTCTCAGGCGTAATGTTTGCAGGACAGACCCAAACCACTGAAGTATAAAAACAGGTTGATATGTGCTACATACACATATTGGGTTTGCACATTATAAAAATAAACAGCTATACTTTCATTACCACAAGAAACTAATCTAACCCCATTGGTTAAGAGATGCAGTGGATATAATATCACCAGACACAAACTAAAAAAGGAAGTGATACCTGAAATAAGGTTCAATCATTGGACAAGAAAATGTGTATCTATGTAGTCAAAAGTCCTGCCCTGACAGCTATGGAATATTTACCTGTTTGGCCTCACAGTATCAGGACATGGATTCCTGTTGGAATAATTTATCTCCTGGAGCTTTCCATGCATGAACTTAATATAGTTGCACTTTAAAAAAAACTGCTTTCAGTTCAAGTGAATTTGATTGTTGAATAGATCCTACTGTAAAGGGACAATATAGCAAAAGTGTTTAAGAAAAAAACTGTGATCTTTACATGTATGGGGCTCATATATTCCTGCAGGAGTCCACATGCAATGCCCAAACAGTAGCTATGTCTAGATCCTGAATTAGGAGGAATTAGGACATCTGATGGAAAGTGCATAGAGACAGTGAATAATGTAGAAATAGGGCTTGGGGGGCATTGGCATTGGCAGTTGGATATCTAGAAGGTTCAGTCAAAACACTGAGAAGGCTAAATAAGCCAGAAGACAAACCATGGTGAGATATAGTTATCCAAGATTCAATAACACTGACAGGAGCCAAATCAGCTTGATGCCCCTAACGAGAAAACATACCTGATGGTGGGTACAGTGGCCTCTAGAGCTCATCTACATCAATAGGGCACAACACTCATAAATCCCTGTAAAAACATCCAATATTTATATTTACATAACATTTTACTATTACATTGTAAGTGCACCTCCTGGTGAATGGGAAAATGTCATTGGCACTAGCAGACTTACAACACAAGCTATCAGCCAGCATTAAAAACTCACGTAAAAACCAACGCATACGCGATATTTAATTGCTTGCATTGGCTGCATGGGTGTCTATCATGATACCCGCATAGCCAGAGCAAAGATGGAGTTAAAGCTGTGCTAACCGATATTGAATTAGTTAGTGTGATTTTAACTTCAGAGGTAAACCCGGCTGTATGTCAATTAGTAAATACCCCACTAATATAACTGTCACGAACTTACCTGCCGCTCCGGTCCCGTCATGACGTCACGACGCCAACACGCCGGGCGTCCTCCTGGACCCGGTGCCCGATAGTATCGTTAGCTACCTCCCTGGCTCCTTGTACTCACCTGCCTTGGATCCTGTTCCCTATCCGCTCCAACTACTTATCTTTCCCGCTCAAGAGACTATACCTACCTTGCCTGCTCCTGTGACCACTTACCTAGCCTGTTCCTGTGCCTTACCTTGCTTGTTCCAGTTCTCCAGCATCTTGAGTTTCAGTATCAGCCTGCAGTTCCCAGCAGCACCTTGTTCCAGTATTCAGCCTACAGTTCCCAGCAGCACCTTGTTCCAGAATCCAGCCTTCTGTTCCCAGCAGCCTCTGTGTCCTGCATTTTCCGAATTATCCGCCTCCTCCTAAAGCGTACTTGTAAGTACCCCGGCCTCCCGGGCCGTTTATTACAATAACCTTTTTATTTTAAAGTTTGTAACTAGAAGTGGAGACAACACAGCTCACGTTACCTGTAAATTTATAAATATCACCCATTTGTTAAATACTAATACTAAATAGTAACGAATAATGAATATTCGTTATATCTTTGTACTTTTATGAATAGTGATATGACTGTTTGTATCTGTGCTTGCTGTTTTTATTAGGAACATTCCTGTATCACTATAATAAATTTTGCATTTGGTTTTTATTCCCTGCTATTCGATTTTATTGTTTATATTCATCGGTTGATTTTTATCTTCCGTTGTTTGGACTGTGTTTGGGACCCACACGTTTTTATAGCAGGTGTTCGCATTTCCCCTTTCCTCTTTCTTCTTATTGTGTATGTATTACTCCCCTCTCTGTATTTTGAAGGGGAGGTTTATCCGTATATTCGGATAGGGTCCTTGTATTTCCCTACCCTTCCCTTTGTTCTATTTCAATTCAAATTTTATTTGATCTGATTGACTTCTAATATTAGATACTATGTCTAAAAGACCCTTGTTAAGTGAAGATAATAGTAATCATTTTTTAAACACTAGATCGAGATACAGGAATGATCCACTTAATTGGGATGAACCAGGTGTTGATACTGAGGTGTGGTAATATGTAACTTAAACAATTGGAATCTTACTATTGGGGAAAATAGACTCTGGTGGGACAAAAGAGCGTTAGAACAATCGATTGCTGTTAAGAGAGTCCCTAGAGGCCTCAGAATTATGAAATTTCCCACTCATAATAGGGAGAATTCGGAATTTATGAATAAATGGTATGAGGTATTAAATGAATGTCCCTTAAGCTAATGAGCTTGTTAGTTGAAGTCAGGGAGACTGAACTGGAGAGTATTGGTTTAACTATTAACTCCAAGGTTCAGTCTATTAAGAATCAATTAGATGGGGAATCTTATTCTGAACTAGAGAGCGAACTAGAGGAGAAGGTGTGTAATGCAGAAAAGGATACTATTAAGATTAAGAAGTCTAAATATTTGAGGGATAGGTTGATTATACTGATAATAAAGTATTCAATTTTGGTAGATCTACATCCGATGTTCCTTTCTCGCGTCAGTATAAATTTAGGGCAATGGAAAAAGGTGGGAGAAATTTTGATAACTCCTTTAATAAATCCAGACCCCCTAACCCCATATACAAGAGAAATATGGATAATGACACTTTTATACCTGTGGATAAAAGAAATGTTGCCCCTCGCCCCAGTAGAGTTTACTCTTCCCCTTTTCACTGTGCAAGGAACTCCCCTCCCAGACATTGGGAAACAGGCCCAAAAGAAAAGAAAGGGTGGAAAGCCCAAAGGAGGAAGAGAGGGGGGATTTTCTGAAGAGGAGAAAGAGATCCAATTTGGAGGGAGTAATGGGCTGGGGGGCAAGGTCTCCCCCCAAAGGCAAATTGGATGGGTGGTTGAACCCCCGCAAGGGACACTGAATAATCCATCATCTAATACCATTTTTAACCTTTCTAGAGGGAAAATATTGTCTGCAGGGGAGAATAAACTCTTGAATAGAGGGCTTAAATTTGCACCCTATACTCCTTTGGACAAATTTGAAGCCTAGATTGGGGTACAAAAATTCCTGAGACAACTGAGCCTTAAAAGATTTTTTTTCTATCAAAGGAAGGGGTGTGGACTATAAACTCCGGTCTAATATGAACCAGGTTGGTCTTGATGCGGATGATAATGTAGATAAACAAGCTGTGACAGACTTAGTGGCTCTATCTTCCCAGGATTCCTCCACACCATTTAAACCTAAATCTAAATTTAATTCCATGGCCTATAGGAATAGTGCAATGGAACTTTTTGAAAAATTGGTTGTGGAAGACATTTGTAAAATTAAGGATGTTAATAAGAAAAAACTCAGATTTAAAGATAATTTGAGCATGCACGAACGAGAGGCATTGAATTCCCTCAAAAAAGATAAAGGGACTGTGATAAAAGAAGCCGATAAAGGTGGGGGAGTAGTCATCCTAGATCAGGACTACTATACGAATGAAGCCCTATACCAGTTGGGAGATGCCAACACCTACCTGCAGCTACCAAGGGATCCGACAATGGAATTTATAAAGGAATTAAAGTCCTTGGTGGCAGGGGGTAGGTGTAAGGGCTTCATTAACCCAAATGAAGAAAAGTTTATTCTAAATTTACATCCGAATATTGCAGTCTTTTATACCCTCCCTAAAATGCACAAAAATGCATCTAAGCCACCTGGACGACCTATAATTTCGGGGGTAAATAGTCTTACATCTCACCTCTCTAAATATGTTGATTTTTATCTTAAAACAGCAATGTTATACTAGGTCTTACTTAAGAGATCAATGGAGGTATTGTCTTCACTGGATGGTTTTAAATGGTATGCGTCCTACCATCTTGTGACCCTGACATTACCTCACTTTATACGGTAATCCCTCATGTCGAGGGGATAGAAGCTACGAAACACTTTCTTAGTAGTCAAAATTTGCTAGATTGTGATAAAATTTATTTTTTGGGTGAATGTTTACTGTTTGTGCTCCAAAAAATTATTTTTAAATTTGGGGACAAATTTTTCCTTCAGACAAATGGGACTGCAATGGGGACCCCCCTAGCGCCTAACTATGCTGGTCTGTATGTGGCCAGATGGGAAGATCTAGTGGTGTATATAATCCTTTATTTGTACAGTATGGCAAGTACTGGAGAAGAACATTGATGACATCTTGTGGTGTGGGGGGGAGTCCCCTTGAGGTTCTTGAGACTTTTATCAATCAGTTAAATAACTCTTCTGATTGTTTAAAATTTACTTATAATACTAATCCAACTAGTATTGAATTTTTGGATTTAGAGCTGACAGCTGAAAATGATACAATTACTACTAAGACCTTTTTTAAAAAGGTGGATACTAATTCCTATATACACTTTGACAGTGGTCATAAAAAGGAATGGCTTAGTAATGTTCCTCTGGGCCAGTTTCTGAGAGTGAAAAGAAACTGTTCGAGTGTTGTCGATTATGAAATCCAAAGTGACCTAATTAAAAGACGCTTTCAAGAGAAGAATTATACTTTGGAGGTTCTCCAACAAGCCAAGCTTAAGGCTGATAAAAGAACTAGACATTCCTTCTTGATCCCCAAACATAACAATAAAAATAATAATAATAATAATTCTAATGGTGGTAATAAAAGTACAAAAAATTTAGCAGAAGCCCCTAAAATTATTTTGCAATATAGTAAAGATATTGGCTTGGTGGTGAAATCGATTAAGAAGTACTGGCACATCCTTCGGGATGATAGGGACCTGTGTGGGATCCTGAAGGATAAACCCAAAATATTCTTCACCAAACCTAAATGTTTAAAAAATATACTAGCACCTAGTGTGCAAAGAGACACGACTAAGACAGGAATAGTAGGTCTCTTTAAATGTGGTATGTGTAAAATTTGTACCTTTATTGATAATTCTAAATGATTCTCTGATTACAGAGGGGGCAAAACTCCTTATAAGAAGTTTTTGAATTGCAGGCCAAAAATGGTGGTGTATATGATTATATGCCCCTGTAATTTGAGGTATATTGGCAAAACAATTAGGGCACTCCATGTTAGGATTAAAGAGCATATTAGATTAGTTGAAAGACGGATGTTGCCCTTGGAAGTCTCGCCAGCCTTTCTGCCTCCCCCCCTTTATGCACATTACCATAATAAGCATAATGCATCCTTTGAAGGTAGTAAAGTTGTCATCTTGGACCAATTGGATGAATCAAATTCTTATAGGGGTGGCGATTTGAATAACAAACTCTTGATGCTAGAGCAAAGGTATATTTTTAATTATAATACATCCTTTCCTGGTGGTTTAAATAATAGGATAGAGTTACATCCTTTTTTGTAGAAATAGATCTATACCTTTTGCCTGTTTGGGATTTTATTGGTTCACCCCCTGGTATCAACATTGGTTTGTCCCAAGGGTTTAAATAAGTCTACCAATTAATGTCTTGTCATGCCTGATGAAGTTTTTTCTTAAACAAAACGCGTAGCATGCTCTGGTCAGGGTTAATACCCTGTTTGTAACACTGTTACTTTATTGGTTGTATTTTTCAACATTTTTGATATTTGTATCTTTGTGTTTTATCTAATTGATGATTGTGTTTTGTATCACTAGTTTGTTTCCTGTCCTTAGCTGACGATCCTAGCACTAGACACCTGGCCTCCTCCCTGCATAGGTTGTGAAGAGATCTTCCCCCAGCTGACCCGAGTTACCACGTGATTAGATCTTTGGACTGTGTTGGTGGTGAGAGGAACGTATGCTGTTCGGTGGTGCTACGGGGTAGTAAAAGCCTGGCTGGTGTGAGTCCGTCTAGGGAGTGTGAGAACTACCGAAGCACGGACGCTAGTTTATATCTGGAACCTATTTGATCTGTTCGTCCGTGCGAGGAGGAGTTCCGTGGTTTGGACTGGCCGTTGCATCCTTGTGGGGTTGTGGAGGTTTTTGGTGCTCTTGCTTGTGCTGGCGATCATAAGCTCTTAGGACAGGTAGATATATACCGGTATTTACTGCTGAATATTCGTTATATCTTTTGTACTTTTATGAATAGTGATATTGACTGTTTGTATCTGCGCTGTGCTTTCTTTATTAGGAACATTCCTGTATCACTATAATAAATTTTGCATTTGGTTTTTATTCCCTGCTATTCGATTTTATTGTTTATATTCATCGGTTGATTTTTATCTTCCGTTGTTTGGACTGTGTTTGGGACCCACACAGTTTTTATAGCAGGTGTTCGCATTTTCCCCTTTCCTCTTTCTTCTTATTGTGTATGTATTACTCCCCTCTCTGTATTTTGAAGGGGAGGTTTATCCGTATATTCGGATAGGGTCCTTGTATTTCCCTACCCTTCCCTTTTGTTCTATTTCAATTCAAATTTTATTTGATCTGATTGACTTCTAATATTAGATACTATGTCTAAAAGACCCTTGTTAAGTGAAGATAATAGTAATCATTTTTTAAACACTAGATCGAGATACAGGAATGATCCACTTAATTGGGATGAACCAGGTGTTGATACTGAGGTGTTGGATAATATGTAACTTAAACAATTGGAATCTTTACTATTGAGGGAAAATAGACTCTGGTGGGACAAAAGAGCGTTAGAACAATCGATTGCTGTTAAGAGAGTCCCTAGAGGCCTCAGAATTATGAAATTTCCCACTCATAATAGGGAGAATTCGGAATTTATGAATAAATGGTATGAGGTATTAAATGAATGTTCCCTTAAGCTAATGAGCTTGTTAGTTGAAGTCAGGGAGACTGAACTGGAGAGTATTGGTTTAACTATTAACTCCAAGGTTCAGTCTATTAAGAATCAATTAGATGGGGAATCTTATTCTGAACTAGAGAGCGAACTAGAGGAGAAGGTGTGTAATGCAGAAAAGGATACTATTAAGATTAAGAAGTCTAAATATTTGAGGGATAAGGTTGATTATACTGATAATAAAGTATTCAATTTTGGTAGATCTACATCCGATGTTTCTTTCTCGCGTCAGTATAAATTTAGGGGAATGGAAAAAGGTGGGAGAAATTTTGATAACCCCTTTAATAAATCCAGACCCCCTAACCCCATATACAAGAGAAATATGGATAATGACACTTTTATACCTGTGGATAAAAGAAATGTTGCCCCTCCCCCCAGTATGCGTCCTACCATCTTGTGACTCTTGACATTACCTCACTTTATACGGTAATCCCTCATGTCGAGGGGATAGAAGCTACGAAACACTTTCTTAGTAGTCAAAATTTGCTAGATTGTGATAAAATTGATTTTTTGGGTGAATGTTTACTGTTTGAACTCCAAAAAATTATTTTAAATTTGGGGACAAATTCTTCCTTCAGACAAATGGGACTGCAATGGGGACCCCCCTAGCGCCTAACTATGCTGGCCTGTATGTGGCCAGATGGGAAGATCTAGTGGTGTATACTAATCCTTTATTTGTACAGTATGGCAAGTACTGGAGAAGATACATTGATGACATCTTGTTGGTGTGGGGGGGAATTTTGCATTTGGTTTTTATTCCCTGCTATTCGATTTTATTGTTTAAATACTAATGTGCTGAAACTATGTACACATTGGCAATATTTGACTAGATAAGAGAAACAGAAGCCACCTCCCTACCAGTGATTAAGGAATGCACTATTGCTATCTCGTGATAAAAAAGAAGACAGTGCATGCCCTGACATCGTCCCCATACTGTGAACCTCGTCAAAGGGAATAGAAAGACTGCCTGTAATCTAAGGTAAGCCCAAGGGTGTGGAGCTAGCGGTTTAGGTCCTCCCCCTGGGTACTTTATTGGGAGGAAGTGGATAGAGTAAAGTTGCCTTTTTAAAAAATCTGGTTTAGCAATTAACTACACAACTTCTATATAAATAGTAGTAGCTGAACTTCGAGTTTCTTGAAGGTGTTTTGCTTTCTCGTTTCAAAATGACTTGTAGAAGAATATTTTGGCAATAAATAACCTGAAATGTCATCCTACCTGTGTCCTTTTCTGTCGATCCAAAACACCCAACAACGAAACACAAGAAAAGCAAAGTCATACTGTATATACAGTGCAGCAAAGAGTGCAAAAAGGGTGGAGACTAAACAGAAGCTACGCCAACGTATAACCTGGAACAGAAGAGCATCTTAAGAAAGAAAAGACTGCAATATTAACACTCTAGATACTAATGAGAATTATTGCAATGGAGGTGTGAAAAGAAGCGATTTAAGTTTAAAATAGAGAAATCAAACCTGGGGTGGGGATGTTTGACATCTACTCTCTACAATTCAATCAACAAATTGCAATCAAGAGGACACCAAGCAGGTTGAGCCATATTTCAGGGTATCCAAGTCATTATGAATTGAGAATGCCAGTCAAATGACTACCATATATACTCGAGTATAATCCGAGGTTTTCGGGCTTTAAAAAAAGCCTGAAAATCTCACCTCGGTTTATACTCGAGTCAGCCTATCTCCTACCTTGTCCAGCGGCCGCGCGATCCGCATCCTCGCTCCACAGCCTCTGCGCATCCGGATGATGTCACTATCCGGCGCCGCAAAGTGAGAGGCACCGGGTAGTGACATCATCCGGATGCGCAGAGGCTGTGGATCGAGGATTCGGATCGTGCGGCCGCCGGACAAGGTAGGAGAAACTTTTTTTACACAGGGACACAAGTGGCAAATACTTACAAATAAGAGTAAAACCTTCTTTATTTGTGCATACTGTATGCACAAATAAAGGAGGATTTACCCCTATTTGCAAGTATTTGCCACTTAAGATGTTTGAAAACTCAAACTCCCAGCAATAAAGCATGCTGGGAGTTGTAGTTTCCAAAGATCTTTAGTGGCAAATACTACCCCCTTGGTTTATACTCGAGTCAATGTGGTTTTCCTTCTTTTTTACCTAAAACTAGGGACAGTTTATACTCGAGTATATACGGTAACTTCTTAAAGAAACTAAAGTCCACTAATTACCACAGATATACCATGAACTGGATAAATGAAAACCCTTTCACAAATGAAAAAAATGAAGCTACCACAAATATAAAAAATCTGTGTAATTGCTGAAATAATTTACCACTTCCAGAGTAATAAAAAGATATTAAAAGTCACTTAGAGGTTCATGACCAATCACCCAATCTTAACTACAATAATTAAAAAATCTGCCCCAGCAGCATGAAAACATTGCAAGAACCACAGAGCTTATTTACAAAAGTTTCTACAGAAAATGTTGATGTCCTTCTTGTCTTTACAAACACATCTGTACTTCTAATCCCTAATTCTTCATTGGCCATAAAAACGTCTCCACGGTGACTATAGACTTACAGGCGACCATGACATTTCCCTGGTCCTACACGGCAGTGGGAAGTGATGGGTTAATCCCCACCCTCTTTTGATGGACAGGCCTCCTTAGCCAATAAAAACTTACGTTCGCCTCCCAAATCCAGTCTTTTTTTTCCTGTCCTCGCTAATGCAGGTTTCTCCTTCTTGCTCCCCCCACGGTTGCCAGATTGGGTCTCAGCAGCTCTTTCCCGATCTGAAGCCCTGCACCATTCATTCATGAAATGTGCAGGGGCGGCCAGCGCCCACTCGGAACACTGTCTGGGAGCCGGGAAGACTTGGGTCGCGCGAGCGATGACTTCATTACGTCACGTGCGCACCGGTAGTGGCGCAAAATTTTTTAAATTTGGCGTTCTTTCCCAGTTCATGGCTGTTCCTCCTTCCAGCTCCTTCTCAGCAGCCAGGTTAAGGATTTTTGCGCTGTTTTTCTAGCCACTACTGCTAATAACTTTGTCTGATGAGCTCCAGGAAACACACCAGATCTGGATCCAGGGGGTGAGCCAACATTCAAAGAGCTTGTCTTAAATAAAAAAAATATATATATATATATAAGATAAGTAATATGTTATTTTTCCTTTCAGCAGATCTTCCTCAAGACGCAGGGATGAAGAAGATCATCATTATCATCACAGATCCAGAAAGGAATGTGTGCTCTGCAATAATCAAGCCACCAGAGGAGGGAAGCTATGCTCAGATTGCATTGACAGACAATCTAGCCCATCTATGGATAATATTGGCAGCATGATTAAAAAGATGATGGATAGTTCCCCGGAAAATTTTGCTTCGAAATTTTCCGATAGCATTATGTCCAAGGTGGAATCCCTCATCAATCAGCCCTTCAGGGCAGAGGAAGCCGCAGGACCTTCAGATTATGTCTAAAGGACCTCCAACCCTTCCCCGCATGATGCAGGTGAAGAAACAGATCAATTCAACCAATCCCTTACGGATGAGACGTTAAATCGATTGATCATTAAAATGAAGAAGTCTCTTAAAATTGCAGAACTGCCAAAATAGTTTACATCAGACCTTATGTTTTCTGATTCAAATCAGGACTCTGCAAACTTCTTTATCCACGATCAGATAAAAGAGATAATCAAAAAAGAATGGGCCAATCCTGATTAAAGATATCCCATTTCGCAAAAATTCAAAAGGACCTACCCTTTCTGTCAGGAAAATGTAGCAGGTTGGGAGATTATCCCTAAAATCGACACAGCCATAGCAAAAGTGGCTAGGAAAACGGCTCTCGCCACGGAAGATACGGTTAACCTAAAAGACCTGATGGATAGAAGAGAAGAGGCTCTGCATAAGAAATCGTTTTCCATTACTGGCACATCTCTTAGGCCAGCTATAGCTATCACCAGCCTGGCAAGAGCTAATAGGATCTGGTTAAAAGATTTAGAGGATGCCATCAGGGCAGGCATTCCTAGGGAAGAGTTACTTCTTCTTCTCCCCGATGTCAGATCATCCAATGAATACATAGCTGAAGCATCGCTCGATTTGATCAAGCTTTCGCCAAAATTAACAGCTACATCAGTTGTGGCCAGACGTTCTCTGTGGCTTAAGCAATGGAAAGCAGATGCTTTGTCCAAGCAAGGCCTTATGGGTCTTCCTTTTGAAGGTGATCTCCTATTCGGATCAGGGTTAGAGAACTTAATTGAGAAAAATTCTTCCAAAAAATCTCTCCCTACTTCTAGATCTATGAGAGGAATGTTTCAGGTCCAGAGTCAGAGTAACTTAAGAGATGCCAAACAATATCGTCCAGGGCGCCCATTCAATCAAAGGGGAAGTTGGAAGTCAGATTTTCGCCATCAGCCCTTTCGAGCTAGAGGATATACTGGGAAATCCAAACAATGACGGTCTGGGAGCCCGCTTGACAGAAGTAGGAGGGAGACTTCGTCACTTCAGATCAACTTGTAAATTCAAAAAAGCCCCTTCATCTTCTTTAGAAAAAACTCAACTTACAGCTCTCCTTCGCGATTGGGAACAATCGAAAATAATCGAACAAATAGCAACGAGAGAACACAGATTAGGAATATACTCCCCCTTGTTTCTAAAGAAGAAGAAATCAGGGGAACTAAGACCTATCCTCAACTTAAAACAACTCAACAAATTTCTCAGGATAAAAAATTTCAAGATGGAGTCTCTGAAGTCAATCTCTTTTCACCTGTCAGAAGGCAATTGGATGTGCAAAATAGACATAAAAAATGCATATCTTCATGTTCCCATATTCAGCGGCCACAGGAAATTTCTCCGATTTCACATCATGGGGAAGCATTTCCAATATACAGCACTTCCTTTCGGGCTAGCCACAGCCCCAAGAGTCTTCTCAAAAATTCTAATTCTAGTTCTCATGGCTCATTTAAGACTCAGAGGGATCCAAATCTCCTCTTACCTGGACGACATCCTGGTAAAAGCCCAAGAAAAGAATACATTGAAGAATCATCTTCTTCAGACCATTCAATGTCTCCAAGCCCATGGTTGGATTATAAATTCAGAGAAATCGATTCTCACCCCAATGAGAGAGATTTCTTTTCTGGGCTCCATTCTAGATTCTGCCAGATTTCAGGTATCTCTTCCGAGGGACAAAGCAATAGATCTAGCAAAGGAAATAAATCAATTCAATCGCCAGCCCATCAACAATGCTTGGACTTGCCAACATATGATAGGGAAGCTGATATCCACAACTCAGTCAGTAAAATGGGCAATGCTGCACATCAGAGATCTCCAAATGTCATTCTTGACCCAATTTACCCACTTACAGGACCAGAACCAATTGATTGTTCTTCCTCCAACAGTAATATCTCAACTTCTATGGTGGACAAACCCTGTGAATTTTCTCCCTATATCCCTCAGGACTCCCTATTGGGTAGTCATTACCACGGATGCCAGCCCCCGTGGTTGGGGAGCTATCTTTAGGAGCCATACAGTCCAAGGCACGTGGTCCAAGAAGTTGTCATCGTTACCGCAGAACATGAGGGAAATGTGGGCAGTATGGAAGGCCATAGAAGCCCTTCAGTCCAGAGTAGTGGGACGAGCTGTGATGATTCATTCAGACAACAAGTCAGTGATAGCCTACATATGCAAGAAAGGGGGCACAAGAAGCAAACAACTGTGGAGTGTAGCAAAGCTGATTCTGTCCTGGGCAGAACACAATCTGGTGGACATATCGGCAAAACACGTGCCAGGAAACAACAACAAGAAAGCAGACTTTCTCAGCAGAAGGACACTCCACCCAGGAGAATGGAAACTTCACCAAGAAGTCTTCAACAACATAGTACAGGTCTGGGGCTGCCCCCTCATAGACTTGATGGCTTCAGACCACAACTGTCAACTCCCCAAGTTTTGTTCCAGGTTCAAAACCCGCTTAAGTCTCCTAACGGATGCTTTCTCAATCAAGTGGGATTGGCAGCTGATGTATGTATTCCCCCCGATGACCATGATTCAAAGAGTTTTGAAGAAGATCAAGGAGGATGGGGCAATGGTAATCGCAGTCCTTCCTTGGTGGCCGAGGAGGCCTTGGTTTTCATCAGCCCTCCAGATGTCAATTGCCCCTCCGTTCAGACTACCAAAGAGGAAAGACCTTCTATGCCAAGGGCCAATACTTCATCCAGACCCAAACAGCTTGAAGCTGACGGCTTGGCTACTGAAACAAACCTAATGATAAGCAGAGGTCTGTCCGCTAGTAGCATATCAACCTTGTTGGCATCTAGAAAAATTTCAACTTCTTCAAAATATTACAGAACCTGGGGAATATTTTCAGACTGGTGTGCTAAAAGGAATATTTCATCCTGTTCCGTTTCTGTAGAGAATAATATCATTGAGTTTCTCCAGGAAGGGTTTAAAAAAGACTTGAGTCTATCCTCACTCAAAAGTCAAGTTTCAGCCATCTCGGCCTAAACTAACACCAGATGGGCATTAGACCCTTTGATTGTAAGGTTTTTCAAAGGTGTCCTCAATCTTGCTCTAGTCCTCAAGGCCCTCCAGCTATCTCCATTCGAGCCTCTGGATTCTTGCAGTCTTAAAGATTTGACCCTTAAAACAGTGTTTTTAGTGTCCATTACCTCCGCTTGCAGGGTAGCAGGGATGTAGGCTCTTAGAGCCTCCGTACCATATCTAGTATTTCTACAAGATAAGGTTATTTTAAGACCGGATCCAGCATTCATGCCAAAAGTCGGATTTTCATATAAATCAGGACATCGTCCTCCCAACCTTTGTACCACAGGAAGAGTTGGGAAACAAGGAAAGCAATGCCTCATTGGATATAGGCAAAATCCTAAGTTTTTATATCCAAAGAACATCAACTTTCCGCAAATCGGACTCTCTGTTCATCAATATATCGGGGAGCAGAATTGGTTTAAAACCATCTAAATCTACTATTGCATATTGGATAAAGTCATGTATCAGACAAAGTTATGATTCTATGGCAGTAATACAACCTTCTAAGGTGACAGCGCACTCCACCAGGGCGGTGGCAGCGTCCTGGGCCTTCTCTGCCCAGGTATCTCCAGAAGACATATGCAGGGCTGCTACCTGGTCTTCTTTATCTACTTTCATCAGGCATTACAAGCTTGATGTAGCTTGGGCCAAAGACACTGAATTTGGCAGATCCATCCTTTCATTAGGATGTCAGAATAAATTAAGTTGATTTCAGCATATCTCCCTCCCAGTCTATTTATTGCTTCTAAGTTCCCATCACTTCCCACTGCCGTGTAGGACCAGGGAAAACAAAAATTACATCAACAACTTACCGTAATTTTAATTTCCTGGTCCGTAACACGGCAGTGGAAATATTTCGCCCCCCTTATTTCTTTTTACTTTCTTAACCAGCTTACTTTTTAGCTCGGACAAGAATTCAAAGACTGGATTTGGGAGGCCTGTCCATCAAAAGAGGGCGGGGATTAACCCATCACTTCCCACTGCCGTGTTACGGACCAGGAAATTAAAATTACGGTAAGTTGTTGATGTAATTTTTGTTTTCCTGATGAAGCTGCTGATGCTGTAAATTGTGCAGTGTCATCTCTCTATTCATTTTGTAGCAAAATGTTAATGGAAACCCCATGAGGTGAGAATTGGTAAATTCACTGTACAGAAAAAATAGTATATGGAGAAGGTTATTTATTAAATATAGTTGAATATATGCACAAAGCTGTTATTTAATGTGAAATTAATGTTGTATTATATAAAACTTCACATTATTAGGTTTCTATTGTAGATATTAAATATTGCAACCTTCTAGAATAAAAGTACTAATTGAGCTTGTGTTCCAGAATCTCTTTGCTTTCTGTAACTATAGGGGTTGGAATAGAGATCAACAGCACCCCCTAGTGTTATTAACAGGCAATTAGCAATGGTAGAAAAGACAAATTCTTTAAAAAAGTAGTCTGCGTCTAGGATCCAGGGACCACTTGGTAATGACATCCATAAGATCAACATTAAAGGGGAACTGTGGTCCAAAAATGACTTTAGGTAAATTGAGAGGAATTGCTCCCCTGAGAATTTTTGCAATTTATTTCCATTGTTTATTTTGCATAGTTTTGAAGATATTTACATTTTTGTGTGTGATATGGCAGCAGCATCACCAGGCCCCCTGCACTTCCTTCTTCCTGTTTTGAAACTGTCAGTCAATCTGTCCTGTGTCTCCTCCTCCCCTTTGCAGCCCCCCTGGTCCCTCCCACTCATGGACCCCATGGTCTCTCCAGTTGCAGGCCCCCCATGGCCCATTATCTTACAGCCCCATGTAGCCCCACCCACTCATGGGTGCCTAAGCCCCGCCCACTCGTGGGTGCCTAAGCCCTGTCCACCCGTGGGTGTCTAAGCCTCGCCCACTCACGGGTGCCATGGGTTACTCAGACCCCCCATTTATAGAAAACTCTGTGGAATCAGCCTTTTCAGGCAGAGTGAGAACTCTGCCTGAAAAGCCTGTTGGACTTCACACAGCAGAGAGGAGGAGGGACTTCCTGTCTGCCTCACACACTGAGGGTGTCTGAGGCTGTGCTCGCTGGCGGCACTGTGCAGGAGAAGCCTCAGGAATGTCACAAGTCAGCCTCCCACCTATTAACTTTCTGGTCAGTCATTTCTGGATATCTTGGGCTGTGGAGCATGTAGAGAGGTGGTTGATGGCTCGTTTTAAAGGTAGGAAAGTTGTCTTTCATTTAAACTTAACTTGTTTGGAGACCACAGTTCCCCTTTAACTAACATTAACTTTCTACCGCATGTAGAACTACAAGATACATCCGTACCTGGTGCATTAAACCGAGGGAGAGACAGTGATCATGGTAGTTAATCAGTGATAGGATAAAAGCCTGAACTCTCCAGGTCACGTGGGGGGTGGGTAGGTGTTCACACATTCGCTAAGGTCTTCTACTAATGGGATGAAATGAAATACGATAGGACACTTGTAAATAGCTTCTGTGCCCTGAAAGCAATAAAATCTAATTTGTATCAGCATCCAGACCAAAAGTGGAAACTGAAGCATCAGAGGAACTGAAACGTCCACTTGTAAAATGAAATGTCTCTGCTTATGGATGGTTATTATAAATAAATCCAACATGTGCTGCCTAAAACAGGAACACGGCTCCCAGTAAATAAAACAAATTGATATAAATCAGAAAAGGGAGTAAAGTGAATCATACATTAGTCAACTCACATCCCAGAATTGTCACAATGTAAACACAACCCACTGGGATGATCATTTTTTTATCATTGCCTTTAATGACAATAGGAAGTAATTATCCAACTGAGAAATGTCATTGGGACATCGGAATTTAAACCAGATGCTCTGCTATACACTACAGTTGGTTTGCAGATTGAACGTTGAATCAATGTAGTTGAGACAAATTATGGCCAGCATTATGAGCCCAGACCAGGGGAGGACTGGGAGCTTTTGGCCTGGGGGGCAAATACAACCAAGTGGCCATTTCATGGTAGATTGCAAAATGTTTGGCCACGCCCACTTTGCTACGGTCACACACACTTTGTATAAGTTAAGCCCATTTTTAAGGCTACTATTCTCATTTTACATGGTTTCCATCAACATTTTCAAGTGTATGATGTGGTTAAGATAATTAACAGACTAATAAACTGGAGGGTTGACTTAACAGTGGCTAATGATCTGGGGAGCTTTTAACAATGACTAATGATCTAGAGGCCTGGCAATACTGGGTAGTGATCTGGAGGGCTGGCAACACTGGGTAATGAACTGGAGGGCTAGTAGCATTGGATATTGATCTAGAGGGCTAACTAACACTGGCTAATGATCTGGAGGGCTTACAACACTGGGTAACGATCTGGAGGGCTGACAACACTGGATAATGATCTGGAGTGCTGATGTGTCACTGGATAAGAATCTGGAGAGCTTACAACAATTGGTAATGATTTGGAGGGATGACAACACTGGCTAAGGATCTGGATGGCTGACTAACACTGGCTAATGAACTGGAGGGCTGACGTAACACTGGCTAATGAACTGGAGGGCTGACGTAACATTAGCTAGTGAACTGGAGGGCTGACTAACACTGGCTAACTAATAAAAAAATGTGATTATATACCTGAGACCACCATATATTGCTCTGTTTTCAGCATCCTGCCCAGACTATCAGTAAGTAATTTGCTAAACTTTAGACACTGCTGTGCTGCTTCAATTAATCTGACAGTCTAGGCAGGAGTTTAATGAGAGCTAAGAGCAGAACAATGTATGTAGTCTCATAGATAGACACATGCTACACCCCAATCATCTTGTAGCATGTCAGCCAAGGCACAAAGACATACTTTAACTTCAAACTGAGACAGTGTCTCCAAAACCTCATAACTGACCTCCCTTTCCCATAAATTATTTTAGTTTAGGCTGTGGTTCATGTCAGCTCCCAGTGTCAGTATAGGAAGAAGGTTAACAGCAGAGGAGGCGTTTTCTGTTCCTTGTCCATGTTATAGCTAGAGCTGTGACATTTAAGCGTGTAACTTACTAATAGCTTCTGGGGCAGTCCAATTTTTTCTTTGGAGACCAGCCCGGGGAGTATTGCCCCTCAGCCTACTGGGCCAGTCCTACCCTGCCCCAGACTTAGTGTAGTATTTGAGGGTAAATAAAGATATAGTTTCATCCAGTCCAACCCATCTAGCAAAACCCTAATAAACTGTTGATCCAGAGGAAGGCTCTGGCATGTTCTATCGGTGCCCAACAATGACATTACCCCCTTTCCCTTTTCCACCCATATTGCCTCCCCTTTAATATCCTTATCGCCAGTTATCTTTTCTTTTAAATTTGGCTTCAATTCTTGTTTAACATAAACACATACTCCTCCCCCTTTCCTTTTTTCTCTGTCCTGCCTAAGTTTTGAGTATCCTTCTAAATTTACAGCCCAGTCGTGAGAACTGTTCAACCACAAGGGAGTCATGATCATATGATTCTTATGTTTTTAATGTCTTTTATTAATGGGACCTTATTAGATAAAGTATCATTGGATTTGTGTTTTCAAACCTGGAAACTCACAATATCTTATGTCGGGTCAGCATGGTACACTGGAAAAGAACTCTCTTGGTTTTACCATGAGCTCTGCAAGGTAAGAATAGAAAGTCACCTAGCATAGTTTATCATTACGGAGTGTGACACTGTATTTCTGTCTGTCAGATTCTCTGTCTCTCCATTAAGTTCTACTGTGGGGCCTCTTACAATGTTATCATACAATGAAGGGCACAGAGAATTCAATGGCTCCTACATAAGGAATAGGTATGAGGTTCATAGGCTTAAAACCATTTGTGAACGTGGAAAGGCAGATTAACCAACGTAAAGGAAAGTGAATTCATTGAGAAAGAAAACAACTTTCAGTGGCTTTTCAAAATGCAAACACAGGAGATTGTGTCCTTTATTATGAAAGTCATTATGGGTGTTTACATCATCTTTAACAATTTTCCACAGAAATTATCTCTGCAAGTATCAATGTATCCCAGATCGCTGCAGTGAGAGCAACACCTGGTAGCACAATCACCTTACAGTGCAGCTACACCCTCAACAACCCAGAGACAATGACTGTGTGGTATAAATGGTTCAGGGATGTAATTAATGGAATAGAAGTCAGCAATAGCAGTGGAGACTTCCAGGGCAGAGTCTGGTGTGAAGATACAATACATAGTCTATCGGCAAATATTAAAATTATCAACGTGGATCTTTCAGCTATGGGAATGTATTTCTGTCAAGTTTATTGCTACAATGAAACCCTCTACGGATGGGGTAATGGGACATTTCTAGAAGTAAAAGGTAGGATTGTATTCAAACTGTAACAGAATAAAATAAAAGACATAATTTATTGCAAAATGGATTGAATTCTATTCTATTTACCTGTACAATGAGATTACAACATGATACAACATTTCCATAGTTGTAATGTTACGCTATGGTTTGGCACACAATCAGATTTTTCAGCCTGGCAAAGTGTTTGCTTCTACTAACCGGTCATATGACCAGAAATATGAAAATATCAGTGGGTCGGCCATAAATATCTGCTTGTGTGTGCCTAACCTAACATACATGTTAAATTTAGAATCTTAGGAAATTTTGCTTTAGAATATCCTCAACCAATGACATTTGATATTTTCTTTTAAGATTTTCATCCTCCAGTAATAGAAAGTCACTTAGCATAGTTTATCATTATGGGGTGTGACACTGTATTTCTGTCCGTCCGATTGTCTGTCCCTTTATTTAGTGCTACTGTGGCGGGTCATCCTACAATGCAATTATACACTGAAGGGAATTCAATGGGTCCTACATATGGAATAGAGATGAGGTTCATAGGCTTAAAACCATTGTAGGAAATTTGACTTTAGAATATTCTTAGTCAATGACATTTAACATTTTCTTTTCTTATTTTCATCTTCCAAACTTTCCCTTTTCATCTGCAAAATTAATAAAGATAAATTTAATCGGATCTCTAATAATGGTTGCCATAGTCACTGGTGTGGCGGTATATCTTTATTATATCTACAATAAAGGTAAGAGGAACCTTATAACTAGTAGTTACCAGTAATGATCCTGTTATTTTTACATCTGTTATTTTTGTACTATTATGACTTAAGATTTTGATATTGACAGGAAAATGACATTTTTAGTTATGTTATGTGTCCAGCTGCCAATTTTTCTAAACAAATTCCAAAAGGTTTATTTTTATTTTTAGAAACCCTTTGTTATTTTAAATTGATTGTTTGCTACAGCCACTGCCTCTAGCAACCATAAGAGGTTTTTATTAGAACACACCAATGGAGAGTTTGCTTGAATGTGTGAATTGTACAACAGCAACACTCCCCATATCCCATACTGCATTTTATTAATCAACCCATGGTCTGGTACAGCTTTGCTTTATTTCAGGTACCCCTGATTATATACATACTGGATATATAAACATAGACAAGATAATCAATGCACATTCCTAGGCCCCATACAATATCATATTATCTGCACACTGGCATACTTTATAAACAAAGGGGTTTTAGTATACATTACTGTGATCACGTGAATGAAAAGCCTTCCAACCATGTCAAGGTACTTCAATTACGATTAGCAAACTTTTGCATTTCTCATTCTTACACACTGGATCCATATAACAGGCTCTCTCCCTTCCCCCCCAGCCCTTTGACTTTTTAAAATGAGGGAAGAGGCCATCCAGTGCTTTATATTAAAGGCATAGGACCTCCAATAAAAGGGGCATGTTGGGGGTGCTATTACCACATGGAGGCTTGACCAAGCCTCCCAATAAATACATACAATACAAGGGTTGTGGATGCACTCCAATTAGGCTAAATTAGCTTAATTGGAGTGCTTGCACAATACTTGTACTGGATATATATATATATATATATATATATATATATATATATACACTAGGACGAAAATCAGGACACACTCCACTTCAACCTTACTGTGCCCCTGGTGCTACCCAAAATTCAATAAATAATCCAATAGCAAAGTAGTACGTGCACACAAGGGGTCTAGTTAATATATTTTTAATAGTGCAACAACAAGGCAACGTTTCGGTCCAAGTCTAGGACCTTTATCAAGCCAACCAAGCGGTGAACTAACACAAGTGCTACTTATACAACTAGTAGGTAATAAACCCCGCCCACTGAGCATAGATCTATCAATCATATGACCCAAGCATGTGCAAACCAATTCACTTATTGGCTTCTAAAGTGCCCAAGTGCTAAACATATATATTAGCTTAAAAAGTGATATATAATTAATTAAAATACCATTACTTACATAAAGTGCTATGTGCCAAGGTGCTAAAACATAGTATCATATAAACATTGCATATAAACTCCCATAATTAGATAAACATGATCAATATATTAATGTAGGTACACATGATTTATAAATTTACCCTTTGTAAAACATTTTTAAATCTGTATTAATAATATAATTATAGCTAAAATATAGAACCATATATCTACCGAATTCAAAACCTACTAAAAACATGCACATTTAGTTCTAATCTAGGAGGCTATCTATCTGTCAGGAAGCATCTAAATGAACAGTATTCATTGAGTCCATCTGGTGTAATGGTATTAAGATATTTTATCCAAAAAGTCTCTCTTTGGGATAGCTTTTTTGCTCTGTCCCCCCTTCTGGAAGAGAGGGGAACATGTTCAATGCCCATAAATTTCAAGTCATCCAATGTATGTCCATGTTCCAGAAAGTGTTTTGCTGCAGGTTTTACCGTCTTTTTATCCCTATAGGCTGTGTTTATAGCTGATCGGTGGCCATCCATCCGTAACCTTAATGTGAGTTCTGTTTTTCCAATATACATCAAATTACAAGGACACCAAAAAGCATACATCACATGTGTAGTTTGGCAATTGATATGTTGTCTACTCATCATCAGTTTATCATTGTGTGGATGTTTGAACATTTTGCCTGTTACCATATACCGTATTTACAGGAAATGCATTTGTGGCATCCGTAGCACCCTAATCTACTGTCCTGTAACCATGTCTGCGTTGGTCTATATGATTGTATAGGGTCCGTTTTGACCAAAATATCACGTAAATTATGTGATCGTTTAAACCCTATTGTGGGTCTTTCTGGTAACTTAGATCTAAGCACTTGGTCAGCCCTAAGGATATGCCAATTATCAACCAGGCTCTTTCGAATATTAGCGTCCAATGAGGTGTAGTTTGTGCTGCAAATAAAAGATTTTTCTACCTCATAAGTGTCAGATGTTAGGTCCTTTATCATCTTCCCTCTTGCTTTAAACAATGCTTGATTCAAAATTTTAGGAGGATAACCTCTTAGGAATGTAGGAATCTGTAGGAATCTTAATTTCATTTTTTGTAGTTGAGCTTCACATTTCTCAGAATTTGAATTGTTTCGGATGACTCTGGAAAATTGCGCCACAGGTATTGAGTCCTTTAATGATTGTGGGTGGAAGCTGTTATAATGTAAAAGTGTATTTCTATCAGTGGGTTTCCTGAACAGTGTATACTCCAATGATGTATTTTTCACACTTACCGCAATGTCCAAATACTCAATATGGGTTTTGATATGTTTAGCGGTAAATCTAATTGTACCTTCATGTTGGTTAAGGGTATCAATCATATTCAAAAGTTCACCCTCACATCCATGCCAAACCAAAAAGATGTCATCTATATACCTGCAATAAAAAACAAGCAGGGAGATTCAATAAAAGTTCTTATCGTTTAAAATGGTGCTAATTTTGCCCCAACCAATCAGATGTTAGCTTTCAAATGTTAAATAAGATCTGATTGGTTGGGGCAAAATTAGCACCATTTTAAACGATAAGAACTTTTATTGAGTAACCCTGAAGGTGTTCAGCATATTGTGGTAAGATGTTATCATGTTCATACTTGTGCATGTACAAATTAGCATAGACCGGCGCCATGGCATATACTAGTTGTATAAGTAGCACTTGTGTTAGTTCACCGCTTGGTTGGCTTGATAAAGGTCCTAGACTTGGACCCGAAACGTTGCCTTGTTGTTGCACTATTAAAAATATATTAACTAGACCCCTTGTGTGACCTACTACTTTGCTATTGGATTATATATATATATATATATATATATATATATATATATATATATAATTGCCGATCTCTATGCATTTTTTTGGAGACAGGCCACAGTGAGAAGGAATTGGTGCCAAACCCAATGAGGGAAGGAGAAAGGAAGCTTAAATTAAAGAGAGGTGTGGTGGGTGAAACATTTAAATACCGTAGCACCCTATGGACTCAACAGAGATTATGATTTGTGTTTATTTCTTTGAGTTCCGTGTGTGTTCCTTTCTAATTGTTGCCATGGATTAGGTCCATGATTGACACTGTACATCAACGGACTAAAGTGGCCAGCCCCATTGCCTTACAGTAGCGTGCCCTTTAATAGCGTGATCGGATTGTGCTTTAAAGCGCACTAGTGTGGCCTAGCCCTTAAAGCAATATCTACAAGACTGTGGCAGATTAAAAGCAATCTTGTGGGATTTGTGACAGATTGCATAAAGGCTGGTTGGTACAGTATTAACATTAGAAGTATGATGCAGGCTGCATTGATTTCAATGTAGCCATACATCCTCCTGTCATAATGAATTGATAAATAGTCTTGTAAAATGTAAATTTCATATGTTTAGGCTCAATCTTTCACAAGATAATCCAGACAATTGCCTGCCTGACTTGTTTTAAGAAGTTTTGGTGACAGTGACGTGTTCCCCAGACTTTTTACCAGGTGCCACAGCCATTTACAGTAAGTTACCACAGTTAGTTTTACTGTAATTCACTCGGATTTTTCGAACTCTCTCTCCCCCATAGACTTGAATGGGTCCGAATTCGAAATTTCTAACTTTCTCTGAAGTTCGAAAGTTCGAAAACGGACCGAACTTTATATAGTTTGGCCATCTCTAATAAACAGTTGTTTTGTTTTGCATTGAAAACCAGAATCTTTTTTAATATTTAGATAGCTGAGGGACGTGTTAAAATATCTGGACTATAGACAGAGTTAGAACACAAACCGGCCTCACATGGCATCCTATTCCAGCATTTGGAGGAATGTACGGTAATATCATCAAGATTATCCTGCACACTTGAAAAGTGAGCAGCACAAGTACGATTTTTATTACGCCTAAAAGTGGACTTTATGGTTAAAATATGGTGAAAGCCTGGGAGCCAGGTAAGTATTGTAATATTAGGGCCCTGAAGGGTCCTGGTTAAGTGAAAAATTTTCTCAGGGTGTGGAAAAAGGTGGGTTAGAGGCGTGGCTGCAAATGGGGGAATGGTTAGGGGCGTAACTGGCAGAGAGTGGGCGTTCCAGGGGCATGGCTGTTACGGCCAGCATTTGGACAGGATTTCAGCCCTGACTCCGGGACTCTGGATTTTTTTCCTGCAGTCGGGACAGTACTGCCCAAATCGGGACGTCTGGCAACCCTAGGAAGTGGGATCACTAAAACTTTTGCTCCTTGTAAATGTTGATTTTCTAGTTCCAGGGTCAGTGTCACAGAGCATAAAGGTATTCCAGCCCTTAAAAGCGAGTACCTCAGTGGGAAGCACAATCACATTGTATTGTAACTACAGCTTTAGTAAATGATTTGAACAAGAAATGGGTTATTACAATTGGTTTAAATATAAGTTTAAAGAGTCACTATATTTACTGAAACAACTATATGAGAGAAGTAAAATGGTGGTACACACATATTTAGCTGTGCTTACTCTGTCATTACCATGGACACTGTTCTGCTTACATATCTCCCCCTCCCCCCCTGCCTTCTTTTCTCTGCTGATTCTCTTAAATGTTGCAGAAAGTGTGCTGGCAGGCACGTGCCAAGCATGGGTGACATATTACAATTTCTGCTTCTGGAGTGACAGGTCTTTCCCTGTAAATGCTGTGATTTCAAATGATGATTTCTCAGAATCTACAGCTCAGATTTAAAATCCCGAAAAAAGTTTTGGAAGGTGAGGGAGGGAGTGGGATCTTTCTGTATCTAAACATACTATTTTTGAAAATTCAATTTTTATTCATTGCTTGCTGGTAAATCCTCTATAATATCCTCAGATGATAAAAATAACATTAAAGGGCAATTAAACCCCAATGTTACCCCCTTCCACCCCTCACTTAATGTCACTTAAAAGGGTTTAAAACCCCTTTCTAGTGGAATTTCTATAGAGCTCTCTCTTACTTTTAACAGTATTTTGGGAAAATTGTTTGTTTAATGGGCGTATCCATGCTGTCTCTGTACCACTGGTGTGCACAGAGAGGAAACAGGCTACACTTTTGGGGTACTTCAAATAAACATGCATAGCATTCTTCATATGAGTAGTTTTAAAGTTCTGTATGTCTAAATAAAGCTGTTTGAAGAAAACCAAAGTGTAGGCTGTTTCCTTTTTGATATAATTTTACAACTGTGGAGCTTCAAGTTGTTTCTGTCCTGTTATGAACTCCCACGCTACAATTAGCCACTTTTTAAATTAAGATGATAGTAAATAAAGTCATATACATTGGCTATATGATAAGGATTTTTAAGTGTGTTAATACATTTTTAATTTCTATTTATTAAAAGTTATGTTTTATTAACTGTAACTGGTGTCTGTATATACATAATTTGGGTTTGATTATAATAGGGGGATACTGTTCTATTTTGTTAAGAGTAAATTCATCAGGTTTATCAGTGAACAAAGCAAGACCAACCTTAAAATGTTTTCAATAGTAAAAAGATGAAGACAAATAAAGTGGGACCATAAAATAATGGGACTAAGCTGGTCACAGAGGATGCCTAGAAGGCAAATGTTTTAAACCATTTCTTACCCTCTGTACACACTATTGAGCAAACTAGTCCAAATAGCACAAACTACAGTAATAAGAATGGTATACAAGAAAAATATCCACTCTGGCTGAGAGAGGGTATGGTACAAAAACAATTAACCAAAGTTAATATCAACAAAGCCCCTGGACCCGATGACAAACATCCATGACTCCTAAGAGAGCTAAATTCAGTTTTATCTAGACCATTGTTCCTAATATTTGGAGATGCAATTTTGTCTTGAGATGTGCCTATAGATTGGGGAAAAGCTGATGTAATACCAATATGCAAAAAAGGGTAGTAGTTCTCAGCCTGGTAACTATAGACCTGTTTACACCAGTGATGGGGAAGATACTGGATGTAATGTGCTGTGACTTTAAGGCTGAGCCAGCCTCTGATGGCACAGGTTATGTGTTGATACATTGTTGTGATTAGTACTGTGTAGAGAGAGCGAGACTCCATTTTGTTGAGTTCTCTTGATGTTTAGAAGTTCTGTGTTAATACCTCAGTAAAACCTGTTCTTCAAAATACAGTTCTTGTGTTGACTTGTAACCTGGTTCACCAATTACCCACATGCTCCAGTATACAGTCAAAAGATAACACCCTGAAAACTTTGTTACCTGAAAACATTCTGGATTTTGTCTCAAGGACTGACCTTATAAGTAGCAATCATCACGCATTCATGAGAAATAGATTTTGTCTGTTTGCCTTGAAAATAACAAATGTGCATGGATAGAGAATTGGTTCATAGTTTAAGGTAGGAAATGTTTCTTTACAGTGAGAATGGTAAAAATGTGGTCTTCCAGCCAAGACCACGTTGAGTCGTCCAGCTAATTGTGGGACAGACCAGTTTCTAAAATGACAAAAATAATGAGCATTTCTGGTATTAATTACAATAATAAAAGTATTTTTATGTGCTTTCCCGTCATTGGTAAATGTCCAGTATACCTATTATATGTAGGAATTGCTTCTTGGATGTAGTGCATTTTCAGTGCATAAATTTGACTGTGTGTACATTGTTTTCACTTCACTTTCAATATTTTCCTATGCACAGTAACTAGTATTTCTTGCTTGCATGTGGCATTTCCTTTGCTGTATACAGATCTGCCTTTTTTTCTTTACTGTATCACACCGTTGCCCTACCTTCATTATGTACTTGAATTGTAAGCTCTGACATATCAGCAGATACTGTATGTTATCCTATCTGACTGTTTGCCTTCCCTGGCTGTCTATTTTTATTGTTGCAGTAAACCACAAGGAACTCTTCGCATGTTGCTTCCTTTTTCCAGATTTTTCAGAATTATCGTACAATCAACACACCATTTTTGTCCTCAATGTGATCAGAATTGCACTTGCGGCCTTTATAGTTTTTGTAGCCCTTCCAGCTTTTATGTGCTGTGGATTTAAAGGTGAGGTTTAATTCCTAAAGATATTACCTGAATAGGACCCCTTTCATTACGAACAACTATAATGTAAAGAAGATGAAAAAAATGTTTGTATTGTGGTACCCATAGTATTTTATCTAACATTGTTATTTACAATTCATTTCCATAATATTTCACAAAGTATTTCACGATGCATTAACTAGACCATTTCAGGTCTGGTTAATGCATCATCCGTTATATATTTTCTTTATTGTTCTATAATCTTTTTTTATATCTCCAATAGGTAGAAGATCTACAATGAAATAACATTGCTATTCTATACCTTTCTTCCCTTTTGAGTTAATTTGAACTGATGCATTATGGTCCTGGATATAATTATGTACAAGAAGGGATTAACAATTATTTCATAAGAAGAAGCCTGCCTATTGAAAGAGGATTAGCATATGAGCAGTATGTAGGTGCATGCCCTCAGTTAATCATTAAGCATTTGCTAACAAAAACATGCCAGACATTTGGTGGCCTCACATTATGCAAGCAATACAAATTATTTGTTTTTTACTTTGTTCCTTAATGATGCACCTGTGTTGTTGTGATTTATTCTATGCTTTGGTTGCTGCTTAGCAATGGGCCTGGGGCATGTGGAATCTGGGCTGTAATACCGCACCTTCACCAACATTGTAAAACACTGATAATGATCCCCCATCCCCCAAAGCCCTGTACTTGTACAAAGCCTTGAAAGAGTGACATCACACAAAAACCTGTAATTAAGAGATTTCATTATATGATCAAATTTTATTAATATTTACTGATAAATTAAAGGATTTGATACACGTTAAAACTTAACTTAAGGTGTATTTATGGTAAACATCTGGAGAGCAGCCCATTAAATGACTGTAAAAGCCACACTAACCCAATATTAGTGATGGATTTTACAGTATCTTGTTGCCTGAAAGCAAGCAATATTACATCTCCCTTCTGATAGGTCTTCATGTGGAAGTCATAGAGCTTTCATAATACAAACACATGATTTACGTTTTGGCAGGATTGTATTGAACACTAAATGATCATTCTTTCTGAATGGAGAAAGCCAGTCGGATGACTAGCGAAACATCTTCAAGAACTAAACTTCAAGTCCAGGTGATATAACTGAATACAACAGATATACCATCAGTTAGTTCATCATTCTGTCTCATAGTAATGAGATGTTCTGCTATGCATTTATATTGGGCATTTGGCTTATTAATTGTAGGTTGGCATATTTAAATAGCCTTTCTACTATTACATTTCTCCAACAGTTTTTTAAACTGGCTGAATTTTAAAGAGATCAAGCCATTGAACTTCCTCCACAATTTTGTTAGTCTTTCCCTTCATCTGACTTTGAATACATTACAAAATGATGCAAAATGATGTAAAATGGTGTAAAATGTTAATCCTTTGATTCTAGAATATTTAGAGTTTCCATAGAGATTTTAGAAAATTATCATATAAATAATAAAACGTACTGTAATAATAAAAAGTACTGTATATTCTCAGAATAGTTGTCCTTAATGTACACCACATAACAATAATATCTCATGCTGCTCTCCGGTTGAAAAAGAAGGAGAAGTTGGGTTTTTCTTGCACATACTGTCAAAAACAACATGCAAATCACAAAATATTTTTTCAAACATTAATATTGTTGCCTAATTTTTTTTTCTTTCATTGTCCTAAAACCAGTGTGGCTTGAGAAAGGTCCTAGACGCTGGGCCGAAACGTTGCCAGTATGCGTTTATAAATAAAAGCCCTTTATATGTTTTGAATAAGACCTTTGTGTGCACTGAAGCTTTTTCTCCTTTCCTTTATATATATATTCATATAAATAAATGTATACAGTATGTTAACACTTAATAATAATAATCAGACCTGAGTAAACACAGATCTTTGAGTCACATTTACTGTACACTATTCTAATCACACCAATGCTTGTTGACATTTTCTGAATGACCAGAAATGTCATTTTCCTATTGCGTCAGCACTTTCAATTCTCTATTTGCAGTTGTTCTACATACTTTACTTTTTGTGTGCTGTGAATTAATTCCCAAATCAGAAGGAACAGTAGAGATACGGCAGTTAAGTCAAAAGCATGAAGAGTAAATTCATGAAAGTGATCGCTCCTAGTTATAACAAAACTGTGTCAGGGAGGAAGGAATTCCTGTATGTACAGTGTATGGGAATTAAATAAAGAGTTTCATTTAATTTCTTTGTAAGGTCTCCTTTTTAAAATAAAACAGACATGTTTAATTTTCTGAATAAATAAAATTGGTTTAGTTTCTATTCATTCAAATGTATACGTACAGGTGCTTGGTTTCTTCAACATGTAGTTTGAGAAGTGATTGACAAACACTTTACAAAAAAGAAATCTGTGAGATAAATGTTGATCACATATTTGCTTGATGTTATTCTGCTTTATTTTTAGTTATATCGGTTTGTTATATATCTAAATATGTTACAAAATAATAACAATTTAAACAAAATTATATATCTAGAAAAATAGCCTTTCAATCTGCATATCTAGAAAAAAAGGTTTTGAGTGATATAATTCTAGGAATTCTAATCTTTGTGTGATGTCTCACCTGAAGAAAATGGGATTTTCATATTTCTGCTTCCCACTAGGGATGGCCGGTTCGTGGATCCGAACCCGGATTCGCCGCGGATTTATCCCGTTCGCGAACCGCGGATTTTTCCAGATTTTCCGCCTTCTGAACCAAAGATTTCTCGTATTTTCGAAAATTTTCGAAATTGCAAGGATTTCTCGTATTTTTAGAAATAAGTATTTTCGAAAATTTTCGAAATTGCGAGGATTACTCATATTTTCGAAAATACGTATTTTCGAAAATTTTCGAAATCACGAGATTTCTCGTATTTTCGAAAATTTTCGAAATACGTATTTTCGAAAATTCTCGAAAATATGAGAAATCTCGTAATTTCAAGGATATTTTTCCTTTTAATGGGTCCGCTCGCGGATTTTCAAATTTTCTAATTTTTTCGAAAATTTGCGGATCCTCGAGCGGACCGGATTTTGCAAAGTTCAGACATCTCTACTTCCCACAATAAAATATGGACTAAATAGCACATTTTTAAATGATATTTAACAGTTTTCAATTCAATCGATACAGATGTAGAAGTGGCATGATAAAATAATCACTACTGGATTGCTTATGTCTATTTACATTGAGTCAAAGCAATCGGGTTGTACCATTAGGGGAGGAACACTGAACTATCACTACAGCCTTTTGTATTAAGAGTTCTTATAAGAATAAATAATGAATAAGGAAAGGGGTTGAGCAGATGGGTTGTGTCCCCCCTTTTTTGGACTCCTGATTGTATAATCCTGTATCAATAACTTTTAGTAAAAAACTGAATGGCTCCTGAACCATCCAGTATGTTTTATCATCTGCAATAAGCAAATTTCATCCAAAAGGCCAATATTTTGTTTACACTTACTCAGCCTATAGAGGGTCAGGGCTATAACACTTTGAGGACTATTTAATGGTATTATTAATCTTTTCATGATGTGTGTAAGTAGATGGTTAAGATGAAAAATGTGCAGTATTCCAAAACCAATAGGTAACACAAGAACAACATTGATATATAATAATTAACACATTTAAAACCTGTGGAAATCTTTTTTTCCTTATAAATATAATACACAATCCCTTTAATAGACGAGATCAATAACAAAACAACAGATAATACGGTCATCTGGGGGCTGTTATCCAAAATTACATATGCAGAATATATTTGGAGTGATAATAGCAACTGTATATATTTCATATCCTACAAAAGTTTCCCAGCATTCTCAGCTGCAGCCCACATTGCCACTTCAAAAAGTTTTTTTGATTGAAGAGGGTTGACTTTGTACAACTTCTAACCCATCCCCCACCCCATCCAACCTGATAGGGGAAAAAACAGGTTTATTATGAGAATAACCTTATAGGCAACAACCAACATTAATGAATGAGGAATAGATAAGCTTGCCTTTTATGGGAAGTGAGTAAGAATTTTAATTCAGAAATAACAAGCTTTTGATACTGTGTCACATGGACCATTGTTGTATAAACTAGGGTATATTGATCTTGAAAACATTTGAACATGGACAGAGATTTAGCTGAATTTAACTAATGTGGTGTAGAATAAACAAGCCTCTGCTTTATACAGTATTGATACAGTACGTTATTAAGGTAGGGGCTTAAGCTTTGCTTGGAGGAAGCTTTTGCTTGGTCTTGATAGAAACAAAATACTGAAGAAAAAGGGCAAAGGGTAAATATCACAATTGAGTTGTTGTGATGTGAAACCTTGGCACTTCAGATGTTTGGAATCTACAACTACCAGTATGCCTTGGTTGCAAAGAGGAGAGAGCAGAGTATGGAAACAGGAAAACATCTGAACAACCATATATTTAAAATGTGTCAAAAAGTCAAGAGACAGTATTCCAATGTGACGTGTGCCAGAACTGGAGAACAAAAAGAAAAAAAGGGTTTTGGGCGCTCTTTTTGCCTGCAGTGCGAGTAAAGACTTTTTTCTTTATTCTTACGGAAACATTTTTACATACATCACAGTATCAAGCAGTGATTCCTGTAAAGTTAAGGTCCATACACATGTCCAATACTTCGGACGACGAATGACCCGAGCTCAGGGCAGAAGTGTAACAAATGGATGTTTCGAAAATCGCACATGTGCATGCGTTCGGTGGGGCGTTGCTTGACAAAGGATGCCTGACTGAACTCATACACACCCGATTATCACCCGAAACGGGCGTTCATCGCACATGTGCCCGCAATCGGGGGTTGTTTGTCGTCTGAAGCATCGAACGTATGTATGAGGCTTATGTCAGACATACTGCTGTACTGTTAACATGAAAATGCTTGATATAATTAAAACCAAATCTGACAATGCTGTTGAAAGGATTTAAAGGGCATGTCCACACCAAATCTAAAATGTATACAACCCCTTAAAGCCCAATGCTTTTGGAGATGGCAGACATTCAGCCTGAAGATCTTGCATATGCTCAGAGGAGGTGACTTGGTGAGCCGCAGTCAGCCATAGTCATGACTGATAGCTCTACCTGGTAGAATGGGGATGCAGAATAGAAGGGGTGGTAAACATCAGGCTGCCTTCTGGTACATTTTTCAACCTGCATCCAGTGATTTGTCAGTGCATCAATACTAAAGCAACATAATCAGTGAGAGTAATTACATTTATTGTTACGTGAAACTCTTGTTAAACAGACCATTGATTTCTCAGAAGCACCTCAGCAAAGGTGACCACTTTATGTCCAAAGACCATGACAAGAAGTGTGCTACAACCAGCCACATTATATAGACCTTATATTAAAAAGATTCTCTATATCCAGTATTCTCTAATTTCTCATCAGCTGCTTGCACAGAAATGATCTGTACATTTATAAAATCAAATCAAAGCATTTATAAAATCAAATATCATGCAACACTGTATTATTTATATTCTCCCTTATTTTGTGTGCAGGTCTGTGGTGTTGTGTGTGCCTGAGAACACAGCTCATATATAGTTTAATAGAAGGAAGCACTTCTTCCAGGAGACAGCGATTAGCCCCATGGCTTGAATGTTTTAATAATGTATCCCCATGATAAAATGCTAGCGTCTTTCTCCACAATAAAGAAAAGTAATAGGTCAAGGTCAATTACACCTACCCACCCTGGCTTCCCCCCCTTAAAATTGCCCAAAGTAAGGACCTAAAGGTTCATCAGTGATAGATCATCCTATTGTACTATATATGATTGACATTTGATTACATAGAGGTTGATCAAGTGATTTGAATAAAACTGCACCATAAAGATGTGTGTTCAGGGTGAAGGGAAGAGTCTGGACACATTTATATCACGTCCTTTTTATTCTGCTGCCACAGAAATACCTTGTAAGGGGTCAACTGGTTACTGAATCACAATACATGATGTGACACATTGAAATACTACAACATTTTAAAGGGCACAGCAGGACAGACACAAATTACAATGCTCATATATAGGATTCAGGTCATTGCACTTACAACTGTAAACTTTATCTTTTTTTCTTTAAATATATTATTTTATACATATCTCTCTCCCATCTTTCTCCCCCCTCCCCCCTGCTCCAAACTGGATTGACTTCCTAAGGAATTGTTCCTGTTTCTGTAAACTTATGGAACAATTCTACAAGACAAAATAATTCTCTATGACAGTTGTACAGTCTTAGAAAGTCAGCCTCTAGATTTTCTTCTATCACTCTACATTAATATATTATCTTTAAACCATCTTTTTATACACAATAAAAGCTTAAGGTTGGCAGAAGTACTGATAAGACAGATGACACACCAGCACACATGGCCAATGGATGTCATGCTGGAATTTTTCATTTTGTTCTTGCTTTACTTATAACACATTTACATTTACACACTGTACACCTATATACATTGTTGGCTAAAGAAAGAGCCATAGACAACATAACTAAGACAGCTAGGAATACAGATCGATTTAGATGCAAAGTATCCCCACAATTATGCACTTCATTTCATAAGGGTGCTTAGCTGCTTCTCTGCGCCAACTTTCTCATATATTTTTCAATGTTTGCTGCTGGATAAAGGGACATCCCCAAACCAGCAATTATCTTATAAATAACACCTTAGATAAGTCAGAGATGCTCACATATTTGATCATTTTACATAACAATTAACTAATCCATGCACGAAACTCTCAGCAAGGAAAACCATTCATTCACATTCTCAGATGCTACATTCATCAAAAGGTTAAAGGATTAGCCTGCGTTTTGTTCATTTGCACATACGGTGACGATAAAACCTGGATGAAGGCCTGGAACTAACGTAAAAAAAAGTCCCATTATATCAGTTAAAGTTTTGAAGATTCTCAAAAAATAACTTTGTGATCGATGGCCTTAGTGGTTACTGTAGCTTAAAGCTATCTTTACATATTTTATAAAAAGGACGTTCCTAAAAACAAGATGGAGCCTATGGTAGACAAATTACTTTTTTTTTAAATCAGAGGAAGTTATCATCGGTGACAACATTTAATGTTTACCTCTAAAACATAAGACAAGTCAACATATCAATTGAAGATATTTGGTGGAATGGAATCTTCTTACAAATCTAGATAGCTAATGATCACCCTTTGGCCACACAGAACATTAACAAAGCCAAAATGAACCACAATATAATAATGCATCGGCCACAAAGAAATATCCACAAAACACCTATTAACAAATATTTGCCCTTGGGAAACAAAATAAACTAATTCCTTATAATAAGAAACTATTAAGAGTCATAATGGTGAGATAAATATCTCAAGTGAACATACAAAGGCAAATCAAGATTGTTTCAGGTTCATCTATCTTTGTGCTATTACTATCAACATCATTTGGCAAAGGATGTTGATCTAAGCAAGAAAGTATCCCTGGTAATAGCACCCATTAGGAAGGATGGATCTTTGGGCCACAATAATATGAGCAATAAATGGGGATGACTCTGCTAGCATACAGCTAATTCCAAGCACTGGTTCACCTAGCATTTACCAAGGAAAAAAGTCCAGAACTTAATCTAAGTGTTCTATCAATTATTATAGCAGGCTCAATACCAAAAACTCTGTATTAAATAATTTGATTCACCGGGTGCTTCTATATTTTTCTCCATCCCAATAACACGAAGTGCACAGATTGGCAAACGATAAGAACTGAAAATTAGCAAACTACCAAAAAATAAGATAAAACCTGCAAAATTTTGCAGCTTTTTTAAGGAGATGAAACCGTGCAAGGTGCAGCAGTAGCAAGCCATGCAGTAGGACAAAATATATTTACAGGCTATATGGCTACTAGCCTTTGGCAAAGTATCCCATAAGGAGTCAAACATGCCACTAACTCAGAAACATCATACACACAGGGTTTAGATATAAACAGATCAAGCCAGTTTCCCAATAGCACATATTTAAATAAATCCTTATACATAACATTGAAATGTTAACTATGAACATAGAATTACCCCCCTCCCCCACACTTGTAGTTTGTTGCATAGACATTTAGACATGGTAATTGGTTGCTGCAACCTAAAATGAATGGAAGCGCCAATGGATAGACCAATGAGACTGTCAGCTTTGAGCATGCTCAACAGGACAGGGAAGGCCCAGTAAGAAGCAGACACAGGAGCAACTTTACAATAGTTGAATAGTTCATGGGTTGAATGTCTTCTGTTGTATGGTTGCATGCTTAAGAAGTAAGGAGACTTGCTCTTGAAGACCCTTTCCTCTCTCTGAGCATGCCAGCTGGCAATGGCTTAGGACTTTAATTGCAGTCAGTAGAAAAGATTAATTGAGGAATCCAGGCTCCTCAGTATTCCTCGCATTTATTTGTGCTCTTTGTCTGCTCTCTATTGCTTCTAGGGAAAACCCATGTGCTAATCCAATAGCAAAAGAAAACAGAACATACAAAAACAACAATATAAGAAATGTAGAAAGAAACACAAAACGCTAAAACAAAAATGAAAAGAAGGAGGTATATGAGTAAATTAAAGTTAAATTGTTAAGGCTGTTATAAAATCAAATAAAATGAAGATTTAAATTAAAAATATGCTAGGAAATGAAAGAGACAGACACGAAAATTGCCATTTATATGGCTAAATGATGGCTTACTTGTAGCTGACAGACATGCCTGGCCAGTATTAATTTTAATTAATAACCCAAACCAGTCCACACACTGCCTTTCAGAGTCCTATGGCCTCACGTTTTAGTAAGATGAACAGTGTTAGGTCCTCACTTTGAAGTTTTCTTCCCATACAGACGATTAGAGTCTTGGATTTGGTTTGTGTGGTCCCTGCATAGAGTGGAATTTAAAGGGATATTATCTATGCAGAATGTAATATTGGTCAGATGTGGAATGTTATAGGAATAAAGGAGCATGGCGCTCCAGCCCTCTGATAAAAATGACTAGTAGAGACTGGTGGAAGAATTTATGAAGAGAAACCGAATTTAAGTGCCGAGTCCCAGAACTCTGAATATAAAATAAAAGGGGAACATAAATACTCCAACTAAGGGTTGAATATGCCCCTGGCATAATTTATAAACAGGTGTGAGATGCAAAAAGTGCCTTTTCTTCCCAATAGAACATATTCCTTTGGTCATTTGTTCCATGTGGCTTATTTACAGTTCTGGTTCAGTCAATAATCCTCCTGGTTTTCCTTGACCCCATCCGACATTTGTTCATTTCTGAAGGCACCTTAATGCATCAACTGTAGATTCTTCTTAGCTATTGAGTCAGTGCTTTCATGTTCCCCAAGGCAGACTGCAAAAAAAGGCACGCTGTTATGTTTTCTAGAACATTATACTGCATTGTAACACATTGCACCAATCCTTCTACACAGAAAATCCTATATTTACTGAAGTCATTAGCAGTTTCTGCTATGATGGATTTTCTGACAATTACATTACAGTAGACTATTTCTAAGGCAAAACCAGGATATTGCTCCAAAATATTTTTGTCAGTTGTTATTAAATATTACAAATGAATGGCAATACAACATTCTGCCGCCATAAACTTTCCAAAAATGACGTTTTAAAGAAACACTAAGCTCACAGGATGATCAGCTTATAGGCAAGAGGAGGAAGTTATAACATGTGTAATTTATCGCCATCTGCTGGCTACACAAAAAACTTTTTGAAAGTTAGATTTATGACTTTCAATATTGCTTAAAACAGCAGGTAATGAAGGTTGTGATTTGTGGTTAACGGCAAATTTTATGTTGCATATGAGCTCATTTGCCTTCACCTCAACAGAATTTCCCCAATAAGCAAACCCTCTCTAATTTTTGTACTTACCTCTGACAAGGACTATCCATCTGAACTTTCTCTGGCCTCTTATATTCCTTGTATTTGGATGCAGGATGGATTTCTACCCATCCAATCAGACTGTTCTCTTACTGCACTAATCTCTGGTAATAGTGATTAGTGTAATAACAGGTAAATCTGTTTTATGAAGCAATGACGAAAGTTTGGAATTCTGCCTCAACATCTGTGAAAGTGAACTTTAATGAGTCTGAAAGGGAGGGTAGATTAAATTAAAGATTTTCTAATCCATAATCTTGACTACCTTTTCTTAGTTAGAATAGTACAGTAGGTGTGAGGTTAGGTTGCTGCTGCCTTCCTGTTACTGCTGCTAGAAAAGAATGAGGAGGCTATTCAAGATGTTGCAGCCACATAGGCACTGGAGAATGGGAGGGGACATTGTGCCTTATAAGAGATTAAGGACCGATGATATATCGGCCGATATAGGGCTGAATTAGTGCTAAACCCACACTACCCAGTGTAATATCTGGTTAGCATGGGCTTTTCACTAATTTAGTAATTGAGGTTGAATAAAGACATATATCCATCTAGTCCAACCTTTTCACCCGCCTCTTTAACCCTACCTAAAGTTAATCTAGAAAAAGGCAAAAAACCTGCTAAAAGGAGGAAAAAATCCTTCTTAAAGGAAGCTACCCTGTAGTCCAAAACTTGACGCCTATTGAATGGAGGCGAAAACCAGACATCTCGCAAAGAGGATTACTGCATCACGGGATCACAGTCAGGTAAGTTACACAGGAAAGTAGAAGGTCCTACTACCACACTGGAAATATAAATCACAAAGCTGCATCCAGTGAAGAATCCAAGTCTTTATTAGTGCATTTTAAAACCAGGCTAGACAGGCAGGCAGACCTGACGCGTTTCGTGTTAAGAATAACACTTCATCAGAGGTCACGGTAAGCTACGCCGACCAAAATATACATATAACAAACAGGAAGATTCAATAAAAGTTCTTATCGTTTAAAATGGTGCTAATTTTGCCCCAACCAATCATTTAACATTTGAAAGCTAACATCTGATTGGTTGGGGCAAAATTAGCACCATTTTAAACGACAAGAACTTCTTATATTGAATAACCCTGTATGTGTTTAAATGTGCTGTGGTCAGTGTTGGGTTGTCATGGTGCTAAAGGAATGGCAGAAGGTGGGCGGGGGGAGCCTTGCAGTTTGTATGTAAATTTAAGGGATATTAGCATCCAGTGACCTTTATAAAAAGTGCTTTTATATGGGTCATGGAACGCCTCTGTGACCTCTAATATCTTTATAATTTACAGTAGGGGATACATTATCCACTTTATTATTGTAAACCTAGGGCTTATTGCTGCATCATTCCCAGGATTTGAAAGGTATTTATGTCTTCCCAGTGGTCCCTTAGAGCCCAAACTTACTTTTATAGCCAGAGTTCAGCGCTGCATTTTTACTATGGTTTCTTCATAAGTGTTTCCATCTAAAAGTCTCCACCCTGCTGTACATGTAACAGAGAGGAAATCAGAAAATAAAGAAATTTAATACAAATCTGGGAGTTCCAGTGAGACTGGAATTGTTAAAAGGCACAAGAATAAAGCCCCAACCAGTGCTTCTGGGAAGGGAAATAACGCAATGAAATTTAACATAGGAAGGTCATTCATTGATGGAGATTCAAACTCTTTCCAACTTACTCCCAACAAGAACCCAACAGAGATGTTTCATGTTTGTTTCTATTTTAAAGCACAAAGTAAATTACAAACAAATGAAAGGCAGCGATGTTGAACTGTGGCACTCCAGATGTCCAGAATGCAGACAAGGTATGCTGGGAGTTGTAGTTTTTAAACATCTGGAGTGTCAAGGTTCAACATCACTGGCTTAAGGATTTCACTGTGTCCTTCACAATTTCCCACTTAGATTGTAAGCTCTTCAGGACAAGGACCTCAATCCTCCTTGTTTAACAGGACAGCGATTTTAACATATCTTTACACTATAAAATGCATTCATTGCATATTGATGGCACAATTATTTTTATTTATGAATTTGATCTCTTATTCCAACAGGCTAAATCCCATTTTACCTGACATAGCCCAGAAATGATGGATCACTCTGTGTTCTATGTAAATACTGCCTTATAAAATCACAAAAACCTTCTTAATTCAACAAAGTGTCTCTGTCTCTTTCTCTCTCTTTTAAAGCCCACTGGCCATGCCTGGTCCATTAAAGGATATTTATACTCACATCCCCCTCTCTCTTCTTGTATCCAGGGTGAGGTCCTAACCTGATAAATCCTCCCCCTGGGTACTTTACCAACCAGTTGGAATACTTACATGAACTTTCTCTCGCTGCTACGGTCCTCTTCCGGCTTGTCTTTGCAGGCTGCGATGCAGCCAATGGGAGGACACGCTCTGCAAAGAAGCCTGTATTCCCATTGGCTACATCGCGGACTGTCACTGGCAGTAGCTAAAAGGAAGAGTAGACCAGTGCAGCAAAGAAAAATTCATGTAAGTATTCCAGCTGATTGGTAAAGTATCCAGGGGTGAAGACTTAGCGGTTTGATCCTCACCCTGGGTATTATTCAGGTGTGGAGCATGGGAAAGGTGAGTGTCATTGTCCTTTAAATAGGGGAGGAAGTGAGGAAACATATATTTAGGCTTATAGATTTCCTATAAACTATTAACACAGAGAGAACAAGACACATTTATACTACTGTTACCTATATGGTTCCTTTAGTGTTGGAGACAATTATACTGTCATCTTCAGAAATATTTTACAGGAAGATGTAAAAACTGCGCTATCCCCCAAATACATGGCAAACGCATACTACGCATTGTAATATTTGGTTAGAGTGGGTTTTCCAGTTGCTTTGTGGGGCCTATGCGATTTTCAGTAGTTTTTGGAAACTGCCCCAGGGACCTGATGCAAAACCCTTTCAGGAAGTTTCAATAAAAGTTCCTATCGTTAAAGGGCATGTCCACCCCTTTTCCTAACATTTGGCAGATAGTAGGGATAGTTCCCCCAGCCCCAACTGCTATAATATATTTTTCATTCCCCCGATCTTTACTTACCTTCCCTTTCTCCTCCGCCGCTTTGCCCGGCCTTCTGCTTGCATAGAACTGCAAGCAGGGGGCCGGACCGGCAGCCGCGTCTGTGATTGGCTGAAAGGCAGCCAATCACAGACACAGCTGCCGGCAGTTCAGAATGCCGGAGGAGAGAGGGAAGGTAAGTAAAGATCGGGGGAATGAAAAATATATTATAGTGGTTGGGGCTGGGGGAACTATCCCTACAATCTGCCTATGGGTTTTTACACTAGGGGGAGGGAGATACCCACTATTGGCCCCACACTACAGAGTGGGGCCAATAGTGGGTTAAATTTTAATTTTGGGAGTGGACATGCTATTTAAAAAATGGTGCTAATTTTGCCCTAACCAATCAGATGTTTCAAATGTTAAATTGGTTGGGGCAGAATTAGCACCATTTTTATTGCTAAAAGGTTTTATTAATAAGGAACACTTCTGGGTAATTTCCATGTTTCCATGGAAGCTCTCAGGAAAGCTATACCTTTTAAAAGGTTTTTACAGCTAAATGCAAAACCAGAGCACCAACTAAAGACCGGTATCGGCTTTATTGAGCAATCATCAGTGTAGTGCCCTTGAAGCCTTATATTCTCCCTATCTTATTTATTAGTGACGTCTGTCACTGCACCTGCAATACACATTTAAGTATAATGTTCCAGTTGAGATCTCCTTGTATGGTGACAGACAAAAAAAACTGACTTATAGCTCTGAATTTTTCCCAATTTGCAATAACAACTGATCAATTGCTTCAATAGCAATAACCAGGGGTCAGCAGAACAACAATTGTTTTAAGCCTAATGTACCATAAAGAGGCATTCTTGGTTGTATTGGTTCTTCTGTTCAGTATGAACATTTATTCCCATGGCCTGGTTAATGTCTATGGACACACACCCTTATGTCAATGTGAAGTGGGGTGCCGTCAAAGGATTTTTTTTGTTCTAGTCACTTGGACCCCATTGCAGCACCACTGCTCATGAAAGGTTTGACCCTTTATTCTGGTAATTGCTTATTTCTGGTGAATATAAACGTACCTTGCACCATTTTCTCACCAAAACGATGAAAATTTCTTTCCGAACGCAGACACAGCTAGAAAGAAAAGAAAAAATAACGGTAAAATTAAGTCTTAAAGGTGACATTAAGCAGTATATTTGTGTTTTGAATTATCCCATTTATAAAGTAGCAAAATTTAACCAGATTTGTCATGTTGTTAAGGCACTTTTCCTTAATATTAAACACGGCAAAATCGTGGTGGTATTTATAATACAGTGAAAATGTGGCAAAAATATTAGTTTGACATGGTATTAATGAACAACTCCAGTTGTCCTTTAATGATTTTTTAATGGGGTTATTTTTCTTACTTTAAGGTGTTATTGTATTACTACTGCTGAAAATATAAATGGTGTTTTCCCTATTAAAACAAGTTTAGATGTCTGTAAGTGTCCTTGGGGTGCTAACATTTTGTTTTTTTTTAAAGGAAAGGCTCCTTGGTGTTCAAACTGTTGTATTACCTAATGGACATTACTATGCTCCAATCTTCCATTTGGCTATGTTCTAGGTTTTCTTGCCTATTACACAATTTTTTTCCATCTTGTCTGAATTTTCCTATTTTTAACACTACATAATAGCACCAAGAAAATTCAGCGCCTAATAAATATGGCAAAAAAAGAACAAAAAAAACCTTTTGGTGTATCTCCACCACAAAAATAAAAATTTGGAACAAAGTAAAGCAAACCCTTCCACTCAACCATAAACGTTTAAAACTTATGAAACCGCCTCTAAATGTAGTTCCACACCTCCTCTGCTACTTCCATGCACAGAAGAGCAGAAATGGCTAGACTGGCAGCCGCGTCTATGATTGGCTGAGACTCAGACAATAACTGATGCAGCTGCTGGTCAGCAGAAGGAGCTAAGGGAACGAGATTGCGAAATACATTTAGGGGCTGTTTCAGAAGTTTTAAATATATCATTTAGTGATGGGGGATTGCCTTTTCTTGTACCAAACTTTTTTAAATCCAATACAGCGATGCAGCTGCTAAGGGAAGAGAGCTCCACTGTGCATGTCATAGTCCTCTAAGAAGAGCAGGAAGTGACAGATACACACAGACAGGCTCATACTTTTCAGTTTTCTAGACTTTCATCAGGCCCTGCAGGACAACCATATGGAGCAGAAGAGAAAGTTAGGGATATTTCAACACTACACAGTAGGGCAAGTTTTAGTTGGGGGGTTGACATGCCCTTTAAATGTAAATGCAGTTATGTCAAAAAAGGTAGTAACCAATAAAGGTAAATAGAAGAAATTATTATAAGCCTACATAAATAGCATAGAGGTGCAGGTGCACATGCCCCGGGTCTTTTGCATGGAGCAAGACAAGTCAAAGTATTCAACACATGTAATGGATAAACAGTCACTCACAGATGGGAGATGCTGGCCTAGGTCAATTGCTAAGCACCACAAGTCAGGCACTACAAGCAAGATACTTCAAGCAGAGCGTGCACACCATTACAGCAGGAACAAAGTGTAAAATTAAGTAAACTTTATTCAATCATATTTAAAATAACTAACAGCTATTTGACTGACGTGTTTCGTATTCAACAGTACTTCTACATAGGCAAGAGCAGACAGAGAAAATGGAGTCCTATTTAAAGGAAATGCACATATGCAAAATATGTCCAAACACACGATGACTTATTACATCCAAATTACAGGTATGCATGAGAAACAACACAAAAACAGATGGAAAAGATAACTAGAACATGGTTAAAATATTCATATCAGCCCACACATAATTGTTATAAATTAATATCAATCAATATAAATCAATAAACATATGCAGAAGTATATGCAAACGTAAATAAAATTAAAAAAAACACACACACAAAACTCTCAATCTAACATGATGCAGATGGAGTGTTTTCACTATAACTAGGGTTTTCAGAACTGCCAACCACGGAGCGCCCTGGGTAAATGCATATACTTCTGCTTAGGTCTCGCTTGTTAATTTTAAATATAATTGAATAAAGTTTATTTGATTTTACAGTATGTTTGTTCCTGCTCGTATGGTGATGAAGGTTCTTTCTCGAATTGCCTGACTGATTTATAAATATACTTCTAAAATTTTCTGAATACCAATAAAAAAGGTTTGAAGTTCATATATTTGCAGCATCATGTAATACATAAGCAACTCAAGTTTATGATGCATAAACATGTTAAAAATAAAGACATTAAAGGGCAAGTCCACCCCTTCTATAAAACTTTAATACCTTATGTAGGCCCCCCCATAACCCCAGATGCGTTGTTCTCACAATTCTTCAATAATGTTTCCATGCATGTTACAAACCCCACGATCCCCCGCCTCTTGCCTCCTCCGCTGCTGCAGCTTACCATTTATGCTCAAGCAGCAGCAGTGGAGGCTTGATCGGTAATGATCAAGCTATGATTAAAGGCCCTTCTTGGCCCGAAACGTGTCAGGCAGAGTAAGTCTATGTTGCTTCCGTTCATTTAATAAAAAATAAAAAAATATCCACTTGTGAGTGTCCAGAAGTTGATGTGTTTCCAGTGTCCTTCCGGTGTGCACTACTTACCTTGTAAGCATATTCGTCTTGATCGGTAATGGCTTTCAGCCATTGGACGAGACATCACTGTCACTGTGGAGTTTGTAAGTTGCATTCCTCAGCATTATTGAAGAATGTGATCACCACACAACTGGGGTTTTGGGGGGGGGTCCTAAATAAGATTACATTTTTGTAGAAGGGGTGAAAATACCCTTTAAACAAGCTGTTAAGGCGCTAGGATGTTAATCATCACATTATATCTGGCACAAATTTGCACTTAGCAATGCATTAATGAGTGCTAGTAGGTATACTACACACAATGCCCAATATCCCATTATACCTTCCGTTAGTTTTCCTGCTTGTTCAGCGGCACCTCCTGGGAGGATTTTGGAGAACATGCTCTCTTCTGTGCCTGGTTGTCCTGCTGTAGCTGCTGGTCCTCCAAAGGCTGCTGAAGGTGGTTTCTGACCAACTTTTATACCTAATGGGGGACAACTCAAATCAGTCTCGCACAGTTTCTTCCTTGCAAATCACAAGGGAAAAAATACAATTTACCACAAGCACAAAAATAATCACTTTCAAATAATACTGTATCAGGTAAACAAAGTCAAAGCTCAATCAATGAAAACCCCCTAGCATGTATTCTGTATGTGTTCTTTCTTTAAAATTTCCTGTTAACAATAACAATGCTCCCTATTTCCCCAACCCTGCCCCATTCTTAGACTTTTTACTGAGGTGGCAGGTTAACACTTCACATATAAACTAAAAACTGGCAATAGTGTTGGCACTATAACTGTAGGTTCTCTTCAGTCTCCTCATACACAGAGTTTTCAACTGGCTGCGCTGGCATACACAGCAAGGAGCAGAAAAATAACTAGACATGAACAGGCATGAAAACCTAGCAAAAAGTTTCTCCCGAAACGGACAGGGAACACCTTACATTTTGTCCATTTGAGGTTCTAATGCTTTACTGTTAGAATTCATCTTAGCTTTGGCAAAAGCCAAAACTAAGATGAAAAACAAATAAATTCAATAACAAAATATATTTTAGAAAAAGTGAAATGTTTTCTACTATATGAATGTTAATAAATGTGATAAGATATATAACTGAAAAGATTACGGTGGCTCAGTGGTATTAAACCACCCCTTAGATTTGCATGGAACTTCTCTGGGTGCTCTGGATTTTCCTCACAATTATATAGCAACAGGGTTTTTAATCATAATTATAACCTAAATATGAATACTAATAAACATTTTCCATTGACCTACAGTAGAACAGAAAGAGGAACTTTGTTAAGGTGTCAGTGTGTGTGCGTGAAAACAAACCTGCTGGAGTTCCTTGCGACAATGTTTGTGGTCCTTTACTCTGTTGTGGTATTGGTTTTGCTGCAGTTTTTGAGCTGTCTAATGGCTCAGCTTTAGGCTGTAAAGTCAAACATAATACAACACATTTCAAAAATTGGGTGATATAACAGTGACACTTGGCTAGATGTTACAGTCATGCAGGAGTTATGCAGCTGCCACTCAATCCCAGCTCATCCTGGTAGTAAGTGAATCTGCTCTTAACTGTGTGGACTGGGCATAAGAGCATCTTATATTTTTTATGTATGCTGAGAATGAGGACATCTGTTGATCACCAGTCTGTCTGTTCTAGGGATGAAGGCATTTAATCACCAGCCTGTGTGGGTTTATGATGAGAGCATCTTTTATTTACCAGCCTGTATGTACTGGGCATAAGGGTATCTTTTATTCACCAGTTTGTGAGGACTGGGCCTGAGGACATCTTATATTTACCAGTCTGTGTGGACCCATCTTATATTTACCATTGTGTGTGGGCTGGGCATCTTGTGTGAGTACAACTTGTATTTAGAAACCTGTGCTAGCATCTCAAATATACCAGTCTGTGTGGGAACATTTTATATTTATGAGTCTGTGTGGGCTGGGCATCCTATATTTACAAGCCTGTGTGGGAATCTTATATTTACCTATTTACCAGTCTGTGTCGTGGGCATTTATATTTACCAGTTCACCAGGCAGTGTAAAGTCAGCCCTCTAGTTCACCAGCCACTGCAAAGTCAGCCCTCCGGTTCATCAGCAACAGTAAATTCAGCCCCCAGTTCACCAGCCAGTGTTATGTAAGGCCAACAATTCATCAGTGACTGTAAAGTCAGTTCACCAGCCAGTGTAAAGTCAGCCCTCAAAATCACCGTCCAGTGTAACGTCAGCCCTTCAGTTCACCAGCCAATATAAAGTCATCCCTCCAGTTGACCAGCCAGTATAAGGTCAACCCTCCAGTTCACCAGCCAGTAGAAAATCAGCCCTCCACTTCACCAGTAAGTGTTAAGTCAGCCCTCCAGTCCAACAGCCAGTGTCAGCCCACCTATATATATTTTGAACATATAGGGAGGGTTTATTTAAATATCTTTTTCAGGTCAAAAAAGCTCTAGGAACGCCCCTGCTACCAGGTGTCATGTGACTCACTAGTGTTACAAGGCCTCAGGTATGAATAGGGAGCAGGTGTGTTAAATTTGTTAGTATTGCTCTCACAATCTTTCATACTGGTCACTGGAAGTTGAACATGGAACCTTATGGAGAAACTCTGAGGATCTTAAAAAAAAATTGTTGCTCTACATAAAGATGGCCTAGGCTTTAAGAAGATTACCAACACCCTGAAACTGAGATGCAGCATAGTGGCCAAGACCATACATCTGTTTAACCAGCAGGTTTCATTCAGAACAAACCTCGCAATGGATGACCAAAGAAGTTGAGTGCACTTGCTTAGCATCACATCTAGAGGTTGTCTTTTGCAAATAGACCTACAGTATGAGAGCTTCCACCTTTGCTACAGAGGTTAAAAGAACATCTGTGGGACATCCTCAAATGGAAGGTGGAGGAGCTCAAAGTCTCTAGCATCCACCAGCTCCATGATGTCACCTGGATGAGTGAAGGAGGGTTCCAGATACAACCTTTGAAGCTCTAGTGAACGCCAAGCCCAAGAGAGTTAAAGCATTGCTGGAAAATAATGGTGGCCACACAAAATAATGACACTTTTGGAGGAGGACGGGGTCAACAAGCAGTAATGAGGAAGTGGATAGATCACCAGTGCTAAACTATGAATGTCTATGTTATAAAAATGGAGGCAATGGGAGATGACAGTCTAAATCGGTGATCCTCAAACTCCGGCTCTCCAGATGTTTGAAAACTACAACTCCCAGCATTCCTTAACTACAGAGGGAAGCATAGGAATGCTGGGAGTTGTAGTTTTCAAACATCTGGAGAGCCGCAGTTTGCCCATCAGTGGTCTAAATACAGACGATTTATTAAGTTTTTTCTAAAAGTATAGATTTTCTTAAAAATGTAGAATTTATATCTTTACTACTGCTAACTAACAAACTTTAATGCAGCATATTGTGTTCTATAACACTTATTATGTAGCTTTACTTACTTGGGCTGTTGGTTGAGCATTGGTCTGCATATTCTGTTGTGGTTTGTTTATTTGCTGCGGTTGCTGCTGTTGCAATGTCTTTGATGCCGGTTGACCTTGAGATCCTAACGGCTGTTGTTGCTGAGGTGGTTGCTGTTGTGTCTGTGTTCTGATTGGTTGGTGAGAAGCTTGCTGATGCTGGCCTTGTTGGTGAGTAGTTTGATGTGTAGTTGATGGTGGTCCTTGGTGTGCTGGAGGTGGGTGATGAGAAGCTGATTGAGAAGGCCCAACAGTTTGCTGTTGCTGTCTGGATGCCTGCTGAGTTGGCTGCTGTTGTCTTTGCTGTTGCCCTGACTGCTGTTGCTGTCTTGTCTGTTGTGATGATGGGTGGTAAGATTGTGATTCAGATTTTTGTTGCTGTGATGTTTGTGGCTGCCTCATTGACTTTTGTGGGTCTGATGTATGGTGATAACTAGAGGGTTGCCTTGACTGTGAAGTATAGTCAGAAGTACTAGAATACCCTGACTGACCTCTTGTGTCTGACTGTTGAGGCTTTTTCAAAGAAGAAGCAGGCTGGGAATGTGGGCGAGATTCATGTCTTCCTTGATCTCTTGGGTGCTGTTTAGATGCCCGTCTGGGCTGTTCTTCAGGATGGCGAGAAGAAGAATGTCTACTAGATTCTCCATGATGTCGATGCTCTTTTGAGGAAGAGTGTCTAGACTGAGAATAATCATCATGCTGCCATGTATCCTCATCTGGAGGTTCGTCATAATCATGGTAAGTATGCTTAACAGGCATTTTCTTCTGTGATGAGTGGCTGCTGTAGTACCTTGATCTGTCCGAATGGGCCTCCCTTGGCTTATCAAACCAGTCAGTTTCTTCTTGACCCAAATGATAGGCTTTAGAAACCAAAAACAAATCACGGTCAACTTCATGTGACCAATGATATTAGAGGAGATCATGCGGAAGCCATGCAACAAAATGTAAAGTAGGATTTTGACATGCAAGAGCAGTTGAAATGACACCACAGGACCAATACATCACTTTCACAAAATAAAACATGGGATAGCACTATGTGATTACACAAATAAAATGTAAACAACAATGAAAGTGTTGAACAGCACCATGCTTAAGTTAAGATAAATGATGAAGGGAAAAAAAGGCACATCATACATGCGCAGGCAATGAAATACAGTTATTTGAACTGAATGCCACATTCATATGAGGTAAACATCTCCAGCATGCTGAGACATCACCATCGGAAGTCTTTACCTTCACTATCTGAAACAACACAGTGGGAGTCATCCATCATGTAGCTCTCTTCTTGTTTGTATGAATGGTTTCTTGGCACTTCCTTTACATGTTCTTGGACATCAGGCAGGGAATGACTGGAGCAGAACTGTGGACAGCTATCAACAGTGGACTGATTAATTTGTCCACCTGAAGAACGGGATACACCTACAGACTTTCCTAGTGGGCTCACAGGACTTTCCTCTTCTGAAGCCTGTGTTCGCACTGGAGCCCTTCCTCTGTTTTGAGACATGATAAGAGAGGAAGGCTTTGAACCTGATTTATGGTATCTATCTGAACCATCTCGTTCATAGGATTTGCTTCTGCTACTCCCAGAGTCCCGATTGGATTTTTCCAACCCATGACTTGAAGCTGATCTTGAACGGCTTCCACTGCCATATATTCGTTCATCTTCCTCTGCGATCTCTCTGTTAGATAAACCATAGTATTTTTGTTGATTATATACATTTTTCTTTAAGCCATATGTAATTTCATCTTGTAGTTTTTTTGCTCTGGATGAAACATTACTGCTGCTGCTAACAGATGTTGTAACTGGATAAGATGATGCAAGGTCAGACTCTACATCTTTTGCCTCCTCAATGGGAGAGAACTTTGAGATCTTTTGCTCCATTCCCTGTTTACGGTGCTTGCTACGCTTAGTGGACACAACTGCAGGAGCTAGATTTTTGGATGAATGTTTCTGCATTCCAGTGCTGGGTCCATGTTTATCTAAACGTGAGGAGTGTCGGGAATCATTATCATAATAGTAACTGGAACTACTAGAGTCCCTTCCATTACTATCAGCACTTCTCTGATAATTATTTTTCCCCCTATAATCTGAACTATGATGGTCATAAACATCCTCTTCAGATTCCTCCTCAGTCCTTGAATAGCAACATGGCTTGTTTGAACTGTCATTTTCAATGTGACCATTTTTATCTTTTATGTGCCGCCCATTACTAATCTGCTGCATTGGCTGAGACATAGGTTCAACCTTTTGGCTTTCAGTTGAAGGTGGATTTTGTTTGGTTAGTTCACTAATATCATCAATCATTACATAGTTACGAGGGATATTTTGTTCAAGATTTGTATATAAAGAGTCAGATGAATAGCTATTTGAAGGGCTCTCAGCACCACCGCCTCTTTCATTTGTCCTTACCTCTGGAGTTCTGTACTGGTCAAAGTTGCTTGCCACAGTAGTGCTACAGAAGGCACTATCTGGAGTAGCAGATGAAATAACCACTGTTGGATTTACAATCACTTCATAATTAGTATGCACCTTGTGCTCTAAATCAGCCAATGTTGTCTGCCTTGGTTTCTGGTGAGTTGTATGAGTCTCTGTCTGTGTTTGAAAACCTGAATTCAGAGTTGTTTGTAATGGTTGCTGATTTGCATAGGTAGTTTGAGCTTGATATGGGTTTGGTGGTCGGTACCCTGAATGATTTTGGAGGCCTGCATCTGTCTGATAACTTGTATTTTGAGAAACATTGTAACCCTGATATGAACTTTGATTAACATATCCAGTTTGCTGAGACTGAAAACTGTTTGGTGATGGACCATTAGTGGATACTGGTTGCTGGGGTGCTTGAAATCGTGTCTGCTGGAGAGATGTTGATGCAGAAGTTACAGTTTGTCCTGTAGTGTATTGATAAGTGCTAGGTGAGTAAGATGCAGTGGCTGACTGATGTGTTTGGGTAGTCTGAAAATCCGAATATTGAGGTGTGGTACCAATTCTGTTTAAAACGCTATTGGTGTCATAACCCGGAATCTGCATGTTGTTTAGTTCACTATCAGACATGTAATCCCTGTTCTCACCCAAACATCTTAGGTATGAAAACTCTCTTCTGCCTCCTCTGTCTTTGACCAAAGACTCCTTTCTTTGTGTTATCCCAAGTTCTAAATATTTTAGCTTAGCATCTATCTCTTTTTCTTCCTCTTCAAGCTCAGCTTGCTGTTTGCGGAGCTTTGTGGACTCTTGCTCTACAATCTTCAGGTCATGGTCAATAGTTTTTAGGAAACCAGCTTTTGGCATTTGAACTGCCTGACCTCCCATAATCTTCTGAGTGACACCGGGTGTGTACATTTGAGAATGAGCCTGACTGGTGGTTAAGGGAAGATGAGCTTCATCAGGAGGAGGACTGGGAAGAGTTCGTTTGACTTTGCGTGTCAGAGTATTTGATTGGAAAGCTGTAATCTACAATAGACAAAATAAATGTAGGGTCCTTGCAACAACATTACATAAAATAAAGTTTGTAAGTTTTTTTGTATTGGGAAAACTAGCATGGCTAAAAGTTTTGAAAAACATTTAAGAATGTAAAATAAATGTCAAACAGTTGCACAAAACTTTATTGCACACTATAAAATATGTGGCTAAGTTCTAACAACTCCCTTGGTAATAAACAAGACTGATGTATATTTTTTTAAAAAGTAATACATACCATAAAAAAAATCCTAATCATCAATGCTGCTTCTCTTTCTTGTTCCTTGTGTCAGCCCCATTTAAAGGAGATCTAAACTTACATTTATTTTAATCCTAATATGAAAACTTTTCTCCCAGAATACCAAAACATTATAAATTATTTACTAGTGATTTGCATTTATGTATTTATGTACATGTATGTACATGTAAGTAGATTCTGTAACTAAGGCGGTTGCCATGTTGTTGCCAATGCAACTCACAGCCCATGTAGTCTTCAAAGAGCCTTTTGATCAAGTGCACCCATTGGCCGAGTCCCATGACACCACAATTTACTGTCCCAAAACACTCCTTTTTAGAAACACGCAGCCCATGTGGTCACAGGTAAAAATCCCGACTTTTTAATTTTTTTCTTTTTTTCCTGAAAGCTTGACAGTAAATAAATTGCAAAGATTACTATTGTTTTTTATGTATGAAATGCAATGTAATGTGTGTGTGTGTGTATAAGAGAGAGATTGTTGTTAACACTGTTAAATCTCAAAATTGTGTTCTCGCCTAAATCTCTGTAGCCTCCTTGTTTTGACCTTTTGTGTACTAGAGAGCATAGGATGTACTGCTTACACATAGGCTTCCATCAAAACAAAGAAGTGGATTATGGAGCTGACGCCCAGTACCTACAGGTTAATTTAATAAATCAAACAACACCCACAACAAAGGGAAAGGTAAGACACAGCTTATTTTATCTTTGTTAATGTGCTGTCTATTTGGAAAAAAATGTCTGGAGATTTTAGTACCTCATTTAAGTTTATTGAGCTGGTGCCAAATGAAGGATTTCCTGCTTGCAGGTGTGACCAGCAGCAAAGGAGCATGGGAAGAAGAAGAGAAGCAGCACCTATATTATTATTTTTAGGTATGTTAGCTAAAATTACACCATTTCTAGTCATTTCATGGAAAAAAAATCCCTAAGCTTAACATTATGTATGTATTAAGCCTTCCTTCCTTCTTTTGTATTAAGTACTGATATGTCACTTGTTTGTATTGAGTGCTTAGGGCTCTCAGTTTCATCTGCCCAGCAGCCAACTTTTCTATTTTTTTTTTGTGATGTGCAGGAGGATAGAAGCAGGGAAAGAGGGAAGAAACTGACACACAATTGCTCATGATAAACTTTACTAGCTGACATTTTGAAAGCAGAATAGGTGGTAGGAATCCTAAAGAATACTTCTTTCAACCACTTCTGGGTTTACCTGCGACAATTTTGGGTACATGTTACTTGTCCATGTCTGTTCAGCTAATTAAATGATGTGAATCTCTAATTTTTAACTCTATATAAGTTAATCCATATCCATGGTCCTCTGCAGCTAATGAGGCTAGAAATATCTATTTAAGTCTATTCTATATTGGGCTACTGACAAATAAAGGTATAGCAGGTCAGGTGGGTTGCCGACAGGAGAGTTTGGAAAAAGGAGAAGTAGAAACTACAATGGCATTAATTTTAAGGTGTTAGGTACAGGAATCTAGGTGTAAAATTTTCCAAGTCATATGATATCTATGGAACTATAGTTGTTATTAAAGCAGTAAATAATAAGTAAGCAAATAATAGGAGCACCATGCCCATAAAACATGTTGAAAAACCTGCTTAGGGTGCCGGCACTCCTGTCAAAATGAATGGCAATGCATCCCAGGCTCTGGGAAGCGCGCTCATAGGTGTGCAGGAGGCATTTCGCTCCTGCCTCCTTGCAGATTTACTGTGCATGCAACACAAAAACATTTTAACAATCCCTATATAAAAAATTATATATATGTGATTGGCCTCAATATGTGAAATTCAAGGATGAAAAATATGCTATATTTTAAAGATTAGAATCTATAGAACAATAGTTATATGTTAAATAATGTAATGAATTTAAGGGCAGAACATGCACACTCAAAAAACCTATCATTAGAGAAAAAAAAACCTTTTGTGCATGCAGGAATCATATTGTGGCTGAAATAGGTTAAATTTAAAGGAAAACAAAAGTAAAAATATTAACTTTAGAACACAATAAAGCTACAACCCAGCATTATGGATTGCTGCATTAAAATTCCTGAAAGTTTATATGCTTCATAGGGGCAGGAAGTGACATCAGCAAAAACCCTGCCCTCCTCTAACATTGGAAACAGTGCAGCAAACCGAGGGGGTATGTCATTGAGGATGGAATGTCGTCCAGAGGAGCGTGGGACTTTATGGTATTATCTCACTGCAAGGACAAAGGTAACAAACTTTAAAAAACATTCAGGGTGATTCAATAAAAGTTCTTATCGCTTAAAATGGTGCTAATTTTGCCCCAACCAATCAGATGTTAGCTTTCAAATGTTAAATAGGATCTGATTGGTTGGGGCAAAATTAGCACCATTTTAAACGATAAGAACTTTTATTGAATAACCCTGATTAACTTTTAGAAAGATTTAAAGGGTATGTCCACCCAAAATATAATTTTTTTTACATAAGATTCCCCAAGGGCTCCCAGCCCCAACCGCTATGTTTATATCTTTAAAAAGCAGCCCAAACTCTACTTACCTCTCCTCTTTCCTCCGCCGCGCTCCCGGCCCTCTGCTTGCAAGAAAATGCCGCGGCAGCCAATCACGGACGCGGCTGCCGGCAGCTCACTTCGCCGGAGGAAAGAGGAGAGGTAAGTAAAGTTTGGGGAGCTTTTTAAAGATATAAACATAGCGGTTGGGGCTGGGAGCCCTTGGGGAATCATACATATGAAGGAATTAACGCAAGGGAGAGGGAATCGGGAGAGGGAGGGAGGGGGAGGGAGGGGGGAGAAGGGCTGCAGTACGGATGGCAAAATTCTACCTGAGGCAAGGTAGGAGGAAGAGCCCTGCTAGCCTCCTGGTGGGCAGTTTTTGGCACTTTGGGGGGGGACTACAGGAGAACCCTATGGAGCTGGGATGTGAGGTAAGGATTAAACTACACTACATGGTGGGGCCAGTAGTTGGGGTGATTATAGTTTTGGGGGTGGACATGCCCTTTAAGTCAGCAATTAATGTTAGATTGCTACCTTATTTTAAAGTTAATATTTTTGTGTTTAGGTCTCCTTTAAAACAATTTAAGATTCCTCATAACTGGATATTTGGACTATCTTTTGTAAAATAGCATTTCTCTTACCTGGCTACCTTGCAGTAATTGATGTTGGTATAAAGAAAACCTATCCTTAGCAGAATCATCAGAAGTGGGACTGATAGGTTTTGGGTCAGACAAGGATCGCTGCATGGTTTTTATTGGGCGAGGTAATATCTGTTGTCGTTGAGAGCTGTCGGCAGTAAAGTGCTTTTGTGGGGTCACATGGGCTTTGTTCAGTCTTTCAGTTGAAGCAAACGTGGATTCCAGTAATCTATGAGGCGAAAGTGGAGACACAGGAGAGTAGAGAACTTGTGGGGACTTGGGAGCCTGTCGATTAACTAGCTGAGAAAGTGTGTCTGCTGGCAAATGGGACTGATAACCAATTTCAAGTGGATCGGGCTTCTTTTTCTCGTATTTTGATATTCCTGTATGCCTAATTAAGCCAGAATCTAGGGGACCTGAGGTTACAGTCTGTATGTTAGAGGAATATGGTGTTATGGTTGTAGGAACAGTGAGTTGAGGGGCGACTATCCCATGTGACTGAGTTTCTGGTTCAGTCTGACATGCAAGACTTTCTCCTTTTTTGGTCTTCTCTGGAGCTGATATATATTTTATAATCTCTACTTTTGGATCAGGCGTAGTAATATGGATAGAAGGTGAAATTCTTTGAAGCTGATCAGGTTCTGTTTGCACAGAGCAATCACTAATTGTCTGGATAGCTATACTTGACGTCCCCTTTGCATCATGCTTGCTGTCTGAGCTGGAATCAGAATGACGTGAAAACCGAGACCTACGTCTGCGAACTGGTTGTTCCCAATCAGCATTGTCCTCATCATCTGTCTGAACACTGCAGTCAGTGCTACGCTTTGTTCTGCGCCTTCTTGACATGTAAAATCTGTCTTCACCATCCTCATCATCAGTCTGTACACTGCTATCAGTTATCTTTTTGACAATATATTGCTCATGATTGTCATCTGTATTGTAAGCATCCCTGAGACGTGGCATTGAATTTCTTTTCTTAATGGTTCTATTCATTTCCCATTGCTCATCCGTTTGGAGGGACATTTCTGAAGCAGAGTTAGTAAGTGGCCTCTGGGGAGCAGGGAATCGTTGCTGTCCTTGGGCATCTGGCATTGTGGGTGCCATGGCAATAAAAGGTTGGTTTACTGGTGGCCAATACTGACCAGACTGTGCAAGGGTTCTTTGCATTTCAATTGCTATTTCAGATACAGTCTGAGGAGGAAGCCTTCCTGGTTGATCACATGCAGGAGGTACAGTGCTCTTTTGTCTTTTTTGTTCTTCAAGCTGTTGTTGCAGTTGCTGTTGCAATTGCTGTATTTGCTCAAGTTGCATTCGTTGCTGTGCTAATTGCTCTCTTTGAAGAGCAAACTGGGCTTGTCGCTCTTCCTGCTGTTGCTGTAGCACTTGATGTTTAATAGATTGCAATTCTTGCAACTCCCTCTGCACCAACATCTGCTCCTTTTCTCTGTGTCTTTGCAGTTCTATGCGTTCTCTTTCTAACTCTTCATGCAAACGCATTTGTCTCAGTGTCTCCAACTCTACTCTCTCCCTTTCAATCTGCAGCATTTGCTCTTGTTGTTTTCTCTGTCTCTCTTCTTCTTTTTCCTTTTCTTCTTTTTCTGCCACAGCTTTTTGAGCTGTTGCAGTAGAAGGTACTTCGGGTATAGACTTTTGAGTTTGCTGCTGTGGCAGACTTGTATCTTTAGTAATACTACTTGAAATAACTGAGGTTGAAAGCTCATCATGAGGCAAAGATACAGTTTGCTCTGAGCGTGAAGTTGAAGAGACAAGGACATTTGAGCCTGCTGTTGAAACAGTTTCTGTAGTACTAATGCTAGTTGTTATGCTAGTTGCTGTAGTTCCTGATGATTTTCCCAAATAAACAGGGGTTTCCATTGTTGACGTAGAAGAAACAGCTGGAAATCGACTTACTCCAGGATAACGATACATAGTTTGTGGTCCTACCGGCATCCTGGGTGCAACCATAGGAACTCTGGTGAGACTCGCTAGTGGCACAGCTGTTATATTTCCAGGACCATAAGGTCTATACAAACCTCTAATCATTGGCCTTATAACTGAAGCTGGTTGTGTGGTGATAGGTAGTGTAGATGCTATAGGAGTGTTAATAGTTGAATAAATCATTCCATCAGCAGCTCTTACAGTGGCAACAGAAGGGTATATCTGTCTAATAGTTCCTGAACGAGGGCCTGAAATATTATACTGAGGTAAGTTTCCAAACCCTTGTCTTGTTTCTGGAAAGTGGTGACCATACATCATATTTTGTCTAACAGATGTCAATCCATGTTGATTAGGTGGAATATTGCTTGAATTAGGCCCATATTGTAACATGTCTGCATTATTAGCATGCCTGCCCCCATATTGGTCCATAGAGTTCAAAGCCGCACACATTCTGCTTATTTCACGAGCGGTTGTAGCACTGTACTGGGCAAGATTAGACTCTTGAAAATTAGAAAGATCTTTAGAAGAGTATCTATAATCAGAATATATATTTGACATTGAGCTGTACCTTCTAATGGGTGGAGCGCTATTAAATATATCAGTTGGTTGCCTAAGGTCCGTAAATGAGCCATACTGCATTCCCTGACCTAAATAACTGCCATCAGTGAAGTTCATACTGTATGAATTTTTCATTGTTGATAGGTCCATTGCAGATTCTCCTCCAGTACCATGGTAAGGCTGATACAAACCTATATCAGAGAGGTTAGTTTCGGACATAGAAGAATGCAGTCTTGGAGTGGGTCCACAGGGATAAAATTTAGGATCCTCGTACAAATTCTGAGTTGGTGCAGCAGGTTGAGTGTGTTTTGCTTCTCTATATGAATAGTTATCTGGAGCCTCTTGTTCTTTCTGTCCATAGTATTGCGTTCCAGTCCTTAAAGCCTGAGAGGGCTCTCCAGCATTTTTTTCAGGAACTTTGGAAGAATTGTATGCACCAGCACAGCTGCTACCAAAAGGAAACTTGTAGACCATATCACAGCATACCACCTGACTTTCAGGTTTTATTCCTGTAAGGTCTAACGCATTTGATGTCTGTTCTTCCCGAACTATTTTTGTAACTGCACCAGGAGTTGTGTCATCCACCTGCACTATCATAGTGTGAGGTTGGTTTGCAGGTACATTAAATGTAGGATGCTGAACATTAGGTTCTGGTGCAGCCCTATACAATTCAGTAGAACCTGTGGCCTGACTTTGCTGGTATTGTCTTGGCATGGATACCATGTTATTGATATTTTGGGAATTACCAGTTTGAGACACCATATCTCTTTTAGTCAAAGAGGTTATCTGAGTGGGGAGGTTATATCTTGAAAATATGTCTTTTTGAGTACCAGTCATATCATCTGGTTTACTTACAGCAGCAGTTGTCTGTTCTACATGCTTTACTTGAGTTAAACAGACTGCATTTCCAGTTCCTTGACCAAAATCTACTCTGTTTTGAAAAGGATCTCCATACACTGTTGGCTGTTTTGGCTGAGATACAATCATGGAAGATGCAACAGTTATGCTAACAGTTGTGGCTGTTGCTATAATTGCGTGAGGTTGTTCTTGGGCATTTAAATTTACTATTAGTGGCTGCACAGCTGTGGAATGGCGAGTTGGAGAATGATCTGGCAGACTATATCTTCTGGTTTCAGTAGCTATTGATGTAAGATCCATTCCCTGGTCAGTCATAATTACTGGAGCAGCTTTAATTGCAGTTCGCAAATCTACAGCACTACCACTATGTTTTGGACCAGGCTCCACTCTAGATGTTCCAGGAATAGATGATATTCTGCATAATGATATGTTTTCTGGTGGTAAATTTCCCCAACTATGAGTACCACATGAGGCATCTGTAACAGAAGCTGTCTGTCCTTTAGGAGAGGCCATTTGCAGCCCTGAAGAAGTGGCCCTGTCTATGGTTGTGTGCCCTTTACTGTAGCTTAGTTGATTATGTTCTTGATGAGGTTGTGAGCTAGAAGCTGATGTCTGGCTGTAACTGTGTGTTATTTGCTGACGGTGCTGTTTGGTTGGAGATGTCACAGGTGAGGTAGAGGAACTGACACTTTTAGGTTTAGCTTGGCTTGATGAAGATGCCGACAATGTAATAACCATAAAAGGAGCTTCTTGTGAGGATTGCTGTCTAGAAATACGGGGTGGCCTAGTTCGTTCTGGTGTCTGTGTACCCTGAGCTACCATAGGTGAACAGAGTACAGAAGAGGATACAGAACTGTCAGATGAGGCATGCGACGTCTGGGTTTGAGATGAAAATTCTGCAGTAGATCTGTCTCCAGCTGTCATACTTATTCTTGGAGATGAATGAGTAGGACTTTGTGTAGGTGAAGTAGGAGAAAGAGGGGGACTTGAGCTTTTAAAAAATGATATGACTTTTGATGTCAAAGATACATTAGATCTCATATCACCTGAACTCTGAATGCTATCTTTGGATGCAGGATTGATTTCTGGAACAATTCTTTTTCTATAGTGCTCCTCATTTGCTTTATATTCAGCAGTCCCTTTAGATTGTCCATAACTTCTCTGAGCAGGTGTTATACCTGAATGGATAGAAGTTGTACTTGAACTTGATGATAATGGCTGAACTGCTGTAGTTGTTGTGACTCCTTTTCCATACTGATAAGCAGAAGATATACTTTTGGAAATGGGCACAGTGGAAGAACTGTGGAGCTTTGTCTCCAACCCATCTTTAGAAAAGTGCTGTGTAACCTGTACATCTGGTATAACTCTACCTGCATGTCCTTCAGAAGATGCAAAAGATACTGGTGCGGATAACTGAGTTGGACTTGTTCCAGGAGTCAGTGGTCCACTTGTTTGCTTCATCATATCACAATATGCATTATCTGCATTTAGAAACTGTTTCTCGGGATATATTTCTGTTCTTTTTGCATCTTGTTGCAGCGATAAATCATGTGATGAAGACTGGTGCATTCTAGAGATATTTTGTGATGTTTGCAAGATTTCATCATAAATTGTAGCAGGCTTTGATAAATCCATATGGTATTCTGTTTGGGATGGCCCAATCTGACCGCTGTCATAGCTGTAATCGTCTATGTATTGATATTCAAAATTGTTCTGACTTTCTGTACCAATGTAACCAACTTGTTGATAGCCATTACCATACATTAAACTTTGCTGTGAATGCTGTTGTTGCTGTTTCTGAATCATTTCAGCTTTTCTCATCATCTCCTCATACACTTCTTCAGCACTTTTTAAAGGTTTGTTATTAGAGCCACTAGTATTCTTTTCTGTGGGAGAATAAAGAGACATAAATGTTGGCAAGTTATATTCACTCCCTGATTTGTACAACTTTGAACCAATCAATTCAAAACCTTCTGCTTCAGAATCAATTGATGGGGAGTATTCTGAACATGATGACCTATGCAATTCTTCCATCTCTGCTGCTTGCCTCAGTTCTTCAGTTGGGGAAGCATCCTCAATAGGAGACAAATTGCTAGGTGGAGTTTTTGACCTTTCTCTTCTTCTTTGTGCCCTCAATTCTTCTTTGTCTCTTTTGGTTTTGCGTACAGTACTTCTAATTCGTTGCTGTTCAACTTCTCTCATTTTCTCCTGCTCCCTTAAAAGCTCTTCTTCTTCACGTAGTTCTTCTTCTTCTGAAGAATCTTCAATAGTGGGTAATAATGGCCCATGAGAACGATGTCGTGCTTTTCTCTGCTGTTTCACTTCCTCTAGTCTTTGTCTTCGACTAGGGCTGCTATCACTGTCTTCTTCAAGTGAAGACATAGAGGTTGGGGAGGTACCAGATGTGTAACTGGGTGTTGTTGCAGGTAAAGTTGAGGAGTAATCCCCTCTTGACCTTTCCTCTGGTGATCCAGTCAAACTTTCCATTTCTAATTCTGGTTCTCTTTCTAAACTGATATCAGCTTCATGGTCCAAGTCAATGTCTCGATTGTAATTGTTTGTGCTATTTAAATCAATGGTCTTAAACCGCCTGAGTCCCCCCTGTGACGCAGCTAAGTCTTCTTCTGCCTCAGTCTCTTTTCTGCTTTCCTCATAAATATTGCTTGAATTGTAAGCGAGACGTCTTTTTGAAGAAACACCTTTGCTTTTGTCAGAATCTGTCTTTTGTCCATTTTTGCTACTACTGTATTTTATATTACTGTACTCTTCCTCGTCATCTTCAAGATTATCTTCTTCTGCACTCATTTCTAAAATTTGCCTTCTCATAAATTCTTCATCTGTGAATTCCCCCTTCATCTGCCTAGTTGGCAAAGGGGAAAATCCTTCACTGCTGTCCTCTACATAGTCATGACGCAACTTACTGCCAAAGTCATCTGATGACTCCACAATATCTCTTTGGTCCCTTTGGTTTTCCCATTCAAGAGAATCTTCATCTTCTTCAAGAATATCTTCCAATTCATCATCAGAATCAAACGCTTCAGGAGTTATAGACAAGGACCTGGGCCTCTGTTTTTGCTTTTGATCTTCATGTGAACCATGTAACATTTTTACATTTCTGCCTTGGGAGATGCTGTTTGATTCTAGCAGAGGCCTTACAGTGCTTTCTAGTTTAGTGAGTTCACAGGGACTTGGTGGACTGTGTTGGGATATACCAGTTCCATTTAATTTCTCTTCCTCTTGCTGTACTAGTCCTGCAATTTCACTTTGAGAGCTAGAAATTCCATCTGAGGAGTAACCTGTGTCACTTAGGCTTTGTGGACTACGGGATAGGTCATGTGAATAAGGCTTGATTATATCCTAAAGAAAAATACAGTGAAGATTGATTAGAATGGTAATTTCATAAAACATAATCTCACTGTGCGGCATTTTTTATGATAAAAGAAAATAGTGCTTACAAAAAAAAACAACCAAGGTGTTGCTAATGTTTAACATGTATCTATTACACAAATTATTTTTTGACATATTTCAGAACTGTATATCTTTTTCATTATCAATAAGGTCCCTAAAAACATTTTTAAGGGTATCTCATTCTCCACTGCAGAAAACGAGTTTGGGCTATTCAGTATTATTGAAGAATGGAAGGTAAAGAAGCTACGTCTTACTTTCCATTCTTTAATAAAGCCTGCAGGAGTCAGAAAGGAACCAAGTCTCACGCTCCTCCGCTGTTCTTTTGACAGGTTCCAACAGAGTTCCTACTGTACGCACTTGCGAAGTGCATCTGCGCATACAGTAGGAACTCCGTCGAGACCTGTCAAAAGAACAGCGGAGGAGTACGAGACCCGATAGATTCCTAGTAACTATCTTTAAAAAGACTCTTTGGACTAGCATAAAAAATACAGTAACTGTTTATTTTTGGACAAAGAACTCCAGCAACATTACACAATATAAGTACACATCAACAAAATCTTACACTCAACCCAAAGGAAAAATAATGATGATGTAACAAACTTTTTCTGGTGCTTGTTATGCGGGGGGGGAATTAATTTATTAACAACAAAAAGCAATTTTCAACAGTAGATTTTAGAAAACTATGCAAAAAGGTAAAAAAGCAAGCAAACATATTTACGTGAATGAAATCGTTGTGCAAGTTTTAATTTATTTTACAGTATTTTATATATATATATATACACACACTTATATTAGATATTTTCAGTACTGTTCATAAAAAATACATGACATACACTTTTTAAAGGGCATGTTCACCCTTCCATTGAAAATGTATATAAAGGTAAAACACTGCAATAGTTAGAAAATCTGAGAGATGTAAGTCTAATCTGAAATTCTGCCTGATGTTCTGTTATCTGTTATCTCTGTCAGTCATGAATGTAACAGTTGACATCACAGCTAATGACTGAATTGTTATGAGTTTTTTTCGGGGGGGGGGGGGGGGTTGGTGATATATCATTTTTCATTTAAGGGGCCAATATGCCCTTTTACTTATTATATTTAGTGTAAATAAGCCCCAAAATTTACTTACTGCTTTATATATACTGTGAAAATTCTGTAAATCTTACATTGGGAATTTCAACAAAGAATGTGCAAAAGTTGTGAAAATTAGATGCTGGAAAATATGCCCCATAGTCCCGCTATCTTTCTGCTGGTCCAATTGCCAAAAAGGAGCAGTAATTCTGCACAAAGTTAGGGAATGCCATTTCTCCAGCTCCTTACTAAAAGACATTCCAGCTACATAAGTAAATCTTAACTATAGCACCAATGCCTTATTTTTACACAAGTTTGTTTTATGTTTACTGCATATAGAGTGATGTAACTACCGCCCCCGCCACCCCCGCCACAAGCCCAAGATACTGTTAAAAATTGCTGTTTTTCATCCTATTGTTACTAATTGTATGTATATGGATCAGGGGTTTTTGACTGATCACAGGGTTTAGTACTATATAAGGCACACATGGAGGCATATATTGTTATACCACCACGTTAGGCCTAAGAACTATCCCTGTCAGATATACCAGTATATCTTGTATTGAAAAAGTACTTTACTATACTGAAAAATACATTTTGGAATATGGGTTATTCGAAGGGGAGTGTTTTTAATGTTTAGGGAATTTTTCTACCTGTCTTATATTTATATTACTATAAATGTACTTGCTATTCCCATTGTTTGTTTAATAAAGGAGCTTTTTACATTTCTATATTGGAAAGTGTGCCCAGTCTGTTATATCCACTACTCTGCCCCTCTTTTGATGTCTATATATATTTTTAGTGGATGGAGCACCTCTTCATATAAATTTTAGCTCTATACCTAGAGATTATACCTACCAGTGCCCTTATAGAATTTTTCTGTATATAACGATCAGCTGTTTAAAACAGCTGATTGCGGGAGGCATCTTGGAGGGAGGAGGAGGTCAGGGGCCTGGCCTCCATTCTCACGGGGGGGGGCCTGAAAACCGAACCTTGGCTTATACTCGGGTAAAGTCTTAACATCCAAATTGTGGATTATGTTGCTAAGCTTAATTAAATGTTTATTAAACATTGCCACTCCACGTTTAGAAACCAGCAACAGAAGCATGATAGTAATTGCAGTTTCCAAACATATGGAGTGCCAAAGAATTGGGGGTTACTGTATGGGAATTCTGCTGTCCATTAAATGGGTAACTAATGCCTCAAGGAGGATGGTATCTACTGTTGAAAAGATTGCCTTCTGATTCTGTATCGTTTTGAGGCTTTAGTTGACCTTTAAATGGACAGCAGAATTCCCATACAGTAGTCCCATACAGTAATAACCATACTGGATTTGACTCTTACTGTATGGAAATTCTGCTGTCCAGAAGGCAGTAGTGGTCATCATTTTTACCCTTATATTCGAGTCAATCAGTTTTTACTCAGTTTTTAATCAGTTTTTTTAGGTAAAAATAGGTACCTTGGGTTATTCGAGTATATAGGTAGTCATTTTCAACACTACTGCATACAACTTTTATGAGCTGAACTGAAAAGTATATAATAAGGCTACTATACATCTATAGTACCACTAGCGATTCAGGTCCTCACCCTGAGTAGAAGGTACTGACCAAAGAAGAGGAGCAGAGGGAAGGTGAGTATCATTGTCCTTTAAAGCTTAGTTTCCAATTACACTTAACTTGTTTTTAGAGTGTACTTATCATTTAATATTGGAATATATGGAGTAATATTTATGGATACTTTAAAGGCAAAGTTCACAAGTTAAGGCACTTTTTAGCACTGTATGGACTATAATCACATGTAAAGAATCACGTATATATACATTTGTTGTGAATTATCAGGGAGATTCAATAAAAGTTCTTATCGTTTAAAATGGTGCAAATTTAGCCCCAACCAATCAGATCTTATTTAACATTTGAAAGCTAACATCTGATTGGTTGGGGCAAAAATTAGCACCATTTTAAATTATGAGAACTTTTATTGAATAACCCTGAAAGTGTGTAACACAGACTTTTTAAATCAATAACCAAAAAAGAGATAAGTGTTGTTGATTAAAGGGCAAGTCCAGCCCTCAAATGAAAACTTACATACAGGTAAATTACCCCCCCCAAAACCCTAAACTGTAACCGTTTGAAATCTGAAATATATAAGTCTAACCTGAAATCCTGCACAATGTCTTGTTGCCTGTTTCTACTTCCTGGTTCTTCCAGTTAGTAACTGTCAGTTATGGATTTGACAGTTGACATCACAGCCAATCACTGAATGCTAATCCCCTAGCTGCCTCTTCTGAGCATGCCCAGGCTCATTACAGGTTCAGTACAGGTTTCTAAATTTCTCAGTTTCCATGAGGCATCCAGAAGCATTGCAGGCATACAGTAATGAATTCAGAGGACAAAGTAGACTATGGGGCATATTTATAAAGGATTGTCTTTTTCGCCAAATAATTAGCGCAGCACATCGCAGCGAAAATAGCGCTATACAAAAAAAGCGAAAAAAACACACTTCGCGGCTGAAAAAGGCGAACGGGCGCGATAAAGAGCGAAAATTATCGCAGCGAAAACTTAACGCATCTAAGAAGACTGCATTGTGAAAACCATTCGAAACCAGAAAAGCCCACTAGAAAATGATGTCAAGTTCAAAATGGCCACCTCACATTTACCAAGAAGTCAGCCATGTCTTATTTAGTCAATCTTCTTAGAATTTCTCAATTGGAATACAATTTTCTTTTGCACTGCATATTCGCCTTTCTAATGCGCGTTCGCTTTTCCAAGGCATATTCCATTATAATGTGCGTTCGCCTTTCTAATGTGCATTCGCCTTTCTAATGTGCGTTCGCCTTTCTAATGTGCGTTCACCTTTCTAATGCGCGTTCGCTTTTTCAAGGCATATTCCATTATAATGCGCGATCGCCTTTCTATTGTTGCTTTTCCAAGGCATATTACACTCTAATGCGCGATCGCCCTTCTAATGCGCGTTCGCTTTTCCAAGGCATATTCCATTATAATGCGCGATCGCCTTTCTAATGTTGCTTTTCCAAGGCATATTACACTCTAATGCGCGATCGCCCTTCTAATGCGCGTTCGCTTTTTCAACGCATATTACCCATTAGAATGCCTTTTCGCTCAAACAATGACTTTTCACCACCTTCAGGGTCGCGCTAATCTTTCGCTCTTTTTAACGCAAAAACCACCTTTCGCTCTTTTATAAATCACGTTATGCCTTTTTGCTCCTTTTTCGCTAAAATTACCATTGCGAAGTAAGGTGAAAAGGGTTTAGCGATAGCTCGCGGAAACGGTTTCGCCATTCGTTAACGCTACCTTTATAAATAGCGTTAACTGTCTTTTTGGCGAAAACCCATGCGAAAAGCGAATGCGAAAACATTTCGCTACTTTTCGCTCTTTTATAAATATGCCCCTATATCAATATATTTTAAAGAGGCCATTCTTTCTAAAAGATGTTCTTATGAGGGTGGAGTTGTCCTTTAAAGAAAATCCTTCAGATATTAACCCTATATTGGCAATTGTTTAGTTATTGTCTGATAAGAATAACTTAATTAGGTATTACGGTACAGGTATTAAAGGGTATCTCCCCCAAATTGAAAAAAATCATATAATGTAGGGGATCCCTACAACCCTAAACGCCAGCTTGAAAACCTAAAAATCTGCCCATAAATGTACTTACCCGCCTTCTTTCCCTTCGGTCTCTGCCTCTTCTGCTACTTTCGGGAACGGAAAAGCAGAAGGGGCCAGAACGGCAACCTCACCTGTGATTGGTGGAGAGTCAGCCAATCACAGACAAGTCTGCCGGTCAGCAGAGGGAGCCGAGGGAATGAAAAACACATTTTTTTTTCTAAATCAAGATGCAGCATCAAGGGTTCCAAAGTGGGGAGGGGTGGGGGAGCTCCACTCTACATGCAAGGGTCCTCTTTTTAACACTACACAGTGGAGTGGGGCAAATTTTATTTGGGGAGGTGGGCATGTCCTTTAAGGGGCCTACCTGTTTCCAATACTGGACCTCAATGAATAATGATTGTTTGTAAATCGTATCAAGCCCTGGAAATAAATGAGTAAGGGCTAGACCACACTAGTGCGTTTCTCATGTAATTCTAATACGGTTGACCCCATTGCATGCACTGCCCAGCACTGTGATCCATTTTTTGAGTGCACGCAATCACCATTTTTTGCGAATCGCATGCGATCTGATTGCACAGCACCTAATCGTATTGCTTTCCACACGCTTTACCATATGTCCTAGTGTTACCTCAGCCTTAAAGGTTCTGATAACACAAATAGTTAATCACAACACTGTCCCCCTTGTATGACATTTTGTATTCTATATTGTACAGCGCTGCGTACCCTAGTGGCTTTATATAAATAAACATATACATACATACATACATACATACAACAGATAATCTTATTTTATTGAAAGGATAACTATACTTTAAAAATGTAATTATTTAAAAATAGAAAATACCTGGGGCAGGGAGGTCGAATTGATTATTCCTACCCCACACTATTGTTTTGTTGAGGAGCTACAGTACGTACAGTTTTCATCTGCCAGGTTAGTCCTGGACTAGTCCTATATTAAAGATAGCGCTGAAGCCAGGAGGAAGACTGGGAGAATCAGTTTTCTTTGGGCTGGTGCTCCTCTCATATTGGGAGGTAGGAATTACCAATCCTATATGACTGTCCCAAGTACTTTTCATTTTAACTTTAAATAAAAAAAACATTTATACACACTACAGCTCTACTTTAATATACATATGTTAGTTTTGCTTTAGCTAATCTCTTGTCTCTAATGGTAGCATGCGCATACCCACTGGGCACAATATTCAATAAAAGTTCTTATTATCAAAATGTTGCTAATTTTGCCCCAACCAATCAGATCTTATTTAACATTTGTAAGCTAACATCTGATTGGTTGGGGGGGATAGCACCATTTTTAACGATAACCCTGGAAATGTGTTGAGTCCATTATAGCAATAAATTAGATCTACAAAAAAATTAATTTACTAATAACTGACAGTTCAAGAGGTGTCAATTACCCCCCCTCTCCATCTATTCCATAGCAATAGCTCACAAACTGGTATTCTGGACATGTTCACAACAGAAAGAGACACTAAACACAGGTTGTGATCAACTCTAAGCTACGTATATTTGTTATATGAATCCAATAAAGCTAACTATTACTGTAAAGAACATTGTAGAGAACATTACGTGGTGCAGATGACTTGTAAATGGTACAACCAATGTAAACATGTAACATGCCTGTAATAAGCACCTAGCTTACCTCTTGATCTTTAATAATTTCAGATGATGGCTTGCCATTTCTTGTTCCAGTTTCCTTTTTATTTCCCAAGCTTTTTCCTTTTGGCACCAGCTGCTTTGACACCATTTGAGAGTCTGCAGAAACTTCTGGAGTTTTTTTATCTTCACTGAAAGCTTGGATTCTCCCTTTTTCTAAATTCCTGATCTGGTTAGACTGAAGGATCTGCTTGTCTAATGCATTATCCAGCTGCTGCCCTGTGACTGAATGTGAGATTGCTTTTTGTTGATGCCCTGTGGATCCTATATGATGTTGGGGGGATGCTGTAGATGTAGGCACCTGTTTATGGTGCTGGGGTGATGTCTGCATATGAACTAGTTTTTGGTGCTGGGGTGAAGCTGTCTGGCTGGGAATCTGATGCCTTGGTGATCCAGTTGTTAAGCCTCCTTGTAAATGTTTAGGTGATCCTGTTGTTGGAAGCCCTGGCAAGTGTCGAGGAGAACTTTGAGATTGTTGCTTTGAAGCTGGAGGTAAGGAAGGTGGAGTGTCCCCTAGATTTCCCTCCAACAGCCTTTGAGTTTGGCAGTTCAAACACAGCCATTCATTTTTCTGTAACAAATAAAAAAAAATAGTCACTTTTACAGCAATAAACAGCTCCATGTCAATTTGTCAAAATATTTTGCCTTTCCTTTTTTTAATTGAAGAAAAACAAAAATGACTGTTTTGACTAATCTGAGAAAAATTTAAAAAATGCGTGTACATGGATAAGTGGACATGGTGGCCTAAAATCTTTTTCTTACCCCATTCTTAATTATGTTTTTGTGGGCTGAAAAACAGTCTAAAGGTTCGCACACACACGTGCGATAGCGGGTCCCGACCTGCAATGCATGATGTGTAGGAACGAACGTTTCAACCGATAATCGGCCCATGTGTAGGCACTTTATCGGCCGAAATGGACGGATCTCTGAACGAAAACGTTCGTTCCTACACATCGTGCGTCGCGGGTCAGAATTGCAATCGCACGTGTGTATGAACCTTATGTCTTTGTTAAAATCATTAAAAGGAACATTCCAGCAGAGTCTGGCATCTAACAGGTTAAACAAACTTTGAAGAGGAGAGTCTGGTAGCTACCCAATTAAAAAGAACTTTGAAAAGGAGCAGCAGAGAGACACTTGTTACCATGACTGACAGAAAGAAATGGCGTTTCAGCATAATTCGGCTGGTGACCATAATTCTGTTCTACAGCTCTTTCCATCAAAAACAAATACTATAAAACACAGTAAGCAAGTCATTTGATGGCATCTGAAGTGTTGTGGTTTAAAGTTTATTAAATTCTATTCACCAATGAAAAAACACTCGCGTGTTTAAAGCAAAAGCGTTTCCATTTCATCTGTTCCATTATATGAAACATAAAGATATTTTGAAGTTACTTTGGAGTCCTTTGCTGCCTGTCTCTCTTCCCCAAAGATCACCATTGGCGACTTACTTATATTTCACTGTTATAATGGGTACATTTACACAGAGATTTAATATAAGTTCTTATCGTTAAAAATGGTGCTAATTTTGCCCCAACCAATCAGATCTTATTTAAAGGGCATGTCCACCCCCAAAACTATAATCCCCCCCACTAATGGCCCCATCATGTAGTGTAGTTTAATACTTACCTCACATCCCAGCTCCATAAGGTTCTCCTGTAGTCCCCCCCAAAGTCCCAAAAACTGCCCCCCAGGAGGATAGCAGAGTCCATATAGGACTCTTCCACCTACCTGGCCTCCAGGAGAAGTTTGGCATGCGTACTGCAGCCCTTCTCCCCCTCCCTCTCCCTCCTGTTTTGCTATCCCACCCCCTAGCATAAAACCCCTTGGCCATGTAATAGAACAACTTCCCCCAGCCCCAACCGCATAAAAATTATTTTAAGAAAGTGACCAGAACTGTACTTACCTTCCCTCTCTCCCCCGGCATTCTGAGAAGCCGGCAGCCGCGTCCGTGATTGGCTGCCTCTCAGCCAATCACGGCCGCGGCCCCCGGTCCCGCCCCCGTGTCTTGCAAGCAGAAGGCCGGGCTGGGCGTCGGAGGAGAGAGGGAAGTAAAGAACTGGGGACTTTCTTAAATTAATTTTATAGCGGTTGGGGCGGGGGCAGGGTACTCTATTATATGTGAAAATTTCTTATTAAGGGTGGACATGCCCTTTAACATTTGAAAGCTAACATTGGTTGGGGCAAAATTAGCACCATTTTTAACAAGAAGAACTTTTAAGAACTTTAATTGAATTTCCCTGTATATCATTTGTAAGTTGCTAATTTAATTGTTATGACTCACACTTCAAAATACCAACATACCAGACTTTCAACATGTTAAATCAGCAAAAAAACAGGAAAAACAAGCTAGTCAATTCTTGGTGCCACCATATATATGTTTTAAATGGCATCTATAGTGAAAAAAACACATTTGCAAAGTTAAATTAATGTACTCTGTGCTGCCTTAATCCTATCTCTGTCAGTGACTTTGTTTATCCATGGTGTCAGATCTCTGTACAGCACTCCCCCCTTCCCCCTCCCCTCTGTTACTTCCTCCATGTCTCAACTCCGGCTAACTGACAAGCTTATCATGTGCAGTAGGAGTTAAAAGTTCAACATCCTGAAAAACACACCCACGCACAGTGGCCAATAGAAAGCAAGCTGTCCTGGAGACACGGAAGAAGAAGGAGAACAGTACAGTTTACTGCTACAATACGATCTCTCTCTTTGTGACCCATCATCAATCAGTGAAAGCTATTAAGAAGGGGGGGTCAAGTGCAGCCTTATATTTACCATCAAAGCTACTTCTCTCCCCCTGCTAATGCTCTTATCTCCATGTTTATTACAGAGCAGGGAGGGGGGATCACGTCACAGGGATTTGATTGACAGTCCAAGTTGGAGTAGAGAAATGCAATCACGTATTCTTCTAACTGGTGTATCACATATTCTTCTAACTGGTGTATTCTAGATCTTGCTAGAGAAATGCTTTCATTGTGAGGAGTAGGCACCTTAAAGGGCATGTCCACCCCCAAAACTAAATTCTCCCCCACTGCTGGCCCCACTGTGCACTGTTTAAAAATCTGTACCTTACCTCTCTGCTCCAAATGGTTCTCCTAATTTCTTCCCAAAGTCCTAGCTGGGAGGGAAAATGTTTCTGCCTCTTAGCTGTCCTCTGAGAGGTTTCTGGCTTGCTCACTGCAGCCCTTTCCCCCCTTCCCTCCCGATCCCTCTTTGCTGCCTGGTGCCCTAGTGTAAAAACATTTTTATACAGTGTAGGGGACCCTATCCCAACCGCTATATTTGTTTGTAAAAAAAAATAATCTGAACTGTACTTACAGAGCCTCATCCTCCGGAGTTCTGCACTGCTGGCAGCCACGTCCGTGATTGGCAGCCAATCACGGACATGACTTCCGGTCCGACCCCCTGCTTGCAGTTTCATGAACACCAGGGGAACGAGACTCAGTAAATACAGTTTGGATTATTTTTTTTTACAATCAAATATAGCGGTTGGGGGTGGGAAAGGGTCCCCTGCACTACAGAAATTTTTGTTTTATTAGAGGTGGACATGCCCTTCAAAGAGAAACATTTTTACAATAAATTATAAAACTACAATATGTTAAATCACATTTCTCTCAGCCTGTTTAGAAAATTTGTGTACAAAATGGGAAAAATTGCTGGAAATTTTTTTTTTAATTTGAATTTAAAAAGAAAAAGAAACAATTTAAAAACATTTTTTTTCCAGCATGTGTGAATAAATTCCATTGGAATCAAAAGAATTCTGAATGTATTGAACCACCTACAACTTTATATTACAGAGATGTGCAAGAAGATATCTTTGGGGAGTACAGTAACAGTATCTTTTGGGCAGTAGATTTTCAGATATCCTTTATACATTGTGATGACCTTTCATGAGTAGACAGATAGCTTTACATTCAATTATTGATCTGAACAAAGACAGTAACATAAGAAAGCAGACTCCCAGAATCACTGCACAGCTGTATAATATTGATTTCAAAGAAAAAAAAATTATCTTTATCTTTTTCATGTAGACAGTGAAAGCAAAAATCCCACCCAATGCTCAGATTAGAATTAGGCTGATTACATGAAGATGGAATAATAAGGTTTTCACAATTTCTTTTCATAGTGAATTAAACAGTAATGGTGGCCATACACAAAGATTATAAAACCCTAATAATGTATGTCAGTTGTATAGTGTGTGGTAAACTGGCTATTTTCGGACTATTGTCACATATCAAGGTTGTACACTTGCTACCTTCCATGTACGGCCACCTTAACTGAAGCGACCATTTAAAGGTTTTGGCAGAGATGAAAATCCCTTGTACGCTGTGTCATTTAAGTTCTTTCTATCAACATGGAAAATACATTAGTATATTTAAAAAAAGGGGTAGGTGAGCATTAAAGGCTATGTCCACCCTAAAAATCATCTTTAAATATAAAAATATCCCCTGCCCACCCCCAACCGCCATGTTTATTCTTTAAAATAATGATCAAAATGTTACTTACAGCCCCTTCGCTCCTGTGGCGCATTGATACAGCTCCCTGCTTGCCGGAACTTGCAAGCAGTGGGCTGGACGACCAGCTCAGACACAGCTGATATCAGCGCCGCGGAAACAAAGGGCTGTGTTCTGGTTATTTTTTTAAGGAATTACTCGGAAGTTAGGTCTGTGCAGGGAGAATCTATCATATAGTAAAAGGATTTTATGCTAGGTGGAAGGGGGAGCTAGGATGGATCCAGATGATGGGAAGGGGTGCGCTGAGGGAGGATGAAGGATAAGGCACGGACGTGGGTGACGTCACAGAGCTTGGATTTACAGGGAGATGCTCCTGGTCTGCAAAAAGAAGGTTGTAAAAAGGTTTGTATCTTAAAGGGTATCTCCACTCGTATTAAAGGGCATGTCCACCCCCAAAACTATAATCCCCCAACTACTGGCCCCACCATGTAGTGTAGTTTAATCCTTACCTCACATCCCAGCTCCAGAGGGTTCTCCTGTAGTCCCCCCCCAAAGTCCCAAAAACTGCCCACCAGGAGGCTAGCAGAGTCCAATAGGGACAATGCCATGCTAGCTGGCCTCAGGTAGATTTTTGCCATGCGTACTACAGCCCTTCTCCCCCCTCCCTCCCCCTCCTCTCCTCCCTCTCCCTCCCGTTCTACTATCCCTCCCCTACGATAATCCCCTTTAATATATTAATCCCCTGGTCCCCCAGCCCCAACCGCATATTTTTTTTTTTAGAAAGCTCCCCAAACTCTTACTTACCTCCTCTTTCCTCCGGCGAAGTGAGCTGCCGGAGCCGCGTTGTGATTGGCTGCCGCTCAGCCAATCACAGACGCGGCTGCCGGTCCCGCCCCTCTGCTTGCATTTCCTTGCAAGCAGAGGGCCGGGAGCGCGGCGGAGGATCGAGGGGAGGTAAGTAGAGTTTGGGGGCTTTCTAAAAAAAAAATTATAGCGGTTGGGGCTGAGAGCCCAGGGGGGAGCTTATATGAAAAAAATTTTTTTAGGGTGGACATAGCCTTAAGTATATATTTAGGTATTATTATTTAAGAATATAAAGTGTTATTGAAGGACAGGTATTCTTATTTAGGTAGGGGTATTTGTATTAAGGAGGGGTATTCTTATAAAAAGTTTAGTGTTTAGCTATCATTTTTAGGAATGAGTAGCGTTATTTACACTGATAGTTTTATTTAATGCTCCTTTTTAAGAATACTCCGCTTTATAAATATGCCCCTTAATGTGTCCATTATTATAACAGGACGTCATAGCTGTACATCCTAGTGTACATTTATGCCGTTTGGATGGTGAATGGTGAGGGTGGAACCTAGAGCATAAAGGCTGATCACAATCCATGATTGCCAGCCACAAAAATTTCTGTTTATAGGGTACGCAGCTGTAATGTGCCAACAGGGCAAATGCATCCGCTTACAAGTTGTGTGATATTGCATTTTTCTTAAGATTCCTACACACGTACGATGTGTGCACCGAGCAACGACCCCTGAGGATGATGCATTTGTGCTATGAACAACCGTTTGTGCAGTCCAGTGTTAAGGGAAGGGTGAAATCAGTGTGTTGTGCATTGTTCCATGTGGTCTTAAAGTAGAAGAAATCTAAAATGTAAATGTGCTTGCATTTATGAATAGATAGATGTTACTCTCACCAATAAATGCAGTCTTCTTTAAAGGGAATGTACACTCCCAAAACCATAATTTAATTATGTTATTGGCCATTATCCTTGCTTTAAAACCAAACCGCATAAAAATCCGTCCAGCCAATTTTAAATGGTATCTCCATTCGATTAACAAATTTCGCAATTTAGTTTTACTGAAGAACAGAAGGTAAAGGGGTGTGTCTTACCTCCCGTTCTTCAATAAAACAAGCAGGAGCCGGGAGAGAAGGAACTTATTCGCTTGCTTCTGACGGACTCTGTCTTCTATGTGATGGATCACACAGGGACCTGTTAGACGGGGCGGGGGAGCGAGCGAGCGGGTAAGATCCTTACCTTCTCTCCTGGCTCCTGATTGTTTTATTGAAGAACGGGAGGTAAGACACAGCTCCTTTACCCCCCTTTTTTCAATAAAACTACAGAAAAAAGGCAAAAAATCGATTTTAATATCGCCTTCCCCCTGGTCCCCAGCCAACCCCAACCGCATCATTTTTATCTTTAGAAAGCTCCAAACTTTACTTACCTCCCCTCTTTCCTCCGCCGCGCTCCTGGCCCTCTGCTTGCGAGAAAATGCAAGCAGGGGGCAGGACCGGCAGTCGCGTCTGTGATTGGCTGAGCGGCAGACAATCAAGGACGCGACTGCCGGTCATTAGTGCAGCGGTGGAAAGAGGGGAGGTAAGTAAAAGTTTGGGGAGCTTTCTAAAAATAAAAATGATGCGGTTGGGGCTGGGAGACCAGGGGGAATACTGTATTAAGGGAATTAATGCTGGGGGAGGGAATCCGGAGGGGGAGAAGGGCTGCAGTACGCATGCCAAACTTCCCGGAGGCCAGGTAGGAGGCAGAGTCCTTATGGACTCTGCTAGCCTCCTGGTGGGCAGTTTTGGGACTTTGTTTGGGGGGGACTACAGGAGAAACCTCTGGAGCTGGGATGTGAGGTAAGGATTAAACTACACTACATGGTGGGGCCAGTAGTTGGGGGATTATAGTTTTGGGGGTGGACAGCCCTTTAATACGAGTGGAGATACCCTTTAAGATACAAACCTTTTTACAACCTTCTTTTTGCAGACCAGGAGCATCTCCTGTAAATCACAGCTCTGTGACGTCACCCACGTCCGTGCCTTATCCTTCATCCTCCCTCAGCGCACCCTTCCCATCATCTGGATCCATCCTAGCTCCCCCTTCCACCTAGCATAAAACCTTTTACTATATGATAGATTCTCCCTGCACGACCTAACTTCCGAGTAATTCCTTAAAAAAATAACCAGAAACAGCCCTTTGTTCGCGGCGCTGATATCAGCTGTGTCTGAGCTGGTCGTCCAGCCCCACTGCTTGCAAGTTCCGGCAAGCAGGGAGCTGTATCAATGCGCCACAGGACGAAGGGGCTGTAAGTAACATTTTGATCATTATTTTAAAGAATAAACATGGCGGTTGGGGGTGGGCAGGGGATATTTTTATATTAAAGATGATTTTTAGGGTGGACATAGCCTTTAATGCTCACCACCCCTTTTTTTAAATATACTAATGTATTTTCCATGTTGATAGAAAGAACTTAAATGACACAGCGTACAAGGGATTTTCATCTCTGCCAAAACCTTTAAATGGTCGCTTCAGTTAAGGTGGCCGTACATGGAAGGTAGAAGTGTACAACCTTGATATGTGACAATAGTCCGAAAATAGCCAGTTACCACACACTATACAACTGACATACATTATTAGGGTTTTATAATCTTTGTGTATGGCCACCATTACTGTTTAATTCACTATGAAAGAAATTGTGAAAACCTTATTATTCCATCTTCATGTAATCAGCCTAATCTAATCTGAGCATTGGGTGGGATTTTTGCTTCACTGTCTACATGAAAAAGATAAAGATAATTTTTTTTTCTTTGAAATCAATATTATACAGCTGTGCAGTGATTCTGGGAGTCTGTTTCTTATGTTACTGTCTTTGTTCAGATCAATAATTGAATGTAAAGCTATCTGTCTACTCATGAAAGGTCATCACAATGTATAAAGGTATCTGAAAATCTACTGCCCAAAAGATACTGTTACTGTACTCCCCAAAGATATCTTCTTGCACATCTCTGTAATATAAAGTTGTAGGTGGTTCAATACATTCAGAATTCTTTTGATTCCAATGGAATTATTCACAATGCTGGAAAAAAAATGTTTTAAATTGTTTCTTTTTCTTTTTAAATTCAAATTAAAAAAAAAATTTCCAGCAATTTTTCCCATTTTGTACACAATTTTCTAAACAGGCTGAGAGAAATGTGATTTAACATATTGTAGTTTATTAATTTATTGTAAAAATGTTTCTCTTTGAAGGGCATGTCCACCTCTAATAAAACAAAAATTTCTGTAGTGCAGGGGACCCTTTCCCACCCCCAACCGCTATATTTGATTGTAAAAAAAAATAATCCAAACTGTATTTACTGAGTCTCGTTCCCTGGTGTTCATGAAACTGCAAGCAGGGGGTCGGACCGGAAGTCATGTCCGTGATTGGCTGCCAATCACGGACGTGGCTGCCAGCAGTGCAGAACTCCGGAGGATGAGGCTCTGTAAGTACAGTTCAGATATTTTTTTTTACAAACAAATATAGCGGTTGGGATAGGGTCCCCTACACTGTATAAAATGTTTTTACACTAGGGCACCAGGCAGCAAAGAGGGATCGGGAGGGAAGGGGGGAAAGGGCTGCAGTGAGCAAGCCAGAAACCTCTCAGAGGACAGCTAAGAGGCAGAAACATTTTCCCTCCCAGCTAGGACTTTGGGAAGAAATTAGGAGAACCATTTGGAGAGAGGTAGGTACAGATTTTTAAACAGTGCACAGTGGGGCCAGCAGTGGGGGAGAATTTAGTTTTGGGGTGGACATGCCCTTTAAGGTGCCTACTCCTCACAATGAAAGCATTTCTCTAGCAAGATCTAGAATACCCAGTTAGGAGCTTATATGAAAAAAATTTTTTTAGGGTGGACATAGCCTTTAAGTATTATATTTAGGTATTATTATTTAAGAATATAAAGTGTTATTGAAGGACAGGTATTCTTATTTAGGTAGGGGTATTTGTATTTAAGGAGGGGTATTCTTATAAAAAGTTTAGTGTTTAGCTATCATTTTTTAGGAATGAGTAGCGTTATTTACACTGATAGTTTTATTTAATGCTCCTTTTTTAAGAATACTCCTGCTTTATAAATATGCCCCTTAATGTGTCCATTATTATAACAGGACGTCATAGCTGTACATCCTAGTGTACATTTATGCCGTTTGGATGGTGAATGGTGAGGGTGGAACCTAGAGCATAAAGGCTGATCACAATCCATGACATTGCCAGCCACAAAATTTCTGTTTATAGGGTACGCAGCTGTAATGTGCCAACAGGGCAAATGCATCCGCTTACAAGATTGTGTGATATTGCATTTTTCTAAAGATTCCTACACACGTACGATGTGTGCACCGAGCAACGACCCCTGAGGATGATGCATTTGTGCTATGAACAACCGTTTGTGCAGTCCGGGAGAAGTTTGGCATGCACTGCAGACCTTCTCCCCCTCCGGATTCCTCCCCTAGCATTAATTCCCTTAATACAGTATTCCCCCTGGTCTCCCCGCCCCAACGCATCATTTTTATTTTTAGAAAGCTCCCAAACTTTTACTACCTCCCCTCTTTCCACCGCTGCACTGAATGACCGGCAGTCGCGTCCTTGATTGTCTGCCGCTCAGCCAATCACAGACGCGACTGCCGGTCCTGCCCCTTGCTTGCATTTTCTCGCAAGCAGAGGGCCAGGAGCGCGGCGGAGGAAGAGGGGAGGTAAGTAAAAGTTTGGGGAGCTTTCTAAAGAGAAAAATGATGGTTGCGGTTGGGGTTGGGGCTGGGGGACCAGGGGAAGGCTATATTAAAAAATCGATTTTTTTGCCTTTTTTCTGTAGTTTTATTGAAAAGGGGGGTAAAGGAGCTGTGTCTTACCTCCCGTTCTTCAATAAAACAAATCAGGAGCCAGGAGAGAAGGTAAGGATCTTACCCCGCTCGCTCGTCCCCCCGCCCCGTCTAACGGTCCCTGTGTGATCCATGCACATAGAAGACAGAGTCCGTCAGAAGCAAGCGAATAAGTTCCTTCTCTCCCGGCTCCTGCTTTTATTGAAGAACGGGAGGTAAGACACAGCCCCTTTACCTTCTGTCTTCAGTAAAACTAAATTGCGAAAATTTGTTAATACGAATGGAGATACCATTTAAAATTGGCTGGACGGATTTTTATGCGGTTTGGTTTTAAAGCAGGATAATGGCCAATAAAATATTAAATTATGGTTTTGGGAGTGTACATTCCCTTTAAAGAGAGACTGCATTTATTGGTGAGAGTAACATCTATTATTCATAAATGCAAGCACATACATTTTAGATTTCTTCTACTTTAAGACCACATGGAACAATGCACAACACATGATTTCACCCTTCCCTTAAACACTGGACTGCACAAACGGTTGTTCATAGCACAAATGCATCATCCTCAGGGGTCGTTGCTCGGTGCACACATCGTACGTGTGTAGGAATCTTTAGAAAAATGCAATATCACACAATCTGTAAGCGGATGCATTTGCCCTGGTTGGCACATACAGCTGCGTACCCTATAAACAGAAATTTTGTGGCTGGCAATGTCATGGATTGTGATCAGCCTTTATGCTCTAGGTTCCACCCTCACCATTCACCATCCAAACGGCATAAATGTACACTAGGATGTACAGCTATGACGTCCTGTTATAATAATGGACACATTAAGGGGCATTATTTAAAAGCAGGAGTATTCTTAAAAAGAGCATTAAATAAAACTATCAGTGTAAATAACGCTACTCATTCCTAAAAAATGATAGCTAAACACTAAACTTTTTATAAGAATACCCCTCCTTAAATACAAATACCCTACCTAAATAAGAATACCTGTCCTTCAAAACACTTTATATTCTAAATAATAATACCTAAATATAATACTTAAAGGCTAGTCCACCCTAAAAAAATTTTTTTATATAAGCTCCCCCTGGGCTCTCAGCCCCAACCCGCTAAATTTTTTTTTTAGAAAGCCCCCCAAACTTAACTTACTCCCCTCGATCTCCGCCGCGCTCCCGGCCCTTGCTTGCAAGGAAATGCAAGCAGAGGGCGGGACCGGCAGCCGCGTCTGTGATTGGCTGAGCGGCAGCCAATCACAGACGCGGCTGCCGGCAGCTCACTTCGCCGGAGGAAAAAGGAGAGGTAAGTAAGAGTTTGGGGAGCTTCTAAAAAAAAAAATATGCGGTTGGGGCTGGGGGACCAGGGATTAATATATTAAAGGGGATTATGCTAGGGGGAGGGATAGTAGAACGGGAGGGAGAGGGAGGGAGAGGGAGGGGGAGGGAGGGGGGAGAAGGGTGTAGTACGCATGGCAAAAATCTACCTGAGGCCAGCTAGCAGGCAGTGTCCTATATGGACTCTGCTAGCTCCTGGTAGTCATTTTTGGGACTTTGGGGGGGGCTACAGGAGAACCCTATGGAGCTGGGATGTGGTAAGGATTAAACTACACTACATGATGGGGCCAGTAGTTGGGGGGATTATAGTTTTGGGGGTGGACATGCCCTTTAAATATGAATACCAATTCTAAAACAGCAACAAGGAATGGAATTTACGGGAAAGTTATTTAAGGGTTCCCCTGCTTCGGCCCTAAATTATTTATAACATGATCAACATATAAAATGGGGCCTTTTAAAAAATGTTCACTAGATGTCACTGTTGAGTAAAGAATAGAAAATATGTGCGTTTAGGCCGTAAATCCTAGGTCCTCATTTACATTGTTGGGATATAAAGAAGAAAATCAATCCCAAAATGCTCATTTCTAATTGGAATCCCACCTTTTTTATGGCTTTTATGAAAAGGTGAGTATACTGGATTTTGCTAAAGCTTTTGATACTGTGTCACATATGCAAATAATGTATAAACTGAGGACTGTTGGCCTAGAAAAAAACATTTGTCATGGATGAGAGAATTCAAAGGGCTTTAAGTTCTAATGGGTTTCTCAGAGTTCTGTACTGGGGCCACTGCTATTTAATCTGTTCATAAATGACTTAGAAGGAGGCATTGAGAACAAGGTCTCTGTGTTTTCTGATGACACTAAACTATGCAGAGCTTTGGACACTCTAAAAGATATGCAATTTCTGGAAGTAGACCTAGATATATTATCAAAATGGGCAGCAGAATGGCAGAGATGTTACAATGGTTTAACAATCTTGTGCCACCTAAAACGTAATGGCTCTTTGCTAAAAGAATCTCGTTGGAAAAATATTTGGAGGTTCTAGTAAATAACAGTCTTAGCCGTAGCCACATGCCAGACAGCAATGGCTAGAGCTTATAAAGAGGGGAGAAAAATTATTTGGAATGTGGGCCTCATTTGGAATATACATTTTTTGGAATCCTATATACAGGGATAAGGGACATCTTCAAAATGGAAGGAGTTCAGAGAAGGGCAACTGTAATAAGTAATAAGGGGAATGGAGGGGCTTGAATATGCAGGCAGATTAGAAAAGTTAGGGCTGTTTACATTGGAGAAGCAGTGATTGCAGGATATGATCACTTATACAAAATATATTAAAGGGTAATCGTGGTCTCAAATTCTTCCAAAACTAGTAGGAATTAATAAAAAGCCTTCCATCACACCTTCAAAAAAAAACCTAAATCACATCTCAAGTAAAATCTGTGAGAAGTTATTGCTGGAAAGTTTCAGCAATGTAACTTCCTGGTTGAACTCTTCCGTTTTTAGCCATGTGACCAGCTTGTAGTCATGTGACCAGCCTTTGCCTGCATTAATAGGCTCCCTTCTCAACTGTCAATTTTTTCCTAGGTAGTTCCTGATTTCCCCAGCAATTTGGGCCATATTTTAAAAGGCTGAAATTAGCGCCGTAAAATTACCGCTGCACATCACTGCGAAAAAAAAAACTGCTTTTGCCATATTTATAATGGCGTGCGGTATCGCTGCAAATGTGCGGCTGTAATTTGAACTATCTTCGTGGCGATACTGCACTTAGTGCGATGCGCTAAGTACAATACCACCGCAAATCCCGGAGCAGGGGGCTGGGAGGGGATGCTGGGAAAGGATCGCCGCGGGTGGTCGCGTTCACAGAGGGGCGCGGCGGGGTGTAACCACTGAGGTCGCCGATGCCAGGCAGGCTCCTTCTGGTCAAACGTGAGGCCGCTGGCAACGCCGGCCTCAGCAGAGCCGATGTTGCCAGCCGCTTCTTTCTTCAGCCATACTGCGATGGCATCTGAGGTCTGCAGCAGAGTGCACTCTCTTATATAGTTTTGCAGAAAACCCTAATCCGTTTCTGGTTGGTCAATTTTTTAATGTTTGGTTACATGTATTAACATAACCAATCATATTTAAGAATATCTGATTGGTTAATGTAATACATGTAAACCAAGCATGCGACCACCGCCTCGGGGGGCAAAGGAGGGATGGTTACACCCCGCCGGGCCCCTCTGATGAACACAAACCACCGCGCGGTGATCCTTTCCCGGACTGCTAGCCTCCTGGTAGTCATTTTTTGGGACTTTGGGGGGGGACTACAGGAGAACCCTATGGAGCTGGGATGTGAGGTAAGGATTAAACTACACTACATGATGGGGCCAGTAGTTGGGGGGATTATAGTTTTGGGGGTGGACATGCCCTTTAAATATGAATACCAATTCTAAAACAGCAACAAGGAATGGAATTTTACAGGGAAAGTTATTTAAGGGTTCCCCTGCTTCGGCCCTAAATTATTTATAACATGATCACATACTAAAATGGGGCCTTTTAAAAAATGTTCACTAGATGTCACTGTTGAGTAAAATGAATAGAAAATATGTGCGTTTAGGCCGTAAATCCTAGGTCCTCATTTACATTGTTGGGATATAAAGAAGAAAATCAATCCCAAAATGCCTCCATTTCTAATTGGAATCCCCACCTTTTTTATGGCTTTTATGAAAAGGTGAGTATACTTGGATTTTGCTAAAGCTTTTGATACTGTGTCACATATGCAAATAATGTATAAACTGAGGACTGTTGGCCTAGAAAAAACATTTGTACATGGATAGAGAATTCAAAGGAGCTTTAAGTTCTAATGGGTTTCCTCAGAGTTCTGTACTGGGGCCACTGCTATTTAATCTGTTCATAAATGACTTAGAAGGAGGCATTGAGAACAAGGTCTCTGTGTTTTCTGATGACACTAAACTATGCAGAGCTTTGGACACTCTAAAAGATATGCAATTTCTGTAAGTAGACCTAGATATATTATCAAAATGGGCAGCAGAATGGCAGATGTTTTACAATGGTTTAACAATCCTTGTGCCACCTACAACGTAATGGCTCTTTGCTAAAAGAATCTCTGTTGGAAAAATATTTGGAGGTTCTAGTAAATAACAGTCTTAGCCGTAGCAAACAATGCCAGACAGCAATGGCTAGAGCTTTATAAAGAGGGGAGAAAAATATATTTGGAATATGTGGCCTCATTTGGAATATACATTTTTTGGAATCCTATATACAGGGATAAGGGACATCTTCAAAATGGAAGGAGTTCAGAGAAGGGCAACTGTAATAAGTAATAAGGGGAATGGAGGGGCTTGAATATGCAGGCAGATTAGAAAAGTTAGGGCTGTTTACATTGGAGAAGCAGTGATTGCATGGATATGATCACTTTATACAAATATTTAAAGGGTAATCGTGGTCTCAAATTTTTCCAAACTAGTAGGAATTATATAAAAAGCCTTCCATCACACCTTCAAAAAAAACCTAAATCACATCTCAAGATAAAATCTGTGAGAAGTTATTGCTGGAAAGTTTCAGCAATGTAACTTCCTGGTTGAACTCTTCCTGTTTTTAGCCATGTGACCAGCTTGTAGTCATGTGACCAGCCTTTGCCTGCATTAATAGGCTCCCCTTCTAACTGTCAATTTTTTCCTCAGGTAGTTCCTGATTTCCCCAGCAATTTGGGCCATATTTTTAAAAGGCTGAAATTAGCGCCGTAAAATTACCGCTGCACATCACTGCGAAAAAAAAACTGCTTTGCCATATTTATAATGGCGTGCGTATAACGCTGAAAATGTGCGGCTGTAATTTGAACTATCTTCGTGGCGATACTGCACTTAGTGCGATGCGCTAAGTACAATACCACCGCAAATCCCGGAGCAGGGGGCTGGGAGGGGATGCTGGGAAAGGATCGCCGCGGGTGGTCGCGTTACTCAGAGGGGCGCGGCGGGGTGTAACCACTGAGGTCGCCGATGCCAGGCAGGCTCATTCTGGTCAACAGTGAGGCCGCTGGCAACGCCGGCCTCAGCAGAGCCGATGTTGCCAGCCGCTTCTTTCTTCAGCCATCTACTGCGATGGCATCTGAGGTCTGCAGCAGAGTGCACCTCTTTATATAGTTTTGCAGAAAACCCTAATCCGTTTCTGGTTGGTCAATTTTTTAATGTTTGGTTTACATGTATTACATTAACCAATCATATTTAAGAATATCTGATTGGTTAATGTAATACATGTAAACCAAGCATGCGACCACCCGCCTCGGGGGGCAAAGGAGGGATGGTTACACCCCGCCGGGCCCCTCTGATGAACACAACCACCCGCGGTGATCCTTTCCCGGAATCCCCTCCCAGCCCCCTGTAATCTCTGCCATTTTCGCCACCCTCAGGGTGGCAAAGTGAAATGGCTGAGATTAGTGCGGCGCTTCAGTTACTGCCGCTTTATAAATAGAAGCGGCGGTAACTGTTACGATAGGTGTGAAAAGTTAACGAGGCGTTTTATAAATCGTGGTTATCGCAATTTATGCAAAAATGGCGGGGAAAGCGGCCACAAAAAGATAAAGCTCGTTTATAAATATGCCCCTAAGTCTTAACTGAGCATGCTTCTCCCCCAGGGGAAAAGGGCCGGCAGAGGTCAGGTGATGTCACTCAACCTACTGGAAGCAGAAAGTTTAAACATTCAACCCAATGTAATTTCTCACAGGCTCCAGCCAGAGATGTGATTGTTGGCTCAGTGTAAAGGATATACTGCAAGCTTTCATTTAACGCTAACTTGTTTTGAGACCACAGTTGCCCTTTAATGGGCCATACAATAAACTCTCTGGTGCCTTGTTCACTAATAGGTCATATCAGAGGACTCATGGACATTATTTCAAATTAGAAGAAAATAAGTTTCACCTTCAGGTTTCCTTACAGTGAGAACAGTGAAACTGTGGAACTGTCTTCCAGCAGTTGTGGTAATGGAAAGTTCATTGAATAGCTTTAAAAGTGGCCTGGATAAGTTTCTAAAACTAAAAAATATTGAGAATTACTGGTAATAATATATATATTGTAGTTCTGGTTGGTACAGAGATATTATATAATACTGAGAATTACTGGTATTAATAAATATACTGTAGTTCTGGTTGGTACAGGGATACTATATAATATTGAGAATTACCAGTATTAGTACACATACTGTAGCTCTGGTTGGTACAGGGATACTATATAATATTTGGATAATTACTGGTATTAATACATATACTGTAGTTCTGGTTGGTACAGGGATGCTATAAAATATTGAGAATTACTGGTACTAATACATATACTGTAGTTCTGGTTGGTACAGGGATACTATATAATATTGAGAATTACTGGTATTTATACATATACTGTAGTTCTGGTTGGTACAAGGATACTATATAATATTGAGAATTACTGGTATTAATGCTTGTGGAGTTTCTCATTAATCCAGGATGTTATTCTGTTGTATTCAGTTAGATTAACTGGACTTAAAGTTTAGTTCTTGAAGATGTTTCGCTAGTCATACACTGGCTTTCAAAAACAACCGTACCCCAGTCTGCTTTAAACCAATAACTGAGGCAGCAATTGGTACAAACCCAATGCCGAAACACAAGAAAAGCGACATCATATACGCAGTGCAGTGCTCTGATTGTATGTGGGAGAGACTAAACAGAAACTGCACCAACGTATGGCCCAGGACAGAAGAGCCAATTCATCAGGTCAGGACTCAGCCGTGTACCTGCATCTTAAGGAAAAAGGACATACCTTTAAAGATTGTAATTTCAACATCCTTTTAATGGAACAGGACTGGTTCAAAAGAGGTGTCAAGGAGGACATTTACGTGAAAATAAAGAAACCAAGCCTGAATAGAGGTGGGGGTGGGGTCGACACCAACTGTCTGCCATGTACAATGCTGTTTAGACACCTTACCCTGGGCGTTCCTATAACACCTCTTAACCGCAATGCAATCACGCCTTGCATTCATATGTCTGGCTGTTATATGCTAATTGGGACTTTCCAGGGTACATAATTGCCAAAAGATTCTTGTACAAGTCATTCTGAATTGAGAAAGCCAGTCGGATGACTAGCAAAACGTCTTCAAGAACTAAACTTTAAGTCCAGTTGATCTAATTGAATAAATAAAACAGATATACTGGTATTAATACATATACTGCAGTTCTGGTTGATCCAGGGATACTTTCTGATTGCCATCTCGAGTCAGGAAGGAATCCCCCCCCCCCCTTTTTTTTACATTTTTTTTTTTGCTTTGTTCTAGATCAACGGTTAGGTTGGGTTAATGGGGTTAATGAGTATGCTGTAAAGGTTGGTCGAAATGGACTTGTGTCTTTATTTAACCTCCATTAGCATGTTATTTAATGGCACTAACAACAACTATACCATTTTACAATTAACAGTGCCATGTACCGAGAGCCATTATAGGCTATTTGTGTCTATAGGTCCCATGTACCAAGCGTTAACGTGACTTTAAAAAACATCTAAAGGCAGTTGTGACGTTGCGTACAACTGCCGCACCCAATGTATTGAATCGATAATGGCTCTTTAAGACGTAATCTCTAACAATAGCAGATAGCTGCCATTAAAGATAGCAATAGAGTCTCTCGGTACATAGCCCTGTACCTGTTTTGTGATTTAGTGATATTGTAGATATATATTTTTTTAAGGCCAGTTCGTAAAGTCTAACCTAAAGTGAAGAACCAGCTGAGTATACTGTAATAATCTTATACCTTTCTGACTAGTGTACTCAAAACTGTTAAGCATACCTGGAAGCAAGAGAAAGGCTAAACACCAGTTCTAAAGTCATGATATCCATATCTAGGTGCAGTATGATTACCAGAAGCACTGTATACATTTACAACTAAAGGGGCATTTACAGGCTAATTTAATAAGAGGTGCAAAGTTTTGTAGCAACCAATCAGATGATACCTTTTTACTGGTCTACGACAGTTAGAAAACATTTGTCATGATTTTACTGGTTACTACAGATTAACACCGTGGGCAAAATTTTGCAGCTTTTGTTAAAAAAGACCTTTAGTGATTTGCCAAGCTGTTTAAAAAACCTTCAAGTACAATCTCCTAGTAGAAAGTCTTATTGTTATAAAAATATTTTCTTACCTAATAAAAATTGTTCCTTTTTTCCAGACAGCTCATGCGTGCCCGTGTACCCAAGCCTATTTTTAGAACTGATCTCTTTCAATCCCCTTTTAACTTAGTTACCCTTCCCTGAACCATCTCCAGTTCTGTAATGTCATATTCATACACCAACTTACAATAATATACTGTATAATCCTTCTGCAGTGTTTTGTAATTGCTTTTATCTGTGTTTTAATAAAAATGCCCAATGATCTTTGTTGCATGCCCTGAAAACTTTAAATGAATGCATGCATGGGGCTGCCAGAGTACAAATGGACACTAAGAATTATGGGTACCTACAGTAGATACTAGTAGGGAGTACATCAGCAAAAAATGAAAGGCAGCGCTCTGGCAAAGAATTTGACTTTTGTCTGTGTGTCATCCGGTTCCTGCTGTTTCCTTGTCCTGGAGGACCCTGGCATGTGCAGGGGAGCCCTTACCCCCTCCCCTTGGATCCATCTCCTCTGTAGTTTTCTGTAGTGTAGTGTGGATTTGCTGTAGTTTAGCATAGAGCGGCAAAACTATGAAACTCTTTCCATTGGACGTGGTGATGGCAGGTTCATTGGATACTTTCAAAACAAAAACTGGATGAGTTTCTAAATATAAAGGATGTTGCATGTTACTGGTATTTATACATAAAATTGGAGTTGATCCAGGGATATTTCTGTTTTCTACTTGGAGTCAGGAATTAATTTCCCCCCCCCCTCTGGGTCAACTGTTAGGCAGGAAATGTGGGTATTGCTGATTAGGTTGGATTGGATTACGTATGTCTTTATTTAATGACCAATACTACAATATACTATACTATATTAGTAGCAATAAAGTAGTATTTTAGAAGAATCTACAAGGTATTACTTTAAAAAAAAAATATATATATATATATCAATCTTAAAATATATTGTAACACTAAACAAGTCATTTGTTTAAAGGCAAATGTAAAATCCATTTAAAGTTAAAAGAGAACTAAACCCACATTTTTACACTCCAAAATCTGAAAATATCCCCTCTAAAACCACCAATAAAGTGTAAAACCCCACAACAGTAAATGGCATTAAAGTAAATGTAACCCCTTGAAGAACTGAATGAAATAACTTGAGTGTTTGTACAGTGACTGGCCTCGCCCCTAACCTTAGCCACATGCTTCCTTGCCTAATCTGTCCCGTGAAAGTATTAGCTTGAGGCTACTAATGGGTGTGGCAAACTGTACCAACTGTAACAAGTTTCTGCAGTATCTTAGGACTGAGCATGTGTAAAAAACACAATGGTCAGTCACCACACTGTGTGATACTGGAATGTTAAAAAATAAATCCCAGTGTTAGAAAGGTAAATTTTCCAACAACCATATCAAAATGAGAGGTGAGACATAGATTACTGCTTTTACATTAAGGTGCTCTTCCTTCTGAAAGAGTGTTGTTCTGAGGCTTTAGTTGTCCTTTAACTGAATAAAGAACACAGTATCATTTAAGACTTAGTAAATAAATTCTTATTGTACATTTTATTAGTAGCAAGTAATTAAAATGACTAATAGACACACACATACATAGCTATTGTCTACATAGGTAACTGGAAATTATTAAAGGACAACAATATAAAAAAAAATAACATCACCCTCATTACATGTCCACACTTCCAGCAGCTGAAATCGCTTACTCTCATTTACAACTGTGCTGCCTTCCCATAGATATCACACAGAAAAGATGAGTGCTAAAAGCCCGCCTCCTAGATGGCCCAGGTCCCTGATTACTTGTTATTGGCTCGTGGGAATGTCTGTTACAACCGCTCTCCTCTGCCAGTCAAACAAACTTGAACTGTTCGGCTGCTAGGATACAGCCTACATAATCAAGCTGATCATGGATGGATGGGAGGAGTGTTTTCTCACATGCTAGTTTTGAGTGACAGTTACAGGCAGACATAATTGTTACACCCCCTTCACAGTGTGGCTAATTGAAGGCAGAGAGAAGCTCAAAATCAGGGGAAAAAATCTATGGGGAGGGTTGCATACCATTACTCTTTTGAAAGCAGTTTTTTTTTTTAAAAATGCATTGAGGCAATACAGTTATCCTTTAAGGTATATACAAATGTTGTCTGGTATCACAACTTTAAGGGAACCATCTTGTTCATCTTGATTTTGCAAGAATGAGCCTAATTCATAACAGGAAAATCATTCATTGATTCTTCAGTTTATTTGCAGTCAATAATACTTCATAAAACTGTCTGATTTATAGTGGTTCATTACATAAATACCCAAGAGGTCTGTTTCAAAATGGATAGCATCTGTGTTTTAAAATTGTGATTTTAAGTGGCTGTGATAAAAAGCAAAACCCCACCAAGGCTCTTCCAACCCAAAACAGACATTAAAAATAAAAAAGAAAAAGCTGCCAGAACTCCACTGAACATCTATGATATACAAGCACCACTGATCTGGCTGATCAGTACTAATGCAAGTTTATTTGCATGCATGTGCAATATACTCTCTCTCAAAAAAAAAATACAGGAAGAGGGACACATGCACAACACACTAGAACGTACCAAATGGGTACAGGTAACTACACACACTTAATCAAAACTAACACTACAGATAATAATAATAATAAATAAACATATATTACATTTATCATAACTACAAAGAGAAATCAAAATAAAATAAAAACAAGCAAATAAAAGAAAGACAATTAACATTACAAATCTTAAAAAATCTTAATGAAAGCACCAAAATAATCACTATAAACTTACAAGTATAACGATGGAGAAGACATACAGAAGAGAAGAATAAGAAGTACTTGTGTATTATGAGAAATATATTGCAATGTAACATAAGGATACAAAGTCACCTTGAAGGAAAAAAGCAGTCAGCCTGTGGCCTTGTATTCTATATATTCAAGAAACTCTTTGTTGACTTAATATCCTTATATAAGACGGAATCTGTAAGTGTATAATTTGCAATTAAATGTCATTGGAAACACACTATAATACAACACAACATGGGACTAAAAGCAACGTGATGTAAATGACCTTATGAGTCAAGACAATTAGCTTGGCTAAAAATAAACTTACATGGAGATAAAGCTCACAAACCATGTCATTTCTACAAAAAGGTAATAGACAAACATGCACACAGTACGCATCCCAGTAGATATTAAACATTTTAAAGAAGTAAGAACTGACTACATAGGTGACACTATCTGTAGGCCGCACGGATAACTTTGTAGAATGTGTCATATTTAACCTTTCTAGTATGACACATTGTCATTATCTTTTGCAGTATTAGAGGCCAATCCCATTCTAAAAACCATTTAATCATTGGGTAGAGCCATATTTATTTTGTAGGATGTTTACTACACTGCATACCCCATATTTTTATTTCTCATTAATCAACAAAGTAAGTAAACATCACTGTAATTAAAGCTGCTCATTTGAGTTTTTCTGACATGAAAAATAACAGTGGGTTTGCCATACAAAGGCAGATAACCTGTGTATGCTCCCAAAACAAGTCCCATCATGGTCAGTCTTAGGATTAGTAATTTTGGATAAAAAATAAAAGGGTAAAAAAAACTAGAATTTTAATGTGTTCCCTATCCCTGACCTCTTACTATGATCTTTGGCTGCATGCCATGACACATTCTGCAACAATTAGGAGAATCCGCAGGGAAAAGAAAGATGGGGGGGTGAGATATGTAAGCAGAGCAGGGTCTATGGTGGGGCTGTGCAGAGCTTATAAGTGTCGCAGACACTACAAGAAGGCAGTGAGTAAGGGAGGGTGGGGACCATTAGGAGCTCTCATTAAACATTAATAATTTAATGACAAAGCAAGCACAGATAAATGTGTGAGTACCACCATTTTACTTCTCTCAAATTGTAGTTTCAGAAAATGTGAGTGACCCTTTAAAAGACAAATATACAGTAAAAATCTTTTAAAAATGAAACGTACCTAGGGCAGGGAGGTAGGACTGATTATTCCCACCTCCCAATTTTGTTTCATTAAAGGATAAGTACACTCAAAAAAAATGAAGTTTAAATGGAAGCTGTATGCCTAACTTATCTTGTCCCTTTTTTTTTTTTCTAGGTGCCTTCAGAGCCTTACTGTGCCTCAGGAAATTGCTGGCCATCTTGTGTTATGTCTCCAGTCAGGTAAGCTCCTCCCCTTGAGAATTGGTGGACCTCATTCCAGGCTTGGGTCCATAAAGCATGTAGCAGTCACCTCCATGCTCGCGCGTGGATGGAGGCGTGACGACATCAAGCGCGCATGACTCCATGCATGCGCTGATGCCACGCACATCATGACGTCACTCGCGCACGTGGCGGGTGGCGGGCGCGAGCATGAAGGTAACTGCTACATGCTTTTCCTCGGGCATAGAAAGGCTCTAAAGGCACCTAGAAAAAAAAGAGGGGGGACAAGGTAAGTTAGGCATACAGCTTCCATTTAAACTTCATTGTTTTTTTGAGTGTACTTATTCTTTAAGGAGCTACAGCACATACAGGCTTCATATGCCAGGTTAATGCCTTGGACCTTCTTATGTTAAAAATAGTGCTGAAGCACTCAGAAGTCCTGGAAGAAGCAGAAGCAGTTAACTTTTTTTGAAAAATCTATAAATGCACTATATTTCTCCTTTAATGATGGTTGGTATTGCTGTTCCTGTCATTATGGCTCCTAAATCAGCCTCTATACAGTGGCATTGGAAGGTCAGTTGAAAGTGCATGCCCAAACTGTTGAAAATGATCAACAAACTAGCATTTAATTAAGTCTACAGTATATGGCCTCATTCACCTACCTGTTTAACACCAGACTACTGTGGCCTCTCATTGGATTACAATGGTCAATTAAAATCACTACGAAGTGTTACACATGTCTATCGTAATGCATATACATAAACAGCAATCTGAGGGCGATAGCTAAAAAAATTAATGCAAAGAATCATGGCAAACATCCATCAAGAAAAAGATTATGCTGAATTCATCTTCAGTAAATTACAAAGGTTCCTTGCTTTACATACGATGTCAGCAAAAAATTTGGCTTGCTGGACAATTTACTAGGCAAACACTTGCAAACTGAGCTGGGTCATACAGAGCAACAATTTAAAAATCCATTGCCTGCAAGCTGCGAGCTCATTAACAGTTGCTTCTGGCTTGTGAGAGCTCCTGTTAAGCACTATTGGCTTTGTTAATAGCTCTTGTGGTTAGACATGTACCCTGGCACAGGCACACGTGACAAAGGGACGTTGCAACATTGTTGAATTTACTGTTGGTTTTTGCTTTCAATGTATTGATTTTTTTTGAATCATGCTAAGCTAACGATGAATAATTTAGAAGTTATACCACCGTAATCCAATAATTTGATGGGGGGAGAAATTGAAGAACAAAAATAGCAGATTTCAAGATTGTGAAAAATAAATTAAACCAATCGCAAGAAACATCAAGCGAAATTAAAAATTAGCTGCAATGTACTCCTTCATAAAAAAAATGTAAAAAGGAGAACTAAATGTAATTTTTAAAAATCCTAATATAAAAGCTTTTCTCCCCAGAACACCTATTCATTGAATGATTCTTTTCTAGTAAATTGTATTTAATACATGTGAGAAATAGGTTCTGTAACTATGAAGGTTTCCATGTTCTTTCCAGTACAACACACAGTCCATGTAGTCTTCAAAGAGCCACGCCCCCTGACCCCATTATTCACTGTCCCTATGCACTGAGTATTTTCTATACAGATGTCTCCACACCAATAGGGAATCCCTGATAAGACTTTGAAAGCTGCTTGTTCACCCAGTATTTATTTACCAGTGAGTTTCTGGAAAATAAACTGCAGGGTAACAAGCAGCTTTCAAAGTCTTATCAGGGACTTCCATATTGGTGTGGAGATTGTTCCTAGCAAAAGATAAACAGGGTTATTCAATAAAAGTTTTTATCATTTAAAATGGTTCTAATTTTGCCCCAAACAATCAGATGTTAGCTTTAAAATGTTAAATAAGATCTGATTGGTTGGGGCAAAATTAGCAGCATTTTAAACAATAAGAACTTTTATTGAATCTCCCTGAAAGTTTCTAAATATACAGTGGCATAACTACTGGGCCCGTAAGACCAGAGGGCCCGCAATCAGCTGTGTTTAAACAGCTGGTGGCGCGTATAAAGTGAAGATACGCGCAATCAGCTGTTTAAAAGAACCGTCTCTGTCTATTAGGATGTTTTCTGGAGACTTTTGTTTTCCTTTTAAAATCTCTTTGTATATACCCAAATATTGCATGTATTTGAATATGTATATATATGTGCCCACAATAACTTTGTCAATGCTAATTCTATATTATCATGGGCAGAAGAATTCTCATTTTGCAAGAAGAGGTATGTCCCTATGTTAGAGAGGGGGAAGATGAAAACTTCCTGGGGGAAGATCTGTCTGCCATGGCAAAATCTGCCTATTTAAAAAGATCACCAGTCCTCTTACATTGTAGAACAGGAGGTAGGAGTACAGGCTTTTACCTTTCATGATAATATAGAAATAATATTGACAAAGTTGTTTTCAGCATTGCCATTTTAAATCAATTACTTGTGTTTCTGAGTGTCACAAATGAACTAGACCAAGCTGATTGCATGGACCACTTTAACCATCCAAGCAACAAAACCTTAAATAAAATAGAAATGAGCCTAAAAGGATTTTAAAGTTTCACTGGGTCTCTTACATCTAGAACAAGCAACTTTCTAAATAAATCATATTTTAAAACAATGCAGCCTGTTACAGTTGTTCAACTCCTTTTGCTGGTCCCAGACAGGCTACAACTCAGCACATGCACAGTGAATTATCCTCCCTCTCTTAATTTCCCAAAGCTGTCAAGTCATTACTGAATGGCCTCTTCATAACTTGCATTAGGAGGGCTGAGCAGTGGTAAAACTAACAAGTATTTATTGGAAAGTAAAGGGAATCTACAGAATCTGCCGAATTACAGATAATTGCTCCACAATTCTGCAGAAAATGAGGTGAGAAACACAGCTAAATATAGAATTAATTCAGGCTAGTTTATATTTAGCTTTCATATCTCTAACCAAAATGCTAGCAGTTGCTGTCTTCAGTTGTACTACATCACAAAACCTTATTATAGTTACACATTTAACATTGTAATAACTATTACTGTCCTTCTGAGCACACAGTAGCTAGTGGCATGTGACAAACTCATGGCAGATGATATACCTACTAAAATGCAGGACATTACAGGAATACCTGGAGGAATGTCCTTGTAAATCAAGGAGAATGGGGAAATGTTTAGAGGACTATGAGTAAAAAAGGTCAGTCTGTATTCATCAGCAGATCACACTTTAAGTATAAATAAGCAGCAGGGTTTTAAAGGTACGAACTGAATACAGCAGTTAATAACCCATTATGTGAAGGATCACATTATTTTTATTTCATTTAGTTTCACATACATCTGTGCTTTTCCTCATTTCCCAGGCCTTGAGATTCTATTAAGTGGACAATAAACCAACACATTATTTCTCAAAATAAACAATACTGTATAGGCTACATTCTGCTGGAATGGATCCATCTGAGGCCACACTGTGCCAAACAGTAACACGTGCGAAAAGTGCACAAGCGTTTCATGAGTCTTACCAGCCCTTTACACTGCAATCCAAACAATATTCGACATGCGCCCCGAAAACAAATTGCAGCGCAGTGTATACAATATGGCCACCTACATTGACAAGCACTGCACTATGACTCTCACACACTAATGGATCACAAGCAATAGTGTGTAAGATGTCACGCTAGTGTGGCCTACACTCCTTTTTTGTTTAAACTTTGGTTAAAGGATGTTCAATTTGCAGATTTTGTGGCGATTGTATGAAAATAAAATACTACATAAATTGTAATTGTTGCAATAACTGATTTGCTGAAAGTGGATCCTCTGTGTAGTTATATTGCATGTTATTATACCACAGAGCGCCGCTCCTTTTCTCTGTCGCCCAACCAGACTTAAAAAAAAGTCGGAACAGGACCAAAGTGTCGTAGGAAACTAATGAGCAATACAGCTACACAGAAAGTGCTTCAAGCCATAGCAGGGATTCCACTGTCTTTGTCGCAACTCCCTCCTATGTGTAAGGGCCCATCTTACTTATCTAACCTTGGTTCCAGTGGTGTAATTACCTCCCCCGGGGCCCGGACGGTAAGAGGGCCTGCCACAACCTCCATGATCAACTGTTTTTAAACAGCTGATTGCACGTATGAAGGAAACATACACATGATCAGCTGTTTAAAAGACCAGACCTGAACTTCCTGAACCAAACCATAAGTTTGTTCCGGTCTTCTAAACAGCTGATCACATATGTTTCCTTCATACGAGTTGTTTAAAATCAGCTGATCGTGGGTCAGGGGCCCGGCCTCCAATCTCATGGGGGGCCTGGGCCCCTGCTTGGCTCCCAAGGCAACTCTATTGGTCTCAGATGTAAATGCGCATGTTCTGTTTAGTAATAATGGATTACTTCTCTAATTATTCAGTACCAGGAGTAGTAGATGAGTCAACACATATAGTAATTAAAATAGTAAAAGCAATTCAAGCAAGTCAGGCAATTCCAGTAGTAATGGTGTCTTGTAATAGACTGCAATTTGCCAGTAAACAATTCAATTTGTTTTCTTAAGCTTATTCAATTAAACATTGAACATCTAGTCCTAGTTTTGTGCAAGTGAATATGCAAGCAGGAAATGGAGCAAAAGCAATGCAAAAAACATATTCTGATAAGGACAATGAATAAAATAAGAGACCCGAGCTACAGAATTGATTACCAGAAATGTGAAAAATTACTACTAAAGCTGATGAGATATCCTACAATCTAAATGTACAATGTTAACACAAAGTGTGATATCTGGGCCTGCCTATGCAAACTTTCCAAATTATATTTTGCCAAATGGGTATTCATAATAATGAGCTCTGTACAGTGTATAGCTAGCTTTACCATTAACCAGCCTAACATTATCCTTAGTTAATGCTGATTGGATTGAAAGATTCTAATGGGAACAGGTATACATTAGTGAATGACAGTATGTACTGTAAACTAAACAGGAAATCTATATAGTAAACAAACAGGGAGATTCAATAAAAGTTCTTATAGTTTAAAATGGTGCTACGTAATTGTGCCCCAACCAATCAGATCGTATATAACATTTGAAAACTAACATCTGATTGGTTGGGGAAAATTAAGCACCATTTTTAAGGATAAGAACTTTTATTGAATAAACCTGTAAATCTTTAAGATTCCCTCTCCATAAATATATTTAAAGGTTATGTCCATTGCTTTTTTTAACTTTAATTTACTGTTTTAATGAAGAACAGGAGGTAATTGCCCTATGTCTTACGTTCCATTCTTCAGTAAAACTTAGAAGAGCTGAGGAAGAACTTACCCGCAAATCTATCCAGCGCCTGGCTTTCTCTGACAATCTCCGACGCATCCATGCTCCTTTGCACTGTGTGCACATGTCACCCGTGTCGGAGTCCTTGAGCAGCGCTGGATCGATACACAAGTAAGTTCTTCCTCCGCTCCTGCAAGTTTTACTGAAGATTGGTTAGGTAAGATATAGCACATTTAGCTCCTATTCTTAAGTAAAACGTAAAGTTTAAAAAAAAAAAAAAATAATGGACATACCCGTTAATATTTGTGCTAATACAACTCCCCATCCAAAGAAACATACAGGGTTATTCAATAAAAGTTCTTATCCTTAAAAATGGTGCTAATTTTGCCCCAACCAATCAGATCTTATGTAACACTTGAAATCTAACATCTGATGGTTGATAAGAACATATATATATATATATATATATATATATATATATATATATATATATATATATATATATATCCCATCATTTAATTAGACATTCATTCAGTGGCCAACAGTCAGATAAAAGCAAGCTCTACTGCCTGACCCCAAATTTGAATGGAGCAATTTCTATCCAGTGCTTCCAACAGCATTAGACTTCAGTCACAAAATAGTTATTAATTTTTTGGGCTCATTCATTGCAATTCTGTCTGGAAATGAATCACAACAGCTGGAAAGCTGCCAATGTATATATATATATATATATATATATATATATATATATATATATGTATATATTATATTAAAAAAAAACAGTATATAAACAGTGTAATTATCAATGCTGCAATGTTTCATAGGCTTAATTTTTACATGTATCAAGTAAAAAAAAATCCCTTAAGATTTCCCACCTGTTGTCCCACGTTGTGTTTCCATAGGAGTCCGGGTGTCAGCCAATACCAATTTATTCTGCAAAGTCTGTCCCTTTTTGAAGGACATTAATGGAAAATGTTGAAATTCCTCTAAATATAGGGAAATATTAACATTTTCTAGTGCCTGCTCAATGTCAAAATATTGACATGATGACTTGTTATCGAGAATTTAGTTAACAAAAAGAATACATTTTTCACCAGCCTTCCTCCAAAGTAAAGTACCCTCCTTCATCTGCCTTATCCAGCAGACTCAATTGGTATCCTCTCTGTTGTAGCTTAGTTTAGATGTCAGTGAATTGCTGACTACTTCATTCTGGGTTAATTACTAGTCTTTTTACCTTTGTCAATTGACTTACAGGTATAAATTCCTTTGTGTGAGGGGGTGAAAGCTGACAAACCGTAAAAGCTGATTGTGATCAGTTGGTTTTGAGTGCAATTCCGTGGAAAAAAAACATTCCATACCAAAACATCTAAAAAGTGAATTTCAATTTCATTGGCATTCAATGTATACTTAATCGATGGATGAAATTCATTCAACATCTCATGAAATGAAGTTAGGGTTTGAATGTCGGCCCGCCAGATGACAAACACATCATCTATTAATCTCCATCACGTTTGGTGAAGAGTATTATATATATATATAGAAGAACGATAGGGAGCACTCCTGGGATATTTATAACTACTATTTATTATAAAGTGAACATCACATCGGCACAATTCGGCCTCAACGCGGATCGTTATCAAGATGGTGAACTTACAGCAATTCAGTGAATTAAAGACAACAATACCCAAAAAAACAACATCTCCCCATTACATGTCCACACTTCCAGCAGCTGAAATCGCTTACTCTCATTTACAACCGTGCTGCACTCCCTTAGATATCACACAGCAAAGATGAGTGCTAACAGCCCGCCTCCTAGACGGCCCAGGGCCGTCGTTAACATATCACTTGTCATTGGCTGGTGGGAATGTCTGTTACAACCTTTCTCCTCCTTCTCTGCCAGTCAAACAAATGCCCTGTTGCTAGAATACAGCCTACATAATCAAGCTGATCAATGGTGGGTGGAAGAATGTTTTCTCGCATGCTAGCTTTGAATGACAGTTAGAGGCAGACAGAATTGTTACACCCCCTTCACAGCATGGCTAATTGAAGGCAGAGAGAGGCTCAAAATCAGGAAAAAAATGTATAGGGAGGGCTGCATACATTAACTCTTTTTAAAGCAGTTTAAAAAAAATGCATTGAGGCAATACAGTTATCTTTTAAATACAGGTAATACACACCCCCTTTTTATATTTTATATACTATTCAAAGTTTTCCTAACTGAGATTATATTCTGTTCACAATCATTTAAATACTTTCAGTAGATACTAAAAGAACAGTTATTTAAAGTACACAAAGGATTATTGCAACAAAGAATTAAAAAAAAATCTACTGCCTTTGTGTATACATTTGTCATTCGCCTACTAGAGACAATTTGCAGCGCTAGCAATAAATATAAGCTTTGAAGAAGAACAGATAAATCTAGATATCTCTGAAGAGTGCCAATGCATTTTTTAAAAGCAGTTGTTAATGATTTACATTTACAGTTTAAATAAGTTTTAAATTAGTGATGAGAAATGTACACCTGTTTGGATCATGTCAATTTAAACATGCAGCATCAACGCAAGGCTGTCGGTCTCCTAACTGTGGCAAGTGGGTGTGTTCACAGTTCCTCACTTAAGTTGTGTACAGTACATGTAGAAACTAGTCTAGTATAATAGATGAATCAGTGTTCCTTTAGTACTTAAAAATGTTCTGCACATTGCCTTTTTAATGTTAGGCACAAGTTGCTGGAGAGTCTGCAGACATAATTTGCATCACTGTGAGCTACTGTATGTTGGAAATGTGCAGGATCCTAAGGAGACATACTGTATGGGGCAGTCAGGTATAAAGCAATTGCTTAGAATCTAATATTCAGAACCTTACTTGTGAATGCAGCTAGCACTTTGCAGGCAATCATTGATCACTTCAGCTTTTGGCTCTACTATATATACACCTAAAACATTACAACCTAATACACAAATTTCAGGGAATTCATTGTTAATGGAGAAATGGTTGTGCTGGTCTAAAAAAAAAAACTGCATCCGAGTCCCCCTTCTATTAATGCATCTTTAGATTTTCCTCTATCCACAAACATATTTCATTAGATTACTGTATCTACTTGGATATGAGACATTTATCTCTTTAATTTAGAATGGAGAAAGGGCAGTGGTCTTAAAGGGAATGTCCACCCCTTTGGGAAAAAATTAGTATGTTATGCAGGACCCCCCTAAACCTAGACTTCGTTTTGTTTAAATCTGCTTCAAGCATGAGAAATCATACTTACAAGTTCACGATCCATCTTCCTGTCTCTGCACTCCCTCTCCACTGTTCTTTTTTTGTTCCTGAGCAGCCACAGTGGAGGCTTACCCGGAAGTGGAGAGTGTAGCGCATTGCCGCGGTGGTGGATTGCGGAGCTTGTAAGTATAAAATCTCTTGCTGGAAGAAGATTTAAACATTGGAAACAAAGCAAAGTCTAAGTTTAGGGGGTTCTTGCATAACATACTTATCTTTTTTCAGAGGGGTGGACATTCCCTTTAATCCATTCAATCAAATTTCAGGGGTATAAATATAAAGATACAGTTCTACCAGTTAAACATAAACTTGTTTTGTCTTCTGGTGGATATTAAGGCAATCATATTATATTACTACACTGCATATAAGTTTTTACATCATTATGAACCTTACCAATGTTGTTCAAGCAGTGACTGCAGTGGACTATGAACCCTGCTCAGTAAAACATCTAATTGATACACATACCGGTAAACCACATTACTTAAAGGGCAACTGTGGTCACAAAACAAGTAAGGGTTAAATGAAAGCCTGCAGTATTTCCTTTAAAATGAGCCAACAATCACATCTCTGGCTGGAGCCTGTGAGAAATGTCATTGGGGTGAATGTTCAAACTTCCTGCTTCCAGTAGGTTGAGTGACATCACCTGACCTCTGCCATGCCCCTCCATCTCGGGGGAAAAGCAGGCTCAGTTAAGACTAAATGCTGGGGAAATCAGGAAGTACCTGGGGAAAAAATTGACAGTTGAGAAGGGAAGCCTATTAATGCAGGCAAAGGCTAGTCACATGACTACAAGCTGGTCACATGGCTAAAAACAGGAAGAGTTCAACCAGGAAGTTACATTGCTGAACCTTTCCAGCAATAACTTCTCACAAATTTTATCTAGAGATTTGATTTAGGTTTTATTTTGAAGGTAAGATGGAAGGGTTTTTATAAAATTCTTACTAGTTTGGAAGTTAACCTTTAACTGGATCTTTATGTTAACATTCCCATTTGAGACATCCTAACCTTTTGATGCAATATAAATAATTTTATTTAATATTATATCATGCACCAAGAAATCCTTCTTCCAGGTCATAAAACGGAGAACAGAACATAAACTGTGATAAGGCCTCACTTATGTGAAAGAAAAAACATTAAAGAAAAAAATCAGATGAGGATAAGATTTTTATACTGAAGGGGTCGTATTTTTATTATATTATAATAAATAAGCCACTTGAATAAACAGTATAAAAGAAATAAGTGAACCAGGCGTGGGTAGTGACACAAAAGAAGACATAGTAAGTAAGAGAGCAGCAGGGTTAAGCATGTTAAATGTGGCTTAGTATTCAGTCCTCATGAGGATAAAAGATTCTTTGAGTTTGATGGAAGATTTTGCTTGGACATCTTAATTGATAATGCTTAAAAAAATGTATCTCAGCCTCAATGTAGCAATTTAAACAAACAAAAAAACAAACAAAATGTAGAAGAAAAAACAGGAAAGATAACTTGTTAAAATGGTTGTCAATTTATTTATAGTTGCTTTACGATACATCCAAAAAAGTAGCAACTACAAAGAAGACTTATGGGCTCATTAATCCAGAGCCGCTGCGCTCTTTTCTAGAGTTAAAGCCACACTAACTGATACAATATTGGTTAGAGTTACTCATTCATGGCGCTGCATGGCAGCCGACATACCTAAATCAACATCAGTTTTACGATAGATTTAGCATGATTTTCAGGATTTGCCTTAAAAGGGCATCTATAGTGAGAAAATTAACTTTTTTCCCCCTTTCCTTCCATGTGCTCTATGATTCTCCCCAACCCCCAGAGTGTCTTCACTTTTTTTCAGATTCCCTCTCTGTACTGAGATAGACAAGTTAGAAGAATAGTGATTGCATTCCTGTACTCCTACTTGTACTGTCAATCAAATCTGTGACGTGATACTCTTCCGTGTTCAAGTCCCTCCCTCCTCCATGCTCTGTTTGCACAAACATAGAGATAAGAACATTAGCAGGGGGGGAGATTTAGCTTTGACTGCAGAGATAAGGCTGCACTTGACCCACCTTCTTCAAAGCTTTCACTGATTGATGATGGGTCACAAAGAGAGAGATCGTATTACAGTAGTAACTGTACTGTTCCGTGTCTCCAAGACAGCTCCAAGACAGCTTGCTTTCTATTGGCCACTGTGGGTGTTTTTTTCAGGATGTTGACTCCTACTGCACATGATAGGCTTGTCGGTTAGCCGGAATTGAGACATGGAGGAGGTAACAGAGAGAAGGGGGGAGTGCTGACAGAGAGATCTGACACCATGGAAAAACAGAGTCACTGACAGAGGTAGGAAAAAGGCAGCACAGAGTAAATGAATTTAACTTTGCAATTAGGCAATGTGTTATTTTCACTATAGATGCCCTTTAATATAGTGGTGCTTGTTATAGTTATTTATCCAGAAAAATCCTCTCTGTATAATTATTTACCAATAAGACACCCTAGTCAGGAATCCCTTATGTTTGCGTGCTGAGACTGCTAGACCTGCTAATGGTTAGGTGAAAAAGTAAACAAGTGTCAGAGGCTTGTCAGAAAGTTACATTTTATGCAATAAATATTTGTAATATGAGCAATGTCTATATTGTATTTGTTCTTAATCTCCAATTTCAGCCCTGCACATACTTGTGTAATTATTGTTTACGATAATAGTTGTCCATGATCATTTATTTTTTTATATATTCACAAAGTATCTTTGCAGATTTTCTTATTGTACTGGCCTTAAAGGGCATGTCCACCCCAAAATTTAACTTTTGATATGCGGTAGGGCATGCTCCCCCAGCCCCAACCGCATTAATATAATTGTTAGAAAGTCCCCCGATTCTTACTTACCTGCCCTCTCTCCTCCGCCGCAGTGTTCCGGCCCTCTGCTTGCATGAAATTGCAAGCAGGGGGCGGGACCGGCAGCCGCATCCGTGATTGGCTGAGAGGCAGCCAATCACGGTTGTGGCTGCCAGCAGTTCTGAACAGCGGAGGAGAGAGGGCAGGTATATAAAGATCGGGGGACTTTCTAACAATAATAATAATGCGGTTGGGGCTGGGGGAGCATGCCCTACTGCATACCCAAAGGGTTTAATGTTAGGGGGAGGGAGAGAAAAACGGGAGGGAGAGGGACGGAGAGGGAGGGGGGGGAGGACTGCACTGAGCATGCCTCAACCTTGACGAGGTTGAGGAAGTCTCAGGCACAGTATGAGTCACACACTGCTCCTACACAGCAGTTTCCTGGACTTTGGAGGGGCACAGCAGGGGAACTATTTTGAGCAGGAATGTATGGTAAGGATTGTTTTAAACTACTTGATGTGGCCAGTAAGGGGTTAAATTTTAGTTTTTGGGGTTTAAAATAGAACTTATATTCTATAATGTGGGTGTGGGTCACTGCACAGAATAAGAAATATCTTAAAGGGCAATTGAACCCTGCAAAGTACCCCCTCCTCAGTTAAAAGAACTTAGGTTGAGGACCTAATCCCTGTGGTCCTTCCCCTTGGTCTTATTACCCAGTTACAGAGAGCAATGTCTATTATTATTATTTTTCTTTTGATTGATAATTTTTTTAACTTTTATATAACATAAGTGAAACAAATTAAATGGGATCTCCAATGCATAAACTGATACGTAATGTCCTTCATCCCAGTAACCTACATCATTACATATTAACTTCCATTCATTAAGGCACTTAATTGCCAACAGATTCTTGTACGAGCCATTCTGAATTGAGAAAGCCAGTCGGATGACTAATGAAACGTCTTTAAGAACTAAACCAGTCCAGTTGATCTAACTGAATACAACAGATATGCATTTCATTTGGTTACTAAACTGACAGGCTAAAAAAAAAAACCCAAAAAACCCTCTTGAAACCATTTAGATATTTTCACTCTTTTTCTTATGTATGCTCTAATGTTTTTTTATGGAGATACAGATGTAATCTGTGTAATTAAAAATAATGGTCTCGGTGCATAATTAAACAACAAATACAGCATAATGAAAAAGACAGAGGCCTACACGAATTCTGTTTCTGGAAGAATACACATAATTATGCTTTGCATGTAAAATGCAGTCAGGTATCTTTAGGTACGTATTGCATATTGTCCCAGAAATCCATGCAGATCCAAGTCATGCTCTGAAAGATAAATAACAGACTTGGCACTCGGAGCATCTCACTGCTTTGCAGATTATTCAGAACAGTGTGTTCTCTTCCAATCTCTTCCTTGAAAAGTAACTGCTGTTGCTTTTAATCAAAGGGTTATATTTTCAGTTTTGCGGAGGAGGCATTGGGTATTTTGTTAACAGGATCTGTGTCAGTCCTTCCCACTCACCACCTTGAATTTTCAAGCAAAATATATAAAGAGCTTCTGACAACACTTGGAAATGTTTTAATTTTATTATGTTTCAAAAGCATTTAATTTCCTGCTTATTACTATGCACATAATCATATTGAAGTAGATGTCTCCTGTTAAAAACGGTAACAAGATGAAGGAAAACAAATGCAGTAGGATCTATCTATCTCAGCAAACTACAAAGAATTCCAATTATGCACACATTTGCAGCATTAAACCAATTCCTTGTACTTTTCTCCTAATATTTCCTTTTTTACCTGGCAAGTATCTCAGTAAGGAATGGGAGGGGGAATTCTTACCCTGCCTTCTTACCTGGTTGTTGCCACCTCTTAAAGCTGTGCAAGTTTGTTTAGAGTTTGAACATGAGCAGAGTTGACCCTGGTCAGCAGCATCATTTATTGGTCATAATAGATATTATCTGATAATCTGTCAAGGCCATGATTGACTGTTGTGCCACGGAGAATCGAGAAGACTGCCAAAGATGGCATTGTGCAGGGTAAGAATCTCAGTTCAGGAATGCCAGGTAAGTAAGGAAGAATTGCTGGGGTCTGGGGTGGGGAAGGTAAGCACAGCAATATATTTATACCATGTAGAACGCTGTAATGCAGTGGTGAACCAAGGGGGAACGTAAACACAAGCAACAATAGAGACACAGCATACTCCAATAGACCCCTATAGAAAATGGTACAACCACTTATGAGCTCCAAAATACCAAATGTTTACTTGTATTCACACTATAATAAGTGCATAAAAGAAGCATAACCACATCTATATCAGTTTAAGTGCAGTGCATAATACAACCTATACTATAAATCAAAGTCATCCCCAACTGAAGCTAAAATCTCCACCAGATGGCTAATTGTGCATGGCTCTGGCTTTGCCAAAGCCACATACGTGACCTGCAATATAATGATATTTAATGCAGATAATATGATATTGTATGGGGCCCAGGAATGTGCATTGATTATCTTTTCTATGTTTGTATAGATGTTTGACCAGATCAGTAGCACTTCCTCTAAATGTAATTGTAATTTAGCCTAAGGTGTGATTCCACAATCCTTTTATTGTATGTATTTATTAGGAATTATCAAGCTTCCATGTGGTAATAGCACCCCCAACACGGCCCTTTTATGGGAGGTCCTATGCCTTTAATATAAAGCACTGGATGACCTCTTCCCTAATTTTAAAAAGCCAAATGGCTGGGGGAAGTGAGAAAGCCTGCTATATTAGTCCAGTTTGCAAGTATGAGAAATGTTTGCAAATCGTAATTGAAGTAAAAAAGATTAGAATTGAGGACCTTCCATGTTATGGTTTTTTTAATGGGGTTACCATGATATGTTTTTTCATTAATGTGATCACAGTAATGTATACTAAAACCCCTTTGTTTATAATGTATGCCATGGTACTTGCGTAAGTAGCCCCTTACCCTCAGAACCCCATGGTGGCCACACTCTTCACCCACTTACAAAATGCTTCTGGACCCTAGGATCATCATCGAGCCAAGGAGCTGGCATGACTTCAAGCACATGAATGAAAATCATTTTATAGCAGGTCACATGTGTGGCTTTCACTTAGGCAGGGCCCTCTTTCCTTGTGTATCGTGGTTTTTCTGTAAATGAACTTAGTACTTCGTGAACTGATATTATATGCATTAACCTTGTATGTAACATGTATGGATTTGTAATTGTAAAGCACCACAGAAGATGTTGGCGTTATATAAATCTAAAATATTATTATTTTAGCTTCAGTTGGGGGGTGCCCGAATTATTAATATTATACATTGGTCTATTGCTATTATCTGCCATAGATATGGTTATATTTTCATGTTATTCACTTGATACAAGTGTGAATACAAATACACAGTTTTAATATTGTGGAGATCATAAGTGGCTGTGCCGTTTTTATAGGGGTACACTGTATCTCTGTTGTAATTTGAGTGGACATGCCCTTTAGGCAGGATTATTTATTGGAGGTCCCTGAATGGCAACAACATAAAAGATACCAATGCATTCAATTTCTTCTATACCACCGAAGAAATATGTTGCGATAACTGATGCACCTTTTTACCATGCACCCTTAGATATACCCGCCAACATTTTGACCAACTCCACTTACAGACCATCAACCACACCACATGCTGGCCCCATCCAGGGACTACCCGAGCACTATCCAACCCACCCCTCACCCCTGACTAATTAGCAGTCATGAATAGCAAAACCTGTCCTGTGGAAATTGGACACTTTGGAGTATGCTCTAGGAGTCCCAAATCATCGGGCACCCTTAGGATTCTTATCACCTAGGTGAAAGCAGTAGTAAAGTAGTTTGACCTGGTTAGTGTTTTCTGAATAACAGTCTGCTACTAAATTGAGATGATAACATAATGCCATAACTCCTGTAGTAATTGTCTCCCAGTTGTCTACATCTTTATAATACTCTAGATTCAAGGGAAAAAATGAACCATCTAATACCAGAATGAGTGACTAAAGTACAGTATGCAAAGTACAGAACAGAGTGGACTGGCAGGAGAGGCACTTTATGGCCTTATAATATAAATGACTTCAATAGATCTTTAGAGAATAGATTTGTTTTCTTTAAAAAGGTTCATTCCATGTGTATGTTGTTTGCTAATTAGCAGACTCCCGTGGGTAGTATAAAGTAAAGTATTAAGATTTATTTAAAATATTTACTATCATTTGGCTAATTCCAAACTTAAGTACCATGACAAACACATAATTTTTATATCATCTTGCAAACAAATTGCATTTAAGCGTAATTCTAAGTTGGTTTGGATGCCTGTGTTTAATAGGTTTCTTTATTTTTTATTAACCTTGCATCCATACATTATCTGAACACTTAAATTGAACCTCTGTCACACAGGGCTAGTATATTGGCCTTATAGGAAAAAGCTTCAGAACACGTACAAATGGATATTATATGACTTAGGTGATTCAATTGGCCTCAATTTACCGGGTTAATTTGCAGTAGGTGAGCAGCTGATACACTGGACATTATTATTATTTTTGTGGATTTATATAGCGCCAACATCTTCCGTATCGCTTTACAATTACATAGTCATACATTCACAGCAGGCCCTGCCCTGAAGAGCTTACAATCTAAGCACATTTATTTGGCACATACAACCTATCAGTATGTCTTTATAATTGTGGGGGAAACCAGAGTGCCTGGAGGAAACTCACGCAAGCACGGGGAGAATATACAAACTCCTTGCAGATGTGTCTAAGGGTGGATTCGATATACATATACAGTAAGGTGATATACACTGGAAATAGGGCAGAAATATTTCCCACATGTCTCTATACAGGAAATACTGTACCCATATAGCAATGTGAAATGGAATAAGAGATTACACCTTTTTTCCACTGGGAGAACGTTATAACTATGAAACTGCCTTCCACTGGACGTGGTGATGGCAGGTACATTGGATATTTTTCTCTGGATCAACTGAACATCAGAGCGATTTAACACGCAATCCAATCGTGGTTGCGATCCAATTGCATGTTAAAAAGTGCACACTAATGTGACCCAACTGGAGTGGTGTACTGGGGCCGTTTGCACTTTGATCCATGAAAATGTCAGGGATCGCAGCGCCAACGGCCACCAACGCACACAAACTGTGTGCCCATGCGTGTGTGCAAGCATCACGGTTGTTTAGTGTGGCCTCAGCCTTAAGCAGGAACTGTGGGAATTTCTGAGTAAGTTGGAATGGATATACGTATGTCTTTATTCAAGCTTAAATACAATACTATACCTTTAAAACTCAGTAATGTATGAAAAGTATAGCAATTTGCTGAAGAAAAACAATGAGACACCCTGAACTGTTGTATAAGTGTTTCTTAGTTACTTGGTTTACCTCATACATTATGGAGGGTTTCCTATCTTGATTATTTAACACTTGTGCTTAAAGTGCTTTAGGAGTCGTTTTAAGAATAGGAAAGACTAAATGTTATAAAGATCAGTAGAATTGTTTTCTAATTGTCTTTGGCCTTTAATGCAGTCTTAAAGGGAAACCTTTGCTTTATATTCAGTTTGGTAAATGTAAAAACTTAAAGGCTTTCTCTGCATTACAAAACGTTATGTTTGAAGGATTTGTTTGGGGGCAGCTAATTGTTTACCTTATGTGTCTGTATTATATTTACAATTGAACACAAGTCTACCGATACATTTACAGGGTTATTCAATAAAAGTTCTTATCGTTAAAAATGGTGCTAGTTTTGCCCCAACCAAAATAAAATCTGATTGGTTTGGTGCAAAATTAGCACCATTTTTAACGATAAGAACTTTTATTGAATCTCCCTGCTAGTTCCTGTGATTTTCCTGAGTAAGAACCTGTTGTGCATGAAGATTGTGGAATTTAGCTTACTGTTTTGCATCATTTGTAATTAAAGGAGGCATGTCTTGCTATTGTTGTTTTGAATGTGTGCTGTAAGTGCTTAAGTGCTTAATAACTTTGTTTTAATTATACATTATTAATGTTATACTCATTTGTAATTGGGGCTCACTGTGTCATTAAAGAGCATGTTTTGCACAAAGATTAATCACAGCCATCCCACCAACCCCTTTTTCTCAATACTAAGCTTTCTCCTTGGTGCTCCAGGTCACTTATCTTGAATGCTTAACTGGTCTCTGGCGCAATTCCGCATCGCATCCGTCAGTTAAGGCTGTGACCGTGATTGCACTGCTTGCCTACTTTACAGGCTGTGCAAGCTCACTCACAGCTCACAAAGCTGTATATGAGGCAAAAGTGTGCAGTGAGGGAGTTCAAGGAAGGATATTTGGACTTAGGGAAGAATAGCGAAAACCAGGTTGGGGGGGATACATTTCTGTGTAAAAGTTTGCATGTGGGATGAAAATGCCCTTTAAATTATATTATAAATAACAACTTTGGTGTTAAAACCTACTTTGTGCATCTGTAGTGATACCGCTATAGAATGATTGCAAAAAGCATGTCAATTCATTACTAGCTTTTTTATCTTACCAACCAGTTTGATGAGCTACATTCAACAGATTTCAGAAATCTACTGACAGAAAAAGAAAAACATGATGACAAATTTATTCACAAACAGTTGGTTTCTTTAAAATTGGCTTTGCTTGTTCAAATAGCAAATGACTGTTTGCATTAGGAAATATTGCTGGAAGCCATTTTTAACCCGATGCATTTTGGGATGGGGTTGTAAGTAGCAGTATGGCTGCAGGGGTTAAAGCATTGAGCTCTGCATTAATGCATTGAAAGTGTTTGCTCTTCCTGCAAGCCATACGGCTATTTTTAGCAACTGGATTGTGATCAAATTAAACTGTGCTTTATGAAGGCTGACAATTTGATCAAGGCCAATTACTTCAGAATTCACAGCCCTAAAACTGGGCAACATGGACAGAGCCATTTTGTGAATACACGTGTAACTGTGGACTTTACCTGTTTTCCCGAGCTGCATGTTTAAAAACAAAGACTGGAAGCGCCTGGCAGTTTATTTAGCATGCTGTGTGCATAGCACTAAATATGCCCTTTGGACAAACCCATCTGTCTGAAGTAACTCAATTATGTTCCCAAATAATACCTCTCAAAGAACACTCCGCATTTCCATTATAACCAACATTCAATATGCAGTATAAGAATTCTGTAAATCGTTCTCAATAATTGGATCCCCCCCCAAAAAAGGCTCAGCACAGAATATAAATGCCAATTGTTTTCCTAAATCTGCCTAATGAAGATTCAATATTAACAGGATTATATTACTGCAAATAAAATACACTAAGTGTGTCTACCAATCAAGGCCAATTTACTGAACAGGGTGTCACCTGTCAGGGGGAGGGTGCATCAGACTGATATCATTTTCTTCAATGTGCTTCATTATGGCAATTTTGAGATCAGGAAATATTTTATTTTTACCTTATTTCTAAGGCTCCCTTTTTATTTTCTGTTCCGGAACTGTTTGGTAACAACTGTCCCTGCACAAGTTCATCAATTTAAAATAACCTATTTTTCGGTATAGATGCCCTTTAAAGCTGTGAGGTCTAGTCATTTAAAGTCCTAAACTTCTGTAACCATTGTCCACATTAACAAATCAGATGGCCAAAATAATGAGGCTAAATATGATTACAATTACAACCATATTTATTGTATATTAAGATCTAATGAACATGGATTTTAATGCTAACTGATCCATATTTTTCCCATAGGGAAAAACAGTTCAGTCATGGATACTAAACTATTAGGTTGCTGCTGTCTCTATCCTTGATCCGTTAGTGATAGAGTGCCAGATAAAGGTTCCACGGTTTTAATACTTTATTAATATTGCAATTTTTTGGGATGATACCTTTTTTTGCTACAAATGAAAGACTGAACATTTTATGATAATGGATCCTTAATAAATAAGAATTAATTCTTAGTATGTTCACTGGTGTGGCTGAATAAGCATTATATAGCTCTGGGACTTTAAGGCTAAAAAAGGCTATAAATTAAAAAAGATGTCATGCTGATGTTTATTATATGAATGTTTTATTCAATAAGCTTCATGGTGCCCATATACCATTAGGGTGCCATCAACTGCATTAGAAGCAGTACATCTCATTAAGAGGCTGTACATGTTATCCTGCTTTTTAGCTTTGCAAGAATAACAGTGCTTAAAGGAAAGTTCAGTGGAAAATGTAATATCAGTTTATATTACACATATCTAGTCATTCTACATACTTATTCCTTTTTGAAAAAGTGATTTCATACCCTTTGTTATGCTTTGCTGTGGTTAAAGGGCATGTCCACCCTAAAATCAAAGTTTTAATATAATGTAGCTCCCCCCTGCCCAGACCTAAATGCCATATTATTTCTTTAAAAAAAACAAATCCAAAGCACACTTACAGCCCTTCACTTCTGTGGCGTGCTCCTCACGGCTACCTGTTTGAGAGGCAGCCAATCACAGATGCGGCTGCTGGCAATGGACACGCCGCAGGAACAAAGGTATGTAATTATGATTCAGATTTTACATTTTTTTAAAAATGAATGCGACTTTTGGGTCTAGGCAGGGGGAGCTACATCATATTAAAAGGATTTCACAATAGAAATAGCCATTGCAGAAGAGGGATCAGGCTGGTGGGAGGGGGGGGAAAGGGCTCCGCTGTGCATGCCGGAAACATCTCAGAGGATGCATTAGAGGCAGAATCCTTTCCTACAGGAAGAAAGCTCCTACTCCTCAGTTTCCTGTACTTTGGAAAGACACTGCAAAAGAACCCTTAGGAGCAGAGATGTAAGGTAAGGATCATTATAAACTACACAATGCGGCCAATAGTGGGTTAAATTATAGTTTTGGGGGTAGAAAAGCCTTTAATAGTGAACTGCTGATTGGCTGTTGGATGGGTCAAATATGCTCAGATCTCTACTGAGAAATTAAATTAACCCAGGGACAAAATCAAGGGCATGACCATAATAAAAACTATTAGGGTCCTGCAAAAAGGAAGTCAGTATTTTGGAAGCATTTCTTTATGCACAGAAAAAATAATGGATGAGCCATTCTAGGGTCTCCAAATAACAGTTATTCAATAAAAGTTCTTATCGTTAAAAATGGTGCTAATTTTGCCCCAAGCAATCAGATGTTAGATTTCAAACCATTCTTTGTCCTTTCCTCTAGCTATGGACACTTAAAGGGCATCTATAGTGGGAAAATTAACTTTCTTTCCATTTCTTTCTTTCCATGTGTTCTATAATTCCCCACAACCCCCAGAGTGTCTTCACTTTTTTCAGATTCCCTCTCTGTCCTGAGATACACCAGTTAGAAGAATACATGATTGCATTCCTCTGCTCCTACTTGGATTGCAAATTAAATCCCTGTGAAGTGATCCCCCCTCGCTGCTCTGTAATAAACATAGAGATAAGAGAATTTGCAGGGGGAGAGAGGTAGCTTTGATGGTAGATATAAGACTGCACTTGACCCCCCTTCTTAATAGCTTTCACTGATTGATGATGGGTCACAAAGTGAGAGATCGTAAACTGTTCTGTTCTCCTCCTTCTTCCGTGTCTCCAGGACAGCTTGCTTTCTATTGGCCACTGTGCGTGGGTGTGTTTTTCAGGATGTTGAACTTTTAACTCCTACTGCACATGAGAAGCTTGTCGGTTAGCCGGAGTTGAGACATGGAGGAAGTAACAGAGGGGAGGGGGAAGGGGGGAGTGCTGCACACAGATCTGGGACCATGGATAAACAAAGTCACTGACATAGATAGGATTAAGGCAGCACAGAGTACACGAATTTAACTTTGCAAAGGGGCAATGTGTTTTTTTCACTAATGATGCCCTTTAAGGGAGAGAGAAAAAAATTATTTTCAGGCTTGTGGCTAGCTTTAAATATGATTTAGATGTTCAGCTGTGGAGATTATGATGCAGCTGATGAAGCTCTGTTCCAGCAGTGGGCATGCTCCAAAATGAGGACTTGGGGGCAGAGCAGTGGTGCTGGTGATGTCACAGCTCACAGTACTAGCAGAAAAAACATCCTTTATACTGCTGTATACATTGGATAGACTGCAGCAAGAAGCATGATCCTGGAATCATTTTAAAGGTAAGATTGTGCTCTTTTTAACAAATATCACTTGTATGGAGACCACAGTAGGAGGGGGGGGTAGAACAGCACTGTTTTTTGTAACGCCTCACACTTGCTGGCCCTTCCCACTTGTGGCCCTTTAGCCCTTCCACTTGCAGACCCAACCTGGCCCCCTCCCATTTTGCGGCCCCTCCGCCACTTGCACCTCTGACTAATACCACCTACAGAAGACTGTGTAAAAACATCCTTTTCAGCAGACAAAGAATCAAAGTTTAAAACTGCTGATTCTTTCTCTGCTGAAAAGGCTGTTTTACAGTTTTCTGTAGGGGGAGTATTGGTCTAAGGTGCAAGTGGGGAGGGGCAATGGGGAGCCCACAAGGGGGAGGGAACTAAACTTTAAGTACAGTTGAACAGAATACCACAGATGCCTTACACAAGTGCCATAACTATTATATCTGCTTGCCACTGATGCTTTGGACTAAATGGACTAATACATATGTATAAAAAAATACATATCTAAACATACATTTCCATCAGCACCTAGCCTTACCCCTTATACAATCTAAGCAGAGTTTACTGTATTTCCCTTAAAACAGTGCAGCTTCTCAGGAAAGGAACATTTGAAGTGTAATATTTGAGACTTTAAAGACGCCAAACATTTTGAACTATTGTAGGCTATTATCTCTTTATCTGTCAGACTATACACCCAATCTGGCTTAGAGCACATTATGAAAAGTAACAGAGACTTAAAAAAGGCAAAGCAGGATTAAAGGAAATAAAGTGAACATTTTACTTTCTGGGAAAGGTTTAAATTTGATGTTATAGCACTTTTAATGAGGGAAATACATGAAATAGGTAAACCATTTACATTTGTATTTTAGAAAAGTGATTTTTTTTTAATATAGTTACCTTTTAAATATGGCTGCCTCATTAATGTATGGGTAAGGCCAGTAGGTGTGTGTAGCTGTGTCAGGTTGGGGATAAAAAAAAAAAGACTTTTTTGATGATTGGTGCAAATTCGTTTTTTGAGTAAAGTTTCCCTTTAAGTATGGCTGCCACAGGAATGGACGGTCATTCGGCGTGTGTACCTGTGTTGGTTTGGGGGGTAAAAAAAAAATTTTTTTTGATTATCGATCAAAATTTTTTTTGTTTTTTACTGTAGTTTCCTCTTTAAGTATGGCTGCCACAGAAATGGAAGGGTAGGTCAATAGAAGTGTTTTCCTTTGTAAGGGTGGGTGTATGTCTTTATTGAATTTATGACCATAAAACTAACTTTTATTGATGATAGATCAAATTTTGTTTTTTGACTTTAGTTACCCTTTAAGTATGGCTGCAACGGGGTTTGTGTTTTTGAATGTTTGACCATTGTAAAGAAACATTTCTTTACCTGAAGATGACACTTCTTTTTTTCTTATGTGAAAGGAAAAGTCCTCTGAAATGATCTATTGGTGAAAAATGCACCAGAGAGTGCATTAATATATTTGCATAAAGTGATCATATACCCACGCAAACGCCCTTCTCCAATGTAAACAGCCCTAACTTGTCTAATCTGTCTGAAAAGTCAAGGCCCTTCATTTCTCTTTTTTATTTAGTTGTCCACATCCTAGAACTTTTTTCATTTCCAAAATGTACCTTTTAATTACGGGGATTGCAAAACTGCACTGAATATTCCAAATATTGCTTTATCAGGGCACTGTTGAGAAGGAGAATTTTAAACCCCTTCAAGAAAATACACAAGAACATATCTTGCTAGCTCTAGCTGTTGCTGTCTGGCACTGTTTGCTAAGTCTGTTAGCTAAAAGAACCCCCACATATTTTTTCAACAGAGATTCACTAAGCAGAGTCATTTGTGTAATATGCAGCGCAAGGATTGTTAAACCCCAAATGCATCACTTTACATTAACCTTATCTGCTTTTTATTACAGTGATTTTTACCACCACAAAGCAACCACACTTAATTTAGGATTCCAGGGTTACTTCTGTCTCGTAAATGTATCCTAGAAGTTTAATTGGTGAAGACTTACAAGACAGACATAACAGCCAATCCAATAACAGCCCATTAAAGCCATTTAATAGACATAGCCCATAACAAGCCAATCAATAGAAATTACTGTTAGGAACAATTTAAAGAAATGAGCACCTTGGGAAGAAGTTCCATTGCAGAGAAAAATTCTGCCAACCCCATATTCAGTCCACGTCTCTCCACAGATTTACCCTTGAAAAGATCAAAGGCTCTAGGTGGAGAACATCAAGCGGTTCTTCCAACTGTTGCACTTGATCAGAAATCCAATTGGAAAACACCTGCTGGTGTATGGGTATCTTAACAGTATTTTTACTTAAAATATACAGCGTAAGTACAGTATGATGTCTTACTGACTGCAAAGGATATTATTGTTCATTTATATTCATTTATCCATCATAAACCTGGTAGCACTTACGCTGAGGCCCCACTGTACCGGATGGCAACATGCGTAAAAAGCTGTTTGCACTGCATTTTTTTAAAAAGGAAATGATTTTTGCATGCAATGTGGCCCACCCACATTGACGTGCACTGCTCTGTGATTCTCACAAATTAACGGATCACAAGCTTGTGAGAAAACCCCTAAGTGTGGCCTAGCACGTAATCTTGGATTCTAACATTAGAATTATTGTTCTCAGCAAGGCCTTTTGTAGTACAAATACAGATTCCAATAATACACTATACCACACTGATAAATATTAGAGTCTGAGCTGAAGCAGACATCATTTTTAAAAAAAATAAAAATTGAAATAAATTCCTCAGGCACAAACTCATTAATATAAATGTGTTCTTGTGTTCTTGCAATAAGTTCTGTTGCAACACTGAAGATGTGTCTTCATTTTTAATCTGCATTTTGCAATGACAGATCAAAGTAGAATAAAATTTATACTACACAAAACAAGCAAAGGAATAAAGCCGGACAAGCTAATACAGGGTAATTCTCTTGCAACCATGTGGTAAATAAATGCCCAAATTTAGGGGATCAGCCTGATTGAGCAAAGCAACTCCCATTAATGTAGCCAGGGTGAGGAACTATACCACAATGTCCTCACCCCTGGAATTGCAAGTTAAAGACACATACTAAAGTTCAGCTCACTATGTCCAGTGTGCCTCCCGGCAGTCTGCGGCCTGACCAACGGAAAGACAAATTCTGCAAGTAGGCATCTTACTATTGGCCACGTACAGAAGTGGTTAGGTGTGGACCAGAACCTAGTGAGCTTAAAGGGCAAGTCTAGCCTATAAAAAGTATAAGCCTATAAAAATTCTAGCCTATAAAAAGTAACCTCAGAACCCCCCCAACCCCCACTTTTACATTTATCTATAGGTTACAAAGATTCCCCCGAAGGGACCTACCTGATCTGGTCCTGGGCACTGCCCCCTGCTCTATCTGTTTCAAGCAAAAATAGGAAAACACACGAGGTGTGTGGAGAGAGCGGTTTAGGTCCTCTCGCTCAGTTCTTCTTTAAATAGAAGTGATCTATTGTTCAGCCAAGAGTTTAATTAAGCGGGGGTATATAAACATGTGTAAAGCACACAAGGACATGAAGAGGAGCTGTGGAGATCCAGAGTAATCACTTGTTTAAGGGACCAATGGAGGAAAGGTGAGTGTCATGGCCTCTGGATATCGATGGGCCCAGGGAAGGGTGCAGCACTGCTCCAGTCTATTGGGCAAAGGCATTATAGTCTACATCACACGTCAAACTCAAGGCCCGCGGTCCGAATCCAGCCCTTCAGGCTGTTGTTTGTGGCCCCCAGTGACAGTACAGCATCCAAGATCTATCACGCTGCTATCCATTTGTGCAGTCCCAAGTAGTTGCATAACTATAGATCTACCTGCTAGATAGTGCAATCAGCTCTTTTTAAACTGCTGAACGGGCTCACCTTTACTTAAGGTGGCCATACACTATTACAATCATAATTATGATCTTAAACCGACTGATACTTTGATAGACAGATGTACGTTAATTGTGCTAAGATGGACCATACATATTCAATTTGTTTTGTGATTAATGTCGAATGTCGTCTATTGTGAGGTTACATTACATCGTCTATTGTGAGGTTACAAAAAAACAACTTTCCCGATCGTGATTACGATCGATTTTACGATCTAATGTCACACAGTAAGATCGGGAAAATGTACAATTTTTCAGCCAATCAATGGGAATGTCGAATCGTACATAAAATCGGCTTAATGTATGGTCACCTTTAGATAGGCGCAATCAGCTGTTTAAAAACAGCTGATCACGATATCTAGCATGCAGGTCTATAGCTATGATACTGCTTGTGACAGCACAAGTGGATAGAAGGGTAGTAAGGCTTGGATGCAGTCACCGCTGTAACAACTGATCACTTATCTAGCCCAGCACTGGGGAGTGGAGGGAGGTGTGACAAAGAGCCTTACATTGGAGTTGGCCATTCCATTTCCGTGCCAGAAGAGTAAGGTGGGTGTTCCACGATAGCACATGATCGCGCCATAGGCAGTGGTCCCAGTCCTAAACAGTGTGCCTCACACCCATTCCCTGCCGACAACCAGCACTAGGCACAAGCATGACAGAGTCCCAATCCTGCACCCGCTAAGTATCTTCTAAAAAAAAAAAAATTCAGCCCACCACTTTGTCTGTCTTTTTGAACTTTGTGATTGAGTTTGACACCCGTGGTCTACATGCATATCAGTTTGCTCATAGTTAAACCTAAGAACAAGTACATTTTAGAAGTGGACCTTTTACAGTCAGACAAGGTAAACTAAGCTAAACAGAGTTCTATTGTTTGCTGTTGTTTCTACCCTGCAATTTCCAGAATGTGTAAAATGTAGGTTTTGAGCTCTGAGGTAGTTCCTGAAAAGGAGAACATTACACTACGTGCTTAGAAGGGAATCAGCGTTCTTAAGTCTTATTTATGTTGATAACACACTGCTTTGTTGAACATTGATTTTATACCTCTCTTCTTGTGATGCAGTGTTGTTCCCCGCATGTAATTCCACAGTATTTCACTGGCCAATTCTTAATGGACATGGCTGTTATCTCACATCATTTAGGACCAATATATTGCAAATGTAAAAAAATATATATAATATATATTAAAGCAACATGACAATAGTGCTTTTGTCCATTAGACAAAGGTCTCTTACTTCTTCTTTTCCCCACATGTGCTTGACTAATCTCTTGAAAGCATCTTACTGATGGTGGGCTGGATGCCAAATTGTATTTTTAGTAAGAGTCTGTGTAGTGAGAGTTTACAGTAATCCCATAACCACATTTATTAATTCAGTATCTGATTTCTTTCCCAATATTACATGGCAGGGATGGATTACAGGAAAATTGTCATCATATAATACTCTGTTACTGGTCAGTGTTTGTGCATATGAAGAGCGCACAGATTTTTTTTTTCTCTGTTAATCTATCTCTGCCACTTTGGTAATTAATCCTTTTATGTACTGCATATTTTTCATTAATGTAGATAATAGATTTTAGGGCAATAGAAAGTAATTCAGAGGAAACCGAACTAAGGGAAAATTACAAATCAAGTACATCAGTGCCTATTTTGTTATATTAGGAGCTGTGCATCATTGCGCGCCGTGCATCATTGCTAAGTGTACATCATTGATCGCTTTGTATCATTGCTCGCTGTGTATAATGCAGTGCAGTCTCTGTTCAGCACCATTAAAAGATCAATTTTGTCTTTTTTAGAATAATAACCTTATATTTATGGAAAACTGACACAGATCCTGGATTATTTCTTTTGAACAAATAAATATATAACTGTTGGACCTGTTGGTCTGACTAACTTGTTAGAAAGAAGCTTAAGGCCCAAAGGTTTTTATAGATTTATTAAATAAAGTAACAAATAAAATAAAAGGTACAAAGGTCACAATGGCAACACTGCAATGTGTTATAGCTTAGCAGTCTTATAAGATGTTAAATGCTGCTAGATGGAAGATGTATGGAGTTTCTCTCTCTAGATGCCTCTTTGGGGCACTTTATAAACACATTCACTCTCAAAGTCACACCCTGAAGAAAGTCCCAGCCAATCAAGTTGATGTTATATTATAGGCCATGTTATTAAAGGGAAACTGTGGTCCAAAAATGAATTTAGGAAAATTGAGGTTAATTGATAGGAATCGCTCCCCTGAGAATTTTTGCAATTTATTTCCATTGTTTATTTTGCATAGTTTTTTTTTTTTTTATTTTTGCACAATTTTTGTGTGTGATATAGCAGCAGCATTACCAGGTCCCCTTCACTTCCTGCTCTGAAACTGTCAGTCAATCTGTCCTGTGTCTCCTCCTCCCCTTTGCAGCCCCCCTGGTCCCTCCCACTCATGGATCCCATGGTCCCTCCAGTTGCAGGCCCCCCATGGCCCGTTATCTTACAGCCCATGTGCCCCCGCCCCCTCGTGGGTGTCGTGGCCCTGCCCACTCACGGATGCCATAGCCCCACCCACTCGTGGGTGCCTACGCCCCGCCCACTCACAGGTGCCGTGGGTTACTCAGACCCCCCCCTTACCAGAGATGGATTAATATCATGTGGGGCCCTAGGCAGGGCCATAATTTAGGACCCCTTTTTTATTAAATATATTGTATAGACTATAATTGTTACTGCTTTTGAAGCTGGGCCCCCAGAAGTTTCCTGGGCCCTAGACAGTTGCCTAGGGTTGCCTTGTGGATAATCCTGCTCTGCCCCTTACAGAAAACTCAGTGGAATCAGCCTTTTCAGGCAGAGTGAGAACTCTGACTGAAAAGGCTGTTTTCACACAGTGAAAAAAAGGGCTGTAGATTCCCTTACCTACTCTGTCAGGACTTCACACAGCAGAGAGGAGGAAGGACTCATACCACCTCACACGAATATACTTGGCTGGGGGTACTTGCATTTTATGGTCAGTTCCTAACTGGTAGCTGTTCCCAGCCCAAATCCTGAGTGGATGTTAAAGGGGAAGTTCAGTGCAAATACATATGCTTTTCAGAAAAAAGAGCAGTATTTTTCCATCCCAAAGACCTTAATCTGCCCTTGACCCAGTGCCTGGGTTCATTCAGTTGCTCAGTAGAGATCTGAGCATCTTTGACCCATCCAACAGCCAATCAGTAGAAATTACTGTTAGTAACATTCCAAGAATGTGGTGCATCCTGGTAAAAAGAAGGACTGTTAGAACCTGAAATGTCAGCTCACTAATGTCAACAGCAGGGAATAGCAAAGGGTATGAAATCAACTGATTTTTCAAAATGGGAGAGAATATGTTGAATAACTAAGAAGGCATTACACAAACTAACAATTTAACAAATATTAATAGTTTCCACTGAACAGTCCTTTTAACCCTTTCATTCCACAAGGCCATGTGAACAATATGAAATATAACAATGACAATAAATTTCTGACACCATCAGTTGGATGTGATCACTCAGACTGGAAAGTTTGGTAAGCCAAGTGCTTATGTCTGATGATACCAATTACAGTAGAAAAGCAAACTGGCCATTAGTTAAGCCTATTAACTTAAGAAACAACTGGATGGTCTAAAAACCGACATTAGCCTTTTAGAAAAACTGCAAAAGAAACTAATGTGGAAAGTCTTCTAGAGTTTTTGACAAAGTCAAACCTTGTAAAAAAAAGATCTTCCCATTTGTATTGACAGAGTGATACTCATGCCTCCGCAGTGAGGTGGGTGTGGCTTCTGGTTGTGTGTGTGGGGGTGGGGGGCTTCCAGCTGTGGGCGTGGCTAAACACTTAGTAAATTCAAACTTTACAAGGGGGTTAGGACACAGGTAGTGGGTGGATGGATGGATAGATAGATAATCCCATTGAAAGATATGCTGATAGAAAATGGATAACTAGGAAGCTGGTGGTTAACAGTCAAAGAAACAGTTGATTAACTGGGAAAGAGACACAGGTTGTTAATGGGGAAAGAAAGAAGAAGACAACTGAAATAGAAATGGCCCCCACACAAATAACTATAATATAAGTGCTCCATACAATGTGGGCAGTTTCTGTGCAGCTTTGAAAAGGGCAGTTTTCATTATTTTATCGTAAAAAAAAAAAACTGTGTGTATCACTTGAAGATTTTTCGTAAATATGTTTCACTTTAATTCTTTTAGCATTTTTTTGGTCAAAAGATCATCTTTGGGAATAATAACGAAGTTGGAATACAGGCATCAATGCCTACTTTCAAAGTCAAAATCTGATCTGAAAGTGTTTTCCAAGAAGCAATTTTTTCTCCATTGGCAAAGATCAATACATAGGTAATCAGAACTGATCACTGAATATTGATCTGTGCCTTTTAATTTTTTAGTATTTCCCTTTCAAAGACTTAGAAAAAAATCTGTTCTGTCTAACTCCTGTTTACTATAACAGGAAGTGAACTTGCACTGAACACTAAACCAACAAGGCTGTTTGGGGGAAGACCAGGGGAGGTCCCTAAGTCAAAGGAAGTCCTCTGACGTCATGGGGACTCCTTTACCTCTGCAGGGGAACAGCCATTACAGGGGTAAATTACCAGTGATCCCCACATAGGTTTTGGGGTAAAGCAGAGGGGTTGAGGAGGCATCACCCCATCCCCCCTCAAGCACTCCCAGCACATAAAAATTAATTTTTTTTCCCCCTACCATCTTTCCTTTTACCCCAGAGGTGCCGCCTGAAACAAATGTCTCACTCTGCCTCATAAGAGAAGGGTTTGCAAAAGTTTGCTAATGGTAATTAAAGTAAAAAAGGTTAGAAATTAGGACCTTCCAGACTGGGGTTACATTGATGTGGTTGGAAGGCTTTTCATTCATGTGATCACAGTAATGTATACTAAAACCCCTTTGTTTATAAAGTATGCCAGTGTGCAGATAATATGATATTGTATGGGGCCTAGGAATGTGCATTGATTATCTTTTCTATGTTTGTATAAATGTTTGACCAGATCAGTAGCACTTCCACTAAATGTAGTTGTAAATTAGCCTAATTGGAGTGCTTTCACAATCCTTGTATTGCATGTATTTATTTGGGAGGATTGGTCAAGCCTCCATGTGGTAATAGCACCCCCAACACACCCCTTTTATGGGAGGTCCTATGCCTTTAATATAAAGCACTGGATGGCCTCTTCCCTCATTTTAAAAAGCCAAAGGGCTGGGGGGTAAAAGCCTGTTGTATGGATCCAGTGTACAACTATGAGAAATGCAAAAGTTTGCTAATGGTAATTGGAGTAAAAAAGGTTAGAAGTTAGGACCTTCCAGACTGGGGTTACCTTGACGTGGTTGGAAGGCTTTTCATTCATGTGATCACAGTAATGTATACTAAAACCCCTTGCCAGTGTGCAGATAATATGATATTGTATGGGGCCTTGGAATGTGCATTGATTATCTTTTCTATGTCTGTCATAAGAGAATGGGCCCTGGGAAAAGTACAGAAGCATAGAAGGTGATACTTAAATGAAAATTATACTCACCTCCCAACTATGTGAATTACCCAGGGTGAGAAACTGAACAGCTGGTGAGAATCCTCACGACTGGGTACACTTTCTCTCTCCAGTAATACTTTCCAAAAGATTTCCTCACTGCTCCATCACTGCTACTGTTTCTAAGCTGTCCGTAATCCTGCCAATGGGAAGACGCTCTTGTTGCATAGCATGTCCTATTGGTTGCGCCACTGACAGTCTGCATAGCAGAGTTAGAATGGAGTGACAAGGGAATCTTTTGGTAAATATTACTAGAGATAGAAATGTACCCAGTACTGAGGACTTAGCGATTCAGGTAAGATTGTCATCTTAAATTAAATACTTCTGTATTCAAAAATATTTACCAAAGTAAACTAGTTAAATGTTAATATAAAAAACTAAATTTCAACCAAAATTTCCTTTAGCTAATAACATTGCATGTTGCATTGATATAATTCTTAGAAACGATTATTTTCTACATTCCCTTAATTTGTAAAGATAAACCTAACGAGAATTTAATTTTGTGAAAGGAAATAGGGTATCACTTTTAATCTGCCCTACTGCAGCAAGTATATTAATGATCATATTCCCATGAGCAATAATTTGTGTAGTGAAATTCAATTTCCTTTTGTTCATCTGTCATTTTCTTTGGTGCTGCATAATCTCTGCAGTGACTGTAAAACAGGGCTGTTTGCATTTAGCCTGGGTACAAAGTGTTCCAGTGCTAGCCTGTGCATTGCTTAGAAGTGGTTCTGCAACCCTTTGCACTTTCTTCCATGTAAATATATACAAGAGAGAATCAGCTGCAGTAATTATTTTCTGTGATAAAAGGAAATTAAATATTAGTGTAATAATAATTTAAAATATGTTCTAAGGGCAGGTTCACCCAAAAAATCATAATCTGCCTACATAGCTGTCATGCGATAGAAAGACCTACTGTCCCATTCTCAGACTTTACTGAGCAAACAGTAATGTGAAGTCTGCTCTACATTATTGTAAATGGTCTTCCTAGTGTTGAGGTCTATACCTAGAGCTGAACAACCTTTTTTTAACTATTTACAGAAGTGCTGCGCATGGGGAAATAAAGGAAGCCCTGCCAATGCAAGGCACGTAAGTCTTTTTAATTTGGGCATGCTTTTTAACTCTGTTGCACTAAACAGTCCATTCTGACCTTCTGAATCAGCAGAGATGTACAGTAAAATAAATGAAACTCTAACTACTGCCCAAAGCAAATAAAAAAGTTACATAAACTCTAAATACATAAGGCATCAAACAACTACTTTAAAAATCACATTAACACAAAAGGAATGATAAATTAATTCATGTTTTTGATACACGTGGGTCAATTTTGGCTCCAGGTTCCTGACCGACAGAGCACTGATCAGTAAATAGATTGCTAGACTGTTGTTGAGAGGAAACACGGTACCAAAATATTTTAGCACAATTTATTGATGACTTTTCAGCAATTGACTGAAATTAACCGCCATGCCTGATCGAATTTTCAAACGGCACAACACTTTTGCCAATATTATGACACAATCTACCAATATACGGCATCAGCCTATCAATGAGGGCAAAATATTGTGTTACTGTATGTGTACCAGGCCTCAGATTCTTTCAATCAAATAGTTCCATAATGGATTCCTTATATGCTTTTGAAAAAAACGAATTATAATAACCTAGGCATAAGGTTTCTCAAACTAAAGCACTATATTTTGCATTAAAAGAAGCGTGCTTTCCACTGTAAATAATAATTTAGTGACTACTCTCTGAGACCATTGTATACCATGCATTGGAATAACGTTGTCACTACTGTCTAGAGGGAAGTTTCTATAGACAAAACTCACTAAAATTCTCAGTGTGACACATACATTACATAACAGAAAATGTGGTGTATTTTATGTAAAGAAAATGTTTTGCATAATGATTACAGGATAGGGCCACTTTCTAAATAGAAAACCATTAAAGCCACAATGAATTTATGTAGAGAAAATTATTTTCCACGTTTCTACCTGGGTTTACAGTAATATGGATTTGTATGCCTTTACCAGGTTAAACAATGAGCGTCACTCTTCTTTATTTTTATTACACTTATGCTTGTAAAGGGGCAAATGTTGATTAAATATAAAGTCAAGGGGGAAAAAAGGTAATTTCATTTTCAATGAGTCACCATTTCATGTCCTGCAACAATCCTTTTTCACAAGATGCTTACTTCCTGACAGTAAAATTCTACATCATTGTCTGCTTGGCGATTTAAACATGCTCAGATTTCTTTTGAGCAACTGATCACCCAGGAAGCAGAGTCACAAAGTCAGTAAAACTGGACAGTCAAATTAACATTAGCTGAATTAGAAGTACTCCTTTTTTCTTGAATGTATATGCATTTGTACTAAATTTCCCTTAAAGGGCATGTCCACCCTGAAAAAAAACTTTTGATATAAGGTAGGTAGCAGCTGCTCACCCCTAACCGCCATAATATAACTTTTAAAATATGCCCAGGTGTATACTTACAGCCCCTTCTCTCCCGCGACGTCTCCTATCCAGCTCTCTGCTTGCGGAAGTTGCAAGCAGGGGCTGGTCAGCCATCCGTGTCTATGATTGGTTAAGATACGGCCAATCACAGACGCAGCTGATGTCATCGAAGATGCCCGGGAGAGAAGGCTCTGTAAGTAAAGTTCAGAGCATTTAAAAAAAAAATATTATGGCGGTTAGGGTTGGGCAGCTGTTACTTACCTTATCTGAAGAGGATTTCACTCTAGGTGCCACGGCCTCAGAGGATGTATCCGAATGGTGGGGGGGCTCCCCTGCGCATGCCTCAGACCTTGATGAGGTTGAGGCAGAGACAGGCACCGGATGAGTCACTGACAGCTTCTCCAGGACTTAGAAAAGGCATATCAGGAGAGCCATTTGGAGCAGAGATGTAAGGGAAGGATTTTTTTAAACTACAGAGTGTGGCCAGTATGGCGTTAAATTTCAGTTTTGGGGGTGGACATGCCCTTTAAAATAAAACAAAAAGCAGAGTGTAGCAAGATTGCTGATTCACACAAGTTATCTGGCAGGCTGGTACATTGTGCATTACTAAGCGGAATTTTATCAAAGTGATTTTTCTCAAAATATTGCATTCCTGAATCCTGCCTGGAAAATTTCCTTTGATTAGCAAGATGGAGCAAAGTAAAAAAAAGATTTTTTTCTTTAGCTACTTTATACAGCAAACCTTTACAGCAAACTCTGATCTGTACTGTGCCAGTCCTAGACTTCAAGTGATGAAAGGGAAACAGCCATAGTCTAAGAGTCATTCTCTTAACAGTGGTAGCTGTACCGTACAAAATAATCTCATTCTTCTCAATGCTCTGTTTGCAGAACAGACAATTCGATACATAAGATCTTTTGTGAACAACCATTATCTCTGTCAGCCAGCAAAATAACTCAATTGTTCTGGGTTTGGCAGAAAAGATATATATAACGAAAAATGTTATTTGTGTCGATCAAAAAGCTAAGAGGAATTGCTTGTATAAGGCACATCCGTCATAGCAAAAGTGGTGTAATTGGCTATAATAAAATATCTTTTCTTCTCTCAAGGATAAAATGGAGAGTTTTTTGTCCAAATAAAAGCAGATAATGCTCAGTGGTAAAAATGGTCTTTTCTACCATGTTTTATTATGATTCATCTAAGGGACTTATGTGCTATATAGCTCACTTATAAGTGCCAAGCAGTCTATGTTTATGCAGATTCATGGTGGGAATTATGTTGGGTGTTTTCAATAGGGAAGTAATTTCTTCTTCATTTTAATAAAAATGTAGTGGCTCTGATGAGTTTTCTCTGGACTAGTACAGATTGTACACACAACTTTTGGCAATGAGGGAGACCCACTCACGCCCAGCCTAGGACTGCCCAAGCATTATTTTTAGTTACTGCTGTGTCACTTTAATGATTCATTACAAATTCTTTATTTCTGTTTTGAAGGTTTATTTATTGGCAGTTAGTTTGGTGAAATTCTGTGCAAAATGATCTCAGGGGCATAACTACCCCTTGCATCCACAGGGAGGCCCGGGAACCTCTATCTTCTTATTTTTCCTATGACGGATATAGCCTCCTCCCAGAAAGCCACTGTAGATGAATAGGATAGGGGCCCCATCATATTTTTGCTGGGGAGCACAGTGATTCCTTGTTACGCCACTGAACCTACGGTATATCCTTCAATGAGCTAAAATTAGTGGTACAAGTGGTAAGCCCTGTGTATGTTCTCAGTTCAAATTGCTGTGTCTATAATAGTGTTTCCATCTAGCGGGATGGTACACATCAATTGCTCTCTAATTGATTTCTATAATCAATAAAGTTTTACAGATAGATGTAAGATAACACTTTTTTCGCCTTCTTTATTTAAAGGCAGAAAATGGTGCGTTTGACATTGCCAAGCACGTCAAATCGTGCCTTTTATACCAAAATAGGCTGTAAAAATGTCACAGAAAATGTTCTTCAGAGGAGGTTGTAGATGCTGCTTTAAACCCCCACCTGCCCTTTCATCACCATGGAATAAAAATGACTTATATTCCCTTAGATAGAATGCGGAGAACAAAAACGTGGACAAGGGCGCCATTTAATTGTCTGTATATAACATGCTGCCTTTGAATTATTTGACTGTTCAGAAATCTTAAAAAAAATAAAGCAACATTCCTACTCATAAATAGAATTGTAAAATATATAGGGCCACCATATAAAGCTTCTTTATAGTCTATTAAAGGTTTCATTTGCTTAAGAAAAAGTAAAAATGCAACTTGTGAGGTCACATGAGCTACAGAATGTGCGGATATGCATCTATCCCCCAACAAGTTTATTCTAAATGCTCAGTGTTCTCCCTAGGGTCTTTTAGCCGGGCGGCCCACCCGGCTACTTTTTCATGCCACCCGGCTGGAAAAAATTCCTTGAGAGAACACTAGTGATATAAAAGAATTTAGATGTAGGTTTAATTGGTGTGCCAATAGGTCAGTAAAAACTCCCACCAATACTGCCCAGTCCAGACCTGTTTTTTACACTTGTAAGATTATTTTAGCACATGTTTACTAGCTTTTCCAAGATCCCCAAGGCCACAAAAGGGTGGCACATGTGCTTGTGCTGCAATGTTACATGGGTTACCTTCAAAAGGGAACTACAACTCCCTGCAGATGTTGACAAACTACAACTCCCGGCATTCTACAACCACAGAATGCTGGGAGTCATAGTTTTCAAACATCTAGTGGGACAAAAGTTAGACATCCCTGTCCTATATAATGAGCATGATGCAGTGCACATTTTTCCCCACCACCAAATGTCCCCGTCCCACCCCACCCGGCTACTTTTTCATGCCACCCGGCTGGAAAAAAAATCTGGGGAGAACACTGATGCTGCTACTTAGTGGAGCAAGTAACCACAGTCAAGGCCTTAAACAGGGGGCATATTTATAAACGATTGCTATTTTTGCCATTTCACTATCGCAGGACATCGCAATGACAAATAGCGCTATTTTCGCCTTATTAATAAAAACGCTCGTTTTCGCTCTCGTCTTTGCGGGAAAGTGTCGCTGAGTCGATGTGTAGCGATAGTTTTCGCCTTATTCATTGCGTTAAGTGTGGTATCACTGCGAAAAGAGAGATTGCTCTCTAGTGTAATTTCAGAGCTATTTTTGACACTTTTTTATTTAAAGCCATTTATAAATAGGTGAATTTTCACCTTTTTGCCCCATTTCTCCCTTTTCTTGCATTTTCTGCAGTGTTATCAGAATTTTCCCCGAACATCATTACTTATTGGAATGTTCCATTAACATGACTATTCCTTACACAGCACTATGGTAGGTTCCCATATTAATGGAACTGGTTTGGTAATTAGCTGCAGTTTGCTGAAAATAAACAATACTAAAAAATGTCCTATTAATAAAATAGAGAAAAATCGCCTTTTGAGTTTTACACTATTTACCATGTCCTATTAATAAAATAGAGGAAATTCACCTGGGTGAGTTTTACCCTATTTACCATGTCCTATTAATAAAATAGAGAAAATTCGCCTGGGTGAGGCGAATTTTCTCTATTTTATTAATAGGACATGGTAAATAGTGTAAAACTCAACCAGGCGAATTTTCTCATTTTATTAATAGGACGTGGTAATAGTGTAAAACCACCCAGGCGAATTTCTCCATTTTATTAATAGGACGTGGTAAATAGTGTAAAACTCACCCAGGCGAATTTTCTCTATTTTTAATAGGACGGGTAAATAGTGTAAAACTCCCCAGCGAATTTTCTCTATTTTATTATAGACGTTTTTTAAACTCACCCCTTTCTTTTATTTTTGTGGTAAATAGTGTAAAACTCAAACTCAGGCGAATTTTCTCTATTTTATTAATAGGACGTGGTAAAGGTAAATAGTGTAAAACCACCCAGGCGAATTTTCTCTATTTTATTAATAGGACGTGGTAAATAGTGTAAAACTCCCCCAGGCGAATTTTCTCTATTTTATAATGGACATGGTAAAGTATTTTAAAACTCACCCAGGCGAATTTTCTCTATTTTATTAATAGGACATGGTAAATAGTGTAAAACTCACACCAGGCGAATTTTCTCTATTTTATTAATAGGACATGGTAAATAGTGTAAAATTCACCCAGGGAATTTTCTCTATTTTATATAGGACATGGTAAATAGTGTTAAAACTCACCCTGGCGAATTGTTCTATTTTATTATGGGCATGGTATAATAGTGTAAAACTCACCCAGGTGAATTTTCTCTATTTTATTAATAGGATATGGTAAATAGTGTAAAACTCACCCAGGTGAATTTTCTCTATTTTATTAATATGACATGTGGAAATAGTGTAAAACTCACACCAGGGGAATTTTCTCTATTTTATTAATAGGACATGGTAAATAGTGTAAAACTCACCCAGGTGAATTTTCTCTATTTTATTAATAGGACATGGTAAATAGTGTAAAACTCACCAGGGGAATTTTCTCTATTTATTAATAGGACATGGTAAAAGTGTAAAAACCCCAGGTGAATTTTCTCTATTTTATTAATAGGACATGGAAATAGTGTAAAACTCACCCAGGCGAATTTTCTCTATTTATTAATAGGACATGGTAAATAGGGTAAAACTCCCCCAGGTGAATTTCTCTATTTATTAATAGGACATGGTAAATACTGTATATACTCGAGTATAAGCCGAGGTTTTCAGGCTTTAAAAATAGCCTCAAAACCCGACCTCGGCTTATACTCGGTCATGGTAAATTTTCACAATCTGCTGCTGCTTACCGGTACTTCTATGTAACCGGCTACCTGTAACTAATTCTCTCGATCCTGCTGGCACTCTGCACGCTGAGCTGCATGTCCGTACTCGGTGGCTGTCTAACTTACTGTCCAGCGCGAGTAGTGACATCACTACTCGGCGCCGGGCAGTAAGTTAGACAGCCGCCGAGTACGGACATGCAGCGCAGCGTGCAGAGTGCCAGCAGGACCCAGAGAATTAAGTTACCGGTAGCTGGTTACATAGAGAAGTACCAGTAAGCAGCAGCAGATTTTGTAAAGATTTACACCCTCAATCCCTGAACTGGGGGGCTCTCTAAGGGGAATGCTTTTGGCCTTTCCAGGGGGGTGTGTCCATAAAAAAGCCTATTCCTCCCCGTCTAAACCGTGTGCCATCACACCATTCCCTGCCGACAACCAGCACTAGGCACAAGCATGACAGAGTCCCAATCCTGCACCCGCTAAGTATCTTCTAAAAAAAAAAAAATTCAGCCCACCACTTTGTCTGTCTTTTGAACTTTGTGATTGAGTTTGGACACCCGTGGTCTACATGCAATAGTTTGCTCATAGTTAAACCTAAGAACAAGTACATTTTAGAAGTGGACCTTTTACAGTCAGACAAGGTAAACTAAGCTAAACAGAGTTCTATTGTTTGCTGTTGTTTCTACCCTGCAATTTCCAGAGTGTGTAAAATGTAGGTTTTGAGCTCTGAGGTAGTTCCTGAAAAGGAGAACATTACACTACGTGCTTAGAAGGGAATCAGCGTTCTTAAGTCTTATTTATGTTGATAAACACACTGCTTGTTGAACATTGATTTTATACCTCTTTCTGTGATGCAGTGTTGTTCCCCCGCATGTAATTCCACAGTATTTCACTGGCCAATTCTAATGGACATGGCTGTTATCTCACATCATTTAGGACCAATATATTGCAAATGTAAAAAAATATAATATATATATAAAGCAACATGACAATAGTGCTTTTGTCCATTAGACAAAGGTCTCTTACTTCTTCTTTTCCCCACATGTGCTTGACTAACTCTTGAAAGCATCACTGATGGTGGGCTGGATGCCAAATGTTATTTTTAGTAAGAGTCTGTGTAGTGGAGTTTACAGTAATCCCATAACCACATTATTAATTCAGTATCTGATTTCTTTCCCATATTACATGGCAGGGATGGATTACAGGAAAATTGTCATCATATAATACTCTGTTATGGTCAGTGGTTGTGCAATGATGAGAGCGCACAGATTTTTTTTTTCTCTGTTAATTATCTCTGCCACTTTGGTAATTAATCCTTTTATGTACTGCATATTTTTCATTAATGTAGATAAAGATTTTAGGGCAATAGAAAGTAATTCAGAGGAAACCGAACTAAGGGAAAATTAAAAAGCAAGTACATCAGTGCCTATTTTGTTATATTAGGAGCTGTGCATCATTGCGCGCCGTGCATCATTGCTAGTGACATCATTGATGCCTTTGTATCATTGCTCGCTGTGTTTATATGCAGTGCAGTCTCTGTTCAGCACCATTAAAAGATCAATTTTGTCTTTTTTAGAATAATAACCTTATATTTATGGAAAACTGACACAGATCCTGGATTATTTTTTGAACAAATAATAATATAACTGTTGGACCTGTTGGTCTGACTAACTTGTTAGAAAGAAGCTTAAGGCCCAAGGTTTTAGATTTTATTAAATAAAGTAACAAATAAAATAAAAGGTACAAGGTCACAATGGCAAACTGCAATGTGTATAAGCTTAGCAGTCTATAAGATGTTAAATGCTGCAGATGGAAGATGTATGGAGTTTCTCTCTCTAGATGCCTCTTTGGGGCACTTTATAAACACATTCACTCTCAAGTCACCACCCTGAAGAAAGTCCAGCCAATCAAGTGTGATGTTATATTATAGGCCATGTTATTAAAGGGAAACTGTGGTCCAAAATGAATTTAGGAAAATTGAGGTTAATTGATAGGAATCGCTCCCCCTGAGAATTTTTGCAATTTATTCCATTGTTTATTTTGCATAGTTTTTTTTTTTTATTTTTGCACAATTTTTGTGTGTGATATAGCGCATCATACCAGGTCCCCTTCACTTCCTGCTCTGAACTGTCAGTCAATCTGTCCGTGTCTCCTCCTCCCCTTGCAGCCCCCTGGTCCCTCCACTACGGATCCCATGGTCCCTCCATTGCAGGCCCCCCAGGGCCCGTATCTTACAGCCCATGTGCCCCCGCCCCTCGTGGGTGTCGTGGCCCTGCCCACTCACGGATGCCAAGCCCCACCCCTCGTGGGTGCCTACGCCCCGCCCACTCACAGGTGCCGTGGGTTACTCAGACCCCCCCCTTACCAGAGATGGATTAATATCATGTGGGGGCCCTAGGCAGGGCCATAATTTAGGACCCCTTTTTATTAAATATATTGTATAGACTATAATTGTTACTGCTTTTGAAGCTGGGCCCCAGAAGTTCCTGGGCCTAGACAGTTGCCTAGGGTTGCCTTGTGGATAATCCTGCTCTGCCCCTTACAGAAAACTCGTGGAATCAGCCTTTTCAGGCAGAGTGAGAACTCTGACTGAAAAGGCTGTTTTCACACAGTGAAAAAAAGGGCTTAGATTCCCTTACCTACTCTGTCAGACTTCACAAGCAAGCAGAGAGGAGGAAGGACTCATACCACCTCACACGAATATACTTGGCTGGGGGTACTGCATTTTATGGTCAGTTCCTAACTGGTAGCTGTTCCCAGCCCAAATCCTGAGGATGTTAAAGGGGAAGTTCAGTGCAAATACATATGCTTTCAGAAAAAGAGCAGTATTTTTCCATCCAAAGACCTTAATCGCCCTTGACCCAGTGCCTGGGTCATTCAGTGTGTCAGTAGAGATCTGAGCATCTCTTGACCCATCCAACAGCCAATCAGTAGAAATTACTGTTAGTAACATTCCAAGAATGTGGTGCATCCTGGTAAAAAGAAGGACTGTTAGAACCTGAAATGTCAGCTCACTATGTCAACAGCAGGGAATAGCAAAGGGTATGAAATCAACTGATTTTTCAAAATGGGAGAGAATATGTGTGAATAACTAAGAAGCATTACACAAACTAACAATTTAACAAATATTAATAGTTTCCACTGAACAGTCCTTTTAACCCTTTCATTCCACAAGGCCATGTGAACAATATGAAAATAACAATGACAATAAATTTCTGACACCATCAGTTGGATGTGATCACTCAGACTGGAAAGTTTGGTAAGCCAAGTGCTTATGTCTGATGATACCAATTACAGTAGAAAAGCAAACTGGCCATTAGTTAAGCCTATTAACTTAAGAAACAACTGGATGGTCTAAAAACCGACATTAGCCTTTTAGAAAAACTGCAAAAGAAACTAATGTGGAAAGTCTTCTAGAGTTTTTGACAAAGTCAAACCTTGTAAAAAAAAGATCTTCCCATTTGTATTGACAGAGTGATACTCATGCCTCCGCAGTGAGGTGGGTGTGGCTTCTGGTTGTGTGTGTGGGGGTGGGGGCTTCCAGCTGTGGGCGGGCTAAACACTTAGTAAATTCAAACTTTACAAGGGGTTAGGACACAGGTAGTGGGTGATGGATGGATAGATAGATAATCCCATTGAAAGATATCTGATGAAAATGGATAACTAGGAAGCTGGTGGTTAACAGTCAAAGAAAAGTTGATTAACTGGGAAAGAGACACAGGTTGTTAATGGGGAAGAAAGAAGAAGACAACTGAAATAGAAATGGCCCCACACAAATAACATAATATAAGTGCTCCATACAATGTGGGCAGTTTCTGTGCAGCTTTGAAAAGGCAGTTTTCATATTTTATCGTAAAAAAAAAAACTGTGTGTATCACTTGAGATTTTTCGTAAATATGTTTCACTTTAATTCTTTAGCATTTTTTTGGTCAAAAGATCATCTTTGGGAATAATAACGAAGTTGGAATACAGGCATCAATGCCTACTTTCAAAGTCAAATCTGATCTGAAAGTGTTTTCCAAGAAGCAATTTTTTCTCCCCATTGGCAAGATCAATACATAGGTAATCAGAACTGATCACTGAATATTGACTGTGCCTTTTAATTTTTTAGTATTTCCCTTTCAAAGACTTAGAAAAAATCTGTTCTGTCTAACTCCTGTTTACTATAACAGGAAGTGAACTTGCACTGAACACTAACCAACAGGCTGTTTGGGGAAGACCAGGGGAGGTCCCTAAGTCAAAGGAAGTCCTCTGACGTCATGGGACTCCTTACCTCTGCAGGGGAACACCATTACAGGGGTAAATTACCAGTGATCCCCACATAGGTTTTGGGGTAAAGCAGAGGGGTTGAGGAGGCATCACCCATCCCCCCTCAAGCACCCAGCACATAAAATAATTAATTTTTTTCCCCCTACCATCTTTCCTTTTACCCAGAGGTGCCGCCTGAAACAAATGTCTCCACTCTGCCTCATAAGAGAAGGGTTTGCAAAAGTTTGCTAATGGTAATTAAAGTAAAAAAGGTTAGAAATTAGGACCTTCCAGACGGGGTTACATTGATGTGTTTGAAGGCTTTTCATTCATGTGATCACAGTAATGTATACTAAAACCCTTTGTTTATAAGTATGCCAGTGTGCAGATAATATGATATTGTATGGGGCCTGGAATGTGCATTGATATCTTTTCTATGTTTGTATAAATGTTTGACCAGATCAGTAGCACTTCCACTAAAGTGTTGTAAATTAGCCTAATTGGAGTGCTTTCACAATCCTGTATTGCATGTATTTATTGGGAGGATTGGTCAAGCCTCCATGTGGTAATAGCACCCCCAACACACCTTTTATGGGAGGTCCTATGCCTTTAATATAAAGCATGGATGGCCTTTCCCTCATTTTAAAAGCCAAAGGGCTGGGGGTAAAGCCTTTGTATGGATCCAGTGTACAACTATGAGAAATGCAAAAGTTTGCTAATGGTAATTGGAGTAAAAAAGGTTAGAAGTTAGGACCTTCCAGACTGGGGTACTTGACGTGGTTGGAAGGCTTTTCATTCATGTGATCACAGTAATGTATACTAAAACCCCTTGCCAGTGTGCAGATAATATGATATTGTATGGGGCTTGGAATGTGCATTGATTATCTTTTCTAGTCTGTCATAAGAGAATGGGCCGGGAAAAGTACAGAAGCATAGAAGGTGATACTTAAATGAAAATTATACTCACCTCCCCAACTATGTGAATTACCCAGGGTGAGAAAACTGAACAGCTGGTGAGAATCCTCACGACTGGGACACTTTCTCTCTCCAGTAATTACTTTCCAAAAGATTTCCTCACTGCTCCATCACTGCTACTGTTTCTAAGCTGTCCGTAATCCTGCCAATGGGAGACGCTCTTGTTGCATAGCATGTCCTATTGGTTGCGCCACTGACAGTTCTGCATAGCAGAGTAGTTAGAATGGAGTGACAAGGGAATCTTTTGTAAATATTACTAGAGATAGAAATGTACCCAGTACTGAGGACTTAGCGATTCAGGTAGATTGTCATCTTAAATTAAATACTTCTGTATTCAAAAAATTTACCAAAGTAAACTAGTTAAGTTAATATAAAAAACTAAATTTCAACCAAAATTTCCTTTAGCTAATAACATTGCATGTTGCATTGATATAATTTAGAAACGATTTTTTCTACATTCCCTTAATTGTAAAGATAAACCTAACGAGAATTTAATTTTGTGAAAGGAAATAGGGTATCACTTTAATCTGCCCTACTGCAGCAAGTATATTAATGATCATATTCCCATGAGCAATAATTGTGTAGTGAAATTCAATTTCCTTTTGTTCATCTGTCATTTTTTGGTGCTGCATAATCTCTGCAGTGACTGGAAAACAGGGCTGTTTGCATTTAGCCTGGGTACAAAGTGTTCCAGTGCTAGCCTGTGCATTGCTTAGAAGTGGTTCTGCAACCCTTTGCACTTTCTTCCATGTAATATATACAAGAGAGAATCAGCTGCAGTAATTATTTTCTGTGATAAAAGGAAATTAAATATTAGTGTAATAATAATTTAAAATATGTTCTAAGGGCAGGTTCACCCAAAAAATCATAATCTGCCTACATAGCTGTCATGCGAGTAGAAGACCTACGTCCCATTCTCAACTTTACTGAGCAAACAGTAATGTGAAGTCTGCTCTACATTATGTAAATGGTCTTCCTAGTGTTGAGGCTCTACCTAGAGCTGAACAACCTTTTTTAACTATTTACAGAAGTGCTGCGCATGGGGAAATAAAGGAAGCCCTGCCAATGCAAGGCACGTAAGTCTTTTAATTTGGGCATGCTTTTTAACTCTGTTGCACTAAACAGTCCATTCTGACCTTCTGAATCAGCAGAGATGTACAGTAAAATAAATGAAACTCTAACTACTGCCCAAAGCAAATAAAAAAGTTACATAAACTCTAAATACAAAGGCATCAAACAACTACTTTAAAAATCACATTAAACAAAAGGAATGATAAATTAATTCATGTTTTTGATACACGTGGGTCAATTTTGGCTCCAGGTTCCTGACCGACAGAGCACTGATCAGTAAATAGATTGCTAGACTGTTGTTGAGAGGAAACACGGTACCAAAATATTTTAGCACAATTATTGATGACTTTTCAGCAATTGACTGAAATTTACCGCCATGCCTGATCGAATTTCAAACGGCACAACACTTTTGCCAATATTATGACACAATCTACCAATATACGGCATCAGCTATCAATGAGGGCAAAATATTGTGTACTGTATGTGTACCAGGCCTCAGATTCTTTCAATCAAATAGTCCATAATGGATTCCTTATATGCTTTTGAAAAAAACGATTATAAACCTAGGCATAAGGTTTCTCAAACTAAAGCACTATATTTTGCATTAAAGAAGCGTGCTTTCCACTGTAAATAATAATTTAGTGACTACTCTCTGAGACCATTGTATACCATGCATTGGAATAACGTTGTCACTACTGTCTAGAGGGAAGTTTCTATAGACAAAACTCACTAAAATTTCAGTGTGACACATACATTACATAACAGAAAATGTGGTGTATTTATGTAAAGAAAATGTTTTGCATAATGATTACAGGATAGGGCCACTTTCTAAATGAAAACCATTAAAGCCACAATGAATTTATGTAGAGAAATTATTTTCCACGTTTCTACCGGGTTTACAGTAATATGGATTTGTATGCCTTTACCAGGTTAACAATGAGCGTCACTCTTCTTTATTTTATTACACTTATGCTTGTAAAGGGGCAAATGTTGATTAAATATAAAGTCAAGGGGGAAAAAAGGTAATTTCATTTTCAATGAGTCACCATTTCATGTCCTGCAACAACCTTTTTCACAAAGATGCTTACTTCCTGACAGTAAAATTCTACATCATTGTCGTTGGCGATTAAACATGCTCAGATTTCTTTTGAGCAACTGATCACCCGGAAGCAGAGTCACAAAGTCAGTAACATGGACAGTCAAATTAACATTAGCTGAATTAGAAGTACCTCCTTTTTTCTTGAATGTATATGATTTGTACTAAATTCCCTTAAAGGGCATGTCACCCTGAAAAAAAACTTTTGATATAAGGTAGGTAGCAGCTGCTCACCCCTAACCGCCATAATATAACTTTAAAATATGCCCAGGTGTATACTTACAGCCCCTTCTCTCCCGCGACGTCTCCTATCCAGCTCTCTGCTTGCGGAAGTTGCAAGCAGGGGCTGGTCAGCCATCCGTGTCTATGATTGGTTAAGATACGGCCAATCCACAGACGCAGCTGATGTCATCGAAGATGCCGGGAGAGAAGGCTCTGTAAGTAAAGTTCAGAGCATTTAAAAAAAAAAATATTATGGCGGTTAGGTGTGGGCAGCTGTTACTTACCTTATCTGAAGAGGATTTCACTCTAGGTGCCACGGCCTCAGAGGTGTATCCGAATGGTGGGGGGGCTCCCTGCGCATGCCTCAGACCTTGATGAGGTTGAGGCAGAGAACAGGCACCGGATGAGTCACTGACAGCTTCTCCAGGACTTAGAAAAGGCATATCAGGAGAGCCATTTGGAGCAGAGATGTAAGGGAAGGATTTTTTTAAACTACAGAGTGTGGCCAGTATGGCGTTAAATTTCAGTTTTGGGGGTGGACATGCCCTTTAAAATAAAACAAAAAGCAGAGTGTAGCAAGATTGCTGATTCACACAAGTTATCTGGCAGGCTGGTACATTGCATTACTAAGCGGAATTTTATCAAAGTGATTTTTCTCAAAATATTGCATTCCTGAATCCTGCCTGGAAAATTTCCTTTGATTAGCAAGATGGAGCAAAGTAAAAAAAGATTTTTTTCTTTAGCTACTTTATACAGCAAACCTTTACAGCAAACTCTGATCTGTACTGTGCAGTCCTAGACTTCAAGTGATGAAAGGGAAACAGCCATAGTCTAAGAGTCATTCTTTAACAGGGTAGCTGTACGTACCAAATAATCTCATTCTTCTCAATGCTCTGTTTGCAGAACAGACAATTCGATACATAAGATCTTTTGTGAACAACATTATCTCTGTCAGCCAGCAAAATAACTCAATTGTTCTGGGTTTGGCAGAAAAGATATATATAACGAAAAATGTTATTTGTGTCGACAAAAAAGCTAAGAGGAATTGCTTGTATAGGCACATCCGTCATAGCAAAAGTGGTGTAATTGGCTATAATAAAATATCTTTCTTCTCTCAAGGATAAAATGGAGAGTTTTTTGTCCAAATAAAAGCAGATAATGCTCAGTGGTAAAAATGGTCTTTTTTACCATGTTTTATTATGATTCATCTAAGGGACTTATGTGCTATAGCTCACTTAAAGTGCCAAGCAGTCTATGTTTATGCAGATTCATGGTGGGAATTATGTTGGGTTGTTTTCAATAGGGAAGTAATTTCTTCTTCATTTTAATAAAAATGTAGTGGCTCTGATGAGTTTTCTCTGGACTAGTACAGATTGTACACACAACTTTTGGCAATGAGGGAGACCCACTCACGCCCAGCCTAGGACTGCCCAAGCATTATTTTAGTTACTGCTGTGTCACTTTAATGATTCATTACAAATTCTTTATTTCTGTTTTGAAGGTTTATTATTGGCAGTTAGTTGGTTGATGAAATTCTGTGCAAAATGATCTCAGGGGCATAACTACCCCTTGCATCCACAGGGAGGGCCGGGAACCTCTATCTTCTTATTTTTCCTATGACGGATATAGCCTCCTCCCAGAAAGCCACTGTAGATGAATAGGATAGGGGCCCCATCATATTTTTTGCTGGGGAGCCACAGTGATTCCTGTTACGCCACTGAACCTACGGTATATCCTTCAATGAGCTAAAATTAGTGGTACAAGTGGTAAGCCGTGTATGTTCTCGTTCAAATTGCTGTGTCTATATAGTGTTTCCATCTAGCGGGATGGTACACATCAATTGCTCTCTAATTGATTTCTATAATCAATAAAGTTTTACAGATAGATGTAAGATAACACTTTTTCGCCTCTTTATTTAAAGGCGAAAATGGTGCGTTGACCATTGCCAAGCACGTCAAATCGTGCCTTTTATACCAAATAGGCTGTAAAAATGTCACAGAAAATGTTCTTCAGAGGAGGTTGTAGATGCTGCTTTAAACCCCCACCTGCCCTTTCATCACCATGGAATAAAAATGACTTATATTCCCTTAGATAGAATGCGGAGAACAAAAACGTGGAAAGGGCGCCATTTAATTGTCTGTATATAACATGCTGCCTTTGTTGATTATTGACTGTTCAGAAATCTTAAAAAAATAAAGCAACCATTCCTACTCATAAATAGAATTGTAAAATATATAGGGCCACCATATAAAGCTTTTATAGTCTATTAAAGGTTTCATTTGCTTAGAAAAAGTAAAAATGCACTTGTGAGGTCAATGAGCTACAGAATGTGCGGATATGCATCTATCCCCCAACAAGTTTATTCTAAATGCTCAGTGTTCCCCTAGGGTCTTTTAGCCGGGGGCCCACCCGGCTACTTTTTCATGCCACCCGGCTGGAAAAAATTCCTTGAGAGAAACACTAGTGATTAAAAGAATTTAGATGTAGGTTTATTGGTGTGCCAATAGGTCAGTAAAAACTCCCACCAATACTGCCCATCCAGACCTGTTTTTTACACTTGTAAGATTATTTTAGCACTGTTTACTAGCTTTTCCAAAGTCCCAAGGCCACAAAAGGGTGGCACATGTGCTGTGTGCTGCAATGTTACATGGGTTACCTTCAAAAGGGAACTCACAACTCCCTGCAGATGTTGACAAACTACAACTCCCGGCATTCTACAACCACAGAATGCTGGGAGTCATAGTTTTCAAACATCTAGTGGGACAAAAGTTAGACATCCCTGTCCTATATAATGAGCATGATGCAGTGGACATTTTTCCCCACCACCAAATGTCCCCGTCCCACCCCACCCGGCTACTTTTTCATGCCACCCGGCTGGAAAAAAAATCTGGGGAGAACACTGATGCTGCTACTTAGTGGAGCAAGTAACCACAGTCAAGGCCTTAAACAGGGGCATATTTATAAACGATTGCTATTTTTGCATTTCACTATCGCAGGACATCGCAATGACAAATAGCGCTATTTTCGCCTTATTAATAAAAACGCTCGTTTTCGCTCTCGTCTTTGCGGGAAAGTGTCGCTGAGTCGATGTGTAGCGATAGTTTTCGCCTTATTCATTGCGTTAAGTGTGGTATCACACTGCGAAAGAGAGATTGCTCTCTAGTGTAATTTCAGAGGCTATTTTTGACACTTTTTTTTAAAGCCATTTATAAATAGGTGAATTTTCCCTTTTTGCCCCATTTCTCCCTTTTCTTGCATTTTCTGCAGTGTTATCAGAATTTTCTCCGAACATCATTACTATTGGAATGTTCCATTAACATGACTATTCCTTACACAGCACTATGGTAGGTTCCCATATTAATGGAACTGGTTTGGTAATTAGCTGCAGTTTGCTGAAAATAAACAATACTAAAAAATGTCCTATTAATAAAATAGAGAAAAATCGCCTTTTGAGTTTTACACTATTTACCATGTCTATTAAAAAAATAGAGGAAATTCACCTGGGTGAGTTTTACCCTATTTACCATGTCCTATTAATAAATAGAGAAAATTCGCCTGGGTGAGTTTTTACACTAATTTACCATGTCCTATTATAAAATAGAGAAAATTCGCCTGGGGGAGTTTACACTATTTACCATGTCCTATTAATAAAATAGAGAAATTCGCCTGGGTGATTTTACACTATTTACCATGTCCTATAATAAAATAGAGAAAATTCGCCTGGGTGAGTTTTACCCCACCTTTTAATTTTTTTCCATGTCCTATTAATAAAATAGAGAAAGTTCGCCTGGGTGAGTTTTACACTATTTACCATGTCCTATTAATAAAATAGAGAAAATTCACCTGGGGAGTTTTACACTATTTACCATGTCCTATTAATAAAATAGAGAAAATTCGCCTGGGTGAGTTTTACACTATTTACCATGTCCAATTAATAAAATAGAGGAAATTCGCCTGGGTGAGTTTTACACTACAGTATATACTCGAGTATAAGCCGACCCAAGTATAAGCCGAGGTACCTATTTTTACCTCAAAAAGTAAGAACCCATGATTGACTCGAGTATAAGCCGAGGGTTGAAATTATGGGAACTCTGCTGTCCATAAAAAAGACTCATTCCTTGGCACTCCAGATGTTTTGGAAACTACAACTCCCAGCATGCTTTATTTGCTGGGAGTTGTAGTTTCCAAACCCCTTTAGTGCCAAGGAATGAGGCTTTTTTATGGACAGCACCCCCCTGGAAAGGCCCAAAAGCATTCCCCCTTAGAGAGCCCCCCAGTTCAGGGATTGAGGTGGTAAATCTTTACAAAATCTGCTGCTGCTTACTGGTACTTCTCTATGTAACCAGCTACCGGTAACTTAATTCTCTGGGTCCTGCTGGCACTCTGCACGCTGCGCTGCATGTCCGTACTCGGCGGCTGTCTAACTTACTGCCCGCGCCGAGTAGTGATGTCACTACTCGCGCTGGACAGTAAGTTAGACAGCCACCGAGTACGGACATGCAGCTCAGCGTGCAGAGTGCCAGCAGGATCGAGAGAATTAGTTACAGGTAGCCGGTTACATAGAGAAGTACCGGTAAGCAGCAGCAGATTGTGAAAATTTACCATGACCCGAGTATAAGCCGAGGTCGGGTTTTGAGGCTATTTTTAAAGCCTGAAACCTCGGCTATACTCGAGTATATACAGTATTTACCATGTCCTATAATAAAAGAGAAAATTCACCTGGGGGAGTTTTACCCTATTTACCATGTCCTATTAATAAAATAGAGAAAATTCGCCGGGTGAGTTTTACACTATTTACCATGTCCTATTAATAAATAGAGAAAATTCACCTGGGGGAGTTTTACACTATTTACCATGTCCTATAATAAATAAGAGAAAATTCCCCTGGGTGAGTTTTACACTATTTACCATGTCCTATTAATAAAATAGAGAAAATTCACCTGGGTGAGTTTTACACTATTTACCATGTCCTATTAATAAAATAGAGAAAATTCCCCTGGGTGAGTTTTACACTATTTACCATGTCATATTAATAAAATAGAGAAAATTCACCTGGGTGAGTTTTACACTATTTACCATATCCTATTAATAAAATAGAGAAAATTCACCTGGGTGAGTTTTACACTATTTACCATGTCCTATTAATAAAATAGAGACAATTCGCCAGGGTGAGTTTTACACTATTTACCATGTCCTATTAATAAAATAGAGAAAATTCGCCTGGGTGAATTTTACACTATTTACCATGTCCTATTAATAAAATAGAGAAAATTCGCCTGGGTGAGTTTTACACTATTTACCATGTCCTATTAATAAAATAGAGAAAATTCGCCTGGGTGAGTTTTAAACTATTTACCATGTCCTATTATAAAAATAGAGAAAATTCGCCTGGGTGAGTTTTACACTATTTACCATGTCCTATTATAAAATAGAGAAAATTCGCCTGGGTGAGTTTTACACTATTTACCACGTCCTATTAATAAAATAGAGAAAATTCGCCTGAGTGAGTTTTACACTATTTACCACGTCCTATTAATAAAATAGAGAAAATTCGCCTGGGTGAGTTTTACACTATTTACCACGTCCTATTAATAAAATAGAGAAAATTCGCCTGGGTGAGTTTTACACTATTTACCACGTCCATTAATAAAATGGAGAAAATTCGCCTGGGTGAGTTTTACACTATTTACCACGTCCTATTAATAAAATAGAGAAAATTCGCCTGGGTGAGTTTTACACCTATTTACCATGTCCTATTAATAAAATAGAGAAAATTCGCCTGGGTGAGTTTTACACTATTACCACGTCCTATTAATAAAATAGAGAAAATTCGCCTGGGTGAGTTTTACACTATTTACCATGTCCTATTAATGAAATAGAGAAAATTCACCTGGGTGAGTTTTACACTATTTACCACGTCCTTATATTAAAAATAGAAAAAATTCACCTGGGTGAGTTTACACTATTTACCATGTCCTATTAATAAATAGAGAAAATTTGCCTGGGTGAGTTTTACACTATTTACCAGTTCTATTAATAAAATAGAGAAAATTCCCCTTGGTGAGTTTTACACTATTTACCATGTCCTGTTAATAAAATAGAGAAAATTCCCGGGTGAGTTTTACAACTATTTACCACGTCCTATTAATAAAATAGAGAAAATTCCCCTGGGTGGTTTTACACTATTTACCATGTCCTATAATAAAATAGAGAAATTCGCCTGGGTGAGTTTTACACTATTTACCATGTCCTATTAATAAAATAGAGAAAGTTCGCTGGGTGAGTTTACACTATTACCATGTCCTATTAATAAAATAGAGAAAATTCACCTGGGTGAGTTTTACACTATTTACCATGTCCTATTAATAAAATAGAGAAAATTCCCTGGGTGAGTTTTTACACTATTTACCATGTCCTATTAATAAAATAGGAAAATTCCCCTTGGTGAGTTTTACACTATTTACCATGTCCTGTTAATAAAATAGAGAAAATTCGCCTGGGTGAGTTTTACACTATTTACCACGTCCTATTAATAAAATAGAGAAAATTCCCCTGGGTGAGTTTTACACTATTTACCATGTCCTATTAATAAAATAGAGAAAATTCGCCTGGGTTGAGTTTTACACTATTTACCATGTCCTATTAATAAAATAGAGAAAATTCGCCTTTTGAGTTTTATACTATTTACCATGTCCATTAATAAAAGAGAAAATTTGCCTTTTGAGTTTTACACTATTTATTATATCTGTGGCTGAAAAAAAACAACAAATGTGTTAGGCTATTTTTAAATAACAAAGATACTGGTAGGTGTTCAGTTTGTTTAACCAATTTAATACTACCGTACTTTGAAAAACCACCAGGGAGTATTACCTATTTACCATCATATGTGCTGAGCTTTTTTAGCATTATTAGTGCTACTTTTTGCTAGATAATTTTCGCTTTTGATGAAAATTCGCCTTTTTAATAACTTTGATGGAAGGAAAAGTTAAAAGTTAAAAAAATGATGGTAAAGGTTGGTGGGGAAAAAAGCAAAAATAATGTCCCCTTATAAATATGTCCCTCAGACCCCCATTGACTTTATTTGTAAATAAGAAAATCGGAACCTTAAAAAAAAAAATCTTTAAAGGACCTGTAAACCCCCCTTAAGCCCCCAAAATAACTATGTCCCATTCGTTTCTATTATTCACAGGGAGGTGAGAACGCTATTCTCACCTCCCTGTGAAAATAGGGCGATGTGGGGACCTGGAACTTACCTTACACGCCGCTCACACTCGCAGCCGCTCCTGCACTGAAAGCCGCTCTGGTCCCGACCACTGGCCCTATCTTATGTGCACCAATTCAAAAGATAGGGCGCGCGATCGGGACAGAACAGCTGTTCGTGCAGGAGCGGCTGCGAGTGGAGCGGCAGGTAAGGTAAGTTCCAGGTCCCCCAATCTTCATATATTCACAGGGAGGTGAGAATAAGGTGGGACATAGTTAAATATGCTTGACAGGTTACCGCAGCGATGTATGGCAAAAGCGAAATGTAGCGGTATATGACCTTTCACCACTGGTTATCACTGCTTATAAATAGCAAAAAGTCCAAATTTGGCGAAAAGGTTGCGTTTAAGAAGGCAAAAAGTTTAATGAACCTTTATAAATATGCCCCCAGAGTAGAATATGGGAAATAACATAGTTCTCAGGAACACAAGTCCAGTAAACACATTGCCTATCATCAGCTGTTCTGTGTACCACTTTGTGGCAATGAAGGAGGGCTGGGATCTTTTTATTTATATTATTGCTTTCTGTCGGCAGCTGATAGATCTGATAGTAGATTGTAAATCTCTATAACCAATTTAGCAGATAATATTATTATTATTATTATTGTGGATTTATATAGCACCAACTCTTCTGTGGCGCTTTACAGTTGCAATACACTTTTAATGGTTTTAGGACATATATGACAATATAGCTATCGGATCAGATTGCACTGATGGATTGATAATGAATAATAGAGGTGGCCAGTTCGTGGATCCGAAAAACCAGATCCGCGGCGAATTTCCAAATTCTGAGAAATGCAGATCTCATGGATTTTCCGGAATTCCGCTTTCCGAATTTTTTTCCGAACTGCGTTCGAATTTTTTTTTGAAAAATCTGGAAATTTCGAAAATTCAAGAAATTTCGAAAATATTCTAGAAAATTAACATTTTTAAAAAAATTTAAAAATTTGGCAAAAATGATACAGTAATTGCTGTAAAGGGCCCTGGGAAATGGTCTGGGGAACTTTCTAAAATAATCTGATTGCAACCAATTCTGATTAGTTACAATCAGGACTTTCAGAAAGAATCTGATGTTTATACCACACCAATCACATTCTTTTCCCATCAGAATTGGTTACAATTAGATTCTAATCTTATTGTAACCAATTCTGATTAGCATACTAACTAGAGATGGACCGGATTGTGGAACCAGACCTGGTTCCACGGCAGATCTCCGAGATCTGCCAATCCGTGGAACTCACGGATTTTCCAGAATATGGCTTTTCGTTTTCCGAACCCATGTTTGAACATTTTCGAAGATTTTCATGTATCAAATTCACTAATGGCAACAGTTTTTACCCGTGCCAATGCGTTTCATGTGCTTTATGTGATTTTGTTGCGTTTGCACATGCGTTTTTTCATTAAGTATTGAAAAAGTATTTAAAACGCGGAACGCAAATCGCAATCACAACACGCGTTTTCCAAGCGTTGCCGCAAACGGCAAAAAAAAACCGCAGCAGTGTGGCCTAGCCCTTAGAGAGTTTTTTTCCAGCTTTCTGTGTGGGAATTTTAGTGTGGTGGATTAGCACTTGTTGTTAACACTCCTGTATTCACACATTTGGGACCCAAAAGTCCTTTTGAGGACTAAACCCCCCCACCCATTAGTTTTTTGGACAAATTTAGTGTTAGGCATTTTAGAGGTCTACTGGTCCTATTTAAAAACCACAGTATTGCAGTTTAGCGATACAGTGCATATCGATAATGTACAACCGCGGAAGTAAATTAACGCTGAGCTTTCGTTAATTTACAAACCAATTCTGGAGGACCAGAACTATGTAGCCCATCCATTATAGTGCACTTTGGTGCTGTACGTGCCTTTTGCCCATTTGAATGCTCTAAATCCAGGGCAAGCGCAGGACTGTTAGGGGGGGGATTTCTGAAGAAGCACAGTAGGAAGTTCATGACTAGAGAGGACTAGACCCAAACTTGAACACAAGCTTTAAACGGGTGAACTATTCCGGATTTTGAACTTTCGAACTTTAATGATTATTGAATTTTCGATAATTATGAATGTTCAAATTATATTCCCAGACTTTAGCACTCCATAACCTATACAGAAAATACCCCTCCGTTAGCGGAGCTCCACGTCAGCGGCCTTTCAGCATGGTGCCGCAGTCCTTGAAAACATATACACTGCAAATAACGGGCTTCAAGCTTTAGGGTTTTAAAACTTCACCTTCATTTGTAAGCAATTCTGATTGGATACATTAAAATTATTTTAGAAAGAATCTGATTGGTATACTAACCATAAGATTCTTTTCAATCAGATTGGTCTATTCCCCAGAATTTTCTGAGGTCCCAGAGCCATTTACAGTAAGTTACTGTAAAATTATTTACAAATTTTCAAAATTCCTTGAAAACTCGAAAATTCCTTGAAAACTCGAAAATTCCTTGAAAACTCGAAAAATCTCGAATTTTCGAAAAATATGGAACGCGGCTGAAAATAGAATGCGGAAGCTCGAAAAAAGTGCGATAGTGAGGAAAGTAATTTTTTTTTAGTTTGAGTATATGTACGTGTACCCAGACCATTTCCCAGGTCCCACAGCCATGTACAGTAAGTTACCATTGCTGTTTTACCTTATATTTAGGCAGATCTGTGCAGATTTTTTTTCTCCCATTGACTTTAATGGGTTTTTACGCAGATTTTCGAATTTTTTCGAAAATCTGCAAATACACAGGCGGAACGGATTTTAGCAGTTTCAGTCATCTCTATAATGAATGGACATGGAAAATGTATGGACTGTAATGATTCATGGAAGTTGAGGATTTGTTACACATGAAAGATGTGGGGGCTCGAACCCCTTGACTTTTGCAGCAAAAATAATACATTTGTATTTAAAGGGAATGTCCACCACTCTAATCAAAAAAGCATATATAGTAGAAACCCCCCAAAACCTAGAGTTCGTTTTATAAAAAACTTTTATTCGGTTCGAGAGTTTTCATACTTACATGCTACCTCCTTGCTCACTGCCGTGGCCGCATGAGACAACCGTTCTGGCACTCCAGATGTTTTGGAAACTACAACTCCCAGCATGCTTTATTTGCTGGGAGTTGTAGTTTCCAAACATCTGGAGTGCCAAGGAATTGGGGATTACTCTCCATTTAAAGGAGCCGAGGTCGGGTTTTGAGGCTATTTTTAAAGCCTGAAAACCTCGGCTTATACTCGAGTATATACAGTATTTACCATGTCCTATTAATAAAATAGAGAAAATTCACCTGGGGGAGTTTTACCCTATTTACCATGTCCTATTAATAAAATAGAGAAAATTCGCCTGGTGTGAGTTTTACACTATTTACCATGTCCTATTATAAAAATAGAGAAAATTCACCTGGGGAGTTTTACACTATTTACCATGTCCTATTAATAAATAAGAGAAAATTCCCCTGGTGGAGTTTTACACTATTTACCATGTCCTATTAATAAAATAGAGAAAATTCCACCTGGGTGATTTTTACACTATTTACCATGTCCTATTAATAAATAGAGAAAATTCCCCTGGGTGAGTTTTACACTATTTACCATGTCATATAAAAATAGAGAAAATTCACCTGGGTGAGTTTTACACTATTTACCAATCCTATTAATAAAATAAGAAATTTCACCTGGGTGAGTTTTACACTATTTACCATGTCCTATTAATAAAATAGAGACAATTCGCCAGGGTGATTTTTACACTATTTACCATGTCCTATTAATAAAATAGAGAAATTCGCCTGGGTGAATTTTAACTATTTACCATGTCCTATTATAAAATAGAGAAAATTCGCCTGGGTGAGTTTTACACATTTACCATGTCCTATTAATAAAATAGAGAAAATTCGCCTGGTTGAGTTTTAAACTATTTACCATGTCCTATTAATAAAATAGAGAAAATTCGCCTGGGTGAGTTTAACACTATTTACCATGTCCTATTAATAAAATAGAGAAATTCGCCTGGGTGAGTTTTACACATTTTACCACGTCCTATTAATAAAATAGAGAAATTCGCCTGAGTGAGTTTTACACTATTTACCACTCCTATTAATAAAATAGAGAAAATTCGCCTGGGTGAGTTTTACACTATTTACCACTGTCCTATTAATAAATAGAGAAAATTCGCCTGGGTGAGTTTTACACTATTTACCACGTCCTATTAATAAAATGGAGAAAATTCCCTGGGTGAGTTTTACACTATTTACCACGTCCTATTAATAAATAGAGAAATTCGCCTGTGAGTTTTACACTATTTACCATGTCCTATTAATAAAATAGAGAAAATTCGCCTGGGTGAGTTTTACACTATTTACCACGTCCTATTAATAAAATAGAGAAAATTCGCCTGGGTGAGTTTTACACTATTTACCATGTCCTATTAATGAAATAGAGAAATTCACCTGGGTGAGTTTTAACACTATTTACCACGTCCTATTAATAAATAGAAAAAATTCACCGGGTGAGTTTACACTATTTACCATGTCCTATAATAAAATAGAGAAAATTTGCCTGGGTGAGTTTTACACTATTTACCATGTTCCTATTAATAAAATAAGAAAATTCCCCTTGGTAGTTTTACACTATTTACCATGTCCTGTTAATAAAATAGAGAAAATTTGCCCGGGTGAGTTTTACACATATTACCACTGTCCTATTAATAAAATAGAGAAATTCCCCTGGGTGAGTTTACACTATTTACCATGTCCTATTAATAAAATGAGAACGATGGCAGATTTTGTAAAGATTTACCACCTCAATCCCTGAACTGGGGGGCTCTCTAAGGGGGAATGCTTTTGGGCCTTTCCTGGGGGGTGCTATCCATAAAAAAGCTCAATGATCGAAAATGCGATCGGAGGCCTTTCACGTTGTCCCATAGTATTTTGAAGATTCCGGACTGTTCAAGGCGATTTAGAAAATAGCGAAAAAAGGCCGTACATACGATTTTTGAAAATAGCCCCGTACTTTAGACAGATTATGAAAATAGCCCTGTACTTCAAGTCCTGAAAATCTGGAGGATCCGTCCAGGATCGGACGATCTTTTGAGTTCAGAAAACGAGGGGTTTTGTCGAACCTGGATCCCGTCTCTTATTTTAAATTAGTGATTGATCCCCGGGATAAGGAGCTATGCCTTACCTCGGTTCTTCAATTCAAATTCAGGAATCCAGGACCGAAGGAAAGTAGTATTACCTTTTGACACAATCCACCCGATGCAGAGCTGAAAATCTCAACCGTTTCTGGTTTATTCTATATTAGCGGCATATTGTGTGCATCACACGAAAGAGATTCTGTCTGCCTCAATCTGCTCGGTGAGCTTTTTTTTTTATAAAATTGGAGAGAAGAGGAGACCAAGGAAATCACCAGTCAATCATTGGTGTGAGGCAGCATTTAGCGCCATGGATTGACTGCATGGAGGCAGGAGACATTACTCGTCCACAGAATGGGAAATTAATATCCTTAATATCTGGTTTAGCAATACTAGTATAATGAGCTGAATATACAGTAGGATTGGGGCAGGTTAACTGACAGTGCACCAGATTTTGTTGTTAAGTGTGAAGATGCCCTTTAAATAGAGAATTCTGTAAGTCACAGTTAAAATTACTTGAATGTGAGTGACCTGGGTAAATGTTGACCTGGGTTAGGTGACAGTGTAGCTGTGATCTGAACTGACTTAGATACAAAAATGTTGCCCCTTTAGATTTTCCCGTCGGGAAACGAATCAATTTATTTGGGACCCAATGATTTATTACAAAATCACATCTGTACATTTTACGGTGCCTTCTTTACTCAGCTCTTTAGGACTCTCCACATAGTAAAGGGAAGGTTTCATGAGTCCCACAGCACATCTGCTTACACATCTAGATCAGTTAAAATATTGTGCTCATTGCATCTAAGATGCTCTGCCATGCAAGGGAGTTCGTGAAATAGGTTAGTATTACTGATAGGAGTTAGTGTCACGTTGTAGGAGTGACGCATCTCTATGAACCTAACACCAAGGTAGGTATACAAAAAACTAATAGTATAGTTTTTGTTATAATCCGTATTTGCCAGTAACTTAACAGGCAGGATCTGTGGAATTAAATATAAAAAAAAAACAACGTTAGACTTCGATCAGGTAGTATTTTTTAACTGCAATAGCGAGAAAATGTGAGGAGATGTAAGACAACCTGAAATGCAGTCAGATGATCAAGATGATTCAGCTACTGAGTCTCCAGTTATCGCGTTCAGTCATGGGATGTAACAGATAAACATTCACAACCAATGCTGAAGCCAGGGGCGTCTCAGAGTTTGCACCACCTGAAGCCAAACCAAACTTTTAAATGCTGCCCCTATGTACCACTAGCGCCATGAAGGTGCCCCAGCAAACCTGGAAGGCTGGTTTATTAAAAATTTGGTCATTGTAAACGTTCACATCATGACGGTATTGATACAGCTCTCATAAAAGACATTTATCCCACATCATTTCATTTTGTAGAATAAAAGATTTTCCCAAGAGATTGGATACCTCCACTCCCACCACATCATGTCTTTTTAGCAGGGGCCCTAACAACACAACTAAGTTGCCCTCACGCACACGCTGGACGCAAACTAGGTAAATAACATGCCCTAATTGCCGCAGATCACACAGATAGGACAATAACTTGCCCTAATCCAGATAACACAGATAGGTACATAAAATGCCCTAATGCCCCAGATCACACAGATAGTACATATTAACATGGCCTAAGCCAGATCACACCAGATGAAATACCATATAACATCCCTAATGCCAGATCACACAGATATGTACATAAAATGGCCCTAATGCCCAGATCACACAGAAGGACAATAACATGCCCTAATGCCCAGATCACACAATAGGTTACAATAAACATGCTAATGCTCAAGATCACACAGATAAGGTACATTATAACATGCATATGCCCAGATCAACACAGTGGTACATATAAACATGCCCTAATGCCCAGATCACACAGATAGTAATAAAAATGCCCAATGCCCAGGATCACACAGAGTAGTACATATAACATTGCCATAAGGCCCAGATCACACGCAGATAGGGTACATATAACATGCCCTAATGCCCAGATCACAACAGATAGGTTACGATATAACATTGCCCTATGCCCCAGCTCAAACAGTAGGTACATATTAAAGCCCTAATGCCCAGAATCACACCAGATAGGTGGTAGCAATAATCATGCCCTAATACCCAGCATCACACAGATAGGTACGCTAACGTGCCCTAATGCCCCAGCTCCACCCACAGAATACCGGAACATATAACATCCCTAATGCCAGATCACACAATCGGTACATATAACATGACCTAAGCCAGAGTAAACAGAAGGTACATCATAACATTGCCCTAAGGCCAAGATAACACAGAAGGTACATATAACATGCCCTAATGCCCAGCTCACAAGATAGGTAAATTTATTTTTTGATAACAGGCCCTAATTGCCAGATCACACAGATAGGTACATAAACATGCCCTACCTAATGCCCAGATCACACAGATAAGTTACAAGATAACATTGCCCTAATGCCCAGGTCCAGATCACACAGATAGGTACATATACAGCCCGAATGCCCCGATCACACAGATAAATACATTATAACATGCCTAACCTAATTGCCCAGATCACACAGATAGGTACATATAAAACATGCCCTAAATGCCAGACACACAGATAGGTACATATAACATGCCCTAATGCCAGATCAACGAGAAGAGATAAATACCTTATAAATGCCCTAATGCCAGATCACACAGATACAATACATTATACATGCTAAGCCCAATTCCACGAAAGGTAATTATAAATGCCCTATGCAGATCACACAGATAGGTTACAAAACATGCCCCTAATTGCACAAGATCAACAGATAAATATCAAGATAACATGCCCTAATGCCCAGATAACCACAGATTAAGTACATATAACTGCCCTAATGCCCAGATCACACAGATAGAATACCATAAAACATGCCCTAATGGCCAGATCACACGAGTAGGGAAATAACAGGCCCTAATGCCCCAGATCACCACAGAAGGACCATATAAACATGCCCTTAATGCCCCGATCACACAGATAAATACAATAACATGCACTAATGCCCAGACCAACAGATAAAATACAATAACATGCCCATAATGGCCCAGATCACACAGATAGGTACATATAACAGCCCTAAGCCCAGATCACACCAGATAGGTACATATAAACATGCCCTAAGTGCACGATTCACACAGGATAAATACATCATAACTGCCCTAATGCCCAGATCACATTGAGATAGGTACATTATAAACATTGCCCGAATGCCCAGACACAAGAACCCATGATCAGCACAGATAATTTACATATAAAATGCCCTAATGCCCAGATCACACAGATAGGACATATAAATGCCCTAAGCCCAGATCACACAAAGAGGTTACATTATAAATGCCCTATGCCCAGAGCACCAAGATAGGTACATATAACATGCCCTAAAAGATTTTTTCCAAGAGATTGGAAGCCCCACCACATCATGTTCTTTTTAAGCAGGGCCCTAACTAACATAAACCAAGATTGCCTACGCACACGCGGACGCAAAGGGACATATAACATGCCCTAATGCCCGTCACAAGATAGGTACATCTACACATGACCTAAGCCAGAGTCCCACAGATAGGTACAATAACATGCCCTACTGCCAGATCACACAGATAGTACCTTAAACATGCCCTATGCCCAGTCACACAGATAAAAAAAAATAAACAAAAAGCTCACGCACTGCAATTTATTTTTCTGGTCTGCTGATGCTTTCATGATGCTTTCTAAAAGAAATAAACTTAAGAGCAAGCTCTGTTGCCGCCTCTCTGATATTAGCAGGGCGCTGCCTGAGCATGATCATATTTCCTGCATTAGAGAGACACTCATGCTGAAGGAATTCCCCCGCTGCCTACTTGAGAGCGAGAGAAAGGGGGAGATCTATTTGATGTATACCAGGATCAGCCTACAGGCTATTCAGCTTTAAATATTTGTGGGCTGCCAGTACGACATTGCTTAAGTTAAAGTACCGAACTGCTAGATCACTGTTAAGTCTTTACAAGGCAGATATACTGTAGGGATGTGTATCCTTCCAACCTCTAAAGAATGTTTTATTAGGACAATATGCGCACGAATGTGGGCATCTAAGGGTGGTAAAATGAAGTTTGTGGATGGACGTTAACCAGAACGCTATGATACAGGAATAAGAATTATAGATACAGTAAACGCTTGTTAATGACTGGAACACAAATAACACTAATTAAGACAGTTAGGTTTGCATTTCAAAGGGGAGAATACAGGACATTGTCAAACTTGATTAAATGTATCAACTCTTTTTTAAATAAATAATTTGTAATTATGTTTTTGTGCCAGTGACTGTAGATTATGTCATTACAAAACCCATGCATAGACACGTGCAAACAACGCCCATGCCCTTACAAGTAATGACATTGCATCACCATTCGTTAGACACAAATAAAGATAACAATGGAAAAGTGACTGTGTTATTTATCTAAATGATTAAAGGGGAAGATGCCATGTACCTGTGTGTGTGGATGTAATACGGGTTAGTTTAGATAGATGTATGCTAACCTGGTGTGTTGTGGGAGGTCAATACGGGTAGTTTAGAATAGAGCCATGCTAACCTGTGTTGTGGATGTATAGGGTTAGTTTAGATTAGATGCCGATGCTAACCTGGGGGTGTGGATGTAATATACGGGTTAGTAGTTGATGTTAATGCCCAGATCACACCAGATAGGTACATAGTAAACCTGCCCTTAATACCCAGATAACACAGATAGTACCCTAAACATTGCCCTAATGCCCAGCCCACCACAATAGGAAAATAAACATTCCCTAATGCCCAGATTCACACACGATAGGTACATATAAACATGCCCTTAATGCCCAGACCACAGATAGGGTACAATAACATGCACTGCCTAATGCCCAGATCACACAATAGGTATACATATTAACAGCACCTAATGCCCAGATCCACAGATAGGTACACTAACATGCCCAATGCGCAGATCACACAGATAGGTACATTTATTAATCATGCCCTAAATGCCCAGACTCAACAGATAGAAGTTACATACGTAAACATGCCCGAAGCCCAGATCACAACAGATAGGTACAGATAACTGCCTAATCGCCCAGATCACACAGCTGAAAATACATATAACATGCCCTAGTAATGCCCAGAGTCACACAGATAGGGTCCAGATAACGTGCCCTAATGCCCAATCACACAGATAGGTAATCTATAAAAATGCCCTAGCCAGATCACACAGAAAAATACATATAACAGGCCTATATGCCCAGATCACACAGATAAATACATATAAAAACATGGCCCTGCAAGCCAAGACACACAGATAGGTACATATAAACGGCCCTAATGGCCCAGGATCACACAGATAGTTACATATAACATGCCCCTAAGCCAGTGAATAACACAGATACCTACATTAAAATAGCCCTAATTGCCCAGATCACCACAGATAAGTACATATAAATGCAAAATTGCACAGATCACACCGATAAATACATATAACATGCCCTAATGCCCAGTAATAACAGATAGGTACATATAACCTGCCCTACTGCCCAGATGACACAAGATAAGGTACATATAACATGCCCTAATGCCCAGATCACACAGATAAAGACATTATAACAGCCATAATGCCAAGATATCAACACCCAAATACAAGATAAGCCCTAATGCCCAGATCACACAGAAGATAGGTAATATAACATTGACCTAATGCCCAGATCAACCAGATAGTACCATATAACAATGCCCTAATGCCAGATAAACAGATACAATACCATATAAATGCTCCCATGCCCGATACATAGATAAGGTACATATAAAATGCCCTATATGCCCAGCTCACACCGCTAATTACATATAACATGCCCAATGCCAGATCCACACAGCTAGGTAATATACACATGCCCTAATGCCCAGATCATCACAAATAGGTACATATAACATTCACGAAGTGCCCAGAGCACACAGATAGTGACAATAACAGGCCTAAAAGATCTTTTCCCAAGAGGATGAAGCTCCCCACCAACATCATGGGTCTTTTGAGGCAGGGCCTAAACATAACTAACCAAGTGTGCCATCACGCGCCACACGCTGAAGCAAATAGGTAACATTAAACAGGCCCTAATAATGTCCCAGATCACACAGTGCGTTACATTATAACATGCTCCTAATGCCCAGATAACACAGGAGAGGTACATAACTAATAAGACCGTAATGCCCAGATCACACAGATAGTACATATAAACATGCCCTTAATGCCCAGACAACACAGCTTAAATAAAAAATAAATAAAGCTCACGCACCTGCAATTTTAGTTTTATTCTGGGTCTGCCTGATGCTTTGCTAAAAGAAATACAAATTAAAGTCAAGCTCTGTCTGGCCTTGGCCTCTTGAGATTTAGCAGTGGGCGATTGCCTCCTGAGCATTTGCTCAATTTCCTCATTAGAGGACACTCTGCTGAATGCTATTCCCCCAGCTGCCTACTTTCTGAGAGGTAGCAGACAGGAAAGGGGGAGATATATTTTTGAATGTATAACAGCTCAGTCCACATCTAACTCGCTTCTTAATTATTGTGTGCCAGTCCGACCCTGCTATTTAACAGTACCTCTAAACTGTAGTAGATCATGTTAGTCTGTAAAAGGCATATTACGTAAGGGTTGTGGTATCATTCCAACCTCTAAGAAAAGTTTTATGGCAATATGCCGCAATGAAGGGGACTAAAGTGGCTCAACTGAAGTGCAGTTGTGGAAGTCTTTTAACAGCCCTGCTTATGAACCGCATACGCTATGCTACATGACCCGCTGTTAATGACTTGGCACACCACATAACCTCAGTCCCGCTACACCAGTTCGGTTGCCTTTACAGGGCAGATATCCAGGCCCTGTCCCCCCCTGATTACATTATCCAACTTTTTTTTAACTAACTCCGAGTACATTATGTTGTTGTGCCAGTGTTGACGGTCCGCTGATGTCGTTACATAACCCATTGCATATACCACTGCCCCACACCAAGGGCCCATGCCATTAACAAGTAATTGAAATTGCATCACCATCTGGTTAAACAAATAAATGACTAACAATTGGGAAAAAGTGGACTGTGTATATTATTCTAAAGATTTAAAGGGGAAAGATTGCATGCAACCTGTGTGGTGGATGTAATACGGGCTAGTTTAGATAGATGTCATGATAAACTGGTGTGTGGGTGTATGTGTGTAAACGGGTTGTTTAGGAGTTAGATAGATGCTGCTAACTGTGGGGGGGAGTAATGTAATACGGGAGTTTAGATAGATTGCCATGAGAAACCCGGTGGGTGGATGTAAGAGGGTTAGTTTAGATAGATGCCCATTTGCTATGTGAGTTGTGTGGATACTACGGGTGTTTAGATAGATGCCATGCTAACCTGTGTGTGGGGATGTAATACGGGGTAGTTTTACTGATAGATGCCATGCAACCTGTTGTGTGTCGGATTAATACGGATTTAGTAGATAGATGACCACATGCTACCTGGTGGGGATGTAATAAGGGTAGTTTAGATAGAATGCATCGCAACTGTGTGGTGATGTATACGGGTAGTTTAGGATAGATGCAACATTGCTAACCTGTTGTGTGTGGTGTTAATACGGGTTAGTTTTAGATAGATGCCAGCTAACTGTGTGTGGGATGAAACGGGTTCGTTTAGGATAGATGCCATGCTAACCTGTGGTGTTGATGTAATGACGGGTTGTTTAGATTAGATGCCCTGCTAACCTGTGGTGGAGTTAATACGGTAGTTGTAGATAGATTGCCAAGCATAAACCTGTGGGTGTGGAGGTTAGAATACGGGTGAGTTTCGATAGATGCCATGCTAACCTGGTGTGTGGATGTAATACGGGTAGTTTAGATAGATGCCATGCTACCCGGGGTGTGGATTGTAAACGGGTTAGGCTGTTTTAGGGTTTCAAAAACTTGATCCAGTCCTGCACCGGACGGGCAACGGGCACCCCAATGCTAATTACACAGATTTAATAAACTCTTAGTCCTCATCCAAGGGGTCAAACTGGTTCACCCTTGCCAGGACGGAGTCTGATCAGATTAAGGCTTACTTACTTATGAACGAACACAAGTTAACCATAAACAATTTGTTTTTTGGTCACACATCCCTTTTAAATGACGTGGGCCCCTAGTGCCTGTTTTCTGGGTGCCCAGCAGTCAGCGGCCTGGCTTCTTCCAACTCTTTTTAATGTCCTTCCAAATAAGTTTTAATAAACATCATTATAAATGAGCTATTGAGAATAGAGATGGCGGAACTTCACAAGACGTTAGTTTTTTCGTTCGTTTTCGAAACTTCGGAAAAGTCAATTTAGGGTGGTAAAAATTTTGGGCAAGTCGGGATCGAGGATTGAACTAAAGGCCAACAATCTGCAGCAGGGCACATTTGGGGTCCCGTGGCTCAATCAGGGGACCTTACAAGCACCACTTAGAGGCACCTGACAGTGCCTTTGAGGGATAAGGGGTCCCGCAGTTCAAAAGGACCCCCCTCCTTAGAAGTGTCCTTGTGCCCTGACAGTGCCCGTGGGGCTTTAAGGTCCGCGCCGAAACCGCTCACCCCCTCCCCACACTTAGAGTGCCGTGTAATTAAGGAGTCCCGCAGCTCGAACCAAGGACCCGTCACTGGACTTATAAGTGCTCTTGCGGGGTGGGGGGGGGGGACACTGAAGTGCCTATTGGCACAGCTTAAAATCATATGATCCACATAACAATCATATTTGAATAAAATATTGAAATATGAGGGTTATTGTGTGATCCATATGATTGACAAGCAGGAAATCGTAACCAATCTAATGGGATTGGCCCTTTCTACAAACCTATATAATGAGCTGCAAACCTCCAAGTGAGCTAAGAAGCAATCGCAGCTGAAGATGGCAGAAGAAAAAGTAAAGAGGAAGAAAAAATGAAAGAGAGACTTGGATCAAGAGTTGGCAAACAAACGGCAACATTGTGGCAACTCAGCTGCTAGAAGACCTTTTTAGGACCAGGGGGTCCGTGTTCGAGCTGCAGGCCCCGCGCAAGGGCACTATAAGTGCCGGGGAGGGGGTCCCGTTTGGGCGGCAGCCGACCCGCCCCAAAGGGCAATGTATTCCACAGGCCCACCCAAGGGTACAAGGAAATTATAGTGCCGGGGAGGGGGGTCTGGTTCGAACTGAGGAGCTGAAGTGTCGGCTCAGGAATGTTGGAATCCTTGAGTGGGCGAATGACGCGAATTCCGGTGTCTCGGGTTTCTTCAAATCGCTCGAGCTACAGAACGTCGGAAATCTGGGAAGGTTCCAAGATTCTCAAATGTGCGAGATGATTGCGATGATTTTCAGTTACGAAAAAGTGCGGAAGTTTGATAAAGTTCACCTCAAACTCGGGTCTGTGTCCTTCTCCTGAGGCGCCAGAAAAACTACAGATAGTAATTAGGGCTTAATAAATTTAACAAAATAAGCTACACACAACACACATTACACACACCTACACCACATAACACACACACACATACAACACACAAACATACAACATACACACACACAAGTACACACATAATCAGCACACACGTCACCCACACAACACACACAAACACCACACACCACACACATACACACACACACACCATAACACACACACACACCTACACCCATACACACACATCACATTACCACACCACACATAAACACAAACACACACACATACCAACACATACACACCCACACCACACACACATTACCAAACACACACACACACACCACATCCAACACACCATAACACACACACAACATTTTATTTCGTTACACTACATTGCACCTTTCCATATATAGAAACCTAGTTTGGGGGTGATCTGTTATGAATAGAGTGATTATAGGTGATGGGACTTGCCCTTTTAAACTGGCTGGTTGAAGGGGATATATGGTGGTGTGTGGTGACGAGTGCTAAAGCATGACAGTCGACCTTACTACATAAACAAGAGACTCGGCGCCGATCGGAGGAAATAAAAACATCCTCCAATGTGAGAAACGCTATGGTACAGAATTAAAATATTCAACTTATTAAAGACAAATAAAAAGGCAAAAAAAAATGATACAGTACTCAGCCTGCGGAGGCAGTTCTGCCACCATTCAATGGCAACATTGGCATTGACCATGGCCATAGATGTGGACACAGGCATTAAGGAGGACAGTAACCATTAATCACAATCACGGCCCAAATTCTTAGAATGAGTCTTAGTCCTTTAACCATGCAACAATCCTGTAGTATGGAATTACCTTACAATAAAGTCTTTGGCACCTGATGTAACATGAGGCCTCGTTATTAGAACGATCAGGGTATATGGTCTGGTTATAGGTTCTGGTTATATGGTGCTGGTGAGATGTTTGGTTATATGTTTTGGTTAATGTTCTGGTTTATAGGCTTCTGGTTATATGGTTCTGGTTATATGGTTTCGGTTTATATGACTTTGGTTATCTTCTGGTTGATAGCTCTGGTATTGCTTTGGTATATGGTTGGTTATATTGGTGATGGGTTATAATGCTCCTGGTTATATGGTTCTGGTTATAGTCTGGTGATTATGGGTATGTATATGATTCTGGTTATGATGTTCTGGTTATATGGTTCTGGTTATATGCGTTTGGTATATGGTTCTGGTATATGGTTCTGGTGATATGCTCTGGTTATGCTTCTGGTTTTTGGTATATGCTTCTGTTATATGGTTAGGTTATATGTTATGGTTATATGCTTATGGTTATATGCTTTCTGTTATATGGTCTGGTTATATGCTCTGTTATATGCTTCTGGTTATAGTGCTTTGGTTATATGCGTTCTGGTTCTGGTCAGAAAATCAGCGAAGAGCAGAGAAATCACATCAGGCTAGGCCACACTAACCAATGCCAACAGAACACATGGCGGGGGCCACATTGTTGTCTGACGTTTGAAATATTGTGCAAATCGCAGCGCAAAGGACGGTAACGCGCATGAAACAATAATACATTTATTAATGCTAATTCCAAATTAACGTTGGGTCACTCTCAAACGTTGTCATCATCACCCAAAACACCAACACACCTATACTGGACACACAGGACACATGCAGATGGACAAATGCTTCCTTTAATTCCTTAACACTGCAGGGAATGTCCAGCCTGTCTCGTTCTGGAATGATTGCTGGTATTGTTGACTGCCCCCACTGTCATAATAAGAAAAGCTCTCGTCAGATCATAATTACTACTTAATTAGACCTCCAATTAACCTAGTTTTTGCTTTTAAAGATGATTAGAATCAAAAATAAATCCAGATGGCAGACGTCTTTTTTACAGAAGGGTGCGTAGACATAATGCTAATACCTCGTCATTGATTGTATGATTACTGGGTTGTAGACATTAATGGCAACTTACCTCTTCTGATTGCATTCAACTGCAACATAGACATAATGCAATTACCTTTCGTGATGCATACCTGGTCATAGAAATAATGATTACCTATCTGATGCATTCACGTGATGTAGGACATAAGCTAATACCCTCACTTGATTATCACCTGTGGTAGGACTAATGTAATTACCTTCTTGATTGCAATCAACTGCATATAGGGACATAACGCTAATACCTCTCGTCTTTGATGCATTCAACGCATCATAGCTGACATAAGGTAATTACCTAGCTTGATTGAACACCTGTGTGTAGGACATGCTAAGTGACCTCTCTTGATTGTATCACCTGTGTGTAGGAATTAGCTAATACCTCTCGTTGATTGTATTCACTGTGTGTAGGAATAATGCTAATTACCTCTCTTGATTGTAGTCCACCGTTTGTTGTATGAACCATACTGCTAAATTACCTCTCTTGATGTTTCACTGGTGTTAGACATTAATGCTAATCACCTCTCTCTTGATTGCATTCACTCTGGTGTAGACATACTGCTAATCACCTCTCTCATTGGCATTCACCGCATCATAGACATAATGCTAATTACCTCTATTGATTGCCATTTACCTTGTCAAAGACAAATGCCTAATACCTCCTGTTGATTGCATTCATCTGTGATCATAGGACAAGCTATACCCTCCCTTGATGCAACCGTGTGAAAAATAAAGTAATGTTTAATTACCTCTTTATTGCATCACTGCATCATAGCACCTGCTTATTACAATGCTTGATGCCATTTCACCTGGTTTTATAGAAATAATGTAAGTACCTCTTCTTGATGCATTACTGTGTCATAGAATTAGATCTAAACCTTCGTGTGATTGAATCCTCATGTGTATAGACAAGCTAATTACCCCTCCATTGATTGCATTACTGGTTGAAAAAATTAATGTAATTACCTCTCGTGATTGCATTCACCTGACATAATAGACACCAATGCGACCAATATCTTGATTGCATCACCTGTTTTATAGACATAATTGCTAATTACCTCTCTTGATTGCATCACCTGTGGCTTAGACATAATGGTAATACCTCCTTTGATTCATTAACCGGCTTGTAGACATAAGCTAATTACCTTCTCTTGATGCATTACCTGTGGAGACATAATGCTAATTACACTCCCTTGATCGTATTCAACTGTTTTGCTAAAAAAATGGTACTTACCTCTCAGATGCATCACATTGGGTTGTAGACACCCAAGGCTAATACGTCTCTCTGATGCTCATCTGTGTTGTAAATATTAATGCTAAACCTCTCTGATTGCATTCACCGGTGTTGTGAAAGATTAATGCTTAAATAAAACCTCTCTGGTTGCATCTGACAGTGTGTTGTTGTAGACATATTGTGGCTAATGACATGCTCTGTGATGGCATTGCACCTGATCTTAGACATAAGATAATTACCTCTCTCTTGATTGGAGTTTTTCTTTAAAGAAGGACGGGGCACATGAAATGACTGTCAAGGCAACCCATTTCCAAACCACACCCCCCCCCGCCCGGCACACTGACATGTAGAAAACCATTCATTCTATAAAAGGCAATGATTTTCGTCACTGCATGGATAAGAGTCAGCAGTCAAGTTTGGGAGGGGTGGAGTACCAGAGAGAGGAGACATGCTATCTAAATAGGAAGTAGTGAAACAGGACATGCGGAGACTAGTGAAGGAGCACTGGGAGCAAAAGAGGGACCAAGGTCTCCTGACAGTGAAAAATAAGAAATGGATAAAGGCAAGGCATTTTTCAGTTTAGGTTCCTTTAAGAATATAAGTCCTATATAATAAAATCTATGATTTTCAGTGTGACACTTGTTCAGTTTTCTAAAACACATTGCAGCATGCACTCACAGCACATGCACACACTACACCACACACACACATCACATCAACACACACACCATTGTAACGGGGATGCATGGTGTCCGGTGCCTTCCAAAATGTAGCATTTTTCAGAAACATTCCTAATTTTCCCGTAAACGTTCCTTATAGTTCAGTTTGCGTGTCAGAATTACCAATTAATGCAAGCAAAGGGTTATAACTCCCCGATATTTAACCATGATAGTGTTATCCGTTTAGACATACTGTGGAAAATTCACAATCCTTATTATCTCTACTAATCGAAACTTATACAAAACAGAGTTAATGTATAAAAGTACGTAAAGTTTTAAAAATGGTGCTAATTTTGCCCCCCATTCCAATGGGAAAACAATATCTGTTGTTTTTGGTGCTAAAATTACATGTTTTAACGATAAGAACTTTATTACACCGGCCTGTAATGTTTTGAGGTTTGACGATTATTCCCTAAGGGCACCATCATCTGTTGGCCATAGAAGCGAATGTTGTTATCTTTTGAAAATGTAGAGTGATCCACAAGCAGTATACTAAAACACCCCTTTGTTTTATATAAAGTAGGCAGTGTGCAGTAATATGATATTGTGGGGCCCAGGAATGTGATGGATTATATTTTCTCTGTTTATATATATCATATAGATAGATATACTGTATTATACAGGATAATATGAGATGTATGGGGCCCAGGACTGGCATTGATATCTTTCTAGTTAAAGTATAGAGAGAGATATAATGTATATACAGTTAACATGATTATTGTATATGGCCCAGAAATGTGCATTGATTATCTTTTCTATGTTAAAATTATAGAGATATACTGATATTACAGATAATATGATAGTTATGAGGCCAGGAATGTGCATTGATTTGATTATACTTTTCTATGTTTAAAATATATATTAGATGATATACTGTATAGACAGATAAAATGAATTGTGTATGAGGCCCAGGAAGGGCATTGATTACTCATGTTATATTATTAGAGATATATACTGTATATAAGATAATATGATATCTGTATTGGGCCCCAGGAATGTGGGCATTGATTATTCTGTTCTATGTTATTATAGATAGAGACGAGATATACGTTATATTACAGAAATATTGATATTGTATGAGGCCCAGGAATGGCATTGATATCTTCTAGGTTTATATATAGAGGGATATAACTGTAATACAGAAATATGAATTGTCATGGGGGCCCAGGAAGTGTGCATTATATCTTTCTATGTTTATATAAATAGCGAGATATTACTGTATATACAGATAAATTGATATTGTAGGGGCCCAGGAATGTGCATTGATATCTTTTACATGTTGATATATAGAGATATAGAGATGAGATATAATGTAATACAGATATATGATACTTGTATGGGCCAGGAATGGCATGATTTATCTTTCGATGTTCAAATTATATAGAGCTATACTGTATATAAGATAATATGATTGTATGAGACATGGGGCCCAGAATTTGCATGATATCTTGCTAGGTTATCTATAGTAGCGAGAGATATTAATGCATATACAGAAATATGATATGTATGGGCCCGGAATGTGCGATGTGATTATCTTTTCTGTTTATAAAGAGAGAGATGAGAAGATATACGTATATACAGATAAGATGATATTGTATGAGGCCCAGGAAATGTGCAATGATTCTTTTCATGTTATATAATATAGAGTATATACTGTAGTATACAGATAATATGATGATATTGTATGAGGCAAGAATGTGCATTGATTACCTCTTTGCCAATGATGTTATCTTTAAATGTAGTGATCACATAATGAGTACTAACCCCTTGCTTACAAAGATGACAGCTGTGCAGATAATATGATAGGGAAGGGGGCCAGAATGTGCATTGTATTATCTTTCTCTGTTATATATATATATATGATAGTATATACGATGATCAGATTTATATATGATTATTGTAGGGGGCCCAGGAATGTGCATGATTATTTTTCATGTTAATAATAGATAGAGATATAGGTATAACGATAACATTGAATATGTATGGGGCCCCAGAATGTGCATTGATTATCTTTTCTATGTTAGATATATAGAGATATACTGTATATTACAGATTATATGATATGTATGGTCTTGTATGAGGCCCAGCAATGTGCATGAGGTATCTTCTATGTTCATATAAAGAGAGAAGGATAGACTCTATATACAGATATAGATTTTTATGAGGACCAGGAATGGGCATGGATTATTCTTTTCTATGTTATATATATAGAGATATATACGGTATTAAGAGTAATATGATATTGTATGGGCCGGAATGGCATTGATATCTTTCTATGTTTATCTATGAGAGAGACTTACGATAACAAGATTCATATGTATTGTATGGGCCCCAGGAATGTGCATGATTATCTTGTCTAGGTATTATATAGAGAGAGATTACTGATATACGATAATAGGATATTGTATGTGGCCAGGAATGTGCATTGATTATTTTTCTATGTATATAAATAGCGAGATATTACTGTATATAAGAAATAGTGATTATGTATGGGGCCCAGGAATTGGGCATTGAGATCTTTCTATGTTATTAGAAATAGAGAGATTATAACTGATATACAGATAATAGGATATTGTTGGGGGCCAGTGAAGGCATGGATTGATCTTTCCTTGTCAACAATAATATAGAGATATACTTATATGATCAGATAATATGATAGGTAGTGAGTGACATGGGGCCAGGACTGTGAATGGGATATCTTTTTATGTTTTATAATATCATAGAGAGAGATCTACTGTATATACAATATATGATATTGTTATGGGGCCAGGGGTCCCAGGAATGTGCATGATTATCTTTCTATGTATATATATAGAGAGGAGATACGTATATACAGCTATATATATTGTATCGGTGCCCAGGCATGTGCATTGATATTTGTCTAGGTTTATTATATAGGAAGGAGATTAGAGAGGAGATATACTGTATATACAGATAAATGATATTGTAGGGGGGCCAGGAATTGTGCATTGTTATCTCTTATGTTCACATATATTAGACGATATACTGTATAAAGATGTTAATATGATAATTGGATGAGACATGGGCCCAGGAAGTGACATTGATATCGTTGCTGAGGTTTAATATATTATAGGAGATATACGGTATATTCCAGAGAATATGTGATATTGTATTGGAATAGGCCTAGGCATGGCATGGATTATTTCTATCGTTATATAATAGAGAGGGATTGAGATTACAGAGTAAATATGATATTGTATGAGGCCCAGGAAGTGCATTGTTATCTTTCTATGTTATATATATTATAGAGATATACTGTATATACAGATAATATGATTTTGTATGAAGGCCCAAGATAGTGCCCAAAAAAATTGATATTTGGCATTTGATGTATCTTTTAACATGTGTGCTCACAATCATGGATACTAAAACCCCTTTTGATTACTAAGTATGCCAGTGCGCAGATAATATGATATTGAGGGGCCCAGGAAGTGCATTGATTATCTTTTCATGGTATATTGATATATAGATTAATCGAACTGTCTATTGACAGGATCTGATCTGTATGGGGCCCAGGAAGGGATTGAGTATCTTTCTATGTTAATATGGAGAGAGATATACGTATAAACAGAAAACATGGATATTGTATGGGCCAGAAATGTGCATTGATACTTTTCTAGTTTATATATTATATGAGATATTATGTATATACAGATTAATATGATTCGTATGAGGCCCGAGATGGCATTGATTATCTTGTCTATGTTCATAAAGCGAGAGAGATACTGATTATACAGATAATATGATATTTATGTAGGCACAGGAAATGTGCAGTGATATCTTTCTATGTAGATATTATAGAGATATATACTGTTATATACAGATAATATGATGTATGGGCCCAGGAATGTGCAGTGATGATCTTTTCTAGTTATATATAGAGAGATCTATATGTATATACAGATAATATGATATATGAGGCCCAGGAGTGCATGATTATCTTTCTATGTTTTATATCGACGAGAGGAAAGAGAAGTTTGTTATTATGGTAATAGCAGAGAAATGATAATGGTATGGGGCCCAGGAATGTGCATGATTATATTTTCTAGTTATATAAATAGAGAAGATTACTGTATAACAGATAATATGAATGTATGGGGACCAGGGAATGTGCATTGATTAGCTTTCTATGTTTATATTAAATTAGCGAGAGCTACGTATATACAGATAATATGTATATTGTAGGGGGCCAGGAATGTGCATTGTGATTAGTTTTCTATATTCAATACATATAGAGGAATTACGTATATACAGATAATATGATATGTATGAGGACATGGGGCCCAGGAATGTGCATTGATACTTTTTTTTGTTTATATATATATAGAGAGAGATCTAATGTATATACAGATATGATATGTAGGGGCCCAGGAAGGGCATTGATTATATTTCTTTGTTTATATGTAGGAGAGAGAATACTGTATATACAGATAATCTGATATTATGCGGCCCAGGAAGTGCATTGAGTATCTGTCTCGGTTATATTATTATAATAGAAGATTATTACGTATATGACAGATATATGATATTGTTGAGGCCCAAGAATGTGAATGATTTATCTTGCATTGATGTATCTTTTAAAGGTAGTGATCACAAAAGTATACTACAAACCCCTTTGATAAAAAGTATGCCAGTGTGCAGATAAATCTGATATTGCAGGGGCCAGGCACTGTGACATTGATTATCTTTCTATGTTTATATATATATTATAGATAATTATTTAGTATATACAGATAATATGATATTGTATGGGGCCCGGAATGGCATGATTTCTTTTCTTGTTACTATAAAATAGAGAGAGAATAAGTAAGAAACAGATCACAGGATAGTATGGGACCAGACAAGTGCATGATTATCTTTTCTAGTTTATCATATATAGATGATATTACCGTATATACAGATAATATTGAATTGTATGAAGGCTTAGGAATGTCATGATTATTTTTCATGTTTATATAAAGAGAGAGTAACTATATACAGATAATATGATATTTATGAGGCCCCATGGATGTGCATTGATTATCTTTTAGTTTATAATATAGGAGGATTATATGATATACGATAATATGATTTGTTGATGGGGCCCAGGAAGGTGCATGATTATCTTGTCTATGTTTATATAGAGAGAGATATACTGTATATAAGATAATTGATGTATTGTTATTGAGGCACCAGGACTGTGCATGATTTATCTTTTCTATGTGTTATAGAGAGAGAGAGATACGTATATACAGATAATATTGAATTGTATGGGCCCAGGGCTGGCATTGATACTTTATATGTGTAATAAAGAGAGATCTACTGTATATACAGATACTATGATATTTGTATTGGGGCCAAGGAATGGCAGATATCTTCATGTGACTATAAATGAGGAGGATATACGTATATACAGATAATATGAGTGTAGGGGGACAGGCAAGTGCCTTGAGTATCTTCTATGTTCCAATGATATAGAGATATCGATATACAGATAATATGATAGTATGAGACATGGGGCCAGGAGATGTGCAGTGATAATCTATTTTCTATGCTATATATTATAGAGAGCGATATACGTATATACAGGATATATGAATTTGTATGGGGCCCAGGAATGTGCATGATATCTTTTCTATGTTATAATATAGAGAGAGCATCTGTAACTAAAGATATATGTGATATTGTATGGGCCCAGGAAGTGCATGATTTAATGTCTTTTCTATGTTTAAAAATTTTTATATATAGAGAGTTAAGATGAGAGATCTAGTGTAATACAGATAATTGAGAGTGTATGGGGGCCAGGATATTGTGCATTGATTTTATCTTTTCCTATGTCCAATATATATAGAGCGCTACTGTAAGACAGATAAATATGATATGATGAGGACATGGGGCCCCATGGAATGTGCATGATATCTTTCTATATATTGTTTATATACTATAGAGAGAGAGATACGTATATTAGATAATATGAATGTATGGGCCAGGAATGTGCAGTGATGATCTTTCTATGTTATATATAGAGAGAGATATACTGTTATATACAGATAATATGATCTTGATGCGGCCCAGGAAGGAGATATCTTTCTATGTGTATAATATATTTATAGAGAATACATGTATATACAGATAATATGATATTGTATGAGGGCCCAAGAAGGTGCATTGAATTATCCTTGCATTGATAGCTTTTAGTTAATTAAAGGTAGTATAACTCACAATATGTCTACTAAACACCCTTTGATACAAAGCATGCCAGTGTGCAGATAATTGAGATTGCATGGGGCCCGGAATGTGCATTGGCTTACTCTTTTTCGATGTTTAATTTATATATAGTATAATTACTGTTATACAGTATAGATATTGTGGGGGCCCAGGAATGGCATGATTAGCTTTTCTGATCTTAATATATAGAGGCAGATATACTGTATAAACAGACAGAAACAGCATTGTATGGGGCCCAGAACGTGGCATTGATATCTTTTCTATGTTAGAAATAGAGACTATACTGTATATTACGGGTAAAATGATATTGTATGAGGCCCAGGAATGTGCACTTGATATATGTTCTATGTTAATACCGAGAGAGATAAATCTAGTCTACCAGATAATATGAATGCTATGAGGCCCAGAAGGTGCATGATTATCTTTGCTAAGTTTTATATATATTAGAGAAGTACTGTATATACAGATAATATGAATTGTATGGGGCCAGGAATGTGATGATTATCTGTTCTATGTTATTATATAGAGAGAGATTTTATACTTGTATATACAGATAATATTGAATTGTATGAGGCCAGGAAATGTGAATGAGTTTTTTTAGTTATATACGAGAGAGGATATACTGTAATACAGATAATATCGTATATTGTATTGGGGCCAGGAATGTGCATCTGCATTCTTTTCTAGGTTTATATAAAAGAGAGATATAAATGTATACGATATATTGATTATGTAGGAGGCCCAAGGAATGTGCATTCGATGATCTTTCTCTGTTATATAAATAGGGAGTGAGATAATACTGATATAAGCGACTATGAATTGTATGTGGTGCAGAAGGATATGTGCATTGATTATCTTCTTCTAGTGCCAAACTATATAGCGATATACTGTATATACAGATAATATGCATTGCTGAGGGACCCTGGGCCAGGAACTGTGCATTGATTATTTTCTATGTTTATTATATATAAGAGAGAGATATAATGTAAGTACAGAAATATGATATTGATGGGGGCCCAGGAATGTGCATTGATTATCTTCTAGTTTAGTGATATAGAGAGAGATACGTAAACAGATAATATGATATTGTAGGGGCCCAGGAAGGTGCATTGATATCTTTTCATGTTAGATATAGAAGATATAGAGAGAGATAGACTGTATATAAGATAATATGATATGTATCGGGGGCCAGGACTGTGCATGATTATTTTTCCTATTCAAAATATATGAGAGATATTACTGTCATATACAGGGATATAGTGTATTGATGAGACAGGGGCCCAGGAATGTGCAGATATCTTTCTATGTTTAATAATATAGAGCGAGATATACTGTAATACAGACATATGATAGTGTATGGGGCCCTAGGAATGTGCATTGATAATTTTCTAGTTATATCTCGCGGAGAGAATAACTGTTATTACAGATACTATTGATATTGTTGAGGCACCAGGGAATGGCATTGATTATCTTCTATGTTTAGATATATAAGAGATATACTGTAGATACAGATAATATTGATAATTGTATGAGGCCACCGAATGTGCATGTTTATCTTGATTGATTGTTTATCTTTTAAATGTAGTGATCAACTAAGGTAACTAAAACCCTTTGATTACAAAGATGCCAGTGTGCAGATATCGATATTTGCAGGGGCCCAGAATGTGCATTGATTATCTGTTCTATGTTTCTAATATATATAGTATATATACTTGTATATACAGATAATAGATTATTATGGGGGCCCAGGAATGTGCATTGGGGGAAGGTCGCAATTGATATCTTTTCTATGTTAATATATAGAGAGAGATATACTGGTAAACAGATAAACAGAAAGTGTATGGGGCCCAGAATAGGTGCTTGTTGATGATCTTTTCTATGTTCAAATATTATAGAGGAATACTGTATATACAGAATATGATATGGTATGAGGCATGGGGCCAGGACTGGCATGATTATCTTTTCTATGTTTAATAATAAGAGAGATATACTGTATATACAGATAATATTGATATTGTATGGGGCCCAGGACTGTGCATTTGATATCTTTTCTCTCTGTTTAATAGATATAGATAACTGTATATTACACTAAATGAATTGTATGGGGCCCAGTAAGTAGTATGACTATCTGTTCAGTTTATATATAGAGAGATAACTGTATCTACAGATCATATAATATGGTATGGGGCCAGGCAGGGCATGAATTATCTTTTCATGTTCGATATTAATATAGAGAATACGTAGATACAGATAATTTGAATTTTATGGGGGCCAGGAAGTGCATTTTGATTATCTTTCAGTTTAAATATGTAGAGGAATTACGGATATACGATAATAGATGATATTGTATGGGGCCCAGGGAATGTGCCTGATTATCTTTTCTATTTTATTCTAGCTGCGCATTTATTACGTATATACAGATGAATATGATATTGTATTGTATGGGGCCCAGGGAATGTGTTGTGGGGCATGATTATCTTTTGATGGTTATATATATATAGAGATATATGTATGTACAGAAAATGATATTGTAGGGGCCAGGCGATGTGCATGTAATCTTTTCTGAGGTTTTAAATATGTATAGGAGAATACTGTAGATACTAGTAATATGATATGATGGGGCCCAGGTACTGTGCAATTGATCATCTTTTTCTATGTAGATATAGAGAGAGATATACGGTTTATACAGATAATATATATGTATGAGCCAGAAATGGCATTGAGTTTCATTATCTTTTCAGGTTAATAGTATAGAGAGGAAGAACTGTAGGTATATACAGCTAATATGATAGTTGTATGGGGCCCGGAATGGAATTGATTATCATTTCTAGGTTTATAAATAGAGAGAATATGTATATACAGATCATATGATATGGTATGGGGACCAGGGAATTTGCATTGATTATACGTGTTTCTATGTTTCAAAAATATAGGAGATGATAATGGATTATACAGATAATATCGAGATGTATGGATGGACATGGGTGCCATTTGGAGTGCATTGATTCTCTTTTCTAGTTATGGTATTAAGAATAGAGATAACTCTATATACAGATACTGATGCGATTTTATGAGGCCCAGAGAATGTGCATTGATTATCTTTTCTCTGTTATATATATATAGAGATATTATACTGTATATAAGAATTTTTTACTATGATATGTTATGGGGCCCAGGAAGGATGTGCATTTGATGATCTTTTCTATCTTTAGTATATATAGAGATATACTGTATATACAGCTTAATATGATATTGTTATGAGGCATGGGGCCCAGGAAGGTGCATTGATTACTTTTCTAGGTTATATATAGAGAGATTATATGTAGATACATGATAAATGAGATGGTATGGGGCCAGGAAACTGTGCATTTTCATTGAGTAGCTTTTTAGGTTATGATATGAGGAAGAGAGGAGAGAATACGTGATATACAGAAAGTGTATGTATTGGGGCCAGAACAAAAGAAAGTGCTTGATATTCTTAGATGTCTCAATATATTATAGAGATAGACGTCTATACGATAATTAGATATTGTATGAGATCATGGGCCCAGGATGTGCATTGATATCTTTCGTTATCGTATATATATACGAGAGGAGAGATATACTTATATACGGAAAATTAGATATTGTATGAGGCCAGGAATGTGCAGTGGTTGATGATCGTTTCATGTTATTCTATGTTTTATATAGAGAGATATTACTGTAATATCAGATTAATTAGCATATTGTAATGAGACATGGGCCCGAATGTGCATTGATATCTTTCTAGTTTAATAGAATATGAGAGAGATATACGGTAATACGGAGAAATGATATGTTGCGGCCCAGGACCAGGAATGTTGCATGATATCTTTTCTATGTTTATATAGAGAGAGGTTAGTACTGTATACTTAAAGATAATATGATACTTGATGGGGCCCAGGCAAGTGCATGATTATCTTGTTCTAGGTTATATAGATAGAGAGAGGATATGATGTATATAAACAGAATGTAATATACTATGAAAGGCCCCAGGGAGTGCATTGATTATTGATTTCTTTTCTATTTTATATATATATAGAGAGAATTACTGTATTATACAGATAATAGAATATGTAGGGGCCAGGAATGTGCAGTTTTTTAGCATGATTACTTTCTAGTTTATATATAAGAGAGTATACTGAGATGCAGATAATAGTGAATATTGATGGGGCCCAGGACTGTGGCATTGATTATCTTTTGCTATGTTTGGATATCTATTAGAGAGATTATGTATATTACAGATAAAAAAATATTGTAGGGGGCCCAGGAATTGGGCATTGATTACTTTTCTAGTTATAAATCATATTAGAGAGATTATACTATATTACAGCGAATATAATATTGTATGGGGGCCAGTGAAGGCATTGAGTATCTTTTCTATGTTATATATATAGAGAGATATTACGTATATACAGATAATATGATCTTGTAGAGGCCCAGGGAATGGGCCATTGATATATTTTCTATGTTTATATATAGAGAGATATTACTGTAGATTACAGATAATAATATGATATTGTATTGAGGCCCAGGAATGTGCATGATCTCTTGAATTGAGGTATTCTTTAAATGTAGTGACACACTAGTATACTAAACCCTTGCGTATAATGTGCCAGTGTGCAGATAAATATGAATTGCTGGGGCACCGAATGTGCATTGATGATTCTTTTCTATGTTTATATATTTATATTACTATATATATAGTATATATATAATATATATATATATATATAGAGAGAGGAGAGAGAGGGGAGATAGATATAATACTGTGTATAAGATAATATGATATGATTGATTTCGCAGGGGCCAGGAATGTGCATGAGGATCTTTTCTTGATGGTAAATATAGAGAGAGATATACTGTAGATACAGATAACATGATATTGTATGGGGCCGAAAATGTTCATTGATTATATTTTCTCTGGTTACTATATATAGAATTATACTGTAATACAGATACTCATTGAATTGTATGAGGGCATGGGGCCCAGCAATGTGCATTGATTATCTTTTCTATGTTATATATCCATATGAGAGATTTTATATATCTGTATTACAGATAATTCGACTGGGTATGGGGGCCCAGGAATGTGCATTGATATTCTTTTCGATCGTATATATATAAGAGATATACTGTGCATAGACAGTAATATGATATTTATGGGGCGCCAGGAATGGGCTTGATATCTTTTCGATGTTAAAAGATATCGAGATATATGATATACAGATAATATGATTATTGTATGCGACATGGGGCCCAGGAATGTGCCTTGATTATCTTTTCGTAGTTTATAGATAGAGAGAGATATAACTGTATATAACAGAAGATGATATTTTATGAGGCCCACAAAAAAACATTTTCCCAGATTAGATAACTGGAAATGCAATGCTAATAAACTGACCCATCACTTGTATTATATGGAATCCCATAGGAAAGAACGCAGATAAAAATATACGCCCCAGTACGAGAGCCGGCAGGTTTACCACCCCCTCCCTTAGCTCAGTGACTCAGACATGGTCAGTGCGATTTAAAACTGAACGTAACAGTAATTGAAGGGGTGTGTCTATAGTGAAACAGTAGTATTGATTTAAACAGTTTAGGGAATTTATAAAGGTTGCGGTATTGCACCCATCTGCCATTCATTTGACTGTGCAGGTGTAATTTTACTGCATCACAATTGGCACCCCACCCCAACCCCGCCATTAACCCAATTCAATGGACTAGTGCAGGGATAGTGCAACAGTAGATCTCCAGATATTTGAAAACTACAACTCCCAGCATTCCTCACAAGGCAACACTGGGAGTTAGGGAATTATGGAAGTTGAAGCTTTCAACATTGACATTTCAAATTTTTTTTTTTTTTAAAACCAGTCAGTCCAGTCTTCCCTCCCCCAAGCTGGTCACAGGCATGGGACACACTTAAATTAATAAAGGGCGAAGCGTTCCAGAGGCTGACACACATTTACCATCCTACCTGGGGGATTCTCGGAATATGGACGAAAATTCCCTCGGACGCAGGTCGGTTCCGTAACTAAAGTATAAGGTTGTTGGCGCAGAAATATTAGTCCCGAACGTTGTTTCCCATAAATTTAATAAAGGAGAAACGCTCGGGACTGTGCGTTGCGTAGCCTTAAAAAATAAAAATAAAACACTAATATTGCCCGACGGGGCACATTGACCCACAAGACAGTATTTTTATTCGGATTGCACATTTAGGACGATCGGGCGCAAAGGCGGGCGTTGAACAACGAATTACACACGTGAATGCTGTGCCATGCTTCACATGGCGAGTCGGTGGCTACGCTTGCCCTGCGATACCCTGTCATCCGGGAATAGGAGTGCAGGAGGAATCACACCAACAATGTGTATACCATGGACTCAATTAACGGACCTAAGGGCGAGTGCTGCACGAGAGGCCGCTAGGAGCGCTATGGGAACCAGTGTATAAAACACGCCAACAATTGTTCTTGTTATATGCATAGTGCTCGTCAGGCATCGCCATCTGCCAGTTTTCCAAGTACGGCACTGTAATGCCAGCTTGTAGATTGGCGTTTTAAAGGCCGGCAAGCGATGTTATATGCAAAAGGCTATTCGATTGCGGACACTTTAAACGGCGCATATGAACCAGGTGGCATTAACAGCTGGGCGGGGTTAACTTTCACCACTCAACCGACCTCAAACAAAGTCCGGCAACCAATATAACGTACGGCCACTGCGCCCTCTTACGTGCATTTGGCTGATAGTAATGGACAACTCTAGCTTGTACTCTTTTCCACGACGCGGAGAATGTGTGTGGTATAAAAACAGAGAAGGTCCTCTTATTTAGATCCATTGGAGGGATGTCCATCATAATAAATTTACCAGTTAAGGTTCTGGCTTTGGTAAAGCTAATGATTGGATCGGAGCCTTCATCCTTCAGGTGCACCTGTTGATGGGGAGGAATTGGAGGAAAGTTCTTCTGCAATGATTGGTTCTGATGACCAAGTCTCCAGGACATGGCAATCTAGAGTAGACAACGTGTTGTTTTAATCATTTCCTGAGAACAATCCATTTGCAGTTGTATGAGGATCTACAGTCTATTAGAACCTAGTCATGGCCATTCAACTATTCATTGTTTTGACAGAGAAAACACACCATGGGTTTTAGTTATCTAGTATCTATTAATGGGGTGCCCACCCAGTTATAGATCTGCTGGGGCACAGTGAATGTTGTAGACTAGAACAGCACTGATTACCCCCCCTAACCCTTAAAGACAGCAATAGTTAGAATGAAAAAACTTGGCGGCGGAAAAAGCAGCGATAGTTCAGTACTCTCTGCTCCATCGGGTCTATTCTGGGTAGCAGCATCGAGTCATGCTTGACAGATAACGGTTCTAATGACTGAACCTGGGTATTAGGGCGGTAAAGCAGTATGAGGGTTGAAGTTACTGCGCTGTTTAGAGAGATGGGCTAGAACTGCGAACCCAAGTTTTACCCACAATATAGAACGTTCGATACGGGACTGACTCGGAATACTCAAGATCCCAGACCCCAGATTTTCGATTATTTTCCGGACTTCGATAAATTACAGAATGTTCGAGGCGTGTGCGAATCTGCGGGTGTAACATGTATATTATACCGATACGCACGAAATACGAATATGAACCGCGAGTAAAATGTCATTCTACCGAACGCAAAGTAACTGTCGCATATGAATCCGTGAGGAAAGAAAAGGTCTATTATTAACAATACGCACAGTAAATATACGAATAGCGAATCCGCGAGTAAAATTCTATATACAGACGCAAGTCAAATCGAAATCGCAACCCGAGTAATAAGTCTATGTATACCAATCGCGAGTTAGATCGGAATAGAGAATCTGACGAGAAAATGTCTATTATCTCATATACCCAATACGCGAGTCGCGTGAAAATCGAATATTGAATCTGCGAGTAAAAATGTCTATTTTATACCGATAAGAATACATACGATAATAGAATCTGTGAGTAAAAATGTCTAGATAGCCACAATACGCAGGAAATACGGAAAGCGAATCCGCGAGTAAAAGACGTAAAAGTCTAATATTACAAATACGCAAGTAAATATCGAATATCGAATCCGCGGAGTAAAATGTCTATTATACAATACGCGAGTAAAGTAAATACGAAGATCAGAATCCGCGAGTAAAATAGAAGAAATGTAATATTATACCAAAACGCGAGTAAAGATCGAAATCGAATTCCGGAGGTAAATGTCTTCTATTATAACAAACGCAAGTAAATCGAATACGACATCCGCGAGTAGTGAATAAAAAGGGTCTATTATACCAAAACGCGGAGTAAAATCGAATACGAGATCCGCAGTAAAGAAGTCTATTATTACCAATACGCGAGTAACAATATCAAAGTATCAAATCGCGAGTAGTAAAACGGTCTATTTACCAATACGCGAGTAAATATGTCAACTTATTCAAATCGCGAGTAAAATGTCTGGAACCAATACGGAGTAAACATCGATATCGAATCGGCCGAGTAAAATGAGCTATTATACCAACAATACACGAGTATGTAAATAGAAGTCTCCGAATCGTGAGTAAATGTCTATGCCATACCTATAAGCGCGTAAATATCGATTACAGAATCTGCGAGGTAAACATCTATTATGACCAATCGCGAGGGTAAAAAAATATAGGAATATCGAATCCCCTGAGTAGAAAAAAATGTCTATATACCAATATATGAGTAAATATCGAAATCGCAAGTAAAGTAATGTCATATAACCAATACGCGGAACTAAATATAATATCGAATATCGAACCGCAAGTTAAAAGTCTATTATACCAAGACGCGAGAACTACGAATATCGAATCTTCAAGTAAAAATGTCTATTATACTATACGTGAGAAAATTAGCGAATATTCCAACCGCGAGTAAATGTCTATTATACCAATACGAAGTAAATATCGAATTCTCTAATCCGCAAGTAAAGGTTATTAACCAGTAGCGAGAAAATATCGAATAGCGAAATCCGCGAGTAATGTTTATATACCATACGCGACGAAAAATATCGAATATAGAACGCGAGTAAAAGTAAAAGTCTAGTAAAAGTCTCTATACCAATACGCAAATTAAATATCGAATATGAATCCGCAAAGTTAAAATGTCTATGATACAAATACGCGAGTAAATCTAATATCGAACCGCGAGTAAAATGTCTAGTTAAACAATCGCGAGAAAATATCGGAATATCGATCGCGAAGTAAAAGGTATATTATACACAATAAGCGAGTAAATATCGAAATCGATATTCCGCGACGAAAATGTCTATATACAATCGCGAGTAAATCTCGAATGATCGAATACGCGAGGAAAATGTCTATTCTTTACCATACGCGAGTAACGACGATGATCGAATCCGAGAGTAAAATGTCTATTATTACAAATACGCCGAGAAAATACCAATCTGAAAATCCGGATGTCGTTCATGGGTATATTACGGAATGTTCTAAACGAATAACGGAGCTGCGTATTGATATTAATAGGGACATTTTACGCATCTCGCACGCCTCAAATACGTTTCTCGAAATTCGGATAAATTATCGAAAGTCCGGGAAGGAAAATTCGAAAAATCCGGGTCCGAATAGTTGAGACGTCGAGGCCGTCGAATCGAATTATTTAACACATTTAATATGAATATAGGGATAACTAATCCTGTCCTGTCCTGTAGCCAAATAGCAAAAATCACGCAGTAATAGGTACTTAAAACAGCTGAAATGAAGCCAAGTACGTTTCCAGATGGCAATGGAGTGCATAGGGAGCGGGGCGGACACCACAACCACTGAGTCATCGAAGGGCGAACAGGAAGTTATACAGTCAGGAGTGCATATAAACTGAGGAGGGAACTTACAGACTATATGACCCTTTAAAAAGCCACAAATAGTGGCGAAAAGCATTGGAACGCTGCAAATAACCTACCCAAAGTTGGATTTTATGCTGCACAAAGGATTACTGATTAAGCATTAACAGCTGATTTAAAGGAACATTGACTGTGTTTTTGTACTTTTTTGCACTTTTTTTGCACTTGAAATAAAAGGATACGTAAGTAAAAACGTAAGTGTCACTTTTTGCTCTTTTATCCTTTTTAATATATGGTTTACGGTAATTTGATATTTTTAAAGATAGGGATAATGTGTTGGATTTTAAAGTGATAAGATACTAAGGGGGAGATTCAATATGACCTAAATCCGTCTAAAACCCACATTAACACGAAGAAATTTTGGGATTTACTCTATGTTGAAAACTACCTGAGACGATTGGACAGCCTTTTCTTCTTTTATATTATTGGACTATGTGTGTGGCAGTGAGGTGGCCAACAAGGTTGGACATCTAGACATACCCTACTTACCTATATCACTTTAAAGTTGCATTACTTACTGAACCTTAGCCCAATCCCGCGATGCAATACTTGACGTAAACATACTTTTGGGTACATACTTTTGAGAGGAGGGAGCTCAGTCCAGTTGAAATACAATTTTAATGATGATTACAGTGGATAAGGGACTTCCAGTAATTCTAAATATTAAATAGTATCCCCCATACCAACCAGAACTACAGTATTTGTATTAATACCAGTAATTCTCAATATTAAATAGTATCCCCCATACCAACCAGAACTACAGTATATGTATTAATACCAGTAATTCTCAATATTATATAGCATCCCTGTACCAACCAGAACTACCGTATATGTATTAATACCAGTAATTCTCAAAATTATATAGTATCCCTGTACCGACCAGAACTACAGTATATGTATTAATACCAGTAGTTCTGGTTGGTACAGGGATACTATATAATATTGAGAATTACAAAATTCGCCTGGGTGAGTTTTACACTATTTACCATGTCCTATTAATGAAATAGAGAAAATTCACCTGGGTGAGTTTTACACTATTTACCACGTCCTATTAATAAAATAGAAAAAATTCACCTGGGTGAGTTTTACACTATTTACCATGTCCTATTAATAAAATAGAGAAAATTTGCCTGGGTGAGTTTTACACTATTTACCATGTTCTATTAATAAAATAGAGAAAATTCCCCTTGGTGAGTTTTACACTATTTACCATGTCCTGTTAATAAAATAGAGAAAATTTGCCCGGGTGAGTTTTACACTATTTACCACGTCCTATTAATAAAATAGAGAAAATTCCCCTGGGTGAGTTTTACACTATTTACCATGTCCTATTAATAAAATAGAGAAAATTCGCCTGGGTGAGTTTTACACTATTTACCATGTCCTATTAATAAAATAGAGAAAATTCGCCTTTTGAGTTTTATACTATTTACCATGTCCTATTAATAAAATAGAGAAAATTTGCCTTTTGAGTTTTACACTATTTATTATATCTGTGGCTGAAAAAAAACAACAAATGTGTTAGGCTATTTTTAAATAACAAAGATACTGGTAGGTGTTCAGTTTGTATTAACCAATTTAATACTACCGTACTTTGAAAAACCACCAGGGAGTATTACCTATTTACCATCATATGTGCTGAGCTTTTTTAGCATTATTAGTGCTACTTTTTGCTAGATAATTTTCGCTTTTGATGAAAATTCGCCTTTTTAATAACTTTGATGGAAGGAAAAGTTAAAAGTTAAAAAAATGATGGTAAAGGTTGGTGGGGAAAAAAGCAAAAATAATGTCCCCTTATAAATATGTCCCTCAGACCCCCATTTGACTTTATTGGTAAATAAAGAAAATCGGAACCTTAAAAAAAAAAAATCTTTAAAGGACCTGTAAACCCCCCTTAAGCCCCCAAAATAACTATGTCCCATTCGTTTCTATTATTCACAGGGAGGTGAGAACGCTTATTCTCACCTCCCTGTGAATAATAGGGCGATCGGGGGACCTGGAACTTACCTTACACGCCGCTCCACTCGCAGCCGCTCCTGCACTGAAAGCCGCTCTGTCCCGACCACTGGCCCTATCTTATGTGCACCAATTCAAAAGATAGGGCGCGCGATCGGGACAGAACAGCTGTTCTGTGCAGGAGCGGCTGCGAGTGGAGCGGCAGGTAAGGTAAGTTCCAGGTCCCCCAATCTTCCTATTATTCACAGGGAGGTGAGAATAAGCGTGGGACATAGTTAAATATGCTTGACAGGTTACCGCAGCGATGTATGGCAAAAAGCGAAATGTAGCGGTAATGACCTTTCACCACTGGTTATCACTGCTTTATAAATAGCAAAAAGTCCAAATTTGGCGAAAAGGTTGCGTTTAAGAAGGCAAAAAGTTTAATGAACCTTTATAAATATGCCCCCAGGTAGAATATGGGAAATAACATAGTTCTCAGGAACACAAGTCCAGTAAACACATTGCCTATCATCAGCTGTTCTGTGTACCACTTTGTGGCAATGAAAGGAGGGCTGGGATCTTTTTATGTTTATATTATTGCTTTCTGTCGGCAGCTGATAGATCTGATAGTAGATTGTAAATCTCTATAACCAATTTAGCAGATAATATTATTATTATTATTATTGTGGATTTATATAGCACCAACATCTTCTGTGGCGCTTTACAGTTGCAATACACTTTTAATGGTTTTAGGACATATATGACAATATAGCTATCGGATCAGATTGCACTGATGGATTGATAATGAATAGAGGTGGCCAGTTCGTGGATCCGAAAAACCAGATCCGCGGCGAATTTCCAAATTCTGAGAAATGCAGATCTCATGGATTTTCCGGAATTCCGCTTTCCGAATTTTTTTCCGAACTGCGTTCGAATTTTTTTTTGAAAAATCTGGAAATTTCGAAAATTCAAGAAATTTCGAAAATATTCTAGAAAATTAACATTTTTAAAAAAATTTCAAAAATTTGGCAAAAATGATACAGTAACTTGCTGTAAAGGGCCCTGGGAAATGGTCTGGGGAACTTTCTAAAATAATCTGATTGCAACCAATTCTGATTAGTTACAATCAGGACTTTCAGAAAGAATCTGATTGGTATACCAACCAATCACATTCTTTTCCCATCAGAATTGGTTACAATTAGATTCTAATCTTATTGTAACCAATTCTGATTAGCATACTAACTAGAGATGGACCGGATTGTGGAACCAGACCTGGTTCCACGGCAGATCTCCGAGATCTGCCAATCCGTGGAACTCACGGATTTTCCAGAATATGGCTTTTCGATTTTCCGAACCCATGTTTGAACATTTTCGAAGATTTTCATGTATCAAATTCACTAATGGCAACAGTTTTTACCCGTGCCAATGCGATTTCATGTGCTTTATGTGATTTTGTTGCGTTTGCACATGCGTTTTTTCATTAAGTATTGAAAAAGTATTTAAAACGCGGAACGCAAATCGCAATCACAACACGCGTTTTCCAAGCGTTGCCGCAAACGGCAAAAAAAAACCGCAGCAGTGTGGCCTAGCCCTTAGAGAGTTTTTTTCCATGCTTTCTGTGTGTGAATTTTAGTGTGGTGGATTAGCACTTGTTGTTAACCACTCCTGTATTCACACAATTTGGGACCCAAAAGTCCTTTTGAGGACTAAACCCCCCACCCATTAGTTTTTTGGACAAATTTAGTGTTAGGCATTTTAGAGGTCTACTGGTCCTATTTAAAAACACACAGTATTGCAGTTTAGCGATACAGTGCATTATCGATAATGTACAACCGCGGAAGTAAATTAACGCTGAGCTTTCGTTAATTTACAAACCAATTCTGGAGGACCAGAACTATGTAGCCCATCCATTATAGTGCACTTCTGGTGCTGTACGTGCCTTTTGCCCATTTGAATGCTCTAAATCCAGGGGCAAGCGCAGGACTGTTAGGGGGGGGGATTTCTGAAGAAGCACAGTAGGAAGTTCATGACTAGAGATGGACTAGACCCAAACTTGAACACAAGCTTTAACGGTTTGAACTATTCCGGATTTTGAACTTTCGAACTTTTAATGATTATTGAATTTTCGATAATTATTGAATGTTCAAATTTATATTCCCAGACTTTAGCACTCCATAACCTATACAGAAAATACCCCTCCGTTAGCGGAGCTCCACGTCAGCGGCCTTTCAGCATGGTGCCGCAGTCCTTGAAAACATATACACTGCAAATAACGGGCTTCAAGCTTTAGGGTTTTAAAACTTCACCTTCATTTGTAAGCAATTCTGATTGGATACATTAAAATTATTTTAGAAAGAATCTGATTGGTATACTAACCAATAAGATTCTTTTTCAATCAGATTGGTCTATTCCCCAGAATATTTCTGAGGTCCCAGAGCCATTTACAGTAAGTTACTGTATAAATTATTTACAAAATTTTCAAAAATTCCTTGAAAACTCGAAAATTCCTTGAAAACTCGAAAATTCCTTGAAAACTCGAAAAATTCTCGAATTTTCGAAAAATATGGAACGCGGCTGAAAATAGAATGCGGAAGCTCGAAAAAAAGTGCGATAGTGAGGAAAGTAATTTTTTTTTAGTTTTGAGTATATGTACGTGTACCCCAGACCATTTCCCAGGTCCCACAGCCATGTACAGTAAGTTACCATTGCTGTTTTACCTTATATTTAGGCAGATCTGTGCAGATTTTTTTCTCCCATTGACTTTAATGGGTTTTTACGCAGATTTTCGAATTTTTTCGAAAATCTGCAAATACACAGGCGGAACGGATTTTAGCAGTTTCAGTCATCTCTAATAATGAATGGACATGGAAAATGTATGGACTGTAATGATTCATAAGGAATTGAGGATTTGTTACACTTATGAAAGATGTGGGGGCTCGAAACCCCTTGACTTTTGCAGCAATAAATAATACATTTGTAGTTTAAAGGGAATGTCCACCACTCTAATCAAAAAAGCATATATAGTAGAATACCCCCCAAAACCTAGAGTTCGTTTTATAAAAAACTTTTAATTCGGTTCGAGAGTTATTATACTTACATGCTCCTCCTTGCTCCACTGCCGTGGCTCTGCACTTCCGGGTAAGGCAGTCAGTGTCGGCCGTGACAGTGACGTCACGGTCAAACACTGACAGCCATTCCTGGAGCAATCTCTACTGCAGCTGCTCAAGAACACAAAAAGAACAGAGCAGCCACAGTGGAGACTGACTGAGGAACCCGGAAGTGGCGATGGAGCGAGGAGCATGTAAGTATAATAACTCTGTGTGGGAGCCGAATTAAAAGTTTTTTATAAAACGAACTCTAGGTTTTGGGGGGTAATCTACAATTTATGCTTTTTTGATAAGAGGGGTGGACAGTCCCTTTAATCCTATATGGTTGTGACTCTCTAACATATCCATTACATTTTAGCAGATAATTGATAATGTAAGATATTTACGTCCCTTTGGTCATTTTAAAAGTTCTGGGATCAACTGTATAAAGTGGGTTCAGGGTCACATAATGTAGTGTCACGGTTGCTCTGATTCCTTGGCCACATATGCAAGGAATTTCTAGGTTCCCCCACAATCATAAAGGTAAAACAATAGATTGTGTGTGTGATCTAATTTAGAATTTTGTATTAAGTTTCAGTTATGGAAACAGTGGTATAAATCGCGCAGCATGATTCCCATACTCCATCTAAATTATAACTGGTGATCCATTAATTCCTTTAATGTAATAGGCTGTAGAGCTCATCCTTTTGCTATTGTTGATTGTGCGATATCTGCATTCAGCTGGAATCTGCATTCAGCTGGAATTTTTTTTTAAGCTGAGGCCACACTAAAACGCACCAAATCGTGCACACAATCATGAGCGTTATGGCACGTGGATGTGTGCACGGTTTCTTTGCGTTAGCGCATGCATGCAAACACATGCGATTGCGCGAAAAAATGCTTGAATGCAAAACGGAAATGGACACGCAATCGCATACGCATCGGAAAGGGCAGGAATGTTTGTATTCCTGCGATTTCCATGTTAGCGAAAATCACGGGCGGAATAGCGAGTGTGGCTAGAATTGCATTAGTGCAATCTGCACAGAAACAGACCTAAAAAAACAGACCTGAAATGGTTAATGGACTAGTTTCAAAAGCGAACAGGATTGCACTGCACACAGTGTGGCATAGTACCTGCCAAAACCATTAAACCAGCTGTCAATGTGAATCGCAAACTGAAACACAACCCAACAATGGACAGAGAAGCACAGCAATGTGGTCTAAGCCTACGTCAAAAGGGGATGCTGACGTAGTCGCTGAATTTGTTTATACTGAAGATACAGGAATCACATTAGGGACCACTCTGGGTGACATTGTTGATCTAGGCTTGTTGTAGTGTGTGTCAAAGTGTTAAGTAGCCAATCAGAATAGAGATGCAACATTGTAAGAGCGATTGTCGGGAAGGTTTTGGCCCCCATTACGTTTGCGTTGATGGAATATTTTCATGCTTAGTCTGTCTGGTTTGGTGGCCCATATGGATCTTCAGAACATGACTAATAGTGTCATTAGGTTGCAAGAATAGGGTTAAAAGTTAAAAAAGATGGAAAATAATAAGGATTTGTAAAGGTTTAGAAATCACATTTCCTTTCTTGTCAATAAAAATCTTCCAAAGGATGCCACCCCCTTTTTAATCACCTAAACAAAAAATATTTCCCCGTCTTTCCCCCTCCTCTACTATGTACAGAATATACAAGCCATTATTTTCATTGCTGTAGACATAATGACAATTTCTGAATGAAACACAAACCCACCGCATGTTGCAGAGGTTTCAGCTCAAACCTGTTGCCCATGGTTACTATCTTTGAGCTACACTGCTCGTTCTGGAATAATCTAAAAACATCTCTCATATAACCAGAGATGGGAATTTTAAAGTTTATATTCTCCTCACAGCCTAAAGTCAGAAAAACCAAGAGAGCTATAATTTTAGATCCAACGTCACTGCATCACCATTGAAAGAAAGCGACGATTCTCAGAGTCAGCGTTTTAAAATTGTGTAGGATATAACCTGTCCTTTAGCTGGGATACCTTCCTATTATTTTTATTAAATAAAGCTTATGGTATTTCATTGTAAGTGCAAAACATTCTTTCTACGCACAATTTCCAGAACATACAAGAAGGCTTGCACAAACACACACAATTCGTTAGTTCCTTATTTCCTTCTATTTACAAACCATCAGGGAGATTCAATAAAAGTTCTTATCGTTTAAAATGGTGCTATTTTGTCCCAACCAATCAGATCTTATTTAACATTTGAAAGCTAACATCTGATTGGTTGGGACAAAATTGGCACCATTTTTAACGATAAAAACTTTTATTGAATAAACCTGCATGTATGCAGAAAGTGCTTCCTACAGTATGTAACAGTATACAGAATAACAGTGACATAGAGTTTGCTAGTTTAAAATCTGAAGCAATGGTGGTTAAAAGAAGAAATATGTGAAAGACAGAGCAGATATAAATGTAATTCTTCTATATCAGGCCACACTCAATATAAGGTGAAATTAGATTTTATTTTCCAGAAGGTAATCGGGATTAAAGAGGAACTGTGGTCCAAAAATGAGTTTAGGTAAATTGATAGGAACTGTTCTCCTGAGAGTTTTTGCAATTTGTTTCCATTGTTTATTTTGCATAGTTTTCAAGATATTTACATTTTTGTGTGTGATATGGCAGCAGCATCACCAGGTCCCCTGCACTTCCTGCTTCCTGCTCTGAAACCTGTCAGTCAATCTGCCCTGTGTCTTCTCCCCTTTGCAGCCCCCCTGGTCCCTCCTACTCATGGACCCCATGGTCCCTCCAGTTGCAGGCCCCCCTTGGCCCATTCCCTTACAGCCCCATTTGGCCCTGCCCACTCATGGGTGCCTAAGCCCCACCCGCTCACAGGTGCTGTGCCCCCCCCAAAAAAACCTCTGTAGAACTCTGCCTGAAAAGGCTGTTTTCACATAGTGAGAGAGACGGGCTGTAGATTCCCTTACCTTCTCTGCAGCTGCAGGTCCTTCACACAGCAGAGAGGAAGAGGGACTTCCTGTCTCCCTCACACACTGAGGGAGTCTGAGGCTGTGCTCACCAGCAGCACTGTGCAGGAGATGCCTTAGGAATGTCACATTATTATAAAGAGGGAGAATAATGTTACAATATTATTCTCCCTCTTTACAAGGCACTGGTAAGGCCTCATTTGGAATATGCGGTGCAGTTTTGGAATCCCATATACAAAAGGGACATCTTGGAAATTGAGGCAGTTCAGAGAAGGGGAACTAAATTAATAAGGGGAATGGAGGGGCTTGAATATGCAGGCAGATTAGACAAGTTAGGGCTGTTTACATTGGAGAAGCGGCGGTTGCGTGGGGACATGATAACCTTATACAAATATATTAATGGCCCATACAGTGAACTCTCTGGTGCATTGTTCACTAATAGGTCATATCAGAGGACTCGGGGACATCCTTTAAGGTTGGAAGAAAAGAAGTTTCATCTTCAAGTTAGGAGAGGTTTCTTTACAGTGAGAACGGTGAAACTGTGGAACTGTCTCCCAGCAGGTGTGGTAATGGCAAGTTCATTGAATAACTTTAAAAAAGGCCTGGATAAGTTTCTAAAACTAAAAAATATTGAGAATTACTGGTATTTATGCATATACTGTAGTTCTGGTTGGTTCGGGGATACTATATAATATTGAGAATTACTGGTATTAATGCATATGGATCTGGTTGATCCAGGGATACTTTCCGATTGCCGTTTGGAGTCAGGAAGGAATTTTTTCCCCCCTTTTTAGCTGGGTTTTTTTGCCTTCCTCTGGATCAACTGTTAGGTAGGGTTAAAAAAAAAAGTGAATAGGTTGGACTTGATGGACGAATGTCTTTATTCAACCTTAATTACTATGTTACTATGTTACTATGTTACATGTCAGCATCCCACCTTTTAACTTTCTGGTCAGTCATTTCCATCTATCTAGGACTGTGGAGCACGTAGGAGGTGGTTGATGGCTCGTTTTAAAGGTAGGAAACTGGCCTTTCATTTAGACTCAACTTGTTTGGAGACCACCGTTCCCCTTTAATGTACCAGTGCTTATTAAATCTCAGATTGGATATGTACTTGGACAATGATCACATAAGGCTTACTACATTTTACAAATGCCCTTTTCTGTCTTTTTCAGCTATTGAAATACTCAAGGGACTGTAAGCTGAACATATTTTAACATTTCTTTTTGGAGGGCACCTACAAAGAAACCCTGTCAGTCATTGGACAGATCAATAAACAATTATAATTAGAAAACCAGATTCTACTCCTGAAATATTCTCATCTGTACTGAACCACTGCTCTGTATCTGTGAAACAGGTCTTTTTGTCATCCTTAATACCATGTACACTGCAGTGGTTAATTAGAGCTTGTTGTACAGGGTAAACTAAATTGCTTTCAAGTTTTTCCTGTTTTTAGTTGTAGCTCTCTCCATTCTCTTAGTTTTTATTTGCATATCTGTCTTTTAGATTTGTGTCTGATCCATTCAAAAACCAACCAATTTTCCCCTCGGTTTTATATGTGTAGCATCTCCTGTTGGTGTAATTTGTGATTCATTGATCTGTCAGCTAGATACATGAATGACAGCAACACCAGTCGCCACAAACACTTGATTTCAGACAAAGCGGTTGGCTGCTCCTGGCAGACATTACGGTAATGTTACGCGTGTACAGGGCTTTTTATTCCTACTAGTACTTTATTTCCTAACCCTTACTTGGTCAAGGTTTTTTTTTCCAATTTGCTGTGACTTCCAAACAATTTCATTTAAATTTTGACACTTCTGACATTTCTGTCTACCCTTGTGGATGCTCAAGGAACCCTTAACTGAAAGACCTGGTAAAAAAGAAACAGCAGAGGGTTAGCCCTAGAGCCAAATTAGAGAGTTAAGAGGCAGAAACTCTAAAAATAACTTTAGCTAAGCTGACATCCAACCTGAGGGTTTGAGCAGATATATTTAAAATAACCTTGTACTTAAAGGGTAACTGTGGTCCAAAAATTACTTTAGGTAAATTGACAGAAATTGCTTTCCTGAATATTTTTGCAATTTACTTTCATTATTTTTTTTTCGTTGTTTTTAAGATATTTACATTTTTATGTGTGATATGGTAGCAGCATCACCAGATCCCCAGCACTTCCTGCTGTGAAACCATGCAACAGTTACTCTTCCGTATGTCTCCTCCTCCTTGTGGGCTCCCATCTCCCCTCCACTTGCAGTCCCCTTGAAACCCCTTATGGCCCCTCCCACACCTCCTTCCATCACTGTAACCCAATCGCTTCCTTGTGCAGCACATAGAGAGGCGGTTGTTTTATAAAGGTAGGTACCTGGCCTTTCATTTAAAATCAATTTGTTCAGTTCCTTCAAGCCATTATTTGATCTGGGAAAGTGTCCCTTATTTTATACTTATTTATACTTGTAACTGGATTGTAATTACCCAATGTTGGCACAATATTTTTGGGAGGATTCAGTAATGCAAACAGGATCATCTGTCCTTGCTGCTATATGTGATTACGTCCATTATTGCATCACATGATATAAGCAAGGTAGGACACTCCTCTTAAGTCGCCTTAAAATGTCCTGATTAGTTTTATGCTACTAGATAGGGGAAAACTTAACTCAATGGGTATTTCATCGGGGGGCGCTGCACTATTTCCAAAAACATTTAGAAATAATGCAGCCACCAAAATAGGTGTAAATCCTACATTAACACTATACTTTGATGCATGGATTTTACACTTTTTTTCTGCATTATTGAAACTTTTTAATAATTATGACTCACTTCTGTATTTTATGACATGCTTGGCCATATGTATATTGTTTATATTTGTATGCTGTAGAACATTTATTCAAGGGAATGTCTGCCCCCAGAAAAAAAAAACCCTTATAGTTACTTATCTCCCCCCAGTCCCTGTGAGTAGCATCTCGCACAAATGCTGGTTATGGTCTGAATTGCAGCAGTCAGTCACCAACTGACTCAGCATTCCAGCCACGCCTCCTCTGCCGAAGACCAGGAAGGATAGGCATGTTGGAGAAAGATCAGCATTATGGGCTTTGGGGACCACGTGGTAAGTAACAAACATGGGTTTTGGAGGTGGGAAATGTAAGAACAGATGTGTATTAAATGAGGACCACTCTGTTTAACACAATGTAAAAATATTCTTAAATTACAAAGTGGTTTTTTTTTTTTTTTGTAGGCTGCATGAATTAAAGATTGAATTCTTATAATAATGACCTTGCAATCTCTTTTACATCAAACACTTCCAAACAAGGTGGGTTATTTCATTTTATGCTGCCCATACACATGCAACTTCCATCACAAATTCAAGGCAGATTCCATTTGAATTTGATTGTGAATTTGCGTGATTCACAAATACACAATAACAATCATTCTGTTTATTTTTTATATGAAGTATTCCATTGACACCCACAGTGCAAGGTTATTGGCTCTCTCTACTGAGGAAACGGAGATGATACTGATTCGACAGAAATATTTTGTCTGGACCGATAGGGACAGATGCTGATAGGAGTAGTTTGTCATCTTTGGGATCTATTTATACATATTTATGATTTTGAACAAACCGCTTTGGATCCAACGGGATTCGCTGAAAATGAGCCACGTGTATGGCTACCTTGCATGCTGGCCAGTGTAACAACATGAAAACAATGTATAACACAGATTATTTCTTATATTCTGGTATTCAGCTTGATAGTAACCAATCAGATATTGCTTAATAGAGGACTCAATTGCTAACCTAAACTTTTTTAATATATTCCTTTTGAATCACATGATTTTACTTTCTTTGGACACGTCAACAAATGTACAGTACAATGTTAGGAAATCTACAGGATTCTAATCATGTTTAGAATTTTAAAGTTAAGTAAATTACAATTGCCAACAAATGCCAACAATTTCTTATGTTATATGTCTTGTCTCCTTATTTAGAATCTGCTTTTCACAAACAGCCTGCAAACATAACAAGGAGAAAAGTGTCAGAGACACATGGAGGAACACTGCTGTATTTACACTGGTGCTTTCCCTCACTGACTGCGCAATTCCCCAGTTCTGTCTCTACTGAGTGTCAGTAACACATCTCTTTCTCACTTAACCATGTGGGGAAAAAATATGAGAAATTGAACAAAAATACAAAGCTTCAGAAATGTACATAGTTATTTTCGGTTTAAAAAAAAAGACAAAAGTCCATTAAGTACAGCCCTTCCATGCAAAGCCCAACAAATTCCTGTTAAATGGAGAAAAATAATCGCATTGGACCATACCTCCTTCCCCCACATATCACACATCCAGCACAAGGACATAACCATAACCATCACATATTTGAATAAAATTAACTGTAACACTTGATTTTCCTAAACATGTAAACCAATGTTAAAAAACGATCCCCTGCTAATTGGTCTATTACCCACAGTAACTCCCAAGTCTCTCTATAAAATGCATAGATACAAGGTGGACTGCACTCCAAAATAGAACGTTTTATTCAAAGCCAAACATCAAACAGCAAAAATACGCCGTTCGTCGAGGATCACCCCCGGCTCCACCGGATGAAGGGGGTGTATCCCTCGAAACGTCGTATTTTGCTGTTTGATGTTTGGCTTTGAATAAAACGTTCTATTTTGGAGTGCAGTCCACCTTGTATCTATGTTATTGACCTATTTCCCTGTAGAGTAAGGGAATTTGGACATTTTTGCACCCACCTGGGGATTAGTGTGCATATGGGCTACTCATATATACTTGGTCTCTATAAAATGCCCCCATCTCCTGTTCCAAAACTCCTGTCCCATGGGGGCTGCCATCTTGGCGCCTCCTCCTGTACCCACTGGGTATCACACATGCCCAATAGCCGTGCCTTAGGGACTGAAGATAAATGGCAAACTGATCTCTATTTTGCATGTATACTTACTTAAGAGAACTAATTACTACTGCACCTACATTAAATTAAAAATAGCAATGCGCTTCTTATGTGTGGCGTAAGCTTGCTAAATCCTAATGAGTAAAATGATGTTAGTTAATAAGGTCCATGCATCCTTTACAAGAAAAAGAAGTTATTTAAGTTAACATTTTTTTATTTTTTTTTAGTAATGAAAAGCTCTTTTCTTACTTGTTGCATAATGGCTGAGCTACAAGTCCCACCATCCTTTGCTACTTGATTAAAGGCATACAAATGTTATGCACACCCTCCAACATTCCCTTTAAATAGGTACACTATTGAGAAAAGCATTGCATAGCGCTGTGCTAAGATCAGGTGCACTTCATTATCCTCCCTTTGCAGATCTGTACAATGTTGTTTCTATAAGTGTAACTGGAGGGTATGCATTTAAGGTTGATGTTTAAAATAGCATTAAATTGAGAGATTGTACATTCAAATCTAGACAGCTTTGAAACTGATCAAATGAACCAACACTAGTGCTTATGAAGGTTCTCATTCATCCAGGTCATGGTATATCTGTTGTATTCAATTAGATCAACTGGACTTGAAGTTTAGTTGAAACCAACACACACATATCAGTATTTGATGTTTGACTCCCACCACCCTTTAGATCACAAGCTGGGGGTCATCAGAACCCTGCAACACAGAGCTGAGAACATCCCCACTAGCACAGAGGCGAAGGCTAAAGAAATGAAATATCTCAGAGGAGCCCTTAAAACTTGTGGATATCCAGACTGGGCCTTTGTCAAAAGAAGCAGAAGGAAAGAAAAGAACACGAATACCAACAGTGAAGGGGAAAAGCAAGGCAGGAGAAAAAACATGGTCATCCCATATGTAGCAGGGGTCTCCGAGAAATTAAGAAGAGTTTTCAAAAAACACCGTATCCCTGTCTGCTTTAAACCGAGCAACACGCTGAGGCAGCAATTGGTACATCCGAAAGACCCAATACCGAAGCACAAGAAAAGCAACATCATATACGCAGTGCAGTGCAGTGAAGAATGCTCTGATTTGCATGTGGGGAAGACCAAACAGCAACTGCATCAACGTATGGCACAGCACAGAAGAGCCAATTCCTCGGGTCAGGACTCAGCCGTGTACCTGCATCTTAAAGGGCAACTAAAGCCACAGAACAACACTGAACCAGAAGGAAGAACACCTTGATATAAACCCAGTAATCTGTGTCTTACCTCTCATTTTGATACAGGCGCTGGGAAATTTACCTAAATAACATATGGTTTGTGCTATACTTCTCAGCATTCTAGTATCAGACAGTTTGGTCAACGACCATTATGTTCTGCACATGCTCAGTCCTTAGCTATTGCAGAAACTTGTCACAGTTGGTCACACCCATTAATAATCTTTAGCCAATCCTTTTACAGGACAGATAAAGCAAGAAAGCATGTAACTGAGGTCAGGAGGTGTGGTCTGACACTGCACATACACACAGATACTTCATCCAGTTCTTAACAGGCTTTTGATTTACTTAACAGAGTTTACTAAAGTGGCATTTTATAGTTTATTGGTGTTTTTAGGGGGGGTGTTTTCAGATTCTGGATTATATAAAATGGGTTTTAGTTCTCCTTTAAGGATAAAGGACATACCTTTGAAGATTGTAATGTTAACATATTGGCAAAGGAACGTGACTGGTTCAAGATTGGTGTTAAGGAGGCCATTTATGTGAAAATAAAGAAACCGAGCCTAAATAGAGGTGGGGGGGTTCAACACCATCTGTCTGCCATGTACAATGCTGTTTTGACACCTTACTCTGGGATTTCCTATAACACCTCTTAGCCACTATCTAATCACGCCCTTAACACCTGGCTGTGATATGCTAATTGGGATTTTCCAGGGTACATAATTGCCACAGATTCTTGTACAAGTCATTCTGAATTGAGAAAGCCAGTCGGATGACTAGCGAAACGTCTTCAAGAACTAAACTTCAAGTCCAGTTGATCTAATTGAATACAACAGATAAACCAACACTAGTGATTTGTTGAAATAAACAAGATTTTACTATATACATATATTCCCCTTTAAAAACTGCCGCTTTTAATTAATTAATTAATTAAAACTAATCAATTGAAACCAATGCTGCCTACAACAGGCATTAGAAAATTTGCAAATGTGGGTTAAGGATTGAAAATGTTTCACGGTTCCTAAGGAAAAAGCACCATGGGAAATTCAGAGCTACCGAGTAAGGCTAGGTAGTTTTAACGAAGTGGAACATCACGCCAGCGGTTTAGTGCGATGTTCCAGTGTGTTAACACATAGCGGCGACCATTATTTTCAATGGCACCATTGTGGTTTAATGCACAAAACTTCTGCATGCTGTTCGTTGCACACAACACACTGTATCACAGCACATAGGTGTGAATGGTGCCTTTCACTCCTATGTGCAGATTGTTTTGGTTTGATGTTCCCACAGGATATTTCACCAAAACGCTCTACAGTGTGAACCAGTGGCGTCCATATGTTATGAGATTCCAGGAATGTTTTCCCCCGAATCTCCTGCTAGCACTTTAATAATGCAAATGCCCCAAACCTGCCAGAACCAGCCAATGTGCGCTCCCGCCCTCCGCCAGAGTATGCAGCACTTACCAGCGTTCAGCTGCAACTGAATGCTGGTAAGGGTCAGGATCAAGAAGGGAAGGCCTCAAACCTTAGATCTAATTTCAGTAGGGGGAAGGGGTGAGGGGAAGGGAACCAATGATTCAGGAGCCAGATAAAAGAAAGGGGGCGAGGCTAGAGCGTGGCAGGAAAATAAGGGAAGGAGTTTTGAGTACATAAGGTGACTGTGGTAAAGCTTGAATCAGAACTTACATTGTCTCTTTGTTTTCCCACCCTCCCATCCCTGATAAGAAAATACAAGTCTCGGAAACTACTTCAGAGGTCACTAAAGGGCAGAGGGAAAGTTGGTATATTTAAGTGTGGAATGTGGTCTGCCCCTCCCCCAAAACAGCGGTTTAAGGTGCCAGTTATGGGGCCCTACCAGCAGCAGTAAGCTATTCGTTCAGGTTGCACTGGCAACCTGAACGCATAGTGGCATGGAGGTTACACTCCTTGCCACTGCAGATGTTTGGAAACTACAACTCCCAACAAATAAAGCATGCTTGGAGTTGTAGTTTCCAAACATCTGGAGTGTAAGGAATGGGTTTACTGTATGGGATTGCTGTCCATTTAAAGGGCAACTAATGCCTCAAACAATACAGAATCAGTAGGATGGTATACATTTTTAAAAACATTGCCTTCTGATTCAGTATTGTTTTGAGACTTCAGTTGCAGTAGTGGTCATAATTTCTACCCTAGGTTTATACTCAAGTCGAGTCACTTTTACTCCATTTTATGTTAAAATATGTACCTCGGTTTATACTCAGGTCGGTTTATACTTATAAAATAGCAGTAAATAAAGCAGTATATAGGTACTGCTTTATTTACTGCTCTGTCTACATGCTCTATATAGTTTAAATAATCTAAAATCTGCTTCTGCCATCTACTATGTTTCTTTGGGGGTGGGGATTGGGTGGGGGCCACACAAGACAAGCCAAGAGAAAAGGAGATTACCCAAAATAAGTCATTTGATTTTTTTGTTTGTGCTCACTGTGTTCACTGTTCTTAAAGGGGATGTCCACCCCCCAAATCTATAATTTAACCCACTACTGGCCCCACTGTGTAGCCTAATGAAATACTGACCTTACATCCTAGCTCCAAATGGTTCTGTAATGTCCCTCCAAAGTCCAGAAAACTGTCCACCAGGAGCCTGGCAGAGTCTCTCCTCCTGTCTCTCCTCTGAGAGAATTTTGCCATGCGCACTGCAGCCTGAACTTTGGAGGGACATTACAGGAGAACCTTTTGGAGCTGGGATGTAAGGTAAGGATTTTATTACACTACACAGTGGGGTCAGTAGTGAGTTAAATTATAGTTTTGGGGGTGGACATCCCCTTTAATCTCAAACTCCTGTATAGTAATATAGGGGTTAATAGTTACTGTTATGGATCTCAAACTCCTGTATGGTAATATGGGGGTTAACGGTCACTGTTTTTAATCTCAAACTCCTGTGTGGTAATATAGGGGTTAATTGGTCCCTGTTTTTAATATTAAACTCCTGTGTAGTAATATAGGGCTTAATAGTTACTGTTTTGGATCTCAAAATCCTGTGTGGTAATATAGGGGTTAATAGTTACTGTTTTAGATCTCAAACTCCTGTGTGGTATTGTAGGGATTAATAGATACTGTTTTAGATCTCAAACTCCTGTGTGGTAATGTAGGGGTTAATTGTTACTGTTTTACATCTCAAACTCCTGTTTGGTAATATAGGGGTTAATGATCACCATTTTGGATTTCAAACTCCTGTGTGGTAATGTAGCTGTTAATGATCACAAGATGTATAAATTTCAGTATTCAGGTTGAAGTGTCATGTTGGCACTATGCAATAAGTTAGTAGGCGTTGGGTTGCAGTTTGGGCACTCGGCATCTAAAAGTTTCACTGATGTAGTGAACTATTCTCTACACTGCTAGTCCTAGTTTGCTGAAACTGTGACAATAATACCAGTATGCTGATGACATTAATTTGTGAATCTCTTATATCTTCTCTCTCTGTCTATCTCCCATTCTATCTCTCACTATTTGTGAGAGAATAAAGACATATCTTCATCAAGTCCAACCTTTATTTCTCTATATTTATCTATCGATCTGTCTGGCCCAGTTCATCTCTGCTCTCTACCTCCTATATATACCTCTCTCTTTCTGTCTGTGTATCTGTGTCTCTTTGCATTTCTCTCACTGTCTGTGTCTCTGACTATCCATTTGTCTGTCTATCTCTGTTAAGTACCTAATGGACGCCATTTAATTGGGGGCGGAGAAAGGGGCAAGGCCTAAAATTTTGCCCTTAGGTGCCCCTGATGATTTCAGACCCTAGAAACACCCCTGGTGTGAACGAAGCCTTAGTCTATATCTGAAACTGTTTAACTTCAAAAACTGTTTAACTTCAGATGAATATACTGTAACTATGAAACTACAGACTTTACAGTTCTTTGAAGGTTGCAAATATACACATTTTAATTTTAACTTAAGTCTATTGTTTAAGGCATGAGCTGGCAGGAGCATTAGTGCTGCGGTACACTTATTGGGACAGTACTTTCATTATGAATTTCTAGTGTTTGCCATTTTGAGCTTGAAAAGTGGAGGCCATTTCTCCAGGAACAGCTTGCAGTGTGTTCCTCATAGAAATAATAGAGGTGTAAATGGCTTAAATTTAGTAAAGCTGCTTGAATCTAATTTCTAATTTCATTATGCAAAGCATATACAGTGTTAATTTCTCTTTATATCCATATGAAGCAAGTTTCTTCACTCTGATAGAATCTGTAAAGCTTAGTGAAACATTTAAAACAACAATTAATCTTTCTTCACGATCAGCCATGAAGATATTTTTACATTTGGATGCCTTTCATATTGGAGCCATCGTTTACTTGCAATGCCGTGCGTTAAACTAAAGAAGTTCGATGTACTTAGAAATGCCATCAATCTGCTTTTCCTTTTCAAGATAGTTCTGCTTATTGGTGTGGGCAGTGAAAGATTGTAACAAGACAGTTCTAGTGAAATACTTGTAGGAATAATGCTGTAAAATGATTCTACTTCCATGGTAACTAATATTCTGTTGTCAAGCAATTATTTCATTTTCAAAAGTTATTAATAATTCATTTGATGTATTTTATCAAGCTCATGGTATCTTAGTAAGTTTTAAAGTACCAACAGCTAAGTCAGATAAAGGTTAAGTTTGTGTGTCCATACTACATATCACTAAAATGTATTTTCTTGTGTAAGACGGTAAACTTAAAAGGCAACTTTATTGCCGTAAATCACCCTCCCTTCCCTAATAGTACCCAGGATGAGGACCAACACCACTAGATTCCCACTCCTAAATCCAATATACAGTATTCGATTTTAAAGCCCCCTTTAAGAGTTTAAGACTCTTCCCAGACTGCAATGGGAAGACACACTCCTTGCAGAGCACTTCTTCTCAATGCCAGACTATAAAAGTGGGTGTGGCTTGACTGCCATTGAGATCTGGACTTTGAAGGAAACATGTATCGGATTTAGGGTTAATACAGGAATAAGGAACTAGGTCTTGGTCCTCACCTAGTAGGTGGTGGTTTGGATTACTATTACATAACTAAAGGTCTATTTTTATATGATGTATTAATTGGTGGTGCATGTGTTTCGGGCAGTGAGGCTGACAGACACTCTACTTTATGGCTGGGGCTGTCGGGCAATTGGGCATAATGTCATGTTGCGCCTTGAATGAAAGCCACGACCAAGAAGATGAGCAGGAAGTTCGGCGAGGGACTGGGTCAGGTAAGTCCCTTCAGAGGCATCTTTGACAATTCTAAAAAAAATGCTAAAATGGGGTTTGGCGTGCGTGCTCTACCAGACTATAAAGTTTTTTTTTATGCTGGAGATGCCCTTTAAGACTTGTGCACACAGTAAATACAGCGTGTGATGACTGGACATTCCCAGATGAAAATCACGCGTGTAGCTCTTTGGTCTCCACGTGTGATTGTTTCTTGATCTGGCTGATCAGTAATCCTCAATATATAGAAACATACGGTAATAAATACAGAGAAAGATATGCAACACAATCTCAGAATGAAACCCAGTCTGCAAGTAATCTGTAGGAGAAATGTTAGGGACTTTAAATGGTTGACTGTAATAAATTGATTATATAAATTGTGTTTGGGATGACATGGATATCTTCCTTTACATTACCAATAAGCGAAAGTCAAAGATTCCCCCAAAAAATCCTTAAACAAGCAGACTCAAATGCATAAAGCAGGAGTGCTTTGAATGGCAGTAACATGCCAGAGATGCACAGAGTATCTAAAAATCCTGAATATAAAAATTACTAACATTAAGTTATTGTTGATACAGGGATTCTTCTGATTTAGATCAGGATTTTTTTGTTTTTCTCTGGATCAACTGTTAGGCAGGCATTATAGGTAAGGATTAGATCAGGGATGTCCAACCTGTCGCCCATCAGATTTTTGAAATCTTCAACTCCCAGCACTCCCTGGCATTACTGATAATTTTTATTCATCCGAGGGCTGCAGGACATCCCAGGACTAGATGGACATTTGTCTTTATTCAAGTTATTAATAAGTTATTATGTATAATTCCTTTTTATTGTTAACAGCTGAGGCATAGCTACCAGGGATGCAGGGGATGCGAACGCACCAGGGCCCTTGGCCAAGAAGAGGGTCCCATTTTGTGCTAAGGTTCCAAAACTTCCAGTCTGTGTGCCAACCAGTGGTCTGTGTACAAAGCATTTTTACCACTGTCTGTGTGCCAAGCATTAACCAGTGCCTGGCTGTGTGCAGTGCCAGTTTACCAACCAGTTTATCAGTGTCTGCATGCCAAGCATTTAACCAGTCTTTGTGCCAAATATTTTACTAGTGGTTATATACAAAGCATTTTACCACTCTCTGTGTGCCAAGCATTTTACTAGCGTCAGTTGGTTAGTTATTTTAGAAGGTTTGAGGATCTAAGTTTAGAAATACTGTTTGAATCTGATTGAATAATTTTACTAGGTGTTTGGGGGAAAGTATGTTTGTTGGTTAAGGAGTGCCTTTCACAAAAATGTTGATGATGAATTTGGATGTTTTTTATGGAAATTATTATTTGGTTTGCGGTGCTAATTTGTGTTTGTGACGGTGTTGGGGGGCCCATGCCCAAATTTTGCATCAGGGCCCATAAGTCTGTAGCTACGCCACTGGTTAACAGTTCATATAGGCAGGCTTCAAACAGTGCATTTAAACTTCAAGTAAACACTTCTTTCATTTCAAAGAAACAATATATCCTATTAACCTTAACCTAAATTCAGTGACATAAGTAAGAAAATAAATTTATATAAGTAGAAAAGGTTATTAACTTTGCTTACCAATCACTATGTTGAGTGACGAGATCTTGAAAGGACATACCGCATAACACACTTTTATTTTAAGTGTGAAAGGAAAATTTCACAATGAGAACTGACTTACAAGATAATGAACCAGAGCACTCTGTTTTCACTCTGCTAAATTTAACATTTCCTTATGCCAGCAAGCAATTGCTGCTGAATATACTCTCCTGTGCTATATATTCAGCTGAGATTGTTAAGATTAAAATGGAGCTTTATGCCCTACTTTTACCAGTTTGACCAGCTCCTCACTGGAAAACAGTTACATGAGCATTTCTCATTTTTACTTTCTTTGCAGCTGAATAAATTCCATATATATGGTGCTATTTCCATATTTTCTTTATTTCTCAGGTAGAATAATAAATTCTGTTCATCAATTATAAATTTGGTTTAGCATACCTCCCAATATTTAACAGGTCCTTACCCTGGGTATATTAAGAGGGGTGCGTTTGAGGGCATGCGTGTACTGTAAATAACAGGTTGCTCTCTTGTCCTTGCATTGTAACTCTCTTATAATAAGACTTCACATATTGTGACAGGACTTGATGTGACAACAAGAATTTCATTTTTCAAAGGGCATTTAAATAATAGAGTAAGTGATAGCAAATAATTATTAGTGACATTTTTAGAATTCAGGAGGTGAAAGTAATTTAAAAAGAAGGCTTGCTCCTTGTGCAATAAAACAAAAGTGCAATAAAACAAATACCGGCAGGTTCCACCATAAAAAATACTTGTTGTTTCGAACAAAAACAGGAGCAGAGGACCTCTGCGTCTAATAGCCAATCCACTTCCTGGTTGCGGCTGTCAGTAAAGGTGCAACGTGACGTCACGCACAATTGCCTGACAGCAGCGATCAGGATGTAGAGCGGCTCTCAGGGCAGAGGTCCTCTGCTCCTGTTTCGAGCTTGTTTCGAGTAAAAACAGGAGCAGAGGACCTGGTCAGGTAAATCTAGGCAGCGAGGGACCAGTGGGAGGGAGGCACCTAGGCAGGTAAGTCCATTCAGGGGCATATTTGGCAAATATTCATAATGCAAAACTGGGGTTTGGCGGGGTCCTCTACATTTATAGCTAAAGTTTTTTTTTCACTAGACATGCCCTTTAAAATGTTTCTGCTATCTAATAGCTTACGGTAAGTAAGTGCAGTGCAGAGAGCTTGGGAAGCCCCAGTCAATCTCTGGCTTTGTTTGGAGTGGCAAATTGTGTTTGTTTGGGGTGGACATGTTTTTATTTATTGAGTTCATTCATATAATCTTTAGTAGCAAAAATCTAGAAGTACATTTCGTTTGACTCTAAATAGAAATGTTATATAGATATTTTTCAATTAGAACAATTTTTTGTTTCACTTTTCTTTTCTGTAAGGCATTTCGCTGCATTCCCTATCATTTTGCCTGAAGCAAAGATTCGATGATGAAAAAAGAAAAAGATGATCCCCAGTGGCAATTTCAGTAGTGTGGATCTTTTTGATCATAGGTTTGCTGGTACAGTAAGCACTATGCATCAAATATTTAATTTATAGCCTTTCATTTTTCCATTTTACATCTCCATAAAATAAACTCCAGTATGTTTCCAAGTAAACTGTGTGTGTTGCCCATTTAGGCAGGACAAAAAAAACCCACCTATAAATGTTAATAAGAAATAACATTAAAAGGCCAAAAAGGTTTTACCAACTGTTATCCCCCGTCAAACTATATTTAGCAGTGTGAATAACTGTAATTATCAGTCTAAATGCTGTGTACACATTTTAGATCATTTTCGGCCAAAACAATTGCTCCAAACATTTATTTAACGTATATACAAGGCTTAGCCTAGCAGTGAGCTGTCAAAAATCTACTCACTGTGGCTGACATTTCCACTGCTTGTCCCCCTGCCATACCCTCTCAAACACAGTGCACATGTGTGATGTGACTCAATGAGAGTTAGAGGAGATAGGAGGAGTCTAACCGGAAGGCAAAAGTGTTAGCACTGTCACCCACAGCAAAAGTTTTTTTTTTTTTTTTTGACAGGTCATCAGTATGCCTTGACTGCAGAACACAGGTAGGAATGCAAAATAAAAAAAATACAATAATTCAGTAACTCCAATAACATTGCCAGCTGCAGTAGATTTTAAGCTTGGGATTTCATGTATTATAACAGGGGCAGCCAATCAACATGAGTTTTAAGTTCACTTTGGAATCTATTTTTAAAGTTCTAACTTAGCGGTTGGTGGTGGGAGGGAACTGTACTGTTGGGCCAGTAGTGGGTTAAATTTAAGTTTTGGGGTGGACATGCCCTTTAAGTTTAGCACATGTCACTTTAATGTTATTTCTGTACACATGTTACAGGGTGACAGGAATGTACAGGCCTGGCTAGTCTAGCCAGGTCACATGATTGTTTGGGGAGGAGCATAGATGTTAAAAGGATGTTCATAGTGTGCACTGTTTATTTGGCTTAATAAAGGCACCAGAAAAAGGGCTGAAACTTTTTTTTTTAGACACAAGACCCAGGAGTGCACCAGTTTTTCTTTCTTCTTTATACAAATTGATCAACACTGCTTGCACCCGGGCATCAAAATTACACTTAAAGTGTATATACAGCGGTTGGCAAAAGCATTCGGCCCCCTTGAAGTTTTCCACATTTTGTCACATTACTGCCACAAACATGAATCAATATTATTGGAATTCCATGTGAAAGAGCAATACAAAGTTGTGTACACGTGAGAAGTGGAACGAAAATCATACATGATTCTAAACATTTTTAACAGATCAATAACTGCAAAGTGGGGTGTGCGTAATTATTCAGCCCACTTTGGTCTGAGTGCAGTCAGTTGCCCATAGACATTGCCTGATGAGTGCTAATGACAAAATAGAGTGCACCTGTGTGTAATCTAATGTCAGTACAAATACAGTTGTTCTGCGACGGCCTCAGAGGTTGTCTAAGAGAATCTTGGGAGCAACAACACCATGAAGTCCAAAGAACAGACCTGACAGGTCAGGGATAAAGTTATTGAGAAATTTAAAGCAGGCTTAGGCTACAAAAAGATTTCCAAAGCCTTGAACATCCCACGGAGCACTGCGATCATTCAGAAATGGAAGGAGTATGGCACAACTGTAAACCTACCAAGACAAGGCCATCCACCTAAACTCACAGGCCGAACAAGGATAGCGCTGATCAGAAATGCAGTCAAGAAGCCCATGGTGACTCTGGACGAGCTGCAGAGATCTACAGCTCAGGTGGGGGAATCTGTCCATAGGACAACTATTAGGTGTGCACTGCACAAAGTTCCCTTTATGGAAGAATGGCAAGAAGAAAGTCATTGTTAACAGAAAAGTATAAGAAATCCCGTTTGCAGTTTGCCACAAGCCATGTGGGGGACACAGCAAACATGTGGAAGAAGGTGCTCTGGTCAGATGAGACCAAAATGGAACTTTTAGGCCAAAATGCAAAACGCTATGTGTGGCAAAAAACTAACACTGCACATCACTCAGAACACACTATCCCTACTGTCAAATATGGTGGCAGCATCATGCTCTGGGGGTGCTTCTCTTCAGCAGCGACATAAAGACATACGTCCACCAAGTCCAACCTCTTCACCCTCTTTTTTTTTTTTTTTTTAACCCTACCTAACAGTTGATCCAGAGGAAGGCAAAAAAACCCAGCTAAAAAGGGGGGGGGGGAAATTCCTTCCTGACTCCAAACGGCAATCGGAAAGTATCCCTGGATCAACCAGATCTATATGCATTAATACCAGTAATTCTCAATATTTTTTAGTTTTAGAAACTTATCCAGGCCTTTTTTTAAAGCTATTCAATTAACTTGCCATTACCACTTTTGCTGGGAAGTCAGTTCCACAGTTTCACTGTAAAGAAACCTTTCATAACCTGAAGATGAAACTTCTTTTCTTCCAACCTTAAAGGATGTCCACGAGTCCTCTATATGACCTCTCCAAATGTCGCTTCTCCAATGTAAACAGCTCTAACTTGTCTAATCTGCCTGCATATTCAAGCCCCTCCATTCCCCTTATTAATTTAGTTGCCCTTCTCTGAACTGCTTCAATTTCCAAGATGTCCCTTTTGTATATGGGATTCCAAAACTGCGCTGCATATTCCAAATGAGGCCTTCCCAGTGCCTTGTAAAGAGGGAGAATAATATTTTTCTCTCTTGAACCTATTACCCTCTTTATACAAGACAATATCTTGCTAGCTCTAGCCGTTGCTACCTGGCATTGTTTGCTATAGCTAAGTCTGTTATCTACCAGAAGAACCCCCAAACCTTTTCCCATTACAGATGCACTTAACACAGAGTTATTTATGGAGTAGGTGGCACAGGGATTATTAAATCCTAAATGCATCACCTTACATTTATCAACATTGAATCCCATCTGCCATTCTGCTTCTCATTTTGCTAATCTATCTAGGTCAGCTTGCAGCACTTGCACATCATTTGAAGTTTCCAAGGCTCTGCATAGTTTAGTGTCATCAGCAAACACTGAGGCCTTGCTCTCAATGCCCCCTTCTAAGTCATTTATAAACAGATTAAACAGAAGCAGCCCCAGTACAGAACCCTGAGGCACTCCGCTTAGAACGTTAGCCCACATAGATGTAGCTCCATTAACCACCACTCTCTGTTTGAGATCCAATAACCAGTTCTCTATCTATGAACAAATGTTTTCTTCAAGGCCAACAGCCCTCAGTTTATACATTAGTCGCCTATGTGGCACAGTATCAAAAGCTTTTGCAAAATCCAAGTATACCACATCCACTGCTGTGCCGGAATCTAACTTCTTACTAGCTTCTTCATAAAAGCCAATTAATTTGTCTGGCATGATCTATTTCTTATAAATCCATGCTGACTACTACTAATAAGATGAGCTCTGGAGACAAAGTCAAGGATATGATCCCGTAACAAAGTTTCCATCACCTTCCCTACCACTGATGTTAGGCTTACAGGTCTATAGTTACCAGGCTGTGAACGACTACCTTTTTTGAATATTGGTATTACATTGGCTTTTTTCCAATCCAGCATCACATCCCCAGACCAAAGCGAATCTGAAAAGATGAGAAACAGTGGTCTAGATAGAACTGAACTAAGCTCTTTTAAAATCCGAGGACGCAATCCATCTGGTCTTGGGGCTTTATTGATATTAAAGGACAATTATACTCACCTTCCCTCCGCTCCAGATCTTCATGTAGTAACTTTTACCCAGGGTGAGGACCTGAACCGCTAGGTCCTCACCCCGGGATTCACGAAACCTACAGCAGCATGTTGCAGCAACGCTGCTCTTGTAGGCTCCGCCCCTCCTCCCCATCGGCGACGAGGCCAATAGGAAGGCACGCTTGTTGCAGAGCGTGCCTTCCTATTGGCCTACATGAAGATCTGGAGCGGAGGGAAGGTGAGTATAATTGTCCTTTAACTTTGTCTAATTGTTTCCGTACCATATCCTCTGTTGGCCAATGTAAATACTCTTCATTTCTCCCCTGCGTGTTATTACAATCCCTGCTGTAAGATTCTCAACAGCAAAAACGATGTAAAAAAAACGGTTTAACAGATTAGCCTTTTTGGCATCCTCTACAACCATCTCAGCCCCATTATTTAATGGACCCACATTCTCAGTCCTCATCTTTTTACCATTTATATACTTTAAAAACATTTTGGGGTTGGACTTGCTTTGTTTGGCAATCCGTATTTCATTTTCTATTTTAGCTAGTTTAATTGCTTTCTTGCACTCTTTATTACAGCTTTTATACTCCCTGTATGCCTGTTCTGTTCCCTCTGTTTTCAAAATTTTAAAAGCCTTTTTCTTTTTTTCCATTTCACTTTTCACCTGAGCATTAAGCCATGCAGGAGTGGACCTAATTTTACACTTGTTCCCTAAAGGTACAGATTTAGAAATGTAATAGTTTAATATCCCTTTAAAAGTTGTCAGCATCTGCTCTGTATCTTTACCTAGAAACAATTCCCCCCAGTCTATGAGCAGGAGTGATTCCTTCAACAGCATAAAATTAGCTTTCCTAAACTTAAAAGTTTTTGTTAACCCAGTGCACTTTAGTTTTTTGCAACCTATATTAAATGACACTATATCATGGTCACTATTCCCTAAGCTTACCATTACCTTCATCTCCAAAATGAGCTCAGGGTTATTAGATATCACCAGATCCAACAACGCATTCTGTCTAGTAGGAACTTCTACCATATGTGAAAGAAAATGCTCATATAGGAAATATAAGAACTTTATACCTTTTGAGGTGCTGGCAGTTCCCTTACTCCAATCTATGTCAGGGTAGTTAAAATCCCTCATAACCAAAACATGCCCCATACCAGCAGCCTTTGCCAACTGCAAACGAGATTCATTTCCACCTCCTCCCCGGCATTTGGCGGTTTATAACATACTCCAACAATTAATTTACCTACTTTCTTGCTTCCTGTACATAGTTCCACCCATATTGTTTCTGCCATATCATTTACACCCCCATCTATTCCATCTTTTAAATTTGGCTTCAATTCCTGTTTAACATACATACATACTCCTCCTCCTTTCTTATTAACTCTGTCATGTCTAAATAAGGAGTATCCTTCAATATTTACTGTCCAGTCGTGTGAATCATTTAGCCATGATTCTGCTATACCAATCACATAATACCTTACCTTTAAAGCTATTATTTCAAGTTCCCTGGTTTTTCCAGACTTCTTGCATTTGTAAACATACATTTTACATTATAAATTGATTTACTTCCATACATGGTCGTACATGCCTCCTTATCCTCTATGCTCCCCCTTCTCCGTCCTCCGTTGTGTTATTAGCCCCCTGATCCCTAACTTCTCTATCTACCTGTATAGTTCAACGTACCCTCCCCCCACACCTAGTTTAAAATCTCCTCCAACCCCCTAGCCATTGTACCATCACCATTGAGGTGCAATCCGTCTCTACTAAAGAGCCTGTAGCCAACAGAAAAGTCATCCCAGTTCTCTAAAAACCCAAACCCCATCTCCTTACACCACGCTTTTATACTCCTGAGCTCCCATTGCCTCCCTAGCATAGCACGTGGCTGCGTAGCGTAGCACTGGCAGCTGTAATTACAGAAAAAGGTAGTTCTACAAAGTATTGAATCAGGGGGCTGAATAATTAAGCACACTAAACTTTGCAGTTATTGATTTGTTAAAAATGTTTGGAATCATGTATGAATTTCGTTCCACTTCTCACGTGTACACCACTTTGTATTGGTCTTGAACGTGGAATTCCAATAAAATTGATTCACGTTTGTGGCACAGTTGGCCGAATACTTTTGCCAACCACTGTATGATATGTTTGAATAAACCCATTTGAATAACTAGCTCTGAAACGTCACTTATGCTTATTGTCAATGGCACGTTGAAACAATAAAGAATTGAATTGCATTCAAGACCTGTGTGCTGTATATACTACGAACTATACATATATATATATACACGAAAGATCCAAAATTCAAAATTTATTTAACGTCTCTCATATATACACAGCAATGTTAACATTTCAGGACCATTCAGTCTCTTCAACAGGCTACTAAAAAGTGAAACATCATCACATGCATATGACATCAGATCACATGACAGATACAATCATGTGACCAACATAGTTATGTACAACATATTACAATATACAGGATACAGGGTTCATAGATAGACATACAAGTCATAATCTCTATTGAGACCCCTGGGCCACAATGTATCTAATTTGTGTATCCAAACAATCCAACAATCCCTCCCTATTTCCTCCCCTTGTTGGCTTACGTACCTGTTCTAGTGCTATAAATTTAATCTCATCTCCACTGTAACTACATTCTGCATAATGCTTGGGTACAGGCAAAGTAATCTGTTAACACCGTATGGAGAGCCTATGTTGGGACACACTCTGTCTAACTTTGTGGATGGTTTCACCAACATACAGGTAATTACAAGGACATACTAGTACATAAATACAAAAATCTGTGTCACGTGTGTAGTGTCCATTGATAATATATGACTGCCCAGAGCTCAATTGGCTCAGTGGAATAGATAGGAAAAATGCAGAAAGGGATGTTCCCATGTAGGACATGTGTGCAGTGCCCATTTTTACAAAAGACTGAGACTATCATTCACCCCAAAATAGGGCAGTCATATATTATCAATAGGCACTACACATGTGACACAGATTTTTATGTTATTGTACTAGTATGTCCTTGTCGTTACCTGTACTTTTTGAAAACTATCCAAAAAGTTAAACAGTGGGCAGGCATCCCACCTCTCCCTGAAGTTCAGGGAGTCTCCCTGATTTAAATGGCAGCTCCCTGACTCCCTGAAATAATATACAATCTCCATGAAATGTGTTGTTTTGAATTAGAGTGAGGGAGCACAATGATGTCAGAGTCTTTTAGCGGTTAACAAGTGACAAAAACACTTAAAAGTGACATGACTTGTTGTATGCATGTGTGTCTGACTGTTTTCATGAGTGTGTGTCTGTTGAGATGCATGTGTTTGTGTGCAAAAGTGTCTGACTGTATACATGTGTGTGTGTGTGTGTGTGTATGCATGGATTATGCATTAATCTTGGGGTGGGGCTTTAGGGGTGGGTATCCTCCCTGAAATGTGTGGGTACCCTCCCTGAAATTAGTTTTGGCAGGGTGGGATGTCTGAGAGGGTGTCCTAACATAGGTCCTCCATACGGTGTAAACAGAGTACTTTGCCAAGCATTATGTGGAATGTGGATTTAAATATAAAGGTGTATAATTATTTTTGTTCTACTACCCTCCCCATAGCCTACCTTTAGAGGAGGAGGAAGTCAGAAACATTCAAGAAAGTAAAGGTAGGCAATGGGAGGGGAGTAGAACAAAAGAACAAAAAAAATTATACACCTTTATATTCAAAGCCACAGCTATCCAGTAAGCTGTTTTTACAGTGTACATACCCTTTAATAAATTTTTGGAGTGCTGCAAACTCACTTGCTTTATATATACATACATACTGTATACATTTTGTTTCCTCCTTCTCCTCTAATTCCCTCTAACAGAAGTTTATCATATTCAGAGAGTTAAGTTTAGTTTTTAATGATGTGAGAACATTCCTTGTGAAAGTGTTGGTTCTATTAAACACACCCACTTAACATATCAAATACTTCACACTTCTTTATTTGTTATGTGCATATATTAATGCTCTCTGATAACAAAACGAACCCTGCCTTTAAAACCAAAACAGAACAAAAGGATTTTGGAGACAAGCAAACAAGGAGTGCTGTGCATTACAGTCCAGCATTTTTTAATACAAATCAGCTTGACCACTGCAAACCAACAAAACCCTTAAAGAGGAACTAAAGGGTTAACAAACATGACCCATCCCCTGTCCCTATAACGTAATATACAAACCTCTGGAAGAACATCTGAAAATGTATGTTTTAAAGTTCCAATTTGTTTGGGTCTGGTGCCTCCCTGTTTACTAGGCAGAAATCCCAACCTTTAAGACACGTCTGTTAAATAGTGTGTCACAGTCTACCTATAGGCGGTGCACATCTTGGATCTGTTTTCCCGACCCAGTAATTAGGTAAGGAGCCTATAAAATGTGTGTCTACTACCATGGATAAAAAAAAAACTGATGAATGCCTGATTTTTAATGCTTTAAATGGGAATGTTGGAAGCTATGCATTGCTGTAGGCAAGCAAAGCTTAGTGAAAGTAAAAAAAAAAAAATAGCTTGCTGAGTAGAAAATCAAATTACACCTGACAAATCTCATTATATCCTAGATAAATACAAAGTCTGCGTTCTACACTCAATAATTTGTATTTCAATTTTGATCAAATAGAATTGTTTCTGCAAATTAAGGGGTTTCCTTTAACTGTTCATAAATAAACATCTATACAACATGCATGACATGGGACCATTTACTAAACAACCACTGACTGTTCCTGTTGTTCTGCAAAAAAAACATTACACATCAGACCTATTTATAAACCACCCTTCTATGACAATCAAATACACTTTACATGGCTTATTAAATAATAGTTTTAGCTTCATAGCAGTCAATAATGTATATGTGTCCAAACTGATTAAAAAACAACCATCAAAACAGCCTAAATGGATCATCACTTAAACCAGCAAAATGCATATATAAAATTTGCATTAAAAGGAATTTATGATTTGCAACATTTGATTGTTGTTTGTTTTTTAAATACTTCCCTGATTAATTAGACTTTAGTGTGCTGTTGCCGGTGTGCTGAAGTGAGTGTGTTTATGCAAATTAGAATCTAGTAGAGGGCAGATCAGGATGAAAGCCACAAACCTGGTTGCAGCACTTTTATCAACTCCTTGGCTGCATTTATGGGTGGTATTCAAGCTCCTGTGTTCAGGAAAATCACTATGTGCAAAGTGTATTTTCTTATTGGTTGGTTATCGACTGGGTGCCAGGACCGAAATAGTGTCAGTCGTGGCAAAAGTAGCTGTGGCCCACCATGCGGTCTGCTGTGTGACTAGAGACAGTGAATACTGGGGTAAGGGAGTATGGCCAATAGGTACACATGCTTACAAGGCACTTTGAAGACCACATGGACTGCGAGTTGTACTGGCAACAACATGGATGCTTACTAGCAGAATCTACTTCTTGCAAGTATGTAAATGAAACTCTGTGTTCTGCAGAGAAAAGCTTTCACATTAGGAAGAAATAATAAAAGAAAACACTACGGAAGAAGTAAACTTCACCACTAACTGGTCAGCACACAGAACTGTAATTAGAGGCCAATTTATAAAACTGGCCTCCCAAAATAAAACGAGCCTGAGAAGCAAAATAATATCTTTAACCCAACAAATCGAACTACTCGAATAAAAACACCCTCACCCACAAGCAACAAGATGGAACAACTCTAGCACTACTCAGAGCAGAACTCACACAGCTACTCTCCAACAGAGCTGAAAAAGCCGTAAGACTGACAACAAACATTCTTCTTCTTAGCTAATAAACCCGACGAAATGTTAGCAAAAAAAGCTAAATGACAGGATGTCACTGAACAAACTCCATCCACTTTGACAAACAGACGGCTTATTAACCCACAAGCCCATAGAGATCCTACACCTATTCAAAACATATTATAGGAAACTTTACAATGGCACTACCACCAACTCAGACCCTGACATACACAACAGTTTAATCCACTTCCTAGCACCCCTACAACTACCCACTCTTACACAACAAGAAAAAGAAGTTATCAGTGCATCTATCACACCCAGGGAATAAAGCAAGCAATTAAGAACCTCAAACCAGGCAAATCCCCCAGGCCCAGATGCCTTTACCGCAGGATACTTTAAAACACTCCAACAACATTTCCTCCCACACCTCACCACTTTTTTCAACACCATAACAAACCCCAACACCCACATTCCCCCAGACATCCTCTTAGCCAACATTATAGTCATCCCAAAACAAGACAAGAACACCACCTGTTACAAAAACTATAGACCAATATCCCTGATTAATATAGACATTAAACTCCTAACAAAAATCATGGAAAACCACCTAAATAACATATTACCCAGACTAATTCACCCAGACCAATCAGGGTTTATAAAGGGAAGACAAACTACAGACAGCATCAGAAGAACCATAGATGTTATGCACCATTCTTTCTCAAAAGGTACCCTAACTGTTTTCTTGATGCCGAAAAGGCCTTCGACAGAGTGGATTGGACCACGACAATCCTAAAATACCTGAACTTCCCCACCTCCTTCTTCAACCTAATCTCAAACAAATCTCTAATATACTTAAAACCACAAGCAACGGTTCACAATATGGGATACCACTTCAAAACTTTCCCAATCAAAAACGGAACCAGGCAAGGCTGCCCTCTGTCTCCATTACGCTACAGAATTTGTCCAGAACCCCTATCCCAAGCTATCCGACACCACACAGAAATAGAAGGCATCACAATAGGCCCCAAACAATACAAGGTAGCAATGTTTGCAGATGACACAATTCTCTCCATTACAAATCCTACTCAGTTACTACCACACTTATTCCAACTACTAGATGAATTCGGCAAGCTCTCAGGATTTAAAATTAACACATCCAAATCTGTTATCTACCCTTTAAACCCCCCAATATAAACCAGGCAAAACATAGCCAATGCATATGTATGTATATGTTTATTTATATAGCGCCACTTGGGGACGCAGTGCAGTATTAAAATACAATTAAGTCATACAAGGTGGATAAATACATAGATAGTTCATTAAATAAATATATAACTTATATAAATATATAAAAAGTGCTAGGGCTTTGCCACAAGAGGTAATGAGATCCCTGCCCATAGAGCTTACAATCTAGTTCGTGGGTAACACGCAGATAAAGTGGAATGGGTATAAGTGCTGGAGTGAGAAGTATGCAGTGCAAATAAAACAATCAAATACTGTGCTGGTTACCATATAGGTAGGATGTAAGGCTAGATTTAAACCTGCTGATTGAGGTTTCTTGATGTAGAGAGAGAGGGGAATAGAATTCCAGAGGATGGGAGCTATGAGAGAGAAAGGTTTAAGGTTCTCCCTTTTTGGCAGAATCTACACAATAAAAATGACCATCCTCCCAAAACTCCTATACCTTTTTTCGCGCCCTACCCATCCAGTTATACAAGAAGGACCTTAAAGGACAACTCCACCCTCATAAGAACATCTTTTAGAAAGAATGGCCTCTTTGGAATATGTTGATATATCATAGTTTGTCCTATGAATTCATTACTGTATGCCTGCTATGCTTCTGGATGCCTCATGGAAACTGAGCAATTTAAAAAACCTGTACTGAGCCTGGGCATGCTCAGAAGAGGCAGACAGGGGATTAACATTCAGTCATTGGCTGTGATGTCAACTGTCAAATCCATAACTGACAGTTACTAAGTGGAAGAACCAGGAAGCAGAAATAGGGGCAACAGGACATTGTGCAGGATTTCAGGTTAGACTTATTTATTTCAGATTTCAAACTATTACCGTTTAGGGTTTTGGGGGGTGATTTACCTGTATGTAAGTTTTCATTTTAGGTCTGGACTTGCCCTTTAAAAAATGCCAAAAACAAATGAATAACTTTATATGTTATAAAGTAAGTTAGTTATTTGTAAAAAAAACTTTATACATTTTATAAATTGGGGACAGCCCTCCCAGACTTACATCTCTACTTTCTAGCAGCCAGATTAACCCAAACACTTAATTGGCACTGCCCAATACAAGAAACTAGATGGGTTAAAATAGAACAGAGACTGATAGGCCCAACCCCTCTCTCAACTTACCAATGGGCCACAGCCCTCAAATCCCACAGAACAGGAAACCCAATCATAGATTCCACACTTGAGAACTGGTGGCAAACCAAAAAAACACCCTCATTATCACACCACTACACTACAATGGTCCCACTGTTCCATAATCCTTCCTTCCCGCAAGGATGCACAGAAAAACAGTGGCCTGAATGGACGAAAAGAGGGATAAACTGGGTATCCCAAATCTACAATCAAGGCAGATTGATAACATGGGAGATAGGCGAACGCCCTATACACTTAGTTAGCAACAACATACACAAATTTTACAAAATCTGGGAAGTACAGCTAATCCACATGGACATAAACACAAAACAATCACCGACGCAACTCCCCGGAGGGACAGGGACCACTTAATCCACCTCTTCTACCAGGAACCGCAAAGTGTATCCAGTCTCTAGCAGACGGAGGAGCCTAACCGGGCGAACAACCAATACTGGATAGAAAAGAAAGCTACTAACCATAAAAGTAAGTTATCCTACTAAGATATTTTTCTAGACATATTTATATAAAAAAACAAAAAACTAAATGTTACAGAACTGTAAACCGTTATCTTAACGGTTTCTTCTCACCAACCCACCCACCCCTTCCCTTACCTCTCCAATATACCCCCACTACCCAAAACTCCAATCCAGATCTACCCTCACCGACCCCTGCCTTCCCAATGCTTTAAATAAAAAGAAAAACAAAGAAAAGGAAACAAAAGTACATTTGTAGTAAATGTATATTTATTTAATGCAAGTTTAAAAACCTGGAAACACCACAGATAATACAGGATAACACAGCAATGTATTGTATAAAATGTTTGCTTTAAAGTTCTATCAGAATTGTAGAATGCAAATGTCCTTGTTATGCAATGATATGTAACTAAATATGATTCTTTTCAATAAAAATAATGAGAGAGAAAAAAAAAACAACTCCACAGAAGTTGTCCCACTAAAAATTAATATCGGTTGCCTTAAAGCTTGTACTTTAAAATAAAAAATATGTTATAACAATGTCCCTGCTACATGGACAGCACTGGAATGGATTATTCATGTATATTTAAAGCAGATCTTCTAAAGTATTTAAGGTGCCCATACATTAGAACTCACCTTCCAATGACTCCACAAGCAATTCTGAACGAAACTCCTGACCCGTTAATTTTTTGCGACCAACTTGCAATCACAAAATGAATAGGCCAGGTGGGACCATTGTGAGCAGTGTCGAACTGGCCCACAGGGAAATCCCCCGGTAGGCCCACAGCCCACTCACCCAAGAAAATAGAGAAAACTGCTTGCATTTAAATACACAGCCAAAGGGACAGTAATTAATTCTGATAAACAATAGGAGTCGTAAATAGGAGTAAGATAGATATGTAAATCAGTGATAATAGAGATATGAAATGTTGGATGGGCCCCTAAACCCGCCTTGGTGGGCCCCTGGTCTCAGAATTTCTGGTGGGCCCTAAAACCCCAGTCCGACACTGATTGCAGGGACATCAGTTGGTTAGAAACTTTCGAATGTCTAATCTATCTAATATCTAAGTAGTGTATGGGCACCTTTATTCATTCTAAACTTTTGCCCCAAGAATCCCTTAAAACTACAGGTCGAAAAGCCCTGATCTGCAGAAAACATCTGCAATAACAGTGTGCAGGATTTCACTGAACACTTGAAATATGCAGAGTCATTATAGTGGGAATGTCACTATGACTGCCATCTAAATCAACAGGTTTACCTTGAATGGTTCAATTAAAAAAAACATGTAAATGGTCCACAAGCTATCAATGGGGGATTGGAAAAAATACGGATTCATTCAGCTATACTATGCTGAAACGACTATACAATGCTGTGGATATTTCAATACAAATCATCAGATATTAAAAAAAGAAGTGATGCTAGAACACAGTGTTTGCAGCTGAAACACATTTTGATGCTGGTATAATATCCAGCAACCCTTCAATAATACAATAATATGCGCTAATTAAAAGAAACTTCTCAGCATGCAGCCAAGCGTCCGTTGCTTCCTTACTAATGACTAATTGATTTTAGCTTCCGCAACATCAAATTAAAGGCATATCTTTCAGTACAGCTTGGCTAAATCCATATGAGTTTTGCAGCATTAAGAATCATTTAATAAATTCTATATGGAATATTCACGCTTTCATCTAACACTTGGCAAAGATAGTAGTTCACATACGGAAGGTAAATGAAAATACCAAAATATACTTACAGAATTATCTAAAAATATGAACAGAACTACCAAAATAAAGATGAATATCCATAAGAGTAATCAACGGAAGCAGCATAATCCACATTCCAAGGAGAGCATGCACCCTGGGTATAGCAGACTCAGACTGGGAAAGAATTGAAATTTGTAGCAGTCTGCAATTTCATTTATAGATAAATCGTGCAACCTATTGCTGATTTTAAATGCACGCGTCCTGCCAATATCATTTCAAACCTATTGGGAATGATTTACAGCAGGGCAAATTAAAGGCGCTGGTAAAACATTATGCAGACAGCTGCATTAAGTAATCAGAGCTTCTTTCACAAAGAGATGACACAATGATAGTTTAGATTTTAAAAAAATAGGGAGAATAAATAATAAAATGTGTTGGTTTCAAGAACTGGTTTATCTAAATTAAAACAAACTAAGCTAGTTTTATAGTATGGCTTGTTAGCAGTGTCTAGGATCTTATCATGGCAAAGGGCCTTGCTTTGCTACCTGGATATTTTGTTCTTATTAAGGGCACTGCCACACTGCAACGTAAGCGCAATCGCATGCGATTTAATTTGCGATTTCATTGCATTTGCACATGCATTTTTTCATTAACTATTGAAAAACGCATGCGATTGCGATTTAAAATGCGGAACGCAAATCTCAACGCACCCGAAAATGCACGTTTTCAAGGATATGAAAAAACGCATGTGCAAACGCAAGCGCAAACGCAATAAAAAGTGCAGCAGTGTGGCCTAGCCCTAAGACTTTCTATGCCAGACACTTACAAAAGAGCAAGATTAAACAGGACAGCCACACTAAAGGGCAACGTGAGATGTACTATGGAGAATATTAGCAAACACTGAAATACTGGTAAAGATCTAAATTCTGATGCAGTCCTCTCCAGATTTAGTGGAGTAATTTGCATATCAATTACATTTGGCTACTCCAGTGGACATATGTCCACTTGCAAACTTTGGTTTATCAATCAACCAGTAAAACCCAGATTCTTTAAAAATTGACCGACACCCATAACCCAATCCCCTTCCTCCCCGCTGACGAACAACACCCCCCCCCCCAGCACATCCCCCTTGTGCATGAGGCAAACGTCTGGGTTATGTGCCACCTGGTGGCTGACTCGTGCTAGTGCAGTGCTTCTGTGGTGTGTGTACTCATACTGTGGGTTAGCATACAAGATAATACGTGGCTTTGAGCACCATTGCTACTTCGGCATCTTCCCATGTCAAATTCACTGCATTGGATTGTCAGCCTCATTACAGCTAGGAATCCCCTTTCATTCATGGTACCAGTGTGATTTAACGAAATATTAGCACAATTTACGAAGCAATAGTTGAGGTGTTAGCCTAAGCCCCCTTCATCAGGCTGGATGTTACCAGGTAACATCCAGCCTAAAGAGGGCTTAGGACTCCCGAAAGTTTTTGTTTTGCTATTTTTGTTGTCTAGTTAGCCAATAAAAGGTATCACAACTCTTTTATTCTAATAATAAATTCCAAACAGAAGCTGCTTACATTACTGCTCCTATAAAGTACAAATGCTGTAGTTGTCGGTAGTGCTGATTAAAGTAGGAGAAAACCAAATGTTTTTAGTTCCCTACCAACTTGATTAATTACCCCTTCTAAGCTTTCCTTAAAGGGTATCTCCACTCGTTTTTATAAGTTTTGTGAATCCAGTTCTATTGAAGAACGGCAGGTAAAGGAGCTGTGCCTTACCTTCCGTTCTTCAATAGAACACACAGGAGCCAGGAGACAAGGTAAGAAACTTACCCGCTCGCTCGCTCCCCCGGCGCGTAGTCTGACAGGTCCGTCGGGACCTGTCAGACTACGCGCCGGGGGAGCGAGCGAGCGGGTAAGTTTCTTACCTTGTCTCCTGGCTCCTGTGTGTTCTATTGAAGAACGGAAGGTAAGGCACAGCTCCTTTACCTGCCGTTCTTCAATAGAACTGGATTCACAAAACTTATAAAAACGAGTGGAGATACCCTTTAATTACCAAACCATTCGGTATATAAAACATTACAGAGAATGAAAGATATCTAACAGAAAGCTGCCTCTCTCTTTCTTTAAGGTCTAATTGAGTCTAAAATATCATTCTCTAACTAAGAAAACTACAACAAAATGATAAGCTTGTATAGTTAAGGTTTTATTCCTTTTATTTGCATGTGAAGAACTGAAAGGACTGACTTTGGCTTGACATTTTAGTCAACAAAATGAAACATGAAACAAGAAGCATAAATATTCCCAATGAAACAGATGATTCCAGAAAGATGTGTCATTTCCAGTATGTAATTCTTCAAGATGATAGCCTACCAATACAGAAACAGCAGAAATAAATCAGCAGTTTTTAAAGTCAGAACAATCCCAGCATTTGAATTTAAACAATCCACCATGGTTAAATGTTAAGCAAATCATAAGAGGTTCCCTGACCCATCATCATTACTCAAAAAACTGGATCTGCTGGAAAATAAGAAATCACTTTAAAAGTGCAACAGTGGCAGAATAAGCTACATTGTGTTCAAATGTTATACTGATGATATATATATATATATATATATATATATATATATATATATATATATGCAAATGGAATTATATATTATATATAATATATATGCATTTTGCATATATTTTGCGGTGGTGAGCAAGTTCCCGTTCGTACCAGCACCAGGAACAAGACTTATCTGAGTGGTGTGGCTTCACCATACCCAAATATACAAATGTAGGTTGTTCACTTTTATTTACCATTATCATCATGTCACTGATGACAGAACAGACTAGTGAACTAGTGAAAGGAACTTGCCAGGACAATTAAATCAAATTATAGTGAAATGTTCTTCAGCATTGCTGTAAATTAAAGGAGCAGTGATAGTGATATTAAAGGGCACAGTGATTAAAGAAGCAGTGAAGTTATATTAAAGGGCATATCCTCTACTCCCTACTAAAATCTGTACAAGTGCCCTCTAAAAGATAAAGCTCACACTCCTAACTTTACAATGACTTTACAACAGGATCATCTATTTAGCTGCAATTTACCCAGATGTACAGCAACGTAAAGGTTGATGCTTTCTGCCACAAACAGTGATCTATGACAAACTCCTGGCTTGAGCATGCCCACTTGTATCCTACTGCTGACACAGAGCATCATCTGCTGCATCATAAGACCCACCCCAAAACTATAATTTTATCATAAAGCTAGCCATAAGCCTGAAAATATTCCACATGAACAGATATTTCTGCATTTTGGTCAATTGGCCGAAATATCTGCTGTAATTTTTTGCCCGTGGGCGACCGATGTCGACTGGCCGACAGTTAAAACATTTAACAACTAAAACATCAATTTCATGTCAGTTTGTAATACATATTTTCACAGAACCGATATATATGTAATATCATTGTGTAGAACCTCAATCTCAATACATAAGGACAGCGCTAAGTGCAAATTGTGCACTTAGGGCTAGGCCACACTAGCGCATTTTTCGTGCGTTCGCGATTTTCGCTAACATGGAAATCGTGGGAACACAAATGTTCCTGCAATTTCCGATGCGTATGTGTTTGCCCGTCAATTTGTGTTTTGCGGCGAGCATTTTTTCTCGCAATCACTTGCGGTTTCACTTTAAAGATAGCAAAAGCGCGAGCGCAAACGTGAAAATAATGCATTTTATCACACAGAAAGCGCCTCTGCAATCGCGTGCAATAACGCACGCGAAAGCATGCACACTTGGTGCGTTGTTGTGTGGCCTCACCCTTACACAAGGTAATTTACAGGGGGCTGCGTCTGGTAGTTTCTAGTAGTCACATATTGGTGAATAAATTGCAATAAAGTAATTATCTGCATACATTTTGTTACAGCCGTAGCAGTGGGGAATTTGATGTAAGCTTTTACCTTAGTGACATCATTACTCGATTAGTAAACATCTAAGAGAATGTTTCAAAATAATATGTTATTACATTTATGTTATTGTGAACATTTGAAGAATGTGCATGTCATTATTGCTTATCTCTGTTATAAATAATACTGTATACAGAGAGAGGTCTGTAGTCCTCATTATTACTATCACTGACATTTGCAAATTATAACAAATGCAAATACCACAGGGAATCCTGCTGTTTTCCATCTGTCGTCAGGTTACCTTGATTGGAATCTCCTTAACAACAGTTGTAGTTTCCTTGATCCTCCTGTACTGTATTTAGTACTATATTATTACGTTAACAGAGTTCTAAAAAATCTTCCAAAAATTATAATAATATTATTATATATAATAAATATAATAGACATACCGGTAATTGATTGAAGCGATAGTAATAAACTTCCTGCTAGATGTAATACTCTACAGATATGGGGTAAAACCTATGCTTCCCAACGTATTATCCTGTTGGTGTGGTGTTTATCTCAATTTTCCTGGTCCTGCTAAGTTTTTCATTAACGCCACTTGTGCCCGATGCAATTAAAAAACTTTCATTTATTAGTAGCCTAAAAACGAACGCCTTTATAAGGTTTTACCCGCCGTGCTCCTGTGATGCAGTAGTTCACACGAAGTGAGTGCTGTATTACGAAAACCCAGAAGGAAGAGGATTGCGGAGGGTAAGTATTACATTGTCACAAGTGCAGAAAAGTGAGGTAATAATATCATTCATATTTTGCCTCAAGCTTTAAAATATGAAGGCAACCATATTGCATAAAAAACAGTAATATAAGATGCCAAAAAAACATTTTGGGGCTGATGCAATAAGAGGTGCAAAACTTTGCCCTTGCTATTTGTTTGCAGCAGCCAACCAAATGTTTGCTTGGTTATTGCAGTTAGATAACATCTGATTGGTTGCTGGAGATTAATAGCATGGACAAACTTTTACATCTTTTGCTGCATTGGACTTTACATTTTTTATTTGAATTGATAAACAAAGTTTTTGTTTTTATTTATCTAATGGTCATGGTCCCAATCATAGCAGCAGATGAGACAAATCCATCCAGCCCTTGAATGAAATCACTGGACTTCATCACTGACAAATTGAGCAGCGACGGAAATTAGCCTAATCCTTAAATTCCCACGCAGGGATTTTGCCTAAACCTAAATATAGCACACTTTCCTTTATCCTCTCCTTCAATCAAATCCCACTGCATTTACTATCTCCACTACCCTCCCTGGGGTATTTCACAAAATCCTCACATTTACCAGAAGACACTGTAGATCCTGGCTCAGGTTTTTTTTTTCCTTTGGAACTGATTATATCTCAGGAAAGGTAAAATACTCATCCCTGTTGCAATTAAATTAAAATATGGTGTGTAAGATGCCCCCCCCCCCCAAAAAAAAATCTTTTCTTAAGCTATTTAAAGACAATTACAGCAGTAGCATACAATGGGCATGCTCTGCGCCTGTTGCAGCAAAGGCCAAGCAATGGTGTTGGTGGTGTCACAAATTACAGTGCTAGCTGGAAACACCACCCTTTATACTGCCATATGTTTGCATAGATTGCAGCTTTTAATAAAAGCCACTTATATGGAGACCACAGTTTACCCTTTAAAATCAAAAGGATTTAAAGCAGATGTTTGCAAACTACAACTCCCAGCATTCCCTTGATGCAGTATGCTGAAAGTTGTAGTTTGAAAACATCTGGAGGCTGCAGGTTGGACATCCCTGATATAATTATTAAATAATGTTAAAGGGTATACTTTTTGTATATAATGCAAAAAACTTTCTATTAGCTCCAATAATTGACATTTTGGGTATAAAGTAATACAATATAAGAGAAAAATGGAGGACTCCTACCAACATCACATGAAAGAAATAAACTTTATTTCAGCACAATATGTAACACAGCACACACGAGGAAAGAAAGTCTAAACCCTGACACGTTTCGTGACAGCCACCTGTCACTTTATCAGAGGGTAAGTGTGTGCTGTGCTACGTATTATGCTGGAATAAAGTTTACTTCTTTCATCCGATGCTGGTAAGAGTACTTCATTTCTCTCTTATATTCTATTGATTTCATCTGTGGAGCTTCCGGACTCCTTGTGGATGGACCCTCGCATAAGATGGACAGTGGAGGAGCACAGGTAATGTTTCCCACTGTTTCTTGACTGGGTATAAAATAATACCTTTTATTGGCTAACTAAAATGAATGAAAATGCAAGCTTTCAAAGAATTAGGCTTCTTCAGTATGATACAATACTTAAAGGGCATGTCCACCCACAAACTTAAAATTTAACCCCATACTGGCCCCACTGTGTAATTGAAAAAAAATCTTTACCTTACATATCTGCTCCTTATGGTTCTCCTGCAGTGCTTTTTCAAAGTCCGGGAAAGTGAAGAGTAGACGCTCTCAGTCTGTAGTCGGTGCTCTGATTTGCATTTAGCTTGTGGAATGCTGTAAAGGTCTTTTTAAAGATATAGCTTTCCTAAAACCTTCCATGGAAACATGGTAAATACCCCAGAAGTCTTTGTTCCTTATTTGCAAGCTCTCAGTGAGTTATCCGGTCCCTGTTTCTTCCTCAACCTCAACAAGGAGGGGGAGCCCTCCCCCCACTATCCAGATCCATCCTCTGCAGCCGTGGCACCTAACATCAAACCCTTTGGCAATAAGGTATGTATCCCCTGCCCAACCCCAACCGCCAAAATATTTATTTAAAAAAATGCTCAGATCTCTACTTATAGACCCTTCTCTCCTGCGGAGTCTTCAATGACAGCTGCTACACCTGTGATTGGCTATCTCTCAGCTAATCACAGACATGGCTGCCGGTCCGGCCCCTGCTTGCAACTTCCACAGGTAGGGAGCTGGATCAGAGACGACACGGGAGAGGGGCTGTAAGGGCAAGGGTCACCTACCTTATGCTAAAACTTTTAGGGTGGACATGCCCTTTAATCTTGTTAAGCACACTATTTTATACATACAAGAACAAAAACTCCTATAATTGCAGTATGGCTAATGTAGTAACCACTATTGCTGCCATCCCTTGTGTTAGGGTTGACTCTCGCCCAATCATGCCCAATTCTTGTGTAAGAGTTTGTGTGTGTCTATATCAGTGATGCCCAGCCCTGTGGCCCGGCCCGCACGGAGCAATAGGTGGACGTGGAAAGGGGCGGATTGGTAGCGGTCTGGGGGCGTAGCCAGGCTCAGTGCCGCTAGTGCAGCACCCAGCGTCGGGTGGCTTGGGCACCCCTGGTCTATATGATATAACATGGGATGAAAAGAACAGCAGTTCCTACATTCCCTATAGTTCTATAAAAATTATTTTTGCATGCCATTTTATTATTCTTTAAAACACTTTCTTTCAAGTAAAAATCTAGGCGTATTAAGTTGGTTTCTATTAATTAGTTATCCATGGTATCTATTGTTGAAAAGATTTCCTTCTGATTCTGTATTGTATTGAGGATTTAGTTGCCCTTTAAAATTCCTATACAGTAGTCCCATATCAAATAGCCATACTGGATTTGGCTATTACTGTATGGGACAACTGTATGGGAATTTTGCTATCCATTTAAAGGGCAACTAAAGCCTCAAAACAATACAGAATCATAAGGCAGTAGTGGTCATAATTTCTACCCTCAGGCTTATACTCGCTGAAAGGGGGAATTTCTCACCACACATAAAAATTGGTTACATTTCAATTACAGCAAAACTGCAAACAGCAGAGGTGTTTGATGATTAGGGGGCACATACATAACCCCATACCGATCGTATAAACGCGGCATTGGTGAAATGATGGCCAAAAATCGTATGATTGGCCATACATTTTCTGATGATCATACAATATCAGAATATTCTGGGATTGGCACATGTACATTGGTACAGGGTTCTTCACTCTACTCTCTGGTAGGACGTTCAGTGTTTCCCACTCTGGCTCCAACTCCACCACTTTCCCCCTCCCTGTGAGGGTACCATAATGCTCAGTACTCTGCCTTCTTTTCTTTACACCTTTGGGCTAGGTCAGCTCATTAGTTCCTTTGGATTCCAATACCACCTGTATGCTGATGATACCCAAATTTACATCTTTGCCCCTCATCTCGTTACTCTGACATCCCGGTTGCCTGACTGCCTAAATGGCATCTATGCTTTTATGTCCTCCCACTTTCTCAAACTCAACATGGATAAGACTGAACTTGTCGGCCACTCCCGATCTAACTCCCTACCTAACACTACTATCCACATCAATGACACAACAATCTCCCCAACACCTTAAGTGCGATGTCTGGGAGTAAACTTTGACTAAAAACTTTCCTCAAAAACATCTCACACATTCGACACTTTCTTTCACGGAATGCTACCAAAATTCTTGTTTATGGCGTTATAATAACTTCTGTAACACCCTTCTATGTGGTTTACCAAGCAACTGACTGGCACCCCTTCAATAAATCCTTAGCTCTGCTGCCAGGCTCATTCACCTCTCTTCCCGCTTCTCACAGGCTGCCCCTTTCCGTCAATCTCTCCACTGGCTTCCCATTACCCAAAGGATCCAATTAAAGCTGCTAACCTTATCCTACCAGGCTCTCTCCAGCACAGCCCCCCCACATACATCTCTGATCAGTTAAACAGATACTACCCAAGGCTAATGATCTTCTCCTCTCATCCACTCTGATCATCTCTTCCCACGCCCATGTACAGGACTTTTCTCGTGCTGCCCCTCTGCTATGGAACTCCCTTCCTCACTTCATATCCTTAAACGTAACCTCAAAACTCACCTCTTCAGACAAGGTTACAATCTGGACCTGGACACTTCTACCCCTCTCACTGACCCATCGCAGACCCGCTAGTTATAATCCGCTGACAACTTAGCTACAGCTACTGATCTGCTTCACCTTATGTTTCATTCCCATCTCCTCTAATCTGTAAGCTCTTTTGGGCAGGACCCTCAGTCCTACTGTACCACAGTAATGCTGTAACTTACCACACTGAATGCTGCTGGACCAGCACTTAAATTACAGTATTTGCACTTTGTATAACTTGCACTGCCCTTGTATGTAACGCTATATAAATCCACAATAATAACACTATACAATCCCCTTAAAGGGCAACTAAACCCTCAGAAACACAATGAATCAGTAGGCAGAGCACCATGACACAAAAGCAGCAATCTGTGTCTTAACTCTTATTTTGATGTGGTTGCTGGGAAATATACCTTACTAAAATGAGGTTTTTCTTTATTTCTCAGCATTTCTGTATCACAATCTGATCAATTACCATTATTTCTTTACAAGAAACTTGTTACTAGTGGTCATGCCCACGAGTATTCTCTAGCCAATCCTTTTATAGGACAGATTAGGCAAGGGAGCATGTGACTGAGGTGTGTCTAGACACAATACATACATTTCTTTCAGTTCTTTATAGTGGATATTTTTTTTTAAATTCGTTTTTATTTCAACAAAGGTTTCCATACAGTGTGTCTGTTACATTTATCTCATTTTTTGCAATGATATTTATAATCAGCATATATTGTTCTGAAACCATTTATAACAATGCCTTTTAAACTTTTAACTTTATAACAATAAAACCTTAAACTTTTACCTCATGATTTTGTTGTGTTTCATTTTCATATCGTCACACTGTTTCTCTCTTTTATCCTCTTTCTCCTTTTACATTGACAATTTATTTTGTTTTTACTCATTGTGGCCGTGAATGGCCCCGCGCGGCCCGCCAGACCCGAGGGATGTTACCCAGCCCCTAGGTACCCAAATTATTTTGTTTTGGTTATTTGAGTTAATTAGTGGTTGAGCCCAGGTTATACCACAGACTCCATATTTTTTGATACTTTTGTGGACACTTCCTGTGTTTATATAAAATTTGTTGGTATGGTAGATCTTTATTGACTAGGCGGATCCATTCTTGAGTTGTCGGTAAGTCGGGTGCTAGCCATTTCAACACTATAGCTTTCCTAGCGTAGAACAGCAGCTCCCTGCATAATTGTAGTTGGTGCCTATCCCACAGTTCTGAGTCTACAATCCCTAGTATATACGGCTCTGGCTCAAGGGGTGTTAATAGTTTTAGCTGTGTTTTTAGAAATTCGTTGATTTCCTTCCAATATGTTTGAATAGATGGGCATGTCCATAGCAAATGCCAACTGTCTGCCTCAGGTCTCCCACATCTCGGGCAGTCCGAATTCTGCCGTCTTTTCGCTCGGTGTAGTCTTATCGGGGTTAGGTACGCTTGGTTTAGGATGTAGAACTGGATAAGTTTATTTTGTGCTGCTGGGGATGCTAGATTATGGCAGTTCGTGACCTCTCCTGCTGTTTCAGCGTCTGGTATCTGTATTTTCCCTTTCCATTTATCTATAAGAGTCCTTATTTCTTTAGTTGTGTGGTTGTGTAGGAGTGCCTGATATATTTTAGATACCAGACCTTTTTTTTTTTATAGTGGATATTTAAAGAAATAGGGGACAGATCAACAACAAAAAATTGTCCAGTGATAATTGGGAAGAATTCTAATTTCCAGTAATGGGCAATATCAAAACTATTTTTACAGTGTAGATACCATTTAAGATACTTTTATTTTTCAGACCAAAGTTTAAATTTCCAATTTAAATCTAAACCAGCAAAATATGGTACCTTTTAATGTGAAATAGTGCTTAAATTCATTTATCCCTTTTTAATCCTGTGTGGAAGCTGTGTGAATGATCTAAAATGCATAACCAGCACAACCATGGATACACCAGTGACTCTTGCTTTTAATTGGTTAATCAGTGCTATGGACTTAAATTCCAATGTTATTTGTTTCGCCATCTGTGTTTCTCTCTATATATTTTTAGAACTTTTTTTGTTGTTGTTATTTGCACTTTGTCGGAACTGGTGCACATATTTTGTTTACAGTAGTAGGAGTTGCTGCTGTTAGTGATAATGTACGCTTGATCCCATTTTATTGCAGATAACAAGCTTAAAATGAAAATACAGACACAAATATGGCTTAAAAATGAAAGGATGGAAAATATATATAAGCTTACGATAGCCAAGCACTAAGCTTAATGGATTATATGATTTTTTGTGAAACTGGCCAAAAATCTACTGATCAACATTCAATTAAGATATAATGAAAGATTATTGCTAATCATACAGCACATCTCAGAACACCTATAGTCAAAATGGCATTTTAAGAAATCACAATAGTATAAAATACTATATATATATATATAAAAAACACTTATCGTACTCACTCTCAATTTATCACCCTCGATACAACCTGCACCATGGTGGAAGGTGTCAATGCCTAATGCTGGCGTCTCCACTATTCTATTGGCTAGATTACAGGGCAGACGGAGTGAAGGAAATGACTTATGTATGTTTGCCTGAATTTAAATTGCTTTAAAACTGATTTAATTAAGCAACTGTGCTATGGTCTGAGTAAAAGAAACAGGCACAGTTCTAATGTAACTTATAGAAACATGCAAGCAATCAGTGTAGTTTTATGTGGTTATGCTAGATGATAGAAGGATTTATTTTCTAATGATGGCTCCTGGTAACTGTTAAGATTTCAAAGTTTTCTTCCATTTTTATATCCATGCTTATGTTAAAATCCAGCTGAAAATATCTAACAAATTATTCTAATTTAAACTAAATTAATTAATTACTGATCGTTAGAGATTTAATAAACTGTTAAAAAACACACGCACTCACATAGTATTGCATGCTCCTAACCACACATTTCCAAGGAAACAAAATAATAAAATATATAATATAGGATACTGTCCGTACAGTGAAATATATAAACAATTAAAAAGCCTTTTAGAACTTTTTTTTAAATAAGCATTTTATTTAAAAAGACTAATGACTGGTTAAGAAATCCCTTAAATGGTATCAATATCAATGCTGATCTATTCTGTGCTTAAAGGCATTGATCTTAAAAAAATAAAGTTTAGTGGCACTAGAGAGACCATAATATCACAGTTTTAGTATCGCCAGACTTGGTAAGGGTGAATAACGCTATTACCAACGTATTTATAAAACCATTGGTTATTGCCACAAAGATAATCATTGCAATAAATGTAATTACGCAGCAAAATGTCACCCAACTTTTCCCAATACCAGACCAGGGCTATAACAGATAATTAGGTAACATTAAAAGGGGGTCTTTAGAAGTTAATACAATAGGGTTTAAACTTAGGGGACAGTTATAACAATATTATTGTAAAATAACAAAAATCAAAAAACTAAAATAGCTGATAAATTTTTAAGTAAATGAATGAAAATAGTCAAAATCCCCTGAGCACTTATTTGTATTGGAAAGCCCACTATGGGAAATAGTAATGTGATGGCACCTTCCAGTGTGTAATAGAACCTACTTCCAGGCTAGAAATGTACCCACTAATGCATTATTGCCACCTAAGTCTTGCTGATTTTTTGAGGCTTATCTTAATGCCAAAGAAAATGTTTCACTGCTTTCTAAATATGAAAAAAACATTTTCGCCACAATATATGGTGATATGAGTCTTTAGCGATATGCGATGAAAACTATTTTCACTGCCGATTATTAACACTTTATAAATTATGACAAAGGTGGTGATTATTTAATATAGTAATATTTTTTTTATGTTTTACTACTTTTTAACTAGTAAATATTCTTTACACATAGGTTAATACTGTGGCTTAGTAAACATAGCATTTTGAACCATGTAACCATGTATTTTTTATTGATCAGTAAGTAATGCCCAGTAATGGGTCTGGAAATGTGGACAATTAAAACATGGAATAACCTTTCAATATCCCATAGACCATTGTTACTTACCCAGGGGTTTCCCTGACAGGGTTTCCTGAAGAGACTGTGATTAAAACAAATCCACCCTTGTGATGAAGTTGAGTACATTTTATATATATCAACAAACTAGCAAAAGTGTGCCCATTGGTGCACAGTGGGAAATATGTGGGTGTATGTTTAGCTATATGTGGATACAGATGATATAAAATCTTTATACACACTACTATAAAATTTAGGGATTTGTACAAAAAAAATAAAGGCAATATGTTAAAAACAAAAATAAAAGAAATCCTATGAAATCCTGGTTCTGTCAGTGTCACATCCCCTAAATGAATATTTTACACAATATACAGAGGCAGAAGGGAACCTATTGGTTGTACCCAAATAGGTATTAGAGGGTACATATATACACACATCTTTTGATTTGTACTGGAAGTGTTAGTGCTTTAGAAATACATGTTAAATATACATAAAGTGCAGCCTAACATCTAGATAAGACAGATTAATATATTTATATATATATATACACATTTTTCTGTTTTGTTGATTTGTTTTTATAAATCTATACAGGAAGAAATTTGAATCCCGGGTTTTGAGAGATGGGTGAAGCTGCTAAAATCCGTTACGCCTGTGGACCTGGAAAATGGTCTGGGAAAAACGTACATACATCACGATCAAACTGTTTTTCGAGAATACGCATTATATTTTCGAAGGTCACTGAAATTTTCGAAAATTAGAATTTTAAAGGAATTGCCGAAAATTTTGTAAAAGTGATACAGTAACTTACTGAAAATGGCTCTGGGACCTGGGAAATGGTCTGGAGAACTGGGGATAATCAGATTCTTTCAAATCAGAATTGGTTATAATCAGATTTTTTCAGAAAGAAACAGATTGGTATACTAACCAATCAGATTCTTTCTGAAAGAATCGAATAGTAACCAATTGTAATTGGAAAATAATCTGATTGGTATACTAACCAAACAGAATCTTTCTGAAAGAAACTGAATGTAACAAATTCAGTTTAGAAAATAATCTGATTGGTTAGTATACTAATCAGATTCTTTCTGAAAGAATTGGTTACAATCAGATACTTTCAGAAAGAATCTTATTGGTACGCTTTCTGAAAGAATCTGATTGTAACTAATCAGAATTAGTTAAAATCAGATTATTTTAGAAATAATCTGATTGGTATACTAACCAATTAGACTCTTTCTGAAATAAGCTGATTTAAACCAATTCTGATTTTCTTTGAATTTTCGAACGTGTCTCGAAAAAATCTGCAAAGCAGAATTCCCTCAAAATCAGTGAATCACGGAAATCCTTCATGGAACTGGGAACAGATCCGCGATCCGGTCCATCCCTATTATTAATCTATTTATTGTAACACTGTATATAGTGTTGTATTTCCCTGTGGATCATTCTAAAATTAAGGTTATCAATCTGTCTTTCAATACTCACCCTCCTCATTAACTCACAGCTGTCACCAGGGCTTCTGTTAGAGAGGGATCACTATAGTCTGAGGTCCTAGTCATGTTTCAAACTTATTACATTTTATTAGTTCAGGACACAGGTTCATGGCTTCTATGGGGTCTATAGTTTAAATAATGTAATAAACCATTAACAAACGCACTTCATTGTGTCAGAGAAGTGGGCGTGGAGATGTTTTTCTTTAAGTCCCCCTATTATATATAACAGGGATAAGCAACCAGTAGATCTCCAGATGTTTAAAAACTACAACTCCCAGCATTTTTCTACAAACACTCTGTAGTTAGGGAATTTAAACTAACTCCCAGCATTCCTCTACAAGCACTCTGTAGTTAGGGAATTCTGGGATTTGTAGTTTCCAAACATCTGGAGATCTACATGTTTCGAGCGACAAGCGCCCTTTATCAAGTGCTAAAAACATGTTAGAACAGTGCCAAGATATAGAGTTCTGACAGGAAGTGATAATAGGTAGGATTGTCTTGGAAGACACAAGGAATAGGGTGTATATCCCTTTACACCTATAATTATCAGTAAAATATTATCAGTAATATATTTTTATCACTAGCATGTAACGAAGACTAGACCCTTTATCTAGCTTTTCAATAGATAAGCCTCTGGTAGGCAGTTTCTGTAGTGATTTTATTCATTTCTTATATACTCTATGGATTATATTAGGTTTAATATTCACTTTGAACCCTATATATTTAGGTCTACACTTATTTAGATACACTAGTAATAGTATATGTTTTCTTATTGGATTATTCATTGTATTTTTTTTATACTTTTACAGGTTTTTTGTACATATATTTCATCTATTGATTAATAATCTTTTTAGATATCTATGTATTATATATTTATTAGCACTAGGGTCACTTTATCGCTGATTTGCACTGCTTTAGCACAATGTTGGCACATAGGAGCTTTTTCGAAATGAGCTCTTTGATGTATTTTATGACTTCTTTTAACAATTTACTGAATGATTCTTATGGAAAAAGCACTTTGGAATCGGGATTAGAAAATGGAGTTGGACACTATCGTTGAATTTTAACCATGAACTTTTTCATTGTGAATATTTTCATTCTATGGACATATGGATCACTTAACCTTTAACTTTTTTTAAAAAATGGGAGGGTCTGTTTGATTTCACTTCCTATCAGAACTCTATATCTTGGCACTGTTCTAACACGTTTTTAGCACTTTATAAAGGGCACTTGTTGTTCAAAACATGTAGGGTGTTTGTGCAGTTGGTTGAATACATTTTCATTTTTCACAGCTCTGCCTGTACAGCTTGGGTTCATCACATCTCTAAGAATGTTTTTACTAAGACTGCCACATTTTTTACAAAGGAAGAGACATATAAGTCTTGAAACTTCCTACTAACACTTCCTACTTCCCTACTAACACTCAGAAAATGTTTTGATTCACTTACACTGCTATCAATCTAATATTAAGCACACCATTGGATACAACACTAAAAGGGAAGTGAGAAATATGTTCCTTTGTAAGCTTACATTGCCTCCCTGTATTCCTAGGTGTTAAGCCTAGGGTGTGGCTTAACACTCCATTTTGAAGATACCTTTACAATAGAGGGATGGGGACTATGCAAGTACTTTTATTCATTTATATATTTTGCCTTATTTACATTTCTATATACTTTAATGTCATTACTACATATTTTTTTTAATTATGATATAACTATTTATTTAGTGCTTAAACAACACATAAACACTGTCCCTATGTATATTACTTTTACCCACCCCCACCAACATAGTACCTCCAAAAAACCCAATGTATTCCCCATGAAATTATACATTTATTTATATAATATAAGGGAAGGGATTGATCCTATGAATAATATGTACTATGTATTTTAATGAATTGATAAACGAGAAAGAAAGAGTAAAATGTATAATATTTTTATGTAGGGGTTCTCTGATATCCCATGGTTGAGAAATATTGTTATAGACTTATGATTAATACAACAAATTTACAGGACCATGTAGCGAGCGTTCAACATGTTCTGCATTGGTTGGTGCTTTGCGTGTACTGTGCAGGACAATATTTATTTGAAGAGAAGTTATTATTATTTCGGATTTTATATAGCGCCAACATTTTAGAGCTTTACAATTACATGTATACATTCACATCAGGCCCTGCCCTGAAGAGCTTACAATCTAATCAAATTTATTTGACACATACAACCTATCATTATGTCTTTATGATTGTGGGGAAAATCGTAGTGCCTGGAGGAAACCCACGCAAGCACGGGGAGAACATACAAACTCCTTGCAGATGTTTCCAAGGCTGGATTTGAATTCAGAACTTCAGCGCTGCAAGGCATTACTGCAGCCTGTATGTATTCTAGTACACAATTTAAATGATTCCGTTGGTGCACAGTTGGAATTATGTGTGTATATGTTTATCTATGTGTGGATACAGTGGATATAAAAATTTTAAACACCCTATAAACAAAAACAGTTAATAAAGACATTATATAAAATCTTGGTTCTATGTCACATCCCCCTAAACTAATACTTTGTTAAAGCACTGATTTTATTAGTTGTTTTGGATTAGAGTCTATCAGATTGGTATATCTGGACTTTGCAAGTTTTGCCTATTTATATAAATATCATGAGAAATGTTCACTAACATAGTTTGGGTGGAGATATCTCAGTGCTTTCATGCTCAAGTACCAAACGGTGGTCAAAACCAAACTTGTTTCTCACTTTTTGGGTAAATGTCAAAAAATCAGTAGAAAAACCATTAATGGGACGCAATGGAGAGCCAATAGAGAATTTGTATGGAAATTCTCACAATTAGAATCCTGAGATCAAAAAGAGGACCCAGAAATGGTTTTTCAATCATTTTTTTTTTGTTTTTGAAAGCCTGGTCAGTGCTTTTGTGACCAACAACACGGTGAACACACAAAGTGCTTGTGCGGTGGTCAGGACTGTCTTCCCCTCTCAGTCACCCAGGTGCAACTGATCCTACCAAGAGGGGAACTATAGGACCTCCCATTGCCAGGAGGCTTCGGAAGGCCCTCCAAGTCGCCCCTCACCTGCCACCAGTTTTCAGGAAGGATTGGGAAAGCTCAGGCCACAAAAAGGATCAAACCTGTCCTGCCACAAATGTGAAAAAAACAATACAAATTTAGTGGGGAAACCACCAAACAAAAATTTTATATCTATTGCTATAAACCTCGACCTCGCAATGTTTACAGCACTCAAAGATTAAAACAATACAGATTCAGAAGGATGGTATCTATTGTTAAAAAGATTGTCTTCTGTTTCTATATTGTTAAATAAATGACAGCAGAATCTCCATACAGTAATAGCCATACTGGATTTGGCTATTACTGTATGGGACAACTGTATGGGAATTCTGCTGTCCATTTAAAGGGCAAATACAGCCTCAAAATATACAGAATCAGAAGGCAGTAGTGGTCATAATTTCTACCCTTGACTTATACGCGAGTCAATCAGGTTTACTCACTTTTCTGGTTAAAATAGGTACCACGGCTTATGCTTGGATCGACTTATATTCGAGTATATACAGTAATTGGGTGTAATACAGGAAGTTCCTTACACTTCCGTTCAGTGTAACATATGCTGAAGTTTAAGCAGTGACAGAGGTGTGGCTAAACCATCCATTTGACTGTGTCATATTAAAATAGGCTTACCAGCAATGTAAGTACAATTATAAACTTTATAAATGTAGTCATGTACCCAATATAAGTGAGTACTATATTTTATATGCACATTTTAGAAGGTAATAGTAAGAAATGCCACATGTACATATACACCTTTCCTATATGTGTTATTATATATCCCCCATCACATTGGTAGCTCCTAAAAACTCAATGCAATCTCTGTAAAAATATAAATATTCTTATATATAGGAGGGATATATCTATCTATCTATCTATCGAGATTTTTTTAATTTTTTTTTTATACCTAATAAATGCAGCTTTATAAACAGTGTGCAACTTCATGTGACACTCCATTATAACATACAATCCTGCTCTAATAATATATATATATAGACAACCAGCAATACACTGCACACAGGATTTGGCTTCAATGCTTTATTTAGCACACATGTAAATGTACTACGTTTCGCGTTGTACCAGATGAAGGGGAGTGCTATCCCCAAAACGTAGTACATTTACATGTGTGCATGTGTGCTAAATAAAGCATTGAAGTCAAATCCTTTGTGTGGTGTATTGCTGGTTGTCAATAGGTTTGAAGGAGTGAAGCAGTCATACTCCTATGCACCAGCACCAGGTGAGAACAGATAGAGAGGTGTGCGGTGGACTCCCTAAGAGTACTGCAGATAGTTAAAAATGTTCCTCCTGCTGCTACTACACTCTTGCCCTGCACCATTATAGCAGACATACCAAGCTATGTTGAGGGCACAATCTTTCCATCGGTGATAAATCCCCAGGCACGTCTACCCAGGAGAAGTGTCAGGGCCAAAGTGGAGTGGAAGGGACAACAATAAGTAGGATACAGATGCTATGCCGTTTTTTGGAGTGTTAGGAGCTGATAGTCATGTTACTACATGGCTATTGAAATTGGAGCTGTATTGCATTGCTTTTCTAATACGGGGGGTGTTTTAATGTGAAGGTTTCTCTATGTGTAATAAAGTATTATGATGTAGAGAGGTTAAGAATCCTTATACAAAGGAATTAGAAAAGGTTAAACAAATATTTAAAGGGTAACTTGTCCAAAATTACTTTCGGTAAATTGACAGGAATTGCTTTCCTGAGTATCTTTGCAATTTGCTTTCATTATATTTTTTAAGGTATTTACATTTTTATCTGTGATATGGTAGCATCACCAGAACCCCTTGCACTTCCTGCTTCCTACTCTAAAACCATGTGACAGTGCCTCCCTTTGTGGGAGGCACTGTCAAGACAAAAATGTACACACCTTACTCACTTCCTTCAGTGGGATGTTCTGTTCTCCCAGACCCTTCTCCCCCTTCAGTCCTCCTTCAGTCACTGTAATGCAATCTCTTCCTTGTTTCTTCTGCTTTCTCCTGCACTGAGCATGTGCCAAGCGCAGATTAGAAGGAAGGAGGAACTACTTTTGTGACCACAGATTCAGAATTTCCCACCCCTAACTTTCTTATCAGTGATTTATTCATATCTTGGGTTGGGCAGCATGTATAGAGGTGTTTGATGACTCAATTTAAAGGTAGGAACCTGACCTTTCATTTACAATAAACTTGTTTGGAGACCACAGTTCCCCTTTAACTGTAAATCTAAAGAAGGAATATAAATGCATCCTTATCTGTCCTTGTCAACTTATTATACAGGGAAAAACTATCAGACCACTGATGATTATGATTCAATAACATAAAAGTGCAATATGAAAAAAGTAGAATCTATCCCAGTCATCTATAAACACTATGCTAGGTTTTATGAAAAGAGATTTAAAAATACAAAGTTCACAACTGTAAAAGTAAACATAGTGGAGGTGATTTGAATAAAGTCCAAACAACAATATGGGGTATTAAGTAGTGTTACTGTTTGCCTGTGCTATAAATGTGAAGCAACCTATCAAATGTGAGCTTTTACCACTTATGACCTAAAGATTAACTAGTAAATTATTACATTAAAAAAAATAAATTTTACAAAAAATTACTAGCTATTTAAAGAAAATCCATAGTCAAATACTTTCAGGGTTATTTAATAAAAGTTCTTATCGTTTAAAATGGTGCTAATTTTGCCCCAACCAATCAGATCTTAGCTTTCAAGTGTTAAATAACATGTGATTGGTTGGGGCAAAATAAGTACTATTTTAAACGATAAGAACTTTTATTGAATAACCCTGAAAGTATTTTACACATTATGGGACTTTAAGCACAATACCATCTGACACCCACCCCATTCACACTCCAAGGGAGACACCTACCCCATTCAAACTGCATAGACCTAAGCAACTTGGTTAAGTTTTAGAGGACGCACTTGTCAAGAAGACCTTTCCTTTGGCCACTGATTAAGAATGAGGAAGAGGACCGGGCAAGAAAGAGAAACCTAAAAGAGAATTAAACTTAATTTTTTAAATCCTAATATGAAAGATTTTCTCATTTTCTCCCCAGAACACCTATACATTGTAAGATTATTTTCTAGTAAGCTGCATTTAGTACATGTAAGTAATAGATTCTGTAACTAAGAAGGTTGTTCCATGTAGTTGCCAGTACAACCTGCAGCCCATGTAGTCACCAAAGAGACACGCTGATAAGACTTGAAAGCTGTCTCCTACACACCGGAATAGTATCGATTTAAAGGATAGGTTCAGTCAAAAAGTACCTATCCTATTTCGCATTATTTGAAGAATGAGAGGTAAAAGAGCTATGTCTTACCTCCCGCTCTTTAATTTATGTACCAGGAGCCAGGAATGAAGATTGTAAAACTTACCTGCGAGCACTCTCCCTCACCTGAAAATTCCCAACTGCTTCCAGCTAATACTATAATATAGTGTGCTAGCAGTCGGGACCAGTCAGGTGATTCTGCGAGGGAGCGCGTAGTTTTTAACAGAAATACAGGATTAATTACATTACTGTGTGAGACAACCCTGTGAAAAACTGATACCATTGTTCAGAGATTGTTCTACACATGAAAGAGTTGCTGCAGAACAATGGATTTAGAAAACAACAACTGTCTAAATATATGTTAAAATGTTCAGTGCCGCAATTAACCTTATTTGTTGGGAGGGCCTAATAGGGGCCTATTGGTGGAAGTGTTACACTGTACACTACCAATGACATGCAATGGATCAACACGACTAGGTTTCTCCTGATAAAAAATGTTCACTGGTTTGCATCAATACAGCTTGTAATAGCCTGATTGCCTTTTTATTTCCAGAGCCATATTCTATTTTTATAATATGGGAAACAAAAAATAGTGTATGTGGTGTCTGCATCAAAATGATACAACCCTGTCTACATTTTGTTTTTTGCATAAATGTTTTCTGTTTACAGTCCTTTTAAAAGGAAAAAAAAAAGTCTATGATTTATTTTTTTTATTGCTATTCTCTAGCCTGGCTATTTTTATGAGACCCTAAACTGCATAGAACTATGCAACTGTTACAGGGTCATCCTCATTGAACACAAACATTTTGGAGCATCTTTAATAAAAGGTGCAATATTTTGCAAGTGCTATCAATCTACCAGCCAATCAGGTGAGCTGTATAGCAGTGGGCTGAGGTCTGTCACAAAACAAGAATGATGTAGATGGAGATAATGGGGCCTACATACAGAACAGGCAGTACCCACGGTATATCAATGTAAGGATTGTCAGAACTTATTCTTCAGAAGAAGTTGGGTTTGCCATGTTCCACAATCATATACTGATAAGTTCATTTTAATATATGACAATAAAACTTACGTTTTCGGAAAGACAAAGGGCACAGTTTTCAATGCTGCGCTGCAATAATTGCTAGACCCTCTAGTGCATGGCCCTGCAGGCACCTCTCTAATATTATAATAATAAAGGAGTTTTATTAACAAAAATATAAATAGCAAATTAAACCACCATTAGCAGTGTTGGCACAGGCGGATTGAGATATTTTTAGAACACTCGTAGCATTGAAAAAAGGTTGCAGTTGCAATGGATAAAAAGAAAAGCAAGAAGACAGAACAATTACGTGGCCCATACATGCAACAATTCCAATCATATATTTGGATATTCTGACAATTGTCAGAAAGTGTGTGGCTGATATTTTTTCCCCCTTTCTGGGACATAGTAGAAATATTTTATCGAACAAACACCAAATTTTCCAAAAACAGAATAGTATGTTGTGTGTATGGACCCACATATCTAAAGAAAGGTGTCATATATTATCGAAGGACTTCTCAAATATTACAGTACGGCTTGGTACACACTCAGAAAATTCAGCCTTATTGTTACCAAAACTTTGGTAAATCAGGTAAATATATTGGAAATATATGTTATCAGTCAACCAAAATATCAGTTCACATGTGACGGTTTTAATGGTCGGTAGTCTGATTTGTAATTTGGAAGGTGTTGACACAGCCTAACACACATTTTTATAATGAATGTGATCAGCATGGCAGAGACTGTAAACAGATTAAAGTTCAGGTTTGCCTAAATGTATAACTTTGAATGTTACTGTATATCAATAACAGATATGCAAATATGTAAATATAACAGAGTACAAAAAGCTGATGGTGCTGTATTTCAGTTAGCTAGGGAAACTGTTTAATCCAAATTGATTTTTCTCCTGCTGTTGGAACCATATAACTGTTAAAAGATGTGCTCTGAATCTTAACTTGTCTTTTCACTAAACAGCAAGTTGCTTTTTAACCATTAGAGTTTTTTAATTGCTACAATAAGAGAAACAGAATAGCCACTTTTATTTTGTATAAAGTTTGTTCTGCCAAAATTGAAGCAACTGTTTCAAGTCTTAAAAAAAAGAAAGATTTGCTCTTTGAGAATATATTCCCTTCATGTGAAAGGCCCCTAATCAGCTGATTGTCTACAGTGCTTTAATATGAAAAGAAATGTCGTCAATCATGACCCTATTGTTTTAATTATATTTATAAGACACAGTTTAGTCTTTTTATTTAAGACGATTTATTATTTATTGTTCCATGATGTAGTCTATTCATTGTGGGTAGAAAAATTACCCTAGCTTATCTTAATTTGTAAGCATTCCAATGACTTAAGTACTTCTTAAACATGCATTCACTGTAATTGTTACTTTAAGGATGCTGCCACTATACAAAGAACAGCAGTGCTAACGCAATGATGCACATTTCACGTGCATTTGAGATGAGATTCTGCCAATATTCCATTATCGGAGTGAATGTGATACGCAAACAAATGGGGATCTTATGCCATCCCAAAAACAGATCACAACACAGCGCACACAGTGTGGCCACCCACATTGCGTTAGCCTGGCATGCTTTTTTCCCACGCTAACAGATCGCTAAACATGACATGATCGCAGGCGTGTGATCAAACATTATGCATTGTTGCCATATAATATTTATGGAACAAAGCCTTCTAATAACAGAAGGTATCATGCAGTCTCATGCATTGCCCACAAAGAAGGAGTCATTTCTTACTCCCAGGTATCCCAGAGTAAGGGGCAGAGATATGCAAAATTTCTCCTTTATGTCCTATGGCTAAAGCATGTGTCCAGAACCACTGGCTTATTAACATGCAATACAGCCTATGTTACAGAGCAATTCATCTGACCTGCAGACATGACACGTTTCCATTTTTATGTTCTGTGAGGGCTTTTTGCTCCTTTTGGCCCATATCTCTGACCCTTACTCTGGGAAACCTGGGAGTGAGAAATTACTCCTTGTTTCTTAGATTTTGTAGGCAATGCTATTCATATAGCATAAGGCTATAAAGTACCTTCTGTTATAAGAAGGCTTTATTCCATTTTTATGTTGTGTGGAGGGCTTTTTTCTTCTTTTGGCCCACCTCGCCTTAAGCTATACAGCTGACTGATATATATAATAGTTATGTAAGTGTCAGTACATTAGAGCATTCATGCAAGTAAGTATAAAGCCTCTACTGTATTTATTAGATATTTTTACATGCATTACAAAGTGAATCATCTGCCTGCTACTTGTAAGCTTCTTGAAAGGCTTGTACATAGCTGTCTACTCAAATTATGCCTTGTTTAGGTTCTTACCTCAGTTGCTCTCTTTGATCCTTTACAATCTAGTTTCCATTTGCAAAACACCACAATGATTGCACAATTTACCTCCACTCACAGATTTATTTATTTTTTTGCTACATTCAAAATTTACATCCCACTCGACTGCAAAATGTTCCTTTTTCTTCACAAACAAATGCCTCATTTATTTGCTATCATTCATATCTAAGCTTGGCTAATATTTATACTAGCCACACCACAACTCATGCAGAGATAGAGCCTGACCAATGAGACCATTTCTTCCCTCAATACTTACATTAAAATAAATCTTCCTATTTATCTTTAATGTGTCTCTTAATAATCAGTTTAGCTGTGCAGTAAATTGTATTGATCTTTTTTGTGTGAGTTTCTGGGTTTACTCTTTCTCACTTCTAATATAAGGGGTTTGATTGCTGCATTCCCTATACATAATTATGCTTGGTCCTTAAGGTACCACACACCTTAGACTGTCCCTTTCCCCTACATATTCCTATATATACCGTACCACCAACAATGATTGTGGTGCTTGCCAATAATAATAATTTTAGTGCTGGTCCAGCAGCATTCAGTGTGGTAGGATACAGCATTACTGTGGTACAATAGGAAGGAGGGCCCTGCCCGAGAGCTTACAGCCTAGAGGAGTTGGGGACGAAACATAAGGTAAGGCAGATCACTAGCTTTAACTAAGTTGTTGGTGGAATATAACTAGCAGGTCTGCGATGGGTCAGTAAGAGGGGTAGAAGTGCTTTGGTCCAGATTGTAACATTGCCTGAAGAGGTGAGTTTTGAGGTTGTGTTTGAAGATATGAAGTGATGGCGAGTGACATATAAAGTGAGGAAGGGCATTTCAGAGCAGAGGGGCAGCACAAGAAACGTCCAGTATATGGGCGTGGCAGGAAGTGATTAAAGTGGATGACAGGAGAAGATCATAAGCAGAACGGAGGTTACCCCTTGGGTAGTATCTGTTTATCAGATCAGAGATGTATGGGGGGGCTATAATGGAGAGAGCATTGTTGGATAAGGTTAGCAGCTTAAATTGAATCCTTTGGGTAATGGGAACCCAGTGGAGAGATTGACAGAAAGGGGCTGTATTTTCCGGACAGCGGTTCTTACCTTCTGATGTGCCTGCCACATTCCCGCCTGGCCCATTCATTTTGTGATAGTAAGTCAATTGTAAAAAGGAACAGGTCAGAGGATTCTTTGGATGTCCGAAAGTAAACATCCACTAACACTCACTGTTACTGACTGTCCGGTATAATTTCATGGCAAAGTCCTTCTTAGTTTTTTAATTTTTCTACTACATCAGATAAATAGTTGAGGTTTGTACCGTGTTAGCCATAAGTAAGAGAAGGAAAGTAGTGCTGTGATACCTTTTATTGGCTAACTAGACTAAAAAATTAAGCAGATTAATACTGGACTTGTACTAACTGTATATAAAATAGTATCCACATGACAGGGAATTGGGGGAACCAGATTTTAAGTAAACTAAAATATTTCCATAATCAGTGGTTTTATTTTTTAATTCATCCTAGGATACTTCACTTTTTGCCACACTGGGACTTCAAAAACGATTTGTTCAACTTTTTTAAAATAATTTTAATTATATTACAATACAGAAACTGCTACGGTAAGGGGTACAGTGTGTAAAGGTTTGTCCTATGTTTACAGAAGCATTCTGTTTTAAATTGAAAATTTACCCCTCAAATCAAAGTAAATCTCTCAAAACTGCAATAGTTAGAAAGTTGAGGGATGTAGGACTAACCTGAAATGCTGCACATTGTATTATTTCCTCCCTTTCTTAGTCATGGACATAACAGATGACATCTGTCAAGGATATTCCCCAAGTTACCTACTCTGAGCATGTAAAAGCTTGCAACAAAAAAAAGCTTGGAGAGCTTGAATAGGAAGCAGAAACTTTTGAGAGGCAAAGGGAATGTAGAGAGAATCATTTTGCTGCATAACAGATTAGCCCTACATCTTTCAGCTTGTAGTTTTGGGTGATCTGCCTATATATAATTCTTCAGATCCATGTTACTGCCCTATGCAATACCAAATAGCACACCAATTCCAAATAATCAACAAAAACTCTTGATTTTTAACAGCAGGAAAAAAGACTCGGGTGATTACAAAACATTAACCTATCTTTGACAAATATCATCATCAAATATTTTTTATTATTCTTTTCTGTTCTTTCCTTTTGTTTTTTCTCAACAAACAATCATCAAAGTATGAGATATTAAAAATAAACAAGGTATTCAAAAATCCATGAGACAGTATTCAAGTGCAGAAGCTCTTTATTTGGTCATTTACTTAAAGGGTATGTCCACCCTTTTTAAAACTTTTTGTGATATAGTAGGGCTTCCTCCCCCAGCCCCAACCGCTATAATACTTTTGTTAGAAACTCCCCCGATCATTACTTACCTTCCCTCTTTCCTCTGGCGTACTGTCCCGTCCCTCTGCTTGCATAAAACTGCAAACAGGGGGACTGGCAACCGCGTCCGGTTGCCAGTCCCCCAAGAGGCAGCCAATCACAGACACGGCTTCTGGCTATCCAGAACTCCGGGGGGAAAGAGGTAAGGTAAGTAGAGTTTGGGGGAGTTTCTGACAAAAGTATTATAACAGTTAGGGCTCGGGAAGGAAACACTACTATATCACAAAGGGTTTTTATGCTAGGGGGAGGGAGAGTAAAATGGGAGGGAGAGAAAGGGCTGCACTGCGTATGGCAAAATTCTCCTGGAGGAGAGACAGGAGGCAGAGTCCTATATGGACTCTACTAGGCTCCTGGTGGCCAGTTTTTGGGACTTTGGATGGACATAGCAGGGCAGCCATTTGGAGCAGGGATGTAAGGTAAGGATTTTATTACACTACAGAGTGGGGCCAGTAGTGGGTTAAATTCTAGTTTTGGGGGTGGACATGCCCTTTAAGAGCCTTGGTAGCAAGATGTTCCTGAAATCGTGACCATTCAAAATGTAAAGTAGCACTTTGTATAATATATAAGGGATAATATGCTACCTACAGTGTAATATAAGGAGATTACGCCACGAGGAGTTCCCTGACCATATAAAAGCACGAGGCCGTTAGGCTGAGTGTTTTTATAGAGGTCAGGGAACTCCGAGGTGAAGTAATATCCATATATTATTTTGTAGGTAGCGTATTATTTCATATAATACATAAGGTCAAAGAAAGAAGAATCCAGCACAGACACTCTGTCTCCCCCTCCCTGTAATAGTAATGTAGATAACAAGCCCATTTTTGTACATACAAATAGTTAACTGCCGTTTCTATCTCAAACTAAAAGAAGACAATAAACATTGTCTCTCACCCGGTGCTGTTCCGGTTCGTTACACTGACTGACTGAATTATTGTGCGATACGGAAAAGTGAGCGCATTCCTGTGATTCATAATTGACTCGGCCACTCACTCCCCCTTATCAGCACAGTAATTCAGTCAGTCAGTGTCCAAAAACGGGTTTGTTATCTACATTACTAATACATGCAGGGAAAGAGAAATGGGGAGGGGCAGTGGAATACAGGAAGTCACTCAGTGACATCACTGAGTGACTGATTATATAGATTCTCGCCACTGCACCTCCCAATTCAAATGCCAGAGCCTTATGTATTATAAATATATTTGTTACATTTGTTGCAGGGGCACCTCAAGAGCCTGTAGGCCCAAAGAGCCTGGTGCCCTTAGCCCCACCCCTAAACACAGACCACACCCCTAAACCACACTCGTTTTCTCTTTTTGGGGGAAGAAAATAGACTATAAAGGGGTTGGATTGGTGGGAGGAGATTGATAGCCTCAGGCGCCCCTAGGCAATGTTAACGGAACAATATACAAGTCTGCAATATTATTTTTTAATAGACAGCTTAAAGAACAACTAAAGCCTCAGAACAACACTCTTTTAGAAGGAAGAGCGACTTAATGTAAAAGCAGTAATCTGTGTCCCACCTCTCATTTTGATATGGCTGTTTGGAAATGTAACTTTTTAACATGGCTTTGGTGTTTTCTTTCCCAACATACCAGTTTCACACAGTGTGGGTCACTGACCATTGTGTTCTATACGCATGCAGGAACTTGTTACAGTTGGTTTAGTTTGTCACACCTACCAGTATATATATATAAATATATATATATATTAATGCAATTTACTGCAGTGGAATTTTACTGTTTATTGTTGTTTTTAGCAGGATATTTTCAGATTCTGGAGTGTAAAAAGTTGGGTTTAGTTCCCCTTTAATACTATTCTGCAAACATGCAGGACCAACAACACAGTAACCTATGCTAGGGAAATCTGGGGGGGCATTTTAAGACTTAAGTAAAAATATGGATAAGCATAACCATAAAAACAATTAAGAAATATTTTTTCTCCGTCTTCCATACAATTTTGTTCTCCGTCTTCCATACAGAAGCATATGTAATAAAAGGAGGAATAGTCTAACCAAATGAAATGCAATAATTACAACAGCTCAACCGGAAGAAAACACTAGAAAGGGGTGGTACAACTATGAAGTATATGATTTTTTTCAGTACAAAAAGTACAGTTAAATGACGGTTATCTTACCTTAAACACTTGTTTTTAAGATAATAGAAAAATGTAAGTAAATGATCTACTTACCTCCACCAAGTGAGGAGTTGGGTTGAACCCGCAGAGATTGCACACTTGCTTTTTACATGATGTGCAGGAATTGTAATTAGCAGGTTCACCGGAACCAACATTAAGTTCTGTTTTGCACAGTGGGCACATTACTTTCGGCACATCCTTTGGCTTAACTTGTTCAGTTTTCCCTTGTTTGTGAACAGGGGAGCTCTCGGCTCTACTTGATATGGCAGACCCAGGTCCCTGTGGTTTAGTGCCATTGTCCTTGTTTGCATCACTGAAGACTATTTTCGGAGGCACTTTGCCAGGGGACTGCTGGCTTTGTGGGGCGTTTTCTGCTGGAACAGAAATAAGCGTGCTTGCCTGGTTCAAAAGAGAAGCCCCAAAGCCAAATAATTTACCAGTGAGACCTTCCTGTGTTTGATCTTGGGCCCCATGTGATGAAGTTCCTGGAGTTTTTGCTGGAGAGCTACCTACACTTTTTCTTTGTTCACCTGGTGAATGCTTCACCGAAGGATGTTGTGGTGAAGATCGTGAAATGTCCTGAGGGGCAGTAAGTTCATGGTGTACTTGGCTGATATGTTCTCGTTGTTGGGTCGGTTGAGTTTTAATTTGTTGTGCCAATGGAACACTGGAACTATGAATGTTTTCCATCTGCATAGTTCCAGGTGTAGTTTCTTTACCTGCTTGTATGTGGAACTGTGAATGATGCTGGGTTTGAGGTTTGTGGGCTTGTTGTTGGTTCTGGGAGTACTGTTTACTTTGGGTCTGTGATTTATGCTGAGTCTGTGATTGATCCTGGATCTTGTGTGAACGGTGCGATTCCAGTTGGGTTTGAGGCTGCTGCTGAGGATACTGGTGTGTATGTGGCGCATGTTGTTGCAGAGGCTGTGGAAGCTGTTGAGGTTGTGACTGGTGCTGTGGCTTGGTCTGCGGATGATGTTGCGGTTGTGATTGTTGTTGTTGTTGCTGTGACTGAGATGGGGCAGGTGTTTTTGTTTGTTTGGCAGGAGACTGCAACGGGGAAAGGGAAGGAGAGTACAGTTGCTGTTGACTTTTTGATCGTGTAGCAGTTGTCATGTCCATGCCCAGAGCCCTCTGCATTTGACAATTCAAGCACAGCCATTCCTTCACCTTTGAAAAGAAAATACAAATATAAATTTTCAGTGGCTTGACAATTATTGAGTTTCTATTTTATTAAGGGTTTGAATAAAAGCCCAAGTACGACACAAGTGCCAGCTTTGCAAATGCGAGGAGTAAAATGAGACCAGAGGATTGTAACCTTCCTTCTTGGGAATTCTAAATACACCTATACACTGTGTGTGTCTGATCTTCAAAACTACAGCGTGTCAATTCAAAACTGTTAAGTACTTGAATAAGTAGCGATAAATGAAATATTTGCCCCTTGAGAGACTCTCTCTATGACACACTAATGTCTGAATTAACTTAATTAAGGAAGCTGAATGGAAACAGCAAGTCTTTTGATTACCCTAATTCCCAAGTCTCTGAAATGCTGTGCAAATATTGACATATAATACAGTGTATAAGATAATCAACGCTAAACCCATCCGACGCCACTGTGAAAAGATACCTGTCTAGAGAAAGTTAATCCGAGTTCATACTCAAACTATTTATCACTATGTTACTAAGGACAACACTTTGTACTTGAAACTAATCCACAGCAGATACCAAGAGCTTTATACATTGAAAGGAAACTCAGTCACATATATTATTATGCGTTTGTTATGCGTTTAAATTGATATTGATATAAATTGATATTTTGAGGGGTTAAAAACTTCTCTTTAAGGTGTTCACACAAATTAACTAAAAAGGACAATACGGTTGGACTCAACGGTATTGTCCCGTTACTGTGTATAGCACATTTTTAAGTGCTCCCCAGGCTGGGGACCATTCACCGTTGCCCTCACAATTGTTCGTGAATGCCTGTCTCCCTGTACTAAAAGTATAGGAAGTCGGCCACAGCTGAGGAAATTTTCAGCCCTGAAAGTCCTCCCTATGTTTAACATAGGGGGAATGCTCGAAATTCTGTTTAGGGTGATCTTTAAAAAATGACATCAAATCTTTTTGACAGGACATTAAATCTTTCATCTTTTAAAAATCTTTTATGTGTGTACCAAGTATTAATCTTATATTTCCATTTGCAGAGGTTTGTCAGGGAGATTCAATAAAAGTTCATATTGTTAAAAATGGTGCCAATTTTACCCCAACCGATCAGATGTTATATAACATTTGAAAGCCAACATCTGATTGGTTAGGGCAAAATTAGTATCATTTTTAAGGATAAGAACTTTTATTGAATAACCCTGTGAGAGTGTTAAAGTTGTTTTGTCTTTAAAGGGAACTAAAGCTAAGATATAAATAAAGAGATTATGTATGTACAGTACTGATAAAAGTGTGTTTCAGCAAAATGCCAGTGTGAATGCAAGTTCAATTGCCCGGGGCTAAAAAATTCTATTGGGTTTGCTGGTAGTGGCCACTGGCCACCTAAACGGTCTTCCTATTCAGTATAGGGAGACCACCATGAATGTGTGTAGGGGTATTTATAGATTATGACAGAAATCTTCTACAATATAATTTGAAATAATTGGTTTAATTCATCTAGAAAGAAGGGCAGGCTTTTCAAGTCTTAATAAATGGTAACATAAAATGTAAGCAATTTTATTGGATGTGCGCTAGGCTTCTATTTTTAGTATGTATTCTTCCTGTAGGCAGAGCATGTCTTGGAACAACCAAGTGAGGAATAGTGATGGCCCAGTTCGCGGATCCGAACCCGAATCCGCGGCGGATTTACCTCGTTCGCGAACGGCGGATATCGTGGATTTTCCGTTTTTCCGCCTTCCAAACTTTTCCAAACCGCGTTTTCGAAAATTTTCGAAATTACTAGGATTTCTCTTATTTTTGAAAATACACGGAAAACCTTATTTTCTGAAATTTTTGAAATTACAAGGATTTCACGTATTTTCGAAAATGCATGAAAATACGTATTTTCAAAAATGTTCGAAATTACAAGGATTTCTCGATTTTTCGAAAATACATGGACCCCGTATTTTCAAAAATTTGCGGTAAAATACGTATTTTTCGAAAATTTTCGCAATTACGAGGATTTCTCGTATTTTCGAGGATTTTTTCGTTTTAATGGGTCCGCTCGCGGATTTTCGAATTTTTGGGGGGATCTTGAGAAGTTCGGACATCTCTAGTGAGGAAGCAGAGGACCAATGTTCTCCCTAAGGGGAGTATAGGACATTATACTTTGTTACCCTGGGTAAAGCAGTTTTTAGTGTGCATCTGAGTGTGACCCTTTGCAGTCATTTGTTTTTCTTTATGTATACACTTTAAGTTCATACAGACCATATCACCACACACAAAGTAGCTGCATCCAAAAATGGATGAAAATAAATATGAAATGAAGTTAGAAATTGATTAGTATTACCAGGATTTTGTCTTTGTTATTTATTTTGTTCTATAACAATACACAGCAATTTTATATTTAACAAGTCCTGCCTGGTTACAGTAAAACAGGGAGATGAAAATTATATTTCCTGGGGCTACTTCTATTCCTTCAATCCCTGCGATGTGCAAATGATTAGCGCATCATGGGAGTGAAGAAAGTAAGCCATTGCAGGGTTTTTAACTTCCCCATTAAATAAGCAATAGGTACTAATAATAAATAGTAGCACAAAACTTGAATTTTGACTACCGTATATACTCGAGTATAAGCCGAGGTTTTCAGGCTTTAAAAATAGCCTCAAAACCCGACCTCGGCTTATACTCGGGTCATGGTAAATTTTCACAATCTGCTGCTGCTTACCGGTACTTCTCTATGTAACCGGCTATCTGTAACTTAATTCTCTCGATCCTGCTGGCACTCTGCACGCTGAGCTGCATGTCCGTACTCGGTGGCTGTCTAACTTACTGTCCGGCGCAGAGTAGTGACATCACTACTCGGCGATGGCAGATTTTGTAAAGATTTACCACCTCAATCCCTGAACTGGGGGGCTCTCTAAGGGGGAATGCTTTTGGGCCTTTCCTGGGGGGTGCTATCCATAAAAAAGCCTCATTCCTTGGCACTAAAGGGGTTTGGAAACTACAACTCCCAGCTAATAAAGCATGCTGGGAGTTGTAGTTTCCAAAACATCTGGAGTGCCAAGGAATGAGGCTTTTTTATGGACAGCAGAGTTCCCATAATTTCAACCCTCGGCTTATACTCGAGTCAATCATGGGTTCTTACTTTTTGAGGTAAAAATAGGTACCTCGGCTTATACTCGGGTCGGCTTATACTCGAGTATATACGGTAATTGCACTGGGTGCGCTGCACTATATAAAAATAAAATACAGAAAATGGCGCTTACACCGTTAATAGATGTTAAACCCATGCTAACCCACAGGTTAATTGGGTAGTGTGAATTTTAAACTTATTTTCCACTTATATTGCATCTCCCCCGAAGTATCCTATTATATTTGCATACAACCGCATTAACTATAAACAAACCTGCACAAGAACATACAAACTTCATGAACATGTATTTTATTTACCAAGTAAAATTGTTGCCAGGTTTGTTTTTTTCAGACAAACAGGTTTATTTAAAGAGGTACAAACATGTGTCTGGTTGTGTCAGGTTACCTTTTTACTGGTCTACTGCAGTTAGAAAACATTGATAGATGCCGTGTACCGAGGGCTTATCAGCACACACAAAATGTAGCACTTTTTATTACACAAGATTTTAAAACTGGTCAGTATAATATACCATTAACCCAAGCAATTAGCCTTGTGCTAAATGTGTAGTTGAATGTTATGTTAATACAGTATATACAGTACTGATTTCAAATGTAGTTGGCTGATAAACACGTCTAGTATACAAGAAATAAAATCTCTTCTGTATCTATTTAACAGCATTATAAGTTAAGCATTTAGCTTAGGTTGCAACTAGATCTTTTGGCAAATGGGTTTTTAAGTATTTCTTGCCCACATAGTAGTAGATCAGGCCTGAAAGTCTGCATTGGTTTTAACAGCAGCAAAGTGACTTAATCAATATGCAAAAAAGAGGCCCTTTGTTCTCTTTTGCATCAAAGCCAAGTCACACCTTACACTGCAGAAGAAAAGGCTGCATAATACTATAAAGGAAGGCCATTGCACCTGTTATTATAAAGGAAGGCCATTGCACCTGTTATTGTGCAATGATTTTTCTAAAGATGGCCCATTGCTTTTGGAGACCATCTGAAAGAAAAAACAATACAGCAACAATATTTAAAAAAAACTAACAATAAATCCATGATCCATGTAGATGGCTACAGTCACGAGCGATCTCCATATAGAAAGTATAGGGAGATCATTCGTGACTGCAAAACACAGAGGGCTGACCGCGACAGAGGGAATTTTTTCATCCAGAACAACTGTTGCCGATGCCAAATGTTTGTCAGCATTGGAAGCGGTCGTTCTGCGCATACACACAGAACTGATAAAGGACCAATCCAGTCGTTACTGACAGGATTGGCACTTTATCGGTAATAAGTGTACCCAACTTAGTTTCTGATTCAACCATTACAAAGGGGTTTTTATACTTCAAGAAATACAGAGTATTAAAGGGCATATACTGACAAAAATGTTTTTTTGAATTATCCAATATTAGAAATTACAATGCTTCCCAACTATTACTGTCCCCTATTTCTTTAGATACATTTTGAATCATCCTAAATTTCAGCTGTCAATCAAATGCCTTGTTATTATAAACTCTGTGCGCAGTTTTGCTGTAAATGAAATAGTGACGTTTGGAATGTGTGCATTGCATGGTTTAAAATTCCCCCTCCCAGTGCTGACTCTTAGTGATTACTGAGCATGCTTGACTTTTCAAGAGTCATTTCAGATGGAAGGAGAAGTCGGTTAAAGGGCATGTCCAGTCAAAAATAAAGTTTAGCTATAATTGTTAATCACCCCCCCAAACCTAGCTTTAGCATTACTAATATATTCCAGAGATGCCCCTGAAGTCTCTTACCTGACCCGGTCCCTCGCCGCTCCTCCTCTGCTCTGAGGCCACTTTACTTTCTGGTTGTGGCTGTCAGTAAAGACGCAACATGACGTCACTCCTTAATCACCTGACAGCCGCAACCAACTATGTGATTTACATTTATAGCTAAACTTTATTTTTGACTGGACTTGCCCTTGAAGAGTGGAAGAGGATACTTAGGCAGAGGTAAACAATTCAGGATTAAAGGGTATGTCCACCCCCCAAACTAAAATGTAACCCACTGATGGCCCTACTGTGTAGTGTTAAAAAGTACTTACCTTCCTGCAGTGTCTAGTCAAAGTCCAGGAAACTGAAGAGTAGGAGCCTTCCTGTGTGGGAAAGGGTTTCTGCCCCTTCCCTGTGCTTCTGGAGGACTCTGGCATGCGCAGGAGTGCCCTTTCCTCCCCAGTCCCTCCCAACCACAGAATCCCTCTTTACATCATTTATTAAAAATTATTTCCTGTAGTGCAGGCATCCTAGAAGTAACATTAGAGGCCATGGCCGCAGGAACAAAGGCTGGTAAGTAAGATTCCTGGCACTTTTTTACACTTATACCATGCGGTTAGGGTTGGGGGGGGTGCCTACACTACAGAAAATAATTAATTTTCAGGTGGACATGACCTTTAAAGGAATGTAGCAACACACAAACCTCAGAGTAAGGGCTACCTACATATATTTATTTGTTTATAGATTAAGATTAGGCAAAGTCATTTTTACAATATAGTTTTTATATTTTTACATTCAAAATAAATTCACAGTGCTAGTTTATTCTGTATTTGCAATCAGGTCAACAAATGTCAAAAAACTGATCGAATGGAACAGTCTTTCATTGGGCGTGGTGATGGCAGGTTCCTTTGATTGCTTCAAAAGGAACCTGGATGAGTTTTTAAAAATAAAGAATGTTGCATATTACTGGTATTGATACATAAAGTTGGGAGTTAATTCAGGGATATTTACGATTGCCACTCTATTCAACCTCAAATACTATACTACTAAACAATACTATACTTTGTCACGTTGCAACCTCTTGCTCTTAAAAAAGTAATGGGAGATAGAACGGAATTGTAGGGTTTTCTATAGTAGGAGATGATAAAAAAAAATATCTGTCCCTTATTAGGTTCTAAAATTATTTAACAAACAGATTCTACTGTGCCATTATCTATTTAATAAAAATGTAGCCACAATGGAGAAGCAGTTGTACACCCTTACTACTTTTATAGGAATTAAGTAGTGATTAAGTTTACAACGTGTTTTCTATTGATGTTTATAGAGCTACCTAAAAAGAGTTTGCCTACTAGAGTTGTCTGACTACCTCCTAATGTCAGAATGAATACTATATATTTTGAATATAAGATTACAGAGTTTTAAGGGAGAACTATTGTGTAAATAAAGAGTTTTTTTTTTTTAAAAACAGTTAAAATGAAAAGTACTTTGGATAGAGACTTAGGACAGGTAATTCCTGCTGTACCTCCCAATATTGTTTCTGTGAGGAGCAACAGCCCTATGAAAACTGATACTGTCAGTCTTCCTGTTGGCTTCAGCGCTATCTTTAATACAGGAATAGTCCAGGACTAACCTGGCAAATGAAAACTATACGCACTGTAGCTCCTTAACAAAACAATATTGTTAGGTAAGAATCAATCCTACTTCCCTGCCCCAGGTACTTACCATATTTAAAAAGTAAATTTTTACAGTATAGTTATACTTTTAACCCTCCTACTGTTGGTGAATCCGATACTAGACAAAAATAATCTATATCTCTTGCCTTGCTTCCTAGTGATTTGCAGCTTTCAATGCAGATGAATGTTAACTGCGCTGAAGGCTTAGGCACACTTCGTGTACAGGTAAATCATTTACCTCAGCGACATTCCAAGTGCCAAGCTGAAGTACATTTCATACTTGTCAGACTTTGATTTTTCATTTTGCTTGTTGAAAGACCTACTAAAAATGCTCCTAGGTTTAAGTTAATCTCATCCATTACAATGTTACCGACAGGTCAAATGAATTATGCTGTTGCATGTGCACAGATGGGTCATTAAATGGCTCAAGTCTTTTGATGAACACATCACTGTAAAATCTAAAATAAGACCTGAAGTAGATCATGTTGGGAAATAAAGAGGCTATGCAGTTTGTATTCATAATTCCACACAGTGCCATTGACAAAATGTTGAGGAGTTTGTTCCAATAAAATTATACTGCAAAGCACTAGAGCAAAGGTTGGGACAAGTGAAAAGTCTATACCTTCACCATCACAAATAGATATATGCATTATATTTAGCAATAGATTCAGGATTTTGGTTTTTTACTTTATAAAACAAAAAATATCCAGTGACCTACAAAAATGAAGTAATGCCATGTAACCCATTTATTATAAAAACTGCACACAAAATCTCTTTTATAGGTAATACACATTACTGAAAACGTGTGATAGGCTATGTTGTCCCACATGAACATATCTACTTATTATGCAGTTTTTACCAATCCTACCCCAAATAATTCAAATCAGTTGAGAGTGATCTTATAGGACAAAGACTCAAATATTTTTAAAGCTAGATATACACTTGGCCTGTGTCTAAAGGTTTGTACACATGTCCAATTCGGCAGCGAGCAACAACCTCAGACGTCGATACACTTGCACGGCGAACAGCCATTTCGTAGGGAATCATGCATGTGTATTAGTTCGGTCGGGTCGTAGCAGCCGTTCGTCTCGCGGATGTATCGGCGTCGGGGGTCGTTGCTCGCTGCACACATCGAACGTGTGTACAAACCTTAAGGCAGGAAATTGTCTGATCCTTCAGCCAATGACCCTTGGCTGTCGGTCACCAGACTGGTTGGTTATGTATGACTGAGCATTTCTACCAGTCGCAATCAGCTCCCAATCTCTGCATGTGTGGCCACATGATTTATCCTCCTTAAACAGAATATCGGGGGATTTGGTCAGGCATGTTACATAAAGTTTGGGTTTGTGATAAGACTAGGCTTTCATTTTGGAATAGGAGGTGCCTTCTAATGTGGTGTATTGAGATCTGCTGCTAACATATAAGTACTTTGACTCTTGTATAGGGTGAAACTGACTGTTTTCTGTATCTTAGCAATAACAGCTACATGGAAAGATGGATGTGCAGCGCACCCGTCGCTCCATGAAGATGTCATCACGTAGCACCAATTATACCCCAAACACACACTATAAAGATAATGTTAACGGTAAACCTCTTCTTTTGGAAACTTGAGGAAGCCCCTTACCCTAGCAAGGCGAAATGCATCTGCCCGGGTGCCCTTTGGACCCCACGACTCCTGTACTTTATAATCTTGTATGTAACTGGAGACAGTAGCTATGTATCTCTTGTACTTTGGGCACACTTGTTATAAATACCTCCTTGATGTTTTATAGCTGCTTCAGTAATATTGTACTGTATCTCTGCACTTATGTATGTTTCGTTTTAATTGCTTTTAATCATCTTTACCCTATGAATTGATAATAAAGGTGTCTTTTACTGTACTTATTAGAGTGTGCCTGGCATATCCTTTATAGATTTATTTATTTGTGTTTGAATGCTGTAGTGCACCGCCCCTCACAGTAGTTGTGCTTAGTCAATTCAGATGCATTGAGATCTCTGCATTTATGTTGGTTACATTGTATTTTATATTGGAAATGTAAAATTATTTGTTTGTAACATGGGAAGTTCCCTCACACTGCACAAAAAAGCAAAATGTGAAATTATGCAACATTGTAACCGCTGGGCATTTTATACCATTTTAATTGTCTTTAAAGTAGAGAGAGATTTACGTCCATCTTATGTCACTGCTCCAAAACAACCATGAGGATATCCAGTGGTTTATGAAGACCTTGTTATTTATTATCTATAACTGAAAAACAGCTTCTTCCTCCATATTCTCTCTGGGTTTATTGAAATCACAAAGTAGTGACTATTACTGCACAATCATCCACGGTAAGATACAATGCTCAACCAAAAACAACTTTAATCTTATTGCTAAAGATCCTAAAGAGATAATTAAAATGTCACCTCCCTATGTACTGTGGCTCCCAAGATGTCTGCAGTAAAGTGTATTCCTTCTAAGGCTGGGTACACACAAGGCGATTTTTGGGAAAATCAACCTCATATTTACATATATCAGTTGGGAGGGGGGGGGGTTGGGGAATCGCCAGCGACTGATGTCTGTAAATTGTGTCAGTAACTCACGGGCAAACATTTTCTCTCCGACATGATCGGTTGTGGCGAAGTGTCGGCCGCAGCAATTTTTGAGCCGACCAACAGTGATTCGACCCGGCCAACCGCTCACTTGTGGCGAACGTTCGGGACAAAAAAATGTGCCCACGTGTACCCAGCCTTACACTGCTGGTCAATTACATTTTAGCACTAATTGCATATTTGTTTATAAAAAGGAGAGGAAAAAATTAATCTGAAATACTACTTCTATTTAATCACACTGCAAGCCTCAATGTGTACCAGGTCACCTACCAGGCTGTTATATGTACTGGACTTTAAAGGGCAACTGCCCCCTGAACAAAACTGTAGGGCCCCCCTGCCCACCCCCAACTGCAAAGTTAGATTTTTAAAAAAAAAAAAAAAGCAGCAGAAATGTACTTACGTTCCTTCATTAATGTGGCTCTCTGCAAACTGGCTGGACCGGCAGCCACGTCTGTGAAGAGGCCGCCAATCACAGATGCGACTGCCAGCTATGCAGACAGCCGCAAGAATCAAGGTGCATAAGTATGTTTCTGCTGCTTATTTAAAAAATCTAACTTGGCGGTTTAGGGAAGGCGGGGGTGCCTTAAACTACAGAAATTCCATTTAAATGAAGGGGGTGAGGCAGCTATGTAGGGATTCAGAGGGTGGGAGGGATAGTGGGAAAGGGCTCACCTGTGCATGCCTGAGTCCTCCAGGAGGACAGTTAAGAAACATTTTCACACAGACAGCTCCTACTCTTCTGTTTCCTGGACTTTGAACAGACACTGCAGGAGAACCATTTGGAGCAGAGGAGAAAGGTAAGAATTTTTTAACACCACACAGTGGGGCCAGCAGTGGGTTCAATTTAAGTTTTGTGGGTGGAAATGTGTTTCAAAAATTGGGGTTGGGGGGTTATCAGCTGGCCCTGTAAAAAAGGGGGGGGGGCGTTAACCTTAAAGGAAAACTGTATTCTCAAACCTCTGCCTCCACCTTAGTCTGGGATCTATCCAATAGGAAGAAATGCTTCTTGCAGAGTGTGTCTTCCCATTGGTAAAGGCCTAGGTCACAAAAAGGGAAGAAGTGATGGGGGAAAGACTCCCAATCACCAGAAACCCACTAAACTCCGCAGATTACCTGCAGAGGCACTCTTATGGCATACTACTAGGAAATAAATATCCCCACAACTCCTGAGGATTTGGAAATGAAGGCATAGGCACTAATCGAGTCACCCAATCAACTTAAATAATTCTAAAAATATATCTTTATTGTTAGTATTAAGAATAAAACACTTCCCAAATATCACAGTATCCCATAAAACAAAAATTCAGTATACAATATAACTGCCCGCATCCTAGGCGTCCCTAGGTGCTGGAAATATATATAACTGGTGTCCAGGTAAGTGACGGCGGAAAAGCAGAGGCTGGTTAGTGGCAATATCAATAGATGTAAATAAGTAGGCAATCAGCATATAGCAGAAAATGCAGATATTAGTGGGCAGATAGCACAGTAATAGGTAATAGATAGTTGCATAAATGACTGGGCCTTCTGCGCAACCTCCGTTCATCCACGGGGTCGGGGTAACCCTACCTAAAAAAGCAAAAAAGCCATGCCAAGATGTATTGACCAAATAAATTACAATGATGCAATAAATAAGCATGGAGACAGTCAACTGCCTATTCCTCATATACTCAAGTGTCTGCCGCACTGCATTCCCAGCTCCGATTTGCACAGTCCCGCAGGTGTCTGCCAACCTTAAATGCTCTACACAGCACTCCGACTTGCGAGAAAAAAAAACATGTTTATGAACCGCCAACACCGACCGACACACATTTCGAGAGGCAACTCCGGACCCGGAAGAAGAGAGGAGTTGCCTCTCGAAACGCGCATCAGTCGCGTTGGTGCTGGGGAGGTGAACGGCGGTGTATGGAGGCATTCGTTTGTTGGTGTTGGCGGTTCATAAACGTGTTTTTTTCTCGCAAGTCGGAGTGCTGTGTAGAGCATCTGAGGTTGGCGGAGACCTTCGGGACTGTGCAAATCGGAGCTGGGAATGCAGTGCGGCAGACACTTGAGTATATGAGGAATAGGCAGTTTACTCTCTCCGTGCTTATTTATTGCATCATTGTAATTTATATGGTCAATACATCTTGGCATGGCTTTTTTGCTTTTTTAGGTAGGGTTACCCCGACCCCGTGGATGAACGGAGGTTGCGCAGAAGGCCCAGTCATTTATGCAACTATCTATTACCTATTACTGTGCTATCTGCCCACTAATATCTGCATTTTCTGCTATATGCTGATTGTCTGCTTATTTACATCTATTGATATTGCCACTAACCAGCCTCTGCTTTTCCGCCGTCACTTACCTGGACACCAGTTATATATATATTTCCAGCACCTAGGGACGCCTAGGATGCGGGCAGTTATATTGTATACTGAATTTTTGTTTTATGGGATACTGTGATATCTGGGAAGTGTTTTATTCTTAATACTAACAATAAAGATATATTTTTAGAGTTATTTAATTTGATTGGGTGACTCGATTAGTGCCTATGCCTTCATTTCCAGATCCTCAGGAGTTGTGGGGATATTTACTTTCTAGTAGTATGCCATAAGAGTGCCTCTGCAGGTAATCTACGGAGTTTAGTGGGTTTCTGGTGATTGGGAGTCTTTCCCCCATTACTTCTTCCCTTTTTGTAATACTATTGTTAACATTACCCACTGCACCACCACATATTTAGTGGTATTTTGGCGTTGTTAGGTTATCATTCTATAACCCATCCTCTATATATATAAGTAAAGGCCTAGGTCAAAAGAGGAATGGAGCAAAAACAATACAGTTGCCTTTTAACTCAAATGAAACACAGCATTTTCTGTAAATATCTCAGGAACCAAAGCTCACTGAAACACAAGAGACAACTTAATTTAATTAATTGTTTATGGTCTATAAATAGGATTGGACATTTTTTTTTGCTAGTAAACCCTTCCTTTAAATGGAAACCAGGGGAAAATGTCAGCAAACAGAATGACAGTGCTTTATCACAAGTCTATGATGATTTCTATATTTACATCACTCACTTAGAGCAGTTATTAAAATGTGTTTTCATTTATTATACTATCTTACTCCTCTGGTACATTGAATCAGCAATTAGTGAAATGACTTACTGGCTCCACTGTACAATATAAAAAAATCCTTACCATACATCCCTGTTCCTTATGGTTCTCCTGTACTCTCAGCCAATCACAGCCACGGCTGCCAGTCCGGCCCCCTGCTTGTAGTTCTGGCAGGCAGGTGAGCCGGACCGGAACAACACTGGAATGAGGAGCTGTAAGTAGAGTTTGCAATTGATTTGAAAAGTTCCATTATAGCGGTTGGGGGTGGGAGGGCATGGCCTGCAAGATATTTAAAGTTTGTAATGAGGGTGGAGATGCCCTTTAAGGGGGCAGGATTTTAGAGAGAGAGGTAGCAGATAGAATTGTGGAGAGAGATATTGCGATTTTCAGGTGATTTTGCTATTCTTCAGCATATTTCCTATAGCCCGCGAACAGGAATTTACATCACAGGCTTCCTTTGCAAAAAATGAACAGAAACGCAAACACATGCATTGTTATCTGTTGTACAGCGTTTTCATGCATTTTAGATGGACAGAAATGTGTGCAGCAATGCATTGTTTTTACGGAATGGAACGGAATAAACGCAGCAAGCGTGAATGATATTGTGAAATCCTATGGGGTTCTACTGTCTGTCTGTTTTTTACACCTGCAATACAAACTGATATAGTGCGAACGAGCCCTTACTGTAAATCCATGGTTGGTTCTACAGGCTTTTAATGGGGCTTTTAAATAAGAGGTGCAAATATTGCCTGTGTTATTAATCTGCAGCATCCAATCAGCTGTTATAAAACTGTTTTCTGTAGTAGATCAGTAAAAAAGTACTGGTTGCTGCAAATGTTTGTACTTAAATTAAATCAGCCGCAATATATTTTATAAAAGCTTTTTATTATTTTATTTATTTTTCCTCATTCTTAAAAAAAAGAAATATTTACGTGAGATTTCTCTATACATCTAAATGTTGTTTACAATCCTAAAGTGGGCCTGCGGATTACTTATTTTTATGGGATTTCTTACACACTTTGATATCTTTGTGGGATCTATTTTTGTTTATATAGATGATTGTATGTATATATATTGATTGAAGGGAATATTCCAGTTCACTATTTGTTTTTATTAATCTCTGACTACCTTTGTTTGATTTGTCAGTTTAGGATAAGGTTGTTGCCTTATTCCTTTAATTGGTAGGGGACCTACTGTACCTTGTTGGTAGAAGGGTGTCTGGTGTCACTACAGCTGTCGTTTGTGTATATATTAATGTAAAGACTATTAATTGAATGCCATTTTCCCTTATTAACATATACCAGCCTTGTAATGTGCAGAATACAGCGATCAAAACAAGAATGACAAAAATTCAGAGCTTTCCCTCTGCTGAGCAGTGACTAATTTTACCTTGCGTTCTGTCGGACTGCTGATTTCAATTGACGTCTGCAGTATACTGAACTATATGACTCAATCAGCTTAGAGGACTGTCAGAACAATTTAGGTAGGTGGTACTAGCAAAGTATTGCGTACATTCAAATAACCTCCTTTAAAAATGTGAAGGCAGGGTCAAAAGAAAAATTTCTCATTTCCATGTCTATGATGATCAGAGATGATAAAAATGGTTCTGCAGCCATTCTTATGTGGGAGGATGTCACAGTCTTGACTAACTATGTGCCATTACCAACAATGCCAGTAAACAGTGACATGATCAGCATACCCAAAACTGATCTTTCTGTGCCTCATTTGGTTGAATCAGTTTTTTAGAGTAAGGAAATAAAATATAGTATAAACAAAATAAAGTTCCAGGCCCCGAACCACATACTGACTAGCCAATCAGAATGGCCACATCTTATAAAAATAAGACAATGTGTTGCACATCATACAAAACATATTGCATAACTCACAACTTGCAGTAAGGACAATCCCATCCAAAACGGGACACCTGACAACCCTGCATCCGAAATGCAAGCAGAGCCTGTCCAGCCTGTCCCCTTAACACCAAGAAGCTTGGGGGGCACAATTCTCATTAATCTCTCAGACTGGACATTCAGCTGGTCCACCATTGGGACCCTACATGAATTTTGGAAGCTCACATGATACAATGAATCCATTTGTTGTTGTGGCTAGAATCACAATCGCAAAACAAATCAAAGTTTTCCCCGCTATTCCAGATTTCCGTAAATGCATAAAAGTAAAAGTAAGTTTTTTAGTTATTCAGCTCTATTTTTACTGGCAGGGAGGGAGGAGAAGGTTGGGTAGGGGGGGGTTTGCAGTTCCACTGCAGATGTTTGTAAACTACAACTCCCAGCAAGTAAAGCATGCTGGGAGTTGTAGTTTACAAACACCTGAAGTGCCAAAGAATTGGGAATTACTCTTAATATAAAGGGAAACTAATGCCTGAAAACAATAGTGAATCAGGAGGATGGTATCTATTGTTAAATAGATTGCCTTCTGATTCTGTATTGTTTTGAGGCTTTAGTTGCCCTTTAAATGGACAGCAGCATTCCCATACAGTAGTCACATACAGTAATAGCTAAATACAGTATGGTTATTACTGTATGGGACTACTGTATGGGAAATCTGCTGTCCATTTAAAGGGAAACTAAAGCCTCAAAACAATACGGAATTAGAAGGCAGTAGTGGTCATATTTTCTACCCTCGACTTATACTCAAGTCAATCACTTTTACTAATTGTTTAGGTAGAAATAGGTACCTCGACTTGTACTCGGATCGACTTATATTCGAGTATATACGGTAATGCTTGATTTGTGACAAATGAAAAGATGATCTTAAAAGTGTTGGTGGTTTTGTCTGTAAGTGTGGAGGTATTTATTCACACAAATTTAATACGCACGTGCATACTATGTGTCAGGTGTACGAATGAGTGTCCACTGGTAAAAAATATTTTTGGTATTCAGTTTCATTGCAGAAAGGGAGGTAAAGGAGCTGTGACTTACCTCCTGTTCAGGGCCGTCTCGCTAATGAGCCACATTGAGACAATTCAGCAGAGCGGCATTGTCTCAATGTGGCTGAGGAAGCGGCATTTAGATGAGGAAACAAAATCACTTACTTGAGGTAGACACTAATAGTTTTTACACATTCCCCTTTATTTTAACTACTGTATATGTTTTTAATTTTGTCAATCAGGATTCTGAGTGATATGATATTCTTGGGGCACGTGGTGTCCGCAGTAAATTAGCTTGCACCATACAGGGGCTTATTATTCACTTCAAATGCTTTTACATCCCATTCTTTCAAATGAATAGCTCCAAGATCAATTACATTTTTACATTACACTAACAGTGATCAATATCTAGTCAATCAAAACTTGATTGGTCAGGTTGGAAATTTTCTGTTGATTATAGAAAGACAAAAATAGTGATGCACAAATGTGCTATGTATGAACTACAGTGCTGAGTTCAGGATTGTGTCCTCCAACACATTTCTGCACTGGCTGTAGCTGATAACTGGATACCCTCTTCTCAGCTCAGACAGAGTGTGTTCAGGCTCAAGTCACAGCCATTACTCATACACATAAAGGACAGAAGCCTGAGGCAGCCCTGCAGAAACTGACAAGATACTCTGCACTACAGAAATGACAGGAGAGTTTGCTGTTTCTGCCTAAAAAATGAAGATTAGAAAAGCCAGTTTAAGGTATCTATAGAGCACAAAATCAACATATTTAAAATACCATAATTTTTTTTTAAGTGTTCAGTAGATTAAGAGGAAACCTCACTGAACATTTTTGCAATGCAGGGAGTGGACCTGTCAATCAAGATGCACAATAGTATAACTGCACTCCTCCCCCTTAATATATTTGACATAACTCTTTCTTCTTACAGCTTACATGTAACACTAACTGACAGTTGTATAGTAGAAACCACAGTGTATGAATGTACAGTTACCCGTAGTTAAAATTAAAAAACAAATTTCTTGCTAATGAACAGATATATCTACTAAAGACAACATTCCCCTACATTACAGAGATACTTAGCCAACGATTAGTGGACTGAGTCACTGCCTCCAGCCGGGAGGGCCATTGACGTAGACAAGGGGTGCCCAACCTGAGCCACGCACTAGTGGTAGTGACAGGTCCACACTTGTATTAATGACAGGGCCGTGGGTGTAGCCCCTTTCTGCCTAAGTCAAGCCCCCAGGAAATGTCAAAGCCCCCACACAACGTTAAATAGAAACAACCAAAGGATTACATAAAAGTGCGAGAAGCTGGCAACATCTGGTGGTAAAAAAACACTCAAATGCATTAATATATAAATACAAAGTCAAAGATACAAAGAAGATAGTCATGGATGAGAGGAAGAACAGTTAGACATGCTTCTTCCATCTTCAATATGTAACTGCATTTCATTCAGACAGAAACAGGCTAAAATAGAGAATTTGTGCGTTTTAATATCCTTTCTATATCAATTCAGATCACAATACAAAATATTTGAAATGAGGAGCGGGCCAGTAAGCAGAGAGGGAAATTCCACTCAGGCCACTCTTTGATACACTAATTGGGTTATGGCTCCTGGTGCCACATCACGCTACGTATTACACACATAGTGCAGTGAGATTCATGTATTAAAACTCAGAGAACATTGAGTATTGATTGCATAAGGGCAGGGAATTAAAATTCCCTTTTACTCTACACATAGCAGTGAACAGAATTGTGAGTGTGAGGAAGTGAAGGAAATTAACTAATCACTCAGGGAATAGTCCCTATGCCATATTGATAATCTTGTGTTTAGCTATCAGGATTGGCAGTGCAAGTTGCTCAAGTTGATATATTGATGGTTTTAAAAAGGTTAATAAACAAGTTCTTCCCCAAAATAACTTTATATATTTAGAAGGATTACCCCTCAAAAGCCAACTTTCACTGACTCTCCCATGTTGAGTTATAACTACTTACAAGCAGCCAATACTCCGCCGGAAGTCCTGCCTCCTCTGCTCCTGTTGGCAGCTGGTTAGAAGCATTCTTAGTAGCAGATTACACTTGTCTGGTAATGGTTGTCAGCCATTGGCATTGATGTCACATTTTATACAATAGACATTATATGTCCACTGTATAAAGCTGTAAAAGGTTGTTTCACCGCAAAAAAAAACAAGCATGTCAAGGAGGCTTTAATGCAACTGAGCTGCTAACAAGTTCTTTTTATAATTTAATGCCGTTATTACATTATAAATGTTGCTGTAAACTCACCAGGGAGTGTTAGACTATTTAAAGGGAATGTCCACCCCCAAAACTATAATTTTATATGTTATTGGCCATGATTTAGCTTTAAAACAAGCCATCCCCCATTAAAATCCACTCAGCCAATTTGAAGATACATACGTTTTGCCAACATGCTTTTTGCAGACCAAGAGCAGCTCACTGTAATCCAAGCTCTCTGACGTCACCTCAAGCCGTGCCTTTTCCGTGCCTTCAGCCTCCCTTTGCGACCCCTCCCCCATCCGGATCCATCCTCAGTCCTACTGCATCCTAGCGTCCTACTGCATCCTTCACCCTCCCTCCCATCATCTGGATCCATCCTCGGTCCCCCTGCATCCTAGCGTAAAATCCCAAAACTATCATTTTATATGTTATTAGCCAATTTAAATATACATAAGTTTTGCCAACATGCTTTTTGCAGACCAGGAGCAGTTCACTGTAATCCAAGCTGTATGACGTCACCTCAAGCCGTGCCTTTTCCGTGCCTTCAGCCTCCCTTTGCGACCCCTCCCCCATCCGGATCCATCCTCAGTCCTACTGCATCCTAGCGTCCTACTGCATCCTTCACCCTCTCTCCCACCATCTGGATCCATCCTCGGTCCCCCTGCATCCTAGCGTAAAATCCCAAAACTATAATTTTATATGTTATTAGCCAATTTAAATATACATAAGTTTTTCCAACATGCTTTTTGCAGACCAGGAGCAGCTCACTGTTATCTAAGCTCTCTGACGTCACCTCAAGCTGTGCCTTTTCTGTGCCTTCACCCTCCCTCCCATCCATCCTCGGTCCCCCTGCATCCCCATGGCGCTTTCTCATGACATCAGTCATGTCTGTGCCAATCACATATGCGGCTTACATAATGAAAAAGCACCGCCGGAATGAAGGGCTGTAAGTATAGTTACGATTACCGGTATTATTTTTTAAAAATAACACAGCGTTTAGGTCTGGGCAGAGGGCATCTGTCATATCCTTAAAGGATTTTACGCTAGGATGCCGGGGAACCGGGGGTTGCAAAGGGAGGCTGAAGGCACGGAAAAGGTATGGCTTGAGGTGACGTCAGAGAGCTTGGATAACAGTGAGCTGCTCCTGGTCTGCAAAAAGCATGTTGGAGAAACGTATGGATCTTCAAATTTGCTAATAACATATAAAATTATAGTTCTGGGGGTGGACATTCCCTATAACATACAGTATGAGCAGCAATCTGCGTGTGTTACCCTACCATAGGTATTAAAGTTTGCCCTTCTGTTACTCCAATTAACAACAAGATGACCTGATTTCTAGGTATCACTTGTTAACTCTATATTACCATGTTAACCAGACTTTTTACCAAATTTTCATTATTATTACTACACCACCAAAATATCACTGCTACATACATACAATTTTACTTTTAAAAAAAAGCCTCTTATATGTTGCTGTGAAAAATGCCCCTTTATAAATATGCAACTAAATGCATCTGAGCTTCCTTGTACTGTGTAGGTTTATATGCTGTAAAAAATTTAACTTCAACAGCCAACCAAATGGCAATGAAGCATGATGGGTAATGGGACAGACACTGCAAAGAAATGAGTCTCCTGGAGAAAAAACACACTTAGCAGGCACTTTTCTCATTTTCTGGATTAAGGAAGGAAACCAGGAGCACAGGATAAAATTGTGATATTACCTTCATATTTTTTTTAATCTTTCATATTTAATTTAATATTTAAATAAATATTTGTGTTACCCTCTTTGTAATTCATCTCTCACTTCTTCACATTAACATGTACATGACCAATGAAACAAACAGTAAGATATTAAATTGTTGGACAGGCATACCTAATCTGCAAATGATTAGAGAATACAATAGATGTAGGACATGGGAATACATATACAAGTGTTCTGTATGTCACATTCTTTCTAAAAGAATACTATCCTGAAAAATATCCTGAAAAAGCGTGCGGGTGAACATTTCAGCATTAGTCTAGCTGGCAGTTGTTTATGGGCCGCTATAGTAAAACATATAGCGCTACTTACCTGAAAGTTTTGTAAATGGCACAGCCACCGCTAAATTATTGAAAAACACTCAATAAAACGACAGTACATCAGGTAGCATGGGTTTTGCACTCATTCAGCCGGATAGCGGCGATATAGCATCGCCCCCTTAGGGCTTTAAAAGCCTTTCCCATGCCATGTTTATTGCAACTTAATAAAATACACTTCTCTGTTTAGAGCCTTATAGAACATTAAAGGACAACTAAAGCCACAGAACAACAATGAACCAGAAGGCAGAACACCTTGATATAAAACCAGTAATCCGTGTCTTACCTCTCATTGTGATACGGGTGCTGGGAAATTTACCTAAATAAGATATGGTTTATGCTTTACTTCACAGCATTCTAGTATCACACAGTTTGGTCAATGACCATTATGTTCTGCACATGCTCAGTCCTTAGCTATGGCAGTTACTTGTCACAGTTGGTCACACCCATTTAAAATCTCTAGTCAATCCTTTTACAGGACAGATAAAGCAAGGAATCCTGTGACTGAGGTCAGGAGGTGTGGTCTGACACTGCAGATACACACAGATACTTCATCCAGTTCTTAACAGGCTTACATTTCCTTTAATACAATTTACTGAAATGGTATTTTATAGCTTATTGGTGTTTTTAGGGAGGTTGTATAAAATATTGGGTTTATTTCTCCTTTAAACAGCATACATTAAAGGAGAACTAAATTTAAAATTTTTTTTATCCTAATGTGAAAGCTTTTCTTCCAAGAACATCTATACATTGTAAGATATGTTGAATTTATGTACGTGTGAGAAATAGGTTTTATAGCTAAGACGGCTTCCATTTTGTTGCCAGTACAACTCAAAGTCTGTGTAGTCTTCAAAGAGCCTTGTGAGTATGTGAACCTATCACCACGTCCCTTGACTCCAGTATTCACTGTCTCTATGCACAAAGTTTTTTCTATAAATATCTCCACATCAATATGGAAATAGCTGATAAGACTCTAAAAAGGCAGCTCTGGTGGTTCAAGATAAAAATACTATCAGGGAGATTTAATAAAAGTTCTTATCGTTTAAAATGGTGCTAATTTTGCCCCAACCAATCAGATGTTAGCTTTCAAATGTTAAATAAGATCTGATTGGTTGGGGAAAAATTAGCACCATTTTAAATAAGAACTTTTATTGAATAACCCTGTATGTTTTTAGAAACACACATCCCATGAGGTCATCAGTTCAAATACCCTGGCTTGGGGTAGTGCTATATTACTTTGCTTTTAGCAAGACAGAGTACATGAGGTCTCAGGTTTAATTCCCCAATCTTCCTTTTATTTTTTACTGAAATATTTATATTCTGTTTCTTACATCCATGCTAGCTAAGAAATAAACTGCAAAGGAATATATAATGTTTAGGGACAGAAGAATGTACATTTGTTAAAAGGGTAACTGTGGTCTCCAATTCTTCCAAACTAGTAAGAATCATATAAAAAGCCTTCCATCACACCTTCAAAATAAAACCTTAATCACATCTCTAGATAAAATTTGTGAGAAGTTATTGCTGGAAAGGTTTAGCAATATTACTTCCTATCACTTCCTGGTTTCAGACATGTGACCAGCTTGTAGTCATGTGACCAGCCCCTTCCTGCATTAATAGGCTCCTCTTCTCAACTGTCAATTTTTTCCACAGGTACTTCCTGTTTTCCCCAGCATTATGTCTTAACTGAGCATGCCTCTCCCCCGGGGCAGAGGTCTCTAAACCTAGTAGGTCTCTAAACCTACTGGAAGCAGGAAGTTTTATTTTAAATTAAATTCACCCCAATTTAATTTCTCACAGGCTAAAACCAGAGATGTGATTGTTGGCTCATTATAAAGGAAATACTGCAGGCTTTCATTTAATCCTAACTTGTTTGGAGACCACAGTTGCCCTTTAAAAAAGATTGCACAGTAATCCCTGTTCTGTGTCAGAGAAAGGGATGATCTCAGAGCTTTAACATGATGGAAGCAAGGCTGCAGCTTCCTGTGAAGTGTACTGCGTACACTTAGCTGGGTGTAACCTCTAGTTCCCACAGGATAATTTCATAAATCATCCAGCAGTCACAGCAAAGGAAGAGGTGAGACAAAGATTTGTGTATCTTTGTGAATGTGTTGTTTTGAGACTTTAGTTCCCCTTAGAAGTCTTTTCTAAAGCCACAGTGAGAGAACACTGATTTTCCTTATTTTGCTTTACAAGGATTTAACTGTTATATCACCCAGGGAGATTGCATAAATGGTGTAAGTAAGTCAATTAAGATGATAATTTCAGTGCTATGATAGCACTTTGTGAGCAGTCAAACTGGAATGCATTGTCTCTGATTTTAAGCAACTTGTACGTGGTCTACAGAGGCGTTTTTGGTTTTGGTAAAAGGAGAAACTCAACTATAACCAGCCGCTGATTAAAACTGTACATTAATCAACATAATTAGTGTTTACTATCCTTGTGAAATTATAGGAGAAATTAAGTTATAAATAAAGCAGCAATCCTGGATCTGTGCAGGGAACTGATGTCACCTTACCCCATCGGCAGTAGCATGCCCAATTCCAGATTGATCTGGCAACCAGTGGAGTAGATCTACACATGGCAACAGGTCTGGGTAAAACCAGCTCTCCGGTCCTTTCAACAATTTTAGGGCAGTAATAATGTACCTTATACAGGTTTTAGAATTACCTTTAAAGGGCATGTCAGCCCCTACCAGTTTAAACAGCAGCTAAAGGCCCCCAAAACACAAATTTGGATATACTTACCTTTAGCAAAAAATAATTCTATCACTTCTTACAGACCCTGGCCAGCCAGAAGATGCTCCTCTGCTGCTGTATTTGTTCTTTTTTACTAAAGGTAGTAAATCAAAAGCTGCCTTAATTTCTTTTTAAAAATATTACATTTTAACTCAGTATATTTTACAGAAAATTCTATTTCGCTGATCATTGCAAGTCTGAATTATTAGAGGAGGGGAAGGATCAGAGAAAATATGCCACATACATTATTGTTAGAGGATAAGATAACAGAACTTATGCAGACCAAATAGGTACATTTAGAAACTTTTTCAAAGATGTAATACTTACCTCAAGGCTCCTGTTACCTTCCAGGTTCCAGCCATGCAGTAATCACTTAACATGATTAACTCCATCATAGGAACATGGAAGTAAGGAGCACTGAGGTCACAGCTCTATTGAAAAGGCATTGCAAAGAAGGAGGTCACAGCTCTATTGAAAAGGCATTGCAAAGAACTGCAAAAACATTGGCTGTGAGTTTTACTAGCATCAACATGAAAGCCTTCATAGTAAAAAATCGACTTCTTACATGTACTTACTAGAGAAGTATCATACAATGTATTGTTGTTCTAGGAAGAAAAGCTTTCACATTAGGACAAAAAAAAATGTAGCTCTCCTTTAACATGATTTGATATTCTGTAACATATATCATCCACAAGGTTTCTGCCAATTAAATGCTCAATTAAAGAAGAACAAAATGTAAAAAAAACCCTAACAAAATGTCAAAAGTATGATACTCCACCCTTTACATGTATCAGCCCTTTCAAGTAGTGAACATCGCTCTGGCCCAGTATGAACACACACAAACAATTTAATGAAACTGTAAGGTTGAAAATTGCTGTGCTAGACTTAGGGACCCAGAAGGGGTGGCATTTTTTGTAGAATCACCAACAGATTTGTGACTAGGAAGGTCTCAGATTTTACCTAACAGGATACATTTTGCAAGATATTAATATAGAAGTTGTTTCCAGTATATTCCAGAATATCTGTCATCTAATCACAAATTCTAAAAACACTAAAATTGCGAAGAGAAAAATGACACTTACACTGCTGTACATGTCAAGAAAGGTAAATGCAAACCAATAACTTATTAAGCTTATTAAAGTATGTCCACCACCCAAGAAAATTTTTTACAGTTAACAGAAAAACCCTGATAACCTAATCCTCGCAATATTTTAAGTGTTCCAATTGGCTCCTAAATGTACTTACCAGCCCTTGTACTCTCTACTGCCTTCTGCTGTTCTGAACCTTTTCCATGCATGGATGAGGCCAGACCGGCAGCTGCCTCTGTGATTGGCAGAGACAGCGCGTCTCAGCCAATCACCAACGTGGATGCTGGTCTGGTCTCTTTGCTGCTTTCGTGCATGGAACAGCAGCAGAAGGCAATCAATGGAATGGGGGGCTAGTAAGTACATTTAGTAGCAGATTTACATTTAGTTGCAATGTTATCAGGGGTTTCTGTTACCCATAAAGATTTTCAGGTGGTCTGTTAGCACTGCTATTGAACAATTTTTTATCCATATTAAAACCAGTTAATATAAAAATTACCTCTGTGAGATGAGGGTTGGGGTTAAACCCACACTGGTTGCACACTTGACTGTGACACTGCGTACAAGTGTTGGAGTTTGGCTGGTTAGGCAAAGATTTGAGGTCTGTTGTGTTGCATATAGGGCAAAGTGTTCTGCTGGGAAGAGGTGCAATCTGCGGAACAGAATAGGGGGAAGTTGGAGTAGTAGCCCTGTCTGGAGATGCAGAAGCTGACCTTCCACTTCTTCCTTTACTTTCCACTTGTAGTGTTCTCCTGGATCCTTCTGTTGGTTGATGAGATGGAGCATGGCTTTTTAGGTCTTTTGTGCTTTCTGTGCTTGAAGCGGTCTGTCTAAAAGACTGAGGAGCAGAGCTTTGCCCAGCCAGACGTCCGGGATTCTCCAGCCTTCCAGGGACACTAAAGTGAAAAAAAATTAAACAAGTTCTAAAATTCTGTAGTCTGCTGGCTTTTTTGTTTTTGATCTAAACACTGTTGCACCATGTAAGTGTTGAATTAACACTGTACTATGTTAGGCAAAGGATCATTCCTTTCTTTCTGTAACACACTATACATCACATTCTTTCTTCCATCTTGGTTATGAAAAACACTTTGCTTTACTGGTGAGTTATCCACCTGGATTTGCATAGTGTGTATTTGAAAAAAAAAGATTATTTACATCCAAACATTTTTCACTGTACAGTTTTGACAAACACCAGACACTTCTTTACAGTTTATAAATTACTAATTCAAACAAATATATACTTATATATCTCCAGTAGGTACACTCCTTTCTTCTTGAGCTTGTATATAATATATATTACCCTGGTGCTACCATAAATTCATAAATATCCAACATAAGATAGGTGCACTCAAGGGATTGAATCAAGGCTGATTTATTTAGTGCTACATATACATATTGCAATGACGTTTCAGCAGTCCTGGACTATATATATAAAATAAAAATATATATATATATAAAATCAGAACCAAATAAGAGCACTCACAGGACTTGATACAAACACACCATAATAGCTACTCAACACGTTTCCGTCCACAGGGCCATCTTCAGGAGTTTGTATCAAGTGAGTGCTCTTATTTGGTTCCAATTGTATGTTTCTATGAAGCATCGAAGATGAGCTAAGTGGAGTGCAATCTCTGTGACTTTAAGATATATATATAATTTCGAAAAGAATACTGCACACCAACAATTGCTTTATCTACTGATGCTGGTACAACAAGGGTATGGCCGTCTCCCCCCTCACACACAATTTTTCCAAAAGGATACCTCACACAGGATTTGCTTGAACTTGTTTTTTTTCATAAGTCCATAAAGCAACATTTTGGGGAGAATCATTCCCTTTCATTAGGCTGGACAAATGACAAAACTTGCATAATCACATATTAATTAGATGATCATTAATTTTAGACGATCATACAGGAAATGATATGATAGGTTCAACAATCCATATTCCTGTGTTCTCTTATCATGGATATATCATATTATTCCATTAACATTACTTAATTTCTTCTAAGAAAAAACGACATGTGCTGCATACTATACCCCCAAAACAGCGATTGCAATCTTTATTAAGGCCACAAGGATATCCTCACAGGAACAGGTAAAGATTAAAATCTTTATTGAGGCCATGTGGATACAGTGTATTTAACCTATTAATCCACATTGTCTCTCTCTTTTTCAAAAGTGTCCCCTGGTCCCCACCCCTCCAAGGGGTCGCAATCGTATCTAACACCATGCATTTCAAATCATTGTCTCCATCCCGCTTCCAATAAGTGTTACTGGTAATCGCACATTCTCATGCTTAATGCTATATCTATGTTGGGAGATGCAAGATTTAACAGGTTGTATGGATGGGCACCAAAGTACATATACTGCATACTTAGGGGCATATTTATAAAGAAACGATGTTAGCGCAAAAAAATTACCGCCGCACATCGCGGGCGCGAAAATAGCGCTATTGCCGTATTTATAACGGCGAGCGCTATTCCCGGCGATACTATAGCGCGGCCCCAGCCTATGTGCTGCGGTAATTTTAAGTCCCTTCGCGGCGATACTGTTAGTATTGCCGCGAAGGGACTTAAAATCCCTTCCCGACGCCGGTCCTAAGGGAGGGCATACGCCCACCCTGCCCCACCCCCCCGGCGGCAGCGGCGACCACCCGCCGCCGCCGCTCCTTCCCAGCAGCCCCCCCAACCCGTTCCCCGTCGTTCGCGGCAATCTCGGAACGGGAGGCTACCCCTCCAACCCCCCGCCCCGGCCGCTCCCGGGGAGGGACGGGAGGGAGCCGCTGGGGGGGTGGAGGCTCCTCCAGCGGGGCCCTGAGAAGGGCCTTTTGGGGCTTAGGGGGTCCCGCAGCTCGCACCGGGACCCCCCCTCCCCGGCCCTTACAAGGGCCCTTGTGGCACTGACAAGTGCCTTTGGCGGGGGTCCCGCAGCTGAAACCGGGACCCCCAGTGCGGCTCTTATAAGAGCCCTTGGGCGACGTCTCTTTCTTCCAGTCCCGCGACACCCCTCCCGCCGAGGCCGCCGACCCCGGAGAGTTACCCCTGCGGCCGCCAGGTACCCCCGGCGGCGCCGGCGACCTCAACGAGCCGATGTTGCCGCGTCTTGATCCGACCGACGTCTTCGGCTCGACACCAACCCCACTCAGGTCGCCGATGCCAGGCAGACTCACTGGGCCGCCAGTGAGCCCGCTGGCACCGCCGGCCTCAGCGAGCCGATGTTGCCAGCCGCTTCTTTCTTCTTCTTTCTCAGCCATCTACTGCGATGGCATCTGAGTTCCGCGGCGGAAAGCTCCTCTTTATATAGGTTTGCAGAAATCCATAATCCGTTTCTTGGTCAATTTTTTAATACTTGCTTTACATTAACCACAGATTTCTGGAAAGTTCTGAAATCTGATTGGTTAATGTAAAGCAAGTATTAAAAATTGACCATCAGAAACGGATTATGGATTTCTGCAAACCTATATAAAGAGCTTTCCGCCGCGGAACTCAGATGCCATCGCAGTAGATGGCTGAAGAAAGAAGAAAGAAGCGGCTGGCAACATCGGCTCGCTGAGGCCGGCGGTGCCAGCGGGCTCACTGTCGGCCGCAGTGAGTCTGCCTGGCATCAGCGACCTGAGTGGGGTTGGTTTCGCCAGCCCGAAGACGTCGCCCAGGGTTCTTTTAAGAGCCGCACTGGGGGTCCCGGTTCGAGCTGCGGGACCCCCGCCAAAGCACTTATCATTGCCGCAAGGGCACTTGTCAGTGCCGCAAGGGCCCTTACAAGGCCGGGGAGGGGTCCTGTTTCGAGCTCGGGACCCCTAAGCCCCAAAGGGCTCTTGTTAGAGCCACAAGGGCACTTGTAAGTGCCACAAAGGCCCTTATAAGGGCCAGGGAGGGGGGTCCTGTTTCGAGCTGCGACCCTTTAGCCCCAAAAGGCTCTTGTCAGAGCCACAAGGGCACTTGTAAGTGCCGACAGGCCCTTATAAGGGCCGGGAGGGGGGTCCCGGTTCGAGCTGCGGGACCCCTTAAGCCCAAAAGGCTCTTGTCAGAGCCGCTAGGGCACTTGTAAGTGCCGCAAGGGCCCTTATGGGCCGGGAGGGGGGGTCCCGGTTCGAGCTGGCGGACCCCTTAACCCCAAAAGGCTCTTGTCAGACCGCAGGGCACTTGTAAGTGCCGCAAGGGCCCTTATAAGGGCCGGGAGGGGGGGTCCCGGTTCGAGCTGCGGGACCCCCTAAGCCCCAAAAGGCCCTTCTCAGGGCCCGCCGAGGGAGCCTCCACCCTCCCAGCCTCCCTCCCTTCCCCTCCCCGGGAGCGGCCGGGGCGGGGGGTTTGGGGTGGGTTGCCGGGGAGGGGGGCGCGGCGGGTGGTCGCGACCAACTGCTGCGGCCCCTTCCCGGCAGCCCCTCCTAATCTCCCGTTCCGAGATTGCCGCGAACGGGGAACGGGTTGGAGGGGCTGGGAGCAGCGGCGGTGGTCGCCGCTGCCGCCGCGGGGGTGTGGGCGGGGTGGGCGTGTCTCCCGGGGCGGGTGCGACCACCCGCCGTGGGTTGCCGTCCCATCCCCGCCGCGGGAGGAGTAGTACGCGCCGCGGGAGGTTAGTATCGGCTGACTTCGCCACCTTCAGGTGCGAAGTAAACAGCCGATACTACCGAGCAAACCAGTACCCACCGCTTTTAATAATAGAGCACGGTAACAGGTAGTATCGCCGCGAAGGTTACGCTTCGTTAACTTTTCGCGGCCGTTTTCGGACTTTTATAAATCGCGGTAAACCGATTTATCGTTAATGTCCGCGAAAAACGGCCGCGAAAAGTTAACGAACCTTTATAAATATGCCCTTAGTGTCACATGTAAAATATCCTTTAAGGAATACTCTTTACCTGTTTTGGGATGAAGGAAGCTGGAGGCCTTATTTTCATACTTGCATTGGACACATGGAAGACAACACCCAGGTCCTCGACTTGCCTCAAAACGTTTCAGGTTCCTTTTTCTTAGTTCTAAATGTGGATCCAACTAACGTACTTCCAAGTAAGACAACCTCTTCTATGAAACCAATGGTGGCTGTATAAATTCCTCCAAGGTTAAAATGAAAAGTAGCTGGGACAGGGTTAAAGGACTGGTAATTCCTACATGTAAGGAGTACCAGCCCAGAGAAAACAGATTCTGCCAGTCTTCCTCCTGGGTTCAGCACTATCTATAATACAGAACAAGTCCAGGACTAACCTGGCAAATGAAAACTGTAGGTGCTGTAGCTCCTTAAAAAAACAATATTGTAAAGTAGGACAATCAATACTATCTCACTGCCCCAGGTACTTTCCATTTTTAAAAGTACATTTTTAGTGTATAGGTATCCTTTAAAGTGTGCAAACTAAATAAGAGAAAGAGGGCCACACAATCTTTAAAATAGTCCTTGTGCTGCAGTTTATCCCGTGTGCTCCCGGTAAAAGCACAATAAATTTATAAATAAGAAAGAACAGTACCTGAAGAGACTGGTGATTAAGTGGGGATTTGCGTCTACCTGATCCCCTATGCTATGGAAACTAATTGTAACATTTGAGTGAGGTGGGTGTGTGATTTAGCCATTACCATTGGGAACTTTTGGCTCATACATAGGAAGTCCACATATGGCAGAGCTGTACCAGATCACAAGAGGATTAGTCCACATGCTGATGCAACTCTTTTTTCTGGCTGCATATGCAACCCTTATATTGCCATAGGTTGGCAACCTTAAGCTTATACTATCTTCAGAATAAAATTTATTTTTGAGGTTATTGAGGTTTAATAACATGGTACCCCAGGGTACAAGATTTTTCTTTATTAACTTTAGCACTTCACTGTGGTCTTAACACAATTTGTTGTTATTATGATTCTAAACTTTCAGCAAATACCTTATCTGTAAGTCTTTATACATATACTATATTGTCAAATGACAAGAGTCAAATTAAAGTAATTTCGAATTTTTTTCAAAACAGGTTTAGGTCATTGGTTCAAAATAAAGAAAGACAATTTATGGCATAATATTGCAGATCAGTTTGCTACTTTTTTACTAGCAAAGAAAAAATTAATCATTAAGCCTTATCAGATTTGACCTTCAGCTATTTCTAGAACAAAACAAATTACATTAATTAACCTGCTTCTATGTATTGATGTAGCAAGAGGAATACAGCTAAAACCTACAAGACACAAATATCCTAAATAATTTTATATAGCATTGCTCAACTATGTCACAGGTAATAATTGTTGCTTAACTGATTTATGTTGAGTATAGTGACATGGTCCTGCCTGAGAATATACACGGGTACAAGTAAATAACAATTTGACCACACATATTAGACCAAGCTCCCATTGTTAGTCAAAAACAAATTATGTTATCCTTTCTGAGATAGATTTCTATAAAGAGCAAAAGAGGAGCTATGTGCATGTTGAGAAGCAAGCAGGGGTGTAATTACCGTACCAGGGAAGCAGACCCTTTGAATGCAAGGGGGCCCCATCTTCTTAATTTCCCTATTACAGCTACAGCCCCCACCCCACTCCTAGTTATGCCACTGATAGCAAGAGTTCAGTAAGTAATTTGTAAGCACAATGCAACCCCCTAACAAATGTCTTGCAGCTTACCCTATCAATTCCACGTCCCATGGTCAGCAATGAAGACTGGAAGCAAATTTTCTTGAGCAAGTGAGTTTCACAGTAAGGAATAATTTATTTAGTATTTACCACTGAATTTTGCAGCAAATACATCTTTTTTATTATATGTTTATACAATATAATACATGTTTATATTGCCCCACCCTTACATTAACAATTATCTAACCAGGTGCTTGCATGTCTGATTCATACAGTAGTAGTAGTAATCATAATAGCTGTTCAAACACTTCATCATCAATCTACTTACTGGATTGAAAGCAATGCATATAATACCTGGAAAAGGTAGGAACATTGTTTGAAACCACTATAAGATAGATAAGGCACATTTTGCAATACAGCCAATAATAATAGTAAAATAATTATTTTTAACCAGATCTTCTTTGCAAAACCTTGGGCCTCCATCTGAACTGTAAAAGAATATGGCAGATAATTTTCTCGATGACAGTATTCAGATGGATTCCTTCATTGATGATTATTTAAACAAGTGCAAACTAGCTTATCTGTGAAGAGTAAAAATTGAGAAAATTTAGGAAATGGTGATGAAGGGACAGAGACTTACATAGTTATCTGTTCAATCACAAGCAAGGCCACCAGAAGCAACACAACCTCCACAAGTACCATATCCCACAAACTTTAACACTCCTCCACCTGTCATTCCTAGAAGACCAGTGCCGCCTCCACCCCAACCTTTTTGTCAACCTGGACTATAATCCAATGCCATATCCAGTGGCTACTCAGCAATGTGCTTCCTGGCTTCCTTATGCAGCATCTCCGTTGTCCCCCTATTTCTTCTCGTTAGGCAACAGGAAAGGGGGTAATGTCATTGTTGGTGTCTGCTATAAGCCGCCATATGCTAGCAGAGAGGAAGCGAGTCAGCTTCATATGCAGTTGGCAAGGGCTGCAAGTTTGGGGAGTGTGCTCATTATGGGGGACTTTAATTACCCTGACATTGATTGGTGTAGTGGAACTGCCATCACAGAAATAGGCGATGAGTTCCTGAATTTGCTGCAGGATAATTTTCTCTCACAGGGGTTAGAGTTCTAGTAGAAAAGGAGCTCTGTTGGATCATTTAATATCTAACATCATGGAGCGCATTAAAGATATAGAGGTAACTGGAGGCTTAGGGAATAGTGACCATGAAATAGTGTTGTTTGGACTATGTTATCGAAAGTAAAAGTGCGCTGGGTTAACAAAGACTTTTAAATTCGGGAACGCAAATTTTCCCAGGTTAAAATTAGCTCTCAGAATGTCAACTGGGATAATGTATTATCAAGTAAAGGTACTAACAGAAGTGGACTGTGTTTAAGGGGATTTTGAGCCTTTCACATCTATTTATACCATTGGAAAATAAATGTAAAAAATAAATACGCACCCATGTGGCTGAATTCTGATGTAAAAGGCAAATGGAAAGAAGAAAAAAGGCATTTAAAACCTTTAAGCCAGAGGGAACAGAAAGGGCCTTTAGGGATTATAAAAACTGTAACAAGGAGTATAGAAGCATCACCACTAGCTAAAATTAATAAAAAAGTTAGGATAGCTGAACAAAGCATCACTAAGCCTAAAAAATTTTTTAAGTATATTAATAGTAAGAAGATGAGGACTGCGAATGTGGCACCATTATTAGGGGATAAGTTAGTTACGGAGGATGGAGATAAAGCAAATGTCTTGAATTTTTTTTCCCCCTGTATACTCTATAGAAGATCCAAGTACAGACATCATAGAGTATAGTAGCAATAATGGTATAAACGATTCAAGTGCACTTTGGTTAAACGAGGATATAGTACAGAAAAACTAAATAAGGTTAATATTAATAAATCTCCTGGACTGGATAAAATACATCCTTGGGTACTTAGGGAGCTAAGTTCAGTTTTATCTAGGCCATTGTTACTTAGTTTTGCAGAGTCCCTAATGTCTGGAGGTGTGCCTCTGGATTGGAAAAAGGCTGATGTTATTCCAATATTCAGAAAGGCCTGGAACCAGCATGGATTTAGGAGAAATAGATCTTGTCAAACTAACTTGCTTGGCTTTTATGAGGAAGTAAGTAGAAATTTAGCAGAGATTATTTTTTAATGGGGCTTCATCGTTATGGACTAAAGTGCTAAGTGGGGTGCCACAGGGTTCCGTGTTGTGGCCGCTTCTATTTAATCTATTTATTAATGATTTGGAAGTGGGTATTGCCAGCAAGTTTTTTGTGTTTTCTGACGACACAAAACTTTGTTGACCATTAAAAACTTCAGAGGATGTGCAATCGTTGCAGGGGGACCTAGATAGATTGTCACATTGGGCTGCTAAGTGGCAGATGAGATTCATTGTTGATAAATGTAAGGTTCTGCATTTTGGAATTAAAAATCCTTGTGCTGCTTATATTATAAATGGCTCTGTGTTAAGAGAATCCCTGTTTGAAAGGGATCTTGGAATTTTGGTGGAGAACAAACTTAAAGGAAGCAAGCAGTGCCAGATGGCAAAGCCAAGCCAGCATGGTATTGTTTTGTATAAAGAGAGGTATGGATTCAAGGGAGGAAAATGTTATTCTCTCTCTTTAGAAAGCATTTATTTTGAATATTCAGTGCAATTTTGGAATCCTGTGTACACAAAGGACATCTTTGAAATGTAAAGCATTCAGAGAAGGACAACTAAATTAATAAGGGGATTGGGGGAGCTTGAATATGAAGAGAGACTGGAAAAATTACAATTATGTATGCTGGAGAAAAGGTGGTTGCGTGGGGATATGATTGCTGTCTTAAATGCATTAACAGGCCATACAATAAACTATCTGGGGCATTGTTCACCAATAGAGCATGTCAGAGGACATGTGGCCATCCCTTAAGACTTGAAGAAAAAAGGTTTAGGCTTCAAATTCGGAAAGGGTTTTTCACTGTGAGAACAGTAAAGCTATGGAACTGTCTTCCAGTGGACGTTGTTATGGCAGGTTCATTGGTCAGTTTAAAGAGCATGTCCACCCGAATTTTTTTTTTTTTATATTGTAATCCCCATGGGCTCCCAGCCCCAACCGCATAATTTATTTTTTTAAAAAGCCCCCCAAACTCTACTTACCTCCCCTCTTCCTCCGCCGCGCTCCGGCCCTCTGCTTGCTAGAAAATGCAAGCAGAGGGGCGGGACCGCAGCCGCGTCTGTGATTGGCTGAGCGGCAGCCAATCACGGACGCGGCGCCGGCAGCTCACTTCGCCGGAGGAAAGAGGAGAGGTAAGTAAAGTTTGGGGAGCTTTCTAAAGGTAAAATATTGGCGTTGGGGCTGGGAGCCCTTGGGGAATATACTATATAAATCATTTTATGCTAGGGAGGAATCGAGAGGGGAGGGAGAAGGGAGAGAGAGGGAGGGAAGGGAGGGGGAGAAGAGCTGCAGTACGCATGGCAAAAATCTACCTGAGGCCGAAGC